>JAXRKN010000041.1:25000-1225000 GCA_038502055.1 Tanytarsus gracilentus | reverse complement strand
AATGGAGATGGCATTTTAAAGTTATTGGCTAAATAATGGTCTTTTTTTCAATCACAACTAAGTGATTTTAATAAATAAAAGTCTAATTGTTTTTTAAATATTTTAAAGGAAAGTCAGTTCCAACTCAAATTAGTGCTCATGCTAATTTTAGCCAACGTCTAGCAAGTGTTGATAAATTAACATCATCAGTAAACAATTCACTTAACAAAAAAAATGTTTCAAAACCCACTCGTGGGTGTTGCCGCGTAACTCACTTGTAACAGATCAGTATTGGAAATGTAATTATGAAGAAGCCTTGGAGAAGCCAAAAAGGAAGCCTTTTGGAAAGTATTTTTCGGGAAGCTGAAAGGGAAGCATAAGGTGAAATATTTTTTTGAAGAAGTCATTTTCAAATATTTGCCTTACATAGGAAGAATTGGAGAAGCCATTTGCCACTATGTTCCATTTGTCACTGTGTTCCATTTTTGATCACGTTTCATTTTCTACTGTGTTCTGTTTTGTCAATCGATTCCTGATCCAATTACGAGTTCAACGATACCCAGAAGCCATATAAGAGAAAATTGTTTGAAAAATGGACATTTATTCCTATTTATTCCTAATTATCCTAATTATTCCTAATTATTCTAATTATCCTAATTATTTCTAATTATTTTCTTAATTTTCTTAATTTTTTTTTTAATTTTTAAATTTTTTTTGATAATTAGATAATTAGATAATTAGGATAATTAGAATAATTAGTTGAAGTTGTCGCGCAGCGACAACCCTTTTCCTAATTATCCTAATTATCCTAATTATGCTAATTATTCTAATTATTCTAATTATCACTTTTTTTTACCGCTGCACCTGATAAAAATAGCCATTTGGGATGGGTGGGTGGGTATACGCTGTCGAATAAGTGAGATGTGTGTGAAAATTTCATTTAATAAAATCACTTGAAATTCGCAATTTTAAATAAATATTTTTACTCTAAAATGTCGATAAGAGTTGCATAAATTGAATTTAATTCGAGTTCATTCATTTACAGCTGTCAATCGCTGATATCACAACCACCAAAGATCCGATGAGATGAAAAAACTAAGGCGACTTTGATGAAAATATTAAATTTTTTCCATTTGCAATTTTCACTTTTGTTTACTATTGACACTTTTCGCTTCAACACACACTAACACACATTAACAAAATATAGAGTGAGAGTGAGAGAGAATCGAAAAGTTAAACCCCCTCCCTTTCAAAATTTCAATGGCGGTTACGTTAACCGCAACAATTTCATTCGAGCGGTAAAAAAAAGTGATAATTAGAATAATTAGAATAATTAGCATAATTAGGATAATTAGGAAAAGGGTTGTCGCTGCGCGACAACTTCAACTAATTATTCTAATTATCCTAATTATCTAATTATCTAATTATCTAATTATCAAAAAAAAAAGATAATTAGGAATAATTAGAATAATTAGGAATAATTAGAATAATTAGGATAATTAGATAATTAGGAATAATTAGAATAATCAACTGATAAAATGGACATTATGGCTGCACGACCTATGGTCATGAGCCAAAAAATCTTAAAATGGGCTAATCTAGAGCCTCAGAGCTGCCATCTGGCGAAAATCAGAAGTCTCTAGCTGGTCCAGGGGCCGAGATCCCGATGAAACAGACGGACAGACAGACGGAATTACGAGCATATAAGCGTTACCACAGCTTGTGTAGGTTACACTTAAAAATTTAAAAATGCGACGTGAAAAAGGCAACAAGTAAAAGACCTCGAGCAAGAATGCAATAAATCATCAAATGCAATGATGCAATCTCTCACGGCTGCCGTTGGCTGCAGTCGTCGAGTGCAGTAGTGAATGAATGTTATCTCATAATTATGCAAGTGGAAGTGATCATTGCTGCTGCTTTTGGATAGTTTATGCAAAAACCCTGAACTCCAAAAAAGTCATCAAAAAATTTAAATTTGTGAAGTTTTAAATTTTTTTAGATTTTAATTTTTAAATTTCAAAGATTGTTCGCAGGGCAACACAACGCAGTGATCACTCAAGCTCGATGTATGTCAAAAAAGCACAAAACAATCGGAAGATATCGACGCGACTCGAGAAAGTATTACACAATTCGCCGGGGCTATAAATGCGAGTCACTCTCTCAGGGAATTTTACCTACTTTTTATCTTCTTGTATATGCTTTTCCACTCTCGCTCTCGAATTTCAATTTGTAATATTATTCAACTTGAACATGCTTTATGTGTGTTGCATCCGAAAGGGAACTTTTTTTTCAGTTCGATTTAACAAAAGAAAAGTAAACTGTTGGAAGAAAAATTATGCAAGTTTTCACCTACATTTCACTCTCATCCAGATAATTTCCATAATTTTCAACTTATGAGGTGCAATTATATGTGAGAGATGACTGCAATCATGTTGATGCATATGATGATGATGACGTTAAGGATGGACAAAAAATTGGGATGATTTTGAATTTTTTTTAAAAATATTTATTTTAAAAAGTTTGAATTAAATGCCAATATATTAACTTTAAGTCAACATAATGTCGATATATTTTCAAGCATCACTTATTGTTATGTCAAAGTCATAATAACACATAACAGCCTCGTTTGGCGATGTCTACACAAAGATAACACGCGATGACCAATATTCAAGATCAATGCAACTTTAGCTGGTTGTCAAATCGAAAAAAACCTCTTGTGTCTGTTTTCCAAGAAACATCTCGAATATAATGCTAACAACAAACAATTATTTGGCAAATTATCACATCGTAAGATTAAAAATAAACAAATACCATAATTCAAAAAAGTGTGAATAAAACTATTTAAAAAATATTCCAGGAATTTTTAAAAAATTCTCAATATAATTGCTAGTGGGCCAAGATTCTGAATAATCAATTAAAAATAAATGATTTAATGCCTGAGAGAGCTTGCAATGCCAATTAGCACGTAGCTTAAGCCAAAGCTTTGTTGTCTCTCTCTTTCTCTGTTTACATTTTTGTCTGTGAGTTACTTTATTTTTTGGATTTTTCGTGAGTTTTATACGCGCGAGTATTTTTATATTTTCGATGGAAGTGGAAGGAGATTTCTCACGACTGGAAAGCTGCGGAGCAATAATCCACCCGGCATTTTTTTGCAGACAATTCAGTGTTGTTTAACACAGCCTGATGTTAAGGAGTGTGTTTAAAGAAGTCGAGAGTGCTTTTTTTTGTGTGTGAAAAAGTTTCTGCTGTAAGCTAATTTTTGTTGAATATTTTTCTCTTTGTGTGAAGATTTATGACGATCGTCTTTTATATTGAGATCAGATATCTCTCGTTGGTGATGAAGAAGTGGAAGATAACATAAAAGTTTTATTGATAAGTCGATGGAAAAAATTCTTCTTTACGTTTTTGGATAATCTGCTTAATGGATATCCATTTTCATCTATTGATATTAATAAAATCGAATTAAGGTTTTTTGAATAAATTTCTAAAATATGACTTGAACAAATCTGATAAAATTTTTAGATTTAATATGATGAAAATTTGCATAAGAAGCTTTTGATTAAAAAAAATGAAATCTGAGAGTTTAAAATATTTTATAAAGACTAAAATTTATGTGAATAAAAATTGGGAATTTAAAAAAATTCTCTCGAAATAATTTTGAACTCTTTTAGAAGAGCTCTCATGGCTTTTTATACAAACGACCGACCCTCATTAAAAATTTCAAAACCTGTAAAAATTATTTTTAGCTCTCCGCTGATTCTCAAACAAATAATTGGGGGTCTAAAATTTTAACACTTTTATAAAAAAGACTCGTAAATTACCACAAACCAAAATTAGCTAATTTTCTCGAGCATTAAAGTTATTTACGATCTCAAACCCGATTAATTTTTTTTATGTTTCATCAAATTTTCAAATAACTTTAAAGCTGGAAAAAGTTCTTTAGTACATCCGTGACGATTAATTCGATTAGTCATTGCAATAAATCCCACCTGATTTTTTTATACTTTTTCGTGGATTTTGAGTGATTCTTAAATATCAATCTAATCAACCTTCTCCAAAAATGTCAACGTTCTCTTCTCTTGGTAGAAAAATACTCCAGAATGTAGCAATAAATTTGTATTCAAGTATCCGGGTGTGTAATCCTGATTTCAATTTATTGCAATATCACAGAAGAACTTTTAAAAATTTGATTGTAGTAAATTAAATTTAATAAATTTACATTATGATAACTTTAATTTATTATTAATTTATATTATAGTTGGAGTTTGAGACCATAAAAGATAAAATGGTTTGGATTTCTTTGAGAAATTATAAAAAAGAAGAAGTTGAATAATTTTTTTTACAAAGGGTGTCTTTGGTTTTTTCAACTTTAAAGTCATACAAAATATTGCGGTAAAACTTTTACCTAAGTGGTTTTAATACAAATTAATATTATATACAAACGTCATATTTTTCATTTTTTTAACGATAAATTTTTAAAGTTTTTAAAGAAAAAAATAAAATTTTGTCCTCGAAGAAAAAGTTTTAATTTCTCCACTAATTAACCTTAAGATTGACCGTAAAAATCTCCACACAATAAATCATAAACGATCGCCACAAATTTACACATTTTTTATTAAATCGTCTAGAAAAATCTCAACAATAAAAAAAAGTGCGGCGATAAAGATCAAGAAAAAATTATTGAGTGCACAAGAGCAAAAGAAGTTGGAGTGTGTGTGAAAGAGAGCAAAAGTGATTGCATAACTAAGAAATACGAAAAATAATAAGAAATTAAAATTACCAAGCCAATATATTCGAATAAACACATTTACACACAACGAAACGTTTAGCATTATACAAAAAATGAGCAAAAGAGGTGAGTGAATATTTTTTTAAAAAATATTTCCATTTTTGAGAGCTGATAAGAATTGTTGAAAATTATATTAAAGTATTTTTTTAAAAAACAATATTTTGCAACTGCGTCTCAGACATTTATCCACTCTTCAAACATGTCTGAATTTTTATTTATATTAAAAGCCATTTTTTTGAGTAAATTGCTCCAGAATTCAGAAAACGAGTTTTTAACGTCTCAGATTTACATTCAATAAAATGATTTTTATTTTTCAACTTGAATTTCACTTTCATTCAGCGACGAGAGATAAAAATTTACATGGCGCGTTGAGTGTCGAGAAGAGTAAGAAGAAAATTGGATCAGAAAACGATAACGAAAGTTAATTAAATAGGTCTTGGCTACTAGTTTCAACAACCTTTGCCTTTACCAATATTCTGCATTTCAAAAATAAACATCGCAAAATAATTTCTTAAGCTTCAGAAAATTGCGGCAGAAAAATATTTTTTCTTTCCATACTGTACAAGGTTGGCAAATTTTAATAAAAATCCAACTGAAAGAATTTCTTCGATCGATGAAACTCACGATTTAAGCAAATCAATTATAAAAGCGACACTAATTCTTTGAATTGATTTTTTTGGAATGTCTATTGATCAATTGTATGAATAAAAGATTGGCAAGAAAGCGAGTGTAACCTGAGTGACAAGAACACTCTTAATAGTTGATAAATTACGAGACCATTAGAATGATCAAATTCCCAAGCATAAAAACCCGATTTTCGTTCTTCTTTTCTTTTTCGGTGAGGTCAATTAACCAATTAAACATTCTTGAGCGTAATATTATTCAATATGCATAGAGTGTGTCGCCATAGTCACAGAAGATTTCAAAGAAATGCTCAAAAGGTAATGGCCTCAACTGGTTAGATGAATTTGTGTGAACAATGAACTTGGATCAAAAAATTTTTAATCTTTCTCGTGAAATTTTTCATGCCTCGCAAACAAAAATCTATGCGCAACCCAACTCATGGATCATAAAAAAAATTTCTAGTTCGCGGGCGCGTTGAAAAAATGTTGAGAAACTTTTTTCTCGCTTTTTCTTATTATCATGTTAAAAATTTTATTTTTTGTAACAACAAAGAATTTTTTAAAAAATTGTCACTGTAGTAATTTAGTTGATTATTCAGTTGTGTCATTAGCTCACAAAAAATCCCTTTGGAATTGGCTGAGAAAATTAACTGCCAAAATGGGCATTGTGATGTAAAATGGTTTTTAAAAGACAATTTTGTTACAACATTAAAATTTAATTTGAACCTTCTTCGAAAGCACCAAATTTCGTGAAAAAACCATTAATTAAAAGTTTCCACCTCTTGCAGTTAAAAGTTTTGACAAATTCTCTTTCGCAATTTATTAAAATTTCATAACATAACCCAAAACTATCGATTATCACCCACACACATCAGCATTGTCCAGATGACATAAATCCATTCAAATTGAGAAGACATGAGCAAGCCAAAAAGATACTAACTGAAAACCTTTTGTGCAAACAAAAAAAAATAAACAAAAATTATTAAGCAATCAGCGAACATTTTCGCGTCACATATCGCGATGATGTCCATGAACGGAATGTGCCAACGAATGAGCATCGTGATGTTAATTGCTTAATATAAAATAATCAAAAGTTGAGATTTTTTCAATCGTGCACAATTAAAGTTCAAATAAATTTTAATTTTTTCAAAGTTTTTTTGTACACGACCGATTGAGTGCGCGATGCTGTCGAGAGAGCCGCGAAAAAATAGCAATAAAGTTCAATGAGCATCGAAGACGCCTTGAAAATGCTAATAATAAATTGTGTTGCTGCTAGAGAGGTTCTTTTAGAGTATCATCGATGATGAAGAGCGCAGCATTTTTTCATACTCGAATTGTGTGGATATGACGAGCAGTCAGTAGCTACTTTATGAGAGATCTTGTATAAGTTTTCGCTTAATGAATAGAGCACGACCTTAGTCTGATAAACCCATTGGCTCTTTTTCTATTTTAGCTCTTTTTTCTGACACTTGAACTACAGCTGTTAAAGTTTTGGCATGGACAAGAAATTGAGGGATTTTCTTATTTAAAATTATTTAATTGAAGTTTTTATTACTTTATCCAATTTACGGTCATTAAGTACATCATCACTGCTTTCAACACCGTAACTGCCTTATGCGGTTATCAATAAATCCCTTGAAAAATTAAATATGTCATTAAAATATTTTTGCAACACTTTTTGGAATTTCCCACTTCACTTCAACTTTTTCTCTCCTCCATTCTGCCACTGTATTTCAAGTAAGTTCAATTGCAGTTCACAAAACTGTGATTTTAACCTTGAAGACTCGAAACAGCAGCGAGTGAGAAATAAATAAAAAACAAAAGTTTTTTTTCTATAATTCCTCATCATTCGCCTTTTGTGACTTATTTTTTTTATTATTTCTTCATTGTGTTAACAAAGAAGACATTTCGAATTCATTCAGACGACAAAAGAAGAAAACTTTGCGGTGCATGGTCAATGGATTATTATTATTGGAGTTCATTATTGCGCTCGATGTTATGCAATTGATTTTAAGATTACCACCTTTAGGGATGCGAAATTGATGAGGAGCTTCATGGTTCCATAAATGGAGACAAAAATTTATTGGAAGTGACACTGCTGACACATAAGAATTTATTTCTTTTGCGGGCTTCTGTATGACATAAATTAATAACCATTGCATTGAACGGCATCAGAAGGCTCTAAAAGCATGTTTTCACGCCTCATCTCATGAATATAATCAATCTGAAATTTAATATTGAATAAAAGAGCAAAAACAGCAGCAGACAAAAAAATTATCGACCTAATTGGAAATTGAATAACGTGCAAAAAATCTTGAGATTCGCTAATAATAATGATCACAACAATAACATTAAAGATTTGCTTTTCGCGCTGTTGCGCGCTCTTAATCTTTGCTTTCCGACTCGAGCGATGATTTTCGATATGTGTGTGTGTGTGTGTGTGTGTATTTGAAAGAGATGAGAGAAAAACGTGTAAATTTGAATGGTAAATTAAGTTATGGAAATGAAGTTCACCGCAGGCTGATGGAAAATGTAGGTGAATTGCACCAATCTCGGGGCCTCTTACATAACTGGATGTGTAAAGTCTAGAGGGAATTCCGATTCCGTCACGTTTATTTTATTGAATGTCACATTTAACACCTTTCAATTGATGCTATTTTAAAATGTTGATTGAAAGATCGTGTCAATAATGGTCTCCATTTGAGAGTGATGAAAATTTAAGGTTAGAAAATTAGAACGTGATGAATTTGATGAGATATAAAATATATAGATGAATGGCGAGGTGCGCCTTGGGGTGCTTTTAGATTTTATTTTTAAATTACCCCAGATATTTATTAAAGTGTGCAAAAAATTAATTCATCGAGAGAGAGATTATAAATTTATTAAATTTCCACACCTTTTCGGTTTTAATTCTCTTTTGACTGTAGAAATAATTTTTAAAGCAATTGATTTGCAAGAAATGACTTTAATATTGCATGTAGATGCAAAAAGAGTAAATTAAAAACCATGAACACCCATAAGTCTGGCACAAAGTCTATAACTTCCAGCAATAAACTTAATGCTTAATAAATTGCTGATTTTCTAAGCTAATGGTAAAAAATGAAATCTTATGAAATCTCATGTCTGGCCTGAAATAAATATAAATTGCACTCACTCAGATTTGTTACGCGAAGTTGAGAGATTTTTTTTCTTAAAGAAGCGGAAAAAATTTTAAATTAAAGTTTATGATCCTCTTGAGTTTTTTCCCACATGACCACAATACTTCAATCCGAGAGTAAAATTTCGAAAATTCATGTCATTCAGATATTTATATGCGTGATTAATAAAACTCCAGACAGATCTAATTGACTGATGAAATTCTTCTCGACAATGGAGAGCTTTTATTAATGCGTTACAACCCAGTCAAAAATGTAAAAAAAATAAAAGATGTAAACTCAATTTTTTAAATTTTCTTACTGGTCGCAGCCAACGCGAAATGATTTTTTTAAATCGAAATCCATAAAACACAGTTTATTGGCTTACCTTTGAGATAATTATCGAGTTCATAGACAAGATTTTTTAACAACCACTTTGGAAGTTAGTTTTTACCTCTAAATATCTCGTTTATCGCATCTTCTTTCTTGACCAAATTGACATGCTTGATGATGATCATGACATGTCAGCATTATAATGGAAAGAAAAAGCACAAACCCAAACAATTGTCTAATGAAAATACGTTGGGGACGAGATTTAAATTTTATTTGTATCAGGATTTTCGAATTTTAACTGTAACATTAGGGCATGTCCCAGGCAGGGCATTTTTGTTACTTAGTTGAATAGTAGAAAGATTTTTAAAGATTTTTTTTTAAAGTTAATAGTTCTACCGTCCGTCACGTTCAGGTTTCACGCTTAACTATTTCGCATCTATCATTGAAATGTCGATGAACCATTGACCCAAATCAATGAGTCGCTATATTTTATTGACAAAGGTCAGTTTTTCCTCGATGATCGTGATTTTTCTTCTTCTTCAATATCGAATGAACGCTCATAGCTAAGCTTTGACATTAAAGTTGTTTTTAACAGCAAAAAAATAAATTTGTCACTTTTAAATTTTTTTCTCAGACATGGACATTAGACGAAACTGTAAAAAAACTGAAGATAAAATTCCACAAATTCCTCGACTTCACATACCACGTGCGAGTCTAACGAGCAGTTCCTCCTCGAATGCATCAACCAGCAAAAGTTCTTCACTCTGTCGAAAGCCGAACACCAATGATAAATTTTTGGGTGGCGGTGAAAGTGAAACGGAAGGAATTTATCTCACATCAATTAACCATCAACAGAAGCTGCCAACTGGCAGTTGCAAAAACTTAACGGGCCGACAAGAAATGTATCTCGTTCACAAAGCACCCAAACCGTCTTCATTGCACAGTCTATCATCAACATCATCATCACTATTGAATTCGGGTGGAAGCAATCAAAGTAATTATGTAAGTCACAATGTCAACGACCGATTCAAATTTAAATAAATTCAAGTCATTATGGAGGTTCAAGACCTCAAAGAAGAAATATTCAATAATGCTCATTAAAATTCAATTTCAATAAGTCGATGACCATATTGAGATTTAAAGGTCTAATAAATATATCGAGTCACGTGTTGGCAATGTCTTCTGCCGAAAAAGTAATTCATGAGAAACATAGCTTGAAAGTTCTTAAGCATTTAATTAAACTTGAAGGCTGAGCGTTGATTGAAGGTCTCATGAGAAGTCGTTAGATGAATTTAAATTTACTTTTTATAAAATTAAACGGTAAAAAGTTATGCGAAGAATTTTAATTAAATTTTCGAGTCAGTTAAATTTACATTTCTTCACAGAGTGCCAACTCAATGTTGCTGAGCGTAAAAAATTTGGAAAATTTCAACAGCCAACATTCAGAAATTTACAACAAAAGTGACTTTGATCATCGAAAGCAAATGTTGGATAACATCAAGAGCATTTTATCGGTAAATGAAGAAAATTTAACGACCGAATCGATAAAAGTTGATAACAAAAAGAAGAAGGATGGCGATCAACTCTCTATCACTAGTTCCGCAACAAATACTAATTTTACTGGTAATCTTTGCTGATAACTCTTATCTGCTCATTAATCATATTTTATTTGATTTTCTTTTTCTCTCTCCGGACAGTGATAACTTTTAATGGCTTTAATAAAGAGCGTAAAAAAAATCGTTCTATCTGCCGGCGACGACATCAAGTCTCTATTGTGATTGTCGCTATGACTTTTTTAATTTTCTTTGGAATTTCAAGTGCCGTATGTATGCTGGAAATGCGCTATCAAAAAATGCCAAGATAAAGCATTAAAAATTAATTATTTTGTGTGATTTCTATAAAATACTGAAAATGAAAAATAAATTAACAGTTTTTACAAACAGAAAAAGAAACTCGCAAATTTACATTTAGTTAAAATTTTTCAGTTAATATTTTTTATTTTTTTCTTTGAAAACATAAAAATGATAAAATAATATTTCACTTTCCTTTCAGCAAAAATTTATCAATCGGAACCAAAATCTAGCTACAGGTTATAATTTTTTTTTTCATACCAAAAATATTTTTCATTCTTTGTCCAAATTTCAAAAATTTCATCTATATATGTGAAGCACTAAGCAAAGAGGCTCATCTAACTAATTAAATCTTCCTTCACATTTTTTTTCATTGATGTGTTTTTATTTTGGAGCATGATTGATTTATGCATAATTTTTCATTTGCTCTCTTTTTGTATCAAACTTTTTTACTATATCGAATTAATTTTTTTAATACAAAGCGTTGAAAAGTGATTGAAAAATGATGGTTGACCAATAAAAAAAGAAGAAAATTTGATGGGTATGAAGACTAAGTGAGGAGGAGGACACGATAATCTTCAATTATAAAAATTCGTTCTTAATCCTCATATTACACATTTAAAATTATATAATAAAACCAAAGAAGTAGTAAGGAAGTGTAAGAAAATCTTGAAAAGCATTTTTTAAATGAATCTACAATTAATATAATAAAACTCGATTTTTTCTCTCATTAGCATTTTCACGAAGATTAAATGTATCAAAGTTAAGAATGAAAATTCTGAGAGATAATAATAATAAAAGTATGCGTGTTAAAACATAAACATTTTTTAATATTTTTTGTCCCATTCAACAGCATTTTAATAAATTGTTAATTATACTGATTCTGGATTTTGTTGTCACCGAAAAAGAAGCATTTAAATTAATTATTATTACAATGGTTTTATCATTATTATTAATTATGCGCTAATATTTTATCTCGTTTCATTTTTATAAGTGTTTTTTTAGTAGAAAAAGTTTTACATCCTGGTTATATTAGAACTTTCATTGAAATTAAATAATTGATGCTCAACTTCACGAATGCGCGCTTTGTTTATTATGCGTGACACCCAGATGACATATTTAAATTTATATTTCTAGTGGGTCTTACAGGATCAAACTGAGATGTCACATCTCAGATATTGAAATATTTAAAATGCTTATTGGTAGTTTTGTTTGTTGCATTTTTTGGATAATATAAAAAAGAATTTTTTTTGGGGGAAAATCTTACAATGATGGTACAAATATTGTATATTGGCGACTTTTTTTTCACTGTTGCATCAACTTCTACAAATATTTTTTTTGATTTTCTTCACATTTAATATTTTTTTGTACGATCATTCGTGTGTGTGTTCAAAAATTGTAAATTTTGGGTTGGTAAAACGTAGAATAGGCAGAAAATGGAGGATATAAGAACTCACAAGGATTTTTCTTTTTTTCATTTATAGTTATTTACACACGGAGGCAGCTTAGAGCAACGTGCATGGGCGCTTCTTCTTTGGTGGAAGTATTGGACACAATACAGCTCGAATAGCTTCATCAAACACCGTTTTTAAACCTTTCTGCGTTAAAGCTGAACACTCTAAATACTTTACGGAGCCAATCTCTTTCGCCATTGCGAGACCCTAAAATGGAAAATCACAAGATGATGAGTTTTCACTTTAAAAGCATTTCCTTCTCTTCCCATACCTGTGGATATGTAATTGGCTGAAGTTTCTTGTCACGCAATTTTTCTATTGTATTTTTATCATCTCGTAAATCTAATTTCGTTCCAACCAAAATTATTGGTGTAGCTGGACAATGGTGACGCACCTCCGGATACCATTTTGCTCTTACATTTTCAAACGACGCAGGATTGACGAGTGAAAAACATATTAAGAAGACATCGGTTTGTGGATAGGATAGTGGACGTAATCGATCGTAATCCTCTTGACCAGCAGTATCCTGTTACGATATGAATTTTATTTTTAGATCTCAATTTTATCAAGCATTAATACTATTTTGCTTTAAACATTATCTTTTAAATAAGTATTATGACTCACCCAAAGTCCTAAATTTATAGGTTTTCCGTCCACCATAACATTGGCTGAATAGTTGTCAAAAACTGTTGGAATATATTCTCCCGGAAATGCATTTGTTGTGTAGCTGATGAGCAAGCATGTCTTACCGACAGCTCTGTACATATGGCAAATCCATCATATAGTAGACATTTTTTTGATTAGGATGAGAACACAAAGAAAAAATTAAATTCAATTCATGTTGAGATTCCTGCATGTATATGCATGTCATTTGTGTATATGGGTCATTACATATGTTTAATGTGCAAGTTGACCCTTTCTACATAAATTGAAACACTCACCCGTCGCCAACCACTACGCATTTGATGGCCTGCATTTTTTATATTTTTTTAAAGTGCGATTTTTCTACTGGGATCCAAAAAATTGTATTAATTTATCCTGTATATTAAAGGAGATAAAAATCACAAATTAGTTAAGTCCCACAAAGAGATCTCAAGCAGAGAACAAGACAAATGTCATTAACTCCAGTACAATCGCATAAAAATCTATGAATGAAAATTTAATTTTTTCTCTTTTCGCTCTCTCGGCGGCTTTTTTAGAATGTGGGAGATGAGATGTGAGTTTGTTTTAAATTGGATATACACCAGTTCATGTGTGAGAAAAAAATCCGACTGTAGTTAATTCTGAAGGTCACTAAAAAATGTAGAAATTCAAGGTACACAACTGGATGACGCGAATTCATCTAAATAACTATCTTTTTATCATCGCAATCATACACTGTGCAATGCTAAATTTATTTCTTGCGTGAACAATCAAATTCATCCAGCAATTTTATGATGATTCATATATTTTTTTTATTAAGGCACTTATAAACTTTGAAACTTTTCCTCACTCATCCACTAAGTGCGCATTTTGATTAAATTTACTTTTAAATAACTCTTATCAACCATATTTCTATGTTCACATGCACTTGTTTGGGCGTTTTGTGTTGATTTTCAATTTCAATTGTCCATAATAGCTACCAAAAAGAATTATGCTTTTGTGATGGAATTTTCGGGGTAAAATCATATGATAACACTTCAACTCGAACTTACAAGGCTACTTAAGGATTAGATGCGTTAAATAAAAGTTGTTTTATTTTGATTCGGACACAAGTTGCACACTTATTTAACTTTTTCCTTTTTCTACTAAAGAAATTATACAGAAGAATTCAGCGAATTCAAGTATGGTGAATAAGTTGAAAAAGAGTCGTGTTCAGCAATTTAATTTTTTAGTGACCGTTTATTGAGATTAAATGCTTTAATTTAAAATAAAGTACATATTTAGTATTATTTGTGATTTTAATTGAATTTGCATTTTGAAAAATCCATCTCTGGGTGTTGCTGCATAAACTTTTGCATAACTTCTTGCTTCTTCTGTTCCTCGCTGGTTGGAAGTCCCAGTTCCTTTTGTTTCTGATCGTACATCATTTTCTCGACAAGTGAACGAGTCTCGCCATCAAGATCCGACAATTTCGAGGGCTCAGGATTGATTTTACGCGTTGAAATTGGCAGATCAGTTTTAATTAAACGATCCCACCACGACATTTGATTGATTTTCTCGAACGTAATGACGATGGTGTTTTTATCGATTGTCCAAAGCGAGTCATCCGTCTTAATTTCAGCATTGAGTTCACCATCGATAATTGGCGTTTGATTTTTGAGACCGACCTTTAGAGTTCTTTTTGTTATGGTAACTCCAACATCGCGTGCCTTGAGACTTGCAATACTCTTAAATGGGACTCGAAGTTCGACTTCCTGAAGTGTTTGTGTCCATTTATAATTTTCCAAGTCACATCCATTACCAGCGTTTGGTTTTAACTTTCCCTTTTCTATCTCATCGACCTCCTCATCAGGATCATCACCGAGTGGCTTCGAAACTTCAACTGGCTCCTCATCAGATTTCTTCTCAGTATCGATTTCATTTTGAAGTTTATCAGCTTCCTCATCAGTGAGCTCAGTGATTGTAGCCGATCGAGGACGTCCTTGTGCCTCGTTTCTCTTTTGAACTGCTTCCTGTTGTCGCTTCTCGGCCCTTTCTCGTTCTAGTTTCTTCTCATTTGCGGCTTCAATTGCTTGTGCACCCTCTTTACGGAATGCATTAAGGAGAACCTAAAATGATATTTTTTTTTTAATTAAGACAAAAACAAAAATGAGTCATTGATCAAACATGCAGAAAATAATTTGTATTTTAAGTATTGTGATAAAGCTCAACTCACCTTCTCCCATTCACCATTATCACCGCCAGTAAAGAAATCAGTTTTTCTCGCAAGAAACCCGGCAATTGTTTGAAGAAGCTAAAAATTAAACATTGAAAAAAATGTGCACACTTAAATTTGATTTTCTTACATCCAAAACACCTTGCGGATGCTGTTCGGCGAGTGAAAACAAAAGTCCGTCAAATCGCTGCTCTCTTTCTTTTTTATCCATGATTAATTAATGTGTACTTCTTTTTGAATAAATCAATTTTTAATTGAGAATTTCTTTGTTTGTAAAAAGTGTTTTTCTGTTGTTGTCATGGTTGTTGTTGCGGCACAACATCTTTTTTAAATTTTCATAAAACGTTACAAAACGATATTTTTTTAAAATTAATTTTAAGGGATAAAAAGTTATTAATTATTTAATTGTGATATTTGCTGCATACATCGCTGTGCATTAATGCATTTCCTCGATGATCGGAGTCGTTGTTTAATGAAGACGGCACGGTTAAAAGAGCCAAAAAAAATAAAATTTTCACCAGAGATGAGTAATTACAAATTACTGAAATAATTACATTACAAAATTAACACGCAAACTCATTGATGAAAAGTGGATGTCATGAGAATGTAATGCTGATTTCAATCTGTCAATTTTTGCTGAAAAATTTTAAAGCTATAAAGCTTTAATTCTGATTATTTCAATACCTTGAACACTTTCTGAAAAGTCGGGCGTATTTTCCATGAACTCGGGCACTGAGCATCTACCCATACTTAAATAATTTAAATTTCTTATATACAAATTTTCGAAACAGAACCAAATTATATTAATGAAAGTCCCTTAAAAAAATATTATAAAGAATTATTCTTATGATCTACGCTGTAACCTCAAACTTTATTTTTAAATATATTTTTCAATAAATTTGTCAGAACTATGATATACATAAATTCTACAATTATTTTTTGGGTAAATATTTCATATTAAACGTTCATCTACGTAAATTTTTTACTTGTTCACCTCAAAAGAGTTCTTCATAATTTCTAATTATTGTCTCTGGACATATCATTTAAATATTTATTTTTCTTCGTAGAATCCAGTTGTAAGAATCACTTTTTTTATAAGGAAACTTTTGAAATGAGAAAGGCTGATTATCCTTAAAAGTATTTTAGGTGGTATTAAAAGGATATTTCATCACTTCAGTTTTCAATATTTTTTTAGGTTAGTTTCAAAGAGCTTTTTAAAGAGCTCCTTAAAATGCTTTTGACGTAAAATATTTTTTTTTGTATATGTTAATTGACATCTAATTTAACATGCGGGTCTTTTTTAATTCATTGTTATATTTTTATGCCACTCATGAGTTTTCATGATATGTCTCAACACTTAGATAAATTTTTTCATATCATCAATAAAAATGCGTTTCTTTGTTTATTTTTGTGCTTAGTATGTGGAATGAGAGAAAAAAAATAAAAACTATTTTCAGATTTTCCTTTTGAGAGAGAGAGAGAGAGAGAGAGAGAGAGAAATTTGGTTTATTTTTGGAGATTAAGGATATGAATATATGAATTAGAGATAATAATTCTTTAAAGTTTTTGACGGTGGATTCAGTAGATTTCTTTTGATGACTCATGTTTAAGTGTAAATAAATTGGATGATCATACCATTTATATGTAAATAGTTAAACATTTCAAACAACATCCGACAATATAGTTTTGATAACAGTTTTGATCATTCTCATAATTATATCATTTTTCATTCTCTAAGCTCTCTATTGGATGTAGAATTTAAATAAAATAGTGAACAAAAAATATTTTTCAATAAGCTTTATACTTTTTAAGCGTGGAGATCGATCAATGATTTTCTCATTACATTTGCGATTACATAGAAGATAAATTTTTTAAACTTTTAAAAGAGCATTTAGTGGAGACGACTTGTGAACTCTTTTAAAAAGTCATTCTCTCATAACGTCACTAAATCTTACTCCATTTATATTCATAAAGTAACAAAGAGTAACTAAACATCACGTCAGAAAGCAGAAATTTCATTACATTATTTTTAGTAAATCACATTTTCATTTAATATGACTTACAATAAAGAATAAACTCTTCCACTACTTATTGTTTTTCGTTTCATTTTTTCAATCTTTTTATCATGTCAATTTTTGGTGTTAAAAATTAGGCTTACAATAATTGATTTTATAAATTTTTTTGGGGCGACTCGCATAAAGCTCTGCTTTAATTGATTTTTTTTGTGTCAAACAATATTTGAAGTAAAAAATGCAAACGAATATTCAGATGAAAGTCGTTTTAAAATTATGGACGCAAAATCTAAGTATTTTCGTTATAAATTTAAACTTTTTGTGGAACAATCACACCTCCAGGCCCTGGTAAAACGGACGGTGCACCAGTTAGGTAGGAATCGATTTGACGAGCTGCTTGTCGTCCCTCATTGATTGCCCATACGACAAGTGATTGTCCTCGCCGACAGTCACCAGCTGCGAAAACCTTTGAATTTGATGTTCCGTAAGTGCCGATCGAGCATTGAATATTTCCACGGTTGTCGAGTGGGAGTCCTGTAAAATTGTTAATTTTTTGATTATTTAATATATTTAAAAGTATTGAAACTCCTCACCGATATCAGTCGGAACTTTCTTTTCGGGTCCCAAGAATCCCATAGCAAGCAAAATTAAATCAGCCGGATAGAATTGCTGTGAACCTTCAACTTCATTCATCTGCCATTGACCAGTTGGTGTTTTAACCCATTCAATTTTAACCGTATTGACACCCTTAAGGTTTCCATTTCCATCATCCAAAAATTCTTTCGTTGTAATGCTGTATTCTCGTGGATCTTTTCCAAACTTGAGCTTAACCTCATCATGTCCATAGTCGACACGGAAAATTCTCGGCCATTGAGGCCAAGGGTTGTCGGCTGCGCGAGTTTCTGGTGGATGAGGAAGGATCTCGAAGCTTGTAATTGATTTTGCTCCATGACGTAATGAAGTTGCAATGCAATCACATCCAGTGTCTCCACCACCGATAACAATTACATCTTTTCCTTCTGCTGAAATGCAATCTTTGCGTGTTCCAAGTTGACGCTTTTGATTTGCCTCGAGGAATTCCATTGCAAAGTAAATTCCATTCAAGTGACGATTTGTGATTTGCAAGTCACGTGGTGAAGTTGCTCCGGTTGTTATAAGAACTGCATTATAGTCTTTAACGAGATCTTTTGGATCAATATCTGTGCCAATGTTGACATTGCACTTGAAGTTAATTCCTTCAGCTACCATTAAATCAATTCGTCGCATGACCACATCCTTTGATAGCTTCATTGTTGGAATTCCATATTGCAAAAGTCCACCAGGACGATCATTGCGCTCGAAAACAGTGACTGTGTGACCAGCACGATTGAGTTGTTGAGCAGCAGCAAGACCAGCTGGACCGGATCCAACGATGGCTACTTTATATCCACTTCTAGCTGTCGGCTTTTCGGGTTTAATTAAACCAGTTTCGAAAGCGTTATCGATAATTGCGCACTCGATGTTCTTAATTGTGACTGGTGGCTCAGAAATGCCAAGAACACATGATCCTTCGCAAGGAGCTGGGCAGACGCGACCTGTAAATTCAGGGAAATTGTTTGTTTGCAAAAGTTGAAGCAATGCATCTTTCCATCGGTCAGTGAACACAAGATCATTCCATTTGGGAATGATATTTCCGAGGGGACATCCATGAACATTTGATTGACAGAATGGTACACCACACTCCATGCATCTCGCTGCCTGAGTTTTCAAATTTCTGCGTACATGTTCGAAATTATAAATTTCCTTCCAATCTTTCATGCGTTCAGCGGGTGGACGATAAGGTTGAGTTTCTCGCTTATATTTAACGAATCCACGAACTTTATCCAAGTTCTTGTCCATTTTACGCTTTTCGAGAGCCATGTCTTTAACAGCCTCCTCAATATCCTTTACAATCTTTTTGGGCTCATACGGATCATGATCGACATTAATGTCCTGAGCATTTTCCTCTTCAGCTTTCTCTTTGGCTTTTTCCTCCTCGAGTGTCTTAAGTGCCCGCTGATACTCGTAAGGGAATACTTTGACGAATTTTGAGCAAACACCAGGCCATGAGTTGAGAATTTCTTTCGCGAGTACAGATCCAGTTTGAGCAACAAACTCTTCCAATAATCCCTTAACAACCTCACGATCTTTATTGTCAATTTCACATAATTCAACTGACTCAGTGTTGGCTTTACCATTGATGAAAATATCTTCGGGATCGTAGATGTATGCAATGCCACCACTCATGCCAGCCGCAAAATTTCTACCAGTATTACCCGACAGAATAAGACAGATTCCACCGGTCATGTATTCGCATCCATGATCACCGACTCCCTCAACAACTGCAATAGCGCCTGAATTACGAACACAGAAGCGTTCAGCAGCAATTCCACGGAAGAAAGCTTTCCCAGTTGTGGCGCCATAAAGACAAACATTGCCAACAATAACGTTCAAGTGACTCTCAAATGAAGATTCAAGAGGTGGAGTAATTACAATTGTTCCACCACTCAAACCTTTCCCAACATAGTCATTAGCATCGCCGAGAAGTTTCACATTAACTCCTTTCGCTAAGAAAGCACAAAAGCTCTGACCAGCTGAACCCTTCAAGTTGATGTTAATTGACGATCCTTCGGGTAAACCAGCTTCACCATATTTGCATGCAATATGATAGCTCAAAGTTGAACAGAATGCACGTTCCTCATTGCGAATTGTCATATCGAGATTGAGAGTTTTTTGAGTACCATCAATAACGCCTTTAGCACAATCAATGATGTAATTATCGGAGCGTTTATCGAGTTGGAATTCTTGTTTAACTGAACCGCCAATGATGTTTGTATTTGGACGCATTTCGAGCGCATTTTGAAGAATAAGTTGAAGGTCTAAAGTTTCAGCTTTCATGTTGCTTGTATCTTTTTTGACTTTGATGAGGTCAGTACGACCGATGAGTTCTTGAAATTTGCGAATACCTAAACTTGCCATTATTTCACGAATCTAATAAAAAATATTTTTAAATTTTGTTTCAATAGAATTTTTTTTAAAACTTACATCTTCAGCAAGTAAGAAGAAGTAGTTGATGACATGCTCTGGTTTTCCAGCAAATTTAGCTCTCAATATTGGATCTTGAGTGGCAATGCCAACCGGGCAAGTGTTCAAGTGACATTTTCTCATCATTGTGCAGCCCATGACGATGAGTGGTGCCGTTGAGAATCCAATTTCATCCGCACCTAAGCATGCAGCAATCACAATGTCGAAGCCTGTTCTCATTTGTCCATCAGCTTGAAGAATAACACGTGATCGCAAATTGTTCAATACAAGAACTTGATGAGTTTCAGCAACGCCAAGTTCCCATGGCAAACCAGCGCTCTTAATTCCAGTCCAGGAAGAAGCTCCAGTGCCTCCGTCATGACCTGAGACAACAATATGCTCAGCTTTTCCTTTGGCAACGCCAGCAGCGACGACACCTACACCAACCTCTGACACGAGCTTGACACTGATTCTCGCTTTGGGATTTGCACATTTCAAGTCATAAATCAATTCAGCGAGATCCTCAATCGAATAAATGTCGTGATGAGGTGGAGGTGAAATGAGACCGACTCCTGCGACTGAATGACGCGTCTTTGCGATGGCTTTTGTGACTTTATAACCTGGTAATTCTCCTCCTTCGCCTGTAGAATGAGAAAAAATTTATAAAATAAAACTTGGATTAAACGAAAAGGGGATTAATTTTGATTCATGATAAAAATTGCAGACACACGTTGCATATCAAAACTTATTTATCCATGTTTTTCTCTAATTTCATCATAATTTTTTTCTTACTAATTTTATTTATTTTTAATCACCTCCATGAATTTCTTAAATCTTGTCCACTTAGCAATGTTTTTAAACTAAACTTACACCATTAAACTTGCTTTATGTGACGAATTAAAATAAAATATCGCAAAGCGATAAGCTCAAGCGGGCCGGTCCCTGCTGCTAATAATTTTCGCATCAATTTTTAAGTAGCGAGGACACGAAAATTTAAATTTTAACCGTTTTGTTAAAAAATTTAAGGTTAATTTTTCCTTGTTAGGTCAATGATTAGAGTCATTCTTAATTATAGGTAGGTCTTTTCGGCTCCTTACCTGGCTTCGCGCCTTGGGCCATCTTGATCTGCAGATCATCGGAATTGGCGATGTAAGCAGCCGTCACTCCAAAACGCCCTGAAGCTACTTGTTTAATCGCTGAACGTTTATTAAATTCAGGATCTTGATTGAGATAACGATCTGCATCTTCACCACCCTCTCCTGTGTTACTTTTACCACCGATTCTATTCATGGCAATAGCTAACGTAGTGTGAGCTTCGAGCGAGATTGAACCAAATGACATGGCACCTGTCACAAATCTTTTAACAATTTCACTTGCTGGCTCAACTTCAGAAATGTCAATTTTTTCTCGATCAGTAACAAAATCCATTTGACCACGTAAGCAACACTTCCTGATACTGTCCATGGTGGCTTCACGATATTGAGTGTATGAATTTGGACTTTTAGTTACTGTTGCTTCCTGAAGCGATGCAATGGAACTGGGTTCATTGATATGACTTTCACCTCCTGCACGCCAATGGAACAAACCGGGATTGCGGAGAATTTGTGAGTCAGGCGACAAATTGTGGAAACTCATTTGATGGCGCTCAAGACCTTCGCGAGCTAAAATTTCCATACCAACGCCTCCAATGCGTGATGGTGTACCTTTGAAACATTTCTCAATAACATCACTGCCTAATCCGACAGCCTCAAAAATTTGAGCTCCCTTATACGATTGCAATGTACTGATACCCATTTTAGCCATAACCTTTGCCATTCCAGTATCAATGGCTTTTCCGAATGCACTCGAAATCTCTTCATCGGTCATTGCTGGGTCGATAATTGTTTGATCTCGAAGTGTCTTGGCAAGTTCAAAGACTAGATATGGATTGATCGCATCAGCACCATAGCCAAGCAACACACAAATGTGATGAACTTCACGAGCTTCAGCGGTTTCGACAATTAATCCAACTTTCATGCGCAAACGTGTCTCAATCAAGTGATGATGAATGCAACCGAGTGCAAGAAGCGATGAAACTGGACAAAATTGTGGTCCACCAGCACGGTCAGAGATGATAATTAACTGATGACCATTTTCAACGGCTTCTTGTGCCTCTCGACAAATACGATCAAAAGTGTCGACATAACCTTGAACACCATCACGAAAATCAAACGTGATATCAATAACACGAGTTTTCCATCCACGGAAATTTGTTCGTTTCAACATTTCAATATCAGCCACACTCAAAATTGGATTGTTGAGCCAAATACGATGAACTTGCTTAGCTGAGGGCTCGAGAATGTTCGCTTCTGGTCCAATCGGACATTGCATTGACATGACAATTTTTTCACTGTAAATTATTTAAATTTAAAAAGTACTTTAAAGTTAATAGCAAAAATTATTTTACCGGAAAGGATCAATCGGTGGATTTGTGACTTGAGCAAAGAGTTGCTTGAAATACTCATAAGGTATAGGTTGAAACTTTGACAAACATGCCAAGGGTGCATCATTTCCCATAGAGCCAAGAGCTTCCTTCTTATTTCTAATCATTGGAATAACCAGCATGTGAATGGTTTCGGTAGTGTATCCATAAAGTGTCAATCGAGGGTCAAAGAGACCACGAGTAAATCGCTTCAAGTCTCCAGCCGAACGGACAGCACTTAAAGCACCATGTCTCATGTTATCTTCACGACGAATTTCATGAAGGAAAATCTATCAAAATATTAATTAATTACTTTTTGTCGAGATTGAGATAAAAATCAAACAAAAAACAACAAAAATGTGTAAGTGTAAAACAACAACATAAAAGCTCATTGTTTAAATTTTGAAAAAAGCTCAAAAAATAATAATAAATTGGAAGATTTGAATTTTCCAGGGTGCGTTTCTATCTAACCACCACCGACTTACCATCTTTACAAAGAATTTTATTTTTCGCAAGCAAGAAAAAGAAGAAAAAAGTTTTTTGATTAAACTACAAATTTTTTCGAAATTCTTTTCTCTCGAGACAGAAAAGGAGAACACAAGTAAATGACGACTAGAGATCGTGAGAACGTATATTGGGCTTTAATAACGGAATTCTCAATCAATAGTTCAAAAATCAACTCTTATGTCCTATTTTCATTACCTGCTGTTGCAACCATTCACCATGTGGACGTGATTTTGCGATTTTTGACTTCAATTCGACATCTTGAATGAGTGATTTCTCTTTCGTGTCAACCAACAACATGCGACCTGGTTTCAATCGACTCTGCAATGAGGAAGAAAAAATCAAAAATGACAAATTATTCATAGAGAAAATTTTCCACATTTTCATGCTTTACGTGAAGTTAAAAGGAAATTTTAGTTTACAAAAAATATACAAAATTTTGTGACTTGAAAATTAAAAAATAAACTTAAGGGTTTTAAAATTCAATCAAAGAGTGGAAACTTTTATTTTTCGCCACCCTTTTAACTAAATTTTTAGCGTAACCCACACAAGGTGTGGTAACGCTTATATGCTCGTGATTCCGTCTGTCTGTCTGTTCCAGTGAGATCTCGGCCCCTGGACCAGCTAGAGACTTCTAGTTTTCGCCAGATGATAGGTCTTGGGGTCTTTATTAGCCCATTTTAGGAATTTTTTGGGTCATGACCACAGGTCGTGCCATGGACCGCCGTAATGTCCATTTTTCATACAAATTTTCTCTTATATGGCTTCATGGGTATCGTTGAACTCGGGATTGGACCAGGAATCGATTGGCATGGATCTGAAAATGGAACACTGTGGAAATGGAACATTGTGGAAAATGAAACACAGTGGAAAGTGGAACACAGTAGAAAATGGAACACAGGGGAAAATGAAACATGGGGAAAATGGAACACGTGGAAAATGAAACACAGGGAAAGGAAACAAGGGAAAAGGAACAAGGGAAAATGGAACACGGGAAAAAAAAAGGGGAAAAGAAGGGGAGAAGGAACAGGGAAAAAAAAGGTGGAACAAGGGAAAAAAAGAAAGAGAAGGAAAAAAAAAGAAAAAAGAAAAACAAAACATAATGGAAAACAGTGGAAAATGGAACATAGTGGCAAATAACTTTCCCAAAAAAAAATATTTCCTTATGCTTCCCTTTCAGCTTTCCAAAAAATATTTTCCATTAGGCTTCTCTTTTGGCTTCTTAATATTTAATAGGACTTCCCCATGTTACATTTTCAATACTGATCTGTTACAAGTGGGTTACGCGGCAACACCCACGTGTGGGTTTTGAAACATTTTTTAGACTTAATTTACATATGGGCGAAATAAATTAAATTATAAAGCAGTGCAATCCTTATATCCTAATTTTCGATATACTTATGATTGCCATGTCCATCACTTTCTATCATTGTGCTTCTCATACACTCTGGAGAGTTCTTTTTATCTATAAGAGTTTCGATGGACTTAAATTTAGTAAATAAATTCTCTCCGCCTACCTTTAAAAGCACGTCTTTAGGATCAACATCATAAACACCAACTTCAGATGCCATCACCAAAATGTTGTCTATTGGATAAAAAATTTAATTGAAAGTTTAATTTTTTTATTATCCAATTTTACCTCTGGTGACATAGAAACGAGATGGACGCAGACCATTACGATCCAACACGGCTCCAATATATCGGCCATCGGTAAAGGAGATTAATGCCGGTCCATCCCATGGCTAAATACGATAAATTTCAATTATTGCTGCTCTAAGATCTAATTAAGGCAAAACAAACCTCCATGACACATGCACTCCATCGATAGAAGTCACGCTTCTCTTGTGACATTGTCTTATCATTGTGCCATGCTTCTGGAACCATTGTCATGACCGCCTACGGAGAGGATTTAATTAACTTTTTATTGATATTAATGTTCCATTTCATACCTCAGGCAGTGATCGTTGTCCAACCATATTTAGAAACTCCAAAACACAATCGGCCGAGCCAGAGTCGGAGAGGTTTGGCTCAACAACAGGGAATAGCTTTTTCAAATCTTTAAGACAGATAATAATTATTATTAAACATTTTTGCATTTAAGAAATAAAAAACATTTTACCATCTCCAAATTCAGCACTTGTCATAAGACCCTCTCTTGCTTTCATGATATTAATATTTCCACGCAGTGTATTAATTTCACCATTATGCGCCAACACTCTCATTGGATGAGCACGTTCCCATGCCGGAAAAGTATTGGTACTGAAGCGCGTGTGAACGAGCGCCAAGTAAGTGTCGAATTCGGGATTAAGAAGGTCAATGTAATAGTGCCATAATTGATCGGAATCAAATAATCCTTTGTAGACGATCGTGAGAGTCGAGAGTGAACAAATGTAAAAACGGCGCTCGGGCTTCGTTAATTCGTGAGTTGCACGTTTACGAAGTACAAAAACCTTTTAGACAAAAGAAGAAAACAATTAATTACGTTTACTTGTTGCACAAATTAATTCGAAATCTACCTGTTTCTTGAAAGCTTCTTCTTCCAAGTTGGCCGTTAAAAAGATTTGTCGTGACACTGGCTCACTTTTTCTTGCGACAGCGCCGATAGCATTAACGTCAGTTGGCACGGTACGCCATGCGAGAATCGTAAGTCCAAGAGTAGCTGCTAATGCATTAAACTCCTTCTCAACATCCGCTTGAGTGTTTTTATCCAAAAACATTATGCCGGTCGCATATTTGCCGAACTCTGGCAATTGCACGCCCTGAGATGATCTGGAAATAAAAGTTTATTATATAGACAATCTCAATTCAATTTAGTACATTCGTATAATTGAATTGCATTCAATGAGTTTTAATGTAAATTGAATTGATATGAGCAATCTGTGCAAATTATTACCGATGGAAAAATTTAAATTCTTTTTTATTGATTTAGTTAATAATTACACATGCTCTGTAAAAATGACAAAACAATATAAATTTTAAAAACAAGGTTATATTACATCATAAAATATCACATATCTCAGTAAATTACAAAATTTTACATTCGCTAATTGACTCTCAAGATAAGACACCGGCTAATGGAAAATTTCCACTCACAAGACGCATTAATACTTTCTCATGTAAACAGTTCAAACTCCACTCTTGCTGTGACGAATGAGCATACTCCCTCATAAAGCGCCACATGTATGTATTATTTTGACATTTTGTTAGTCACCCGATGTATGGTTCAGGAAAATGAACGTTCGTGTGCATTTCGAAATATTTAAAAATAGATTTTCACTACTATCGAGGGAGTTTAAAAGTAAATAAATATTTCAAGGTCAATGCCTCCGATATTGCGTCATCGTCTATTGTCTAAAGGAAAATTTTCTTTCATGCTGTAGGATTTAGTTTTAGATTTTGCTAAAATAAGTGCTCGGTCATTGCCACGTGAAAGTTTTTATTGAGTGCATTCCTATCTTTTCAATTCTTTCATATAAAATTTTCTGATAATTAAATTTTGACGCTTTAAAAAATGATACACTTCGAGTAGCTGAGGCGCCTCGATTTTTCGGTTCATTTGCTTTTAATTTTATTCTTCTTTTCCCAATTCATATAAAGATAAGACTCACGAAATTTTATACACTAGCGGCGTGAACGGTGCTATCAGTAGCGAGTCTGTTTGGCGTGGAACATTCCTTTCAATGAATCACATGCGAGAGATTTTGTCATAACGAGAGACTTTTTTGTATGGCTTCGTTATCACAAAAATTTGACGCGTTAAAGAACTTTGTAGATTTTGGAGTATTTTCTCGCGTCGCAGAGTATTTCATTGATAACGATTATTTTTTTCATTTGCCGGTAAAAGTTATTGAACTTTTTAGTCTCTTTAAGATAAAATTTTTTCTCATCAAATACTTAAAGGTTGAGGTTTATAAGTGAGTGGTTTAACTTTAAAGGGTACAGAAGTAAGAACAAAATTTAATTAAAAAGGTCACCAAAAAGTTTTTTTTTGGGTAGAAAAAAAGCAAACATAAAGTTGAATATTTTAAGTCAATGCAACTGGCAAAAGAGAATTCAAAAGGTTGGAGAAAATTAAAGCGTTTAAAAGAGACCTTTTTGTAATATTTCGGATCAAACGAATTTTAATTAAACCAGCAAAAGCTCATATACATAAAGCTTCTTCTTCCCACGCACCACTTGAGATTTGTTTTCATAAAAACAATGAAAAGTCTGCAAACATCATTATCATTGAGTTGTGTCATAAATTACTCGACTTTCTTGTAATAAAGCACTAAAACAAATTAATCAACCTCAAGCCATGCGCATGATGCGTGATACCCGAAAAGTATTTCGTGACATCTTCATTTTCTACTGTCTAGTTCAGCATGTGCCACTCATCATTTGTTACCGGTTTTAAAAAACGTCTTAACGTAGCACAAGAATTGGACAAGATACTTATTAAGGGGTGTTATAAAGACTTATGAGAGTGGTAATCGGAAACTTGAACCTTTTGAATAGTCTTATTTCTTAGGTCCTTCTTCAACCATATTAATCTTTTTTGACTTTTCGACGATATATGTAAAAATTTATGACGACAACTTCATTCTACTTACAATTCCTTGGCATAAAGATTATGAGGAATCGCTGTCAAGACGCCAGCTCCATCTCCGGTGTCATTATCACATGCACAAGCACCACGATGATACATACGTTCAGCCAAAGTTTGAGCATCACGCAATATCTGAAATGCAAATAACAAAAAACTGATGAATTTTTCTATTCTCGTGAGCCATGACCTAATTTAATGCCAACGTTTTTCTTGTTGCTCAAAAATAATGACGTTAATGGAAATTAAAACGATGAAAATATGATAAGCATGCAAACGTAAATTGTTGTTCGGAATCATTTACAACAACAACAACAACTACCAGACTACTAGATCTAATGAATTATTCATGAATGTACGTAAAATTTTCATCAATAAAATGTCATCGAGGGATGAAAATCTTGGAATTTTTTTTAAAAAGTTTTATAATTAATTGCAATTATTCAACTAAATAAATTTAAAAACTTAATAAACTTGTGGTAAAAAAGTTATTTTTTGTAATAAAAATTGAAAATTCTCGAACAATTGAAAAGATAAAATGAAAGAAATGAAATGCGTATCATATCCATTCTATCAAAAACCATCATGAAACTTTCTATAGTGAGCTTCAAATTAAATTACAATGACACCATATCAACAGTAAACTGTCACGGTATCGCCCGGATATAATTTATGAGCTTAATATCCTAATCAAATTTAACTATTACTTACCTTGTGATTACGTTTTCCATCAATGGCCACGATGAAACCAACTCCACACGCGTCATGCTCGTTCTGTGGATCATAAAGTCCTTGCGCCTTGGGCGCTTCCCAATCCATCAATTTCGCATTCACATTAGACTTCCCATCATTTTCTACATTGTTATTGGGCGGTGCCATAACTCACCCGAGTCAAGAAAACGATTTAATTAAAGTAATTGATAAAACTTTTCTTTCCACTAAGATGTCGTCTTAATTTACACGTGTAAACGATAATTTCTTGAGGTTAAATTAAACTTTTAAAATTATTCTCTTCACTTGACACTTAATAAAGTTTTAATTAGAGTTGCACGATTTTTTAAAAGTTTTTGCGAAATCAAAATTATATGGACGAACAGAAACCGCTAATGAAAAATACGGAAGACCTGAAATTAAAAAAAAAAATTAAAATTCATTTATTTCAAAAAATCGAGTTTATTGAGAAAGTTAAATTGAAGAAAAATTGTCAGTCCTCAGATTTTTTGGAGTTTCATCTATCAGAATATTACATTAATTTTAGGAAAAATGTGGAAAACTTAATTCAATTAAGCCCTAAAAAGTCCTTTTACTACAAATAAAATATGTGATTTTTTTCCAATAAATTTCCATTCAATTCCCAATTATATAATTATTTAATTTTAAAATTATTTAGTAGAATGAAACCATTAGATTTTTTTGTAATGCGAAATCAAATAAAAGGAAGTAAAAATAAAAATAATTAAATATTTTCAACCATTCAAAAAATTTCCGAACTAACAAATAAAAGCAAAAATTTCTTCCTCCGCATTTCACGTGTAAATAAAACAAAATTCATGCCAACAAAAAATGTGCTGAAAACCATTTAGCAACGCAATTTTAATAAATTTAGAACTTGAGACACAAAAATCGGTTTGCGCTCAATAAACAATTAAAAGACTCACGCACATGTGATTCTTAATCAAGACGTATAAGAATTTTATCTTAAGACGCATCTCGTAAAATTTGAACGTGAAAAGCACATGAAATTACAAATTTTTCACACACCGATCACAACTAGGTCTCGTGGCCAAAATTATCTAATCATTTTCGGGGAAAATCGTTATCGATGTGTGTTGAATTCGCACAATTGCTTTCAATTCAGTTATGATGCATGTGCGAAAATATGCAACTGCGCAATTTTTTTCGAGTGTTGCTAAAAATAAACTATTTTTCGACTATTATAGCTCCGCTATATATTAATTTTGGATTTCTCCAAAACCAGTTTTTGGCCCCTAGTGCCAAGACATTACATTGTGCAATATCAAAACATATACTCAAATGATAGGCCTAGTCAAACCCTACAAACTGGCGAAAACAGATTTGAAATCGGTTGATCCTACGAGGAGTTAGAGCCATTTAAGTCATCTTACTTTCTTACTTTCTCACTTTCTTACTTTCTTACTTTCTCACGATCTTAGTGGGCGGCATATCTCAAGAACGGCTGGTCGGATTTGACTCGGGTTTGTGGCTAAAGATCGGGTTTTGGTTCTAGTTGTGCAAGAAGTATTTAGTTTTGAGGTACGACCCTCCAAGGACCGTCCCTGAGTGCAAAAATGTCCTTTTTCATACAAATTTTCTCTTATATGGCTTCATGGGTATCGTTGAACTCGTAATTGGACCAGGAATCGATTGGCATTGACGATTTTTGAGGAGTGTCCATCATGGACGGCCAGGAGTGCCACTAATGTCCATTTTTCAGAACTATGGCTTCATGTATGTCGTTGAACTCGTCATTGCATCAGGAATCGATTGACATTGATGATTTTTGAGGAGTGTCCATCATGGACGGCCAGGAGTGCCACTAATGTCCATTTTTCAGAACTATGGCTTCATGGGTATCGTTGAACTCGTGATTGGACCAGGAATCGATTGGCATTGATGATTTTTGAGGAGTGTCCATCATGGCCGGCCTGGAGTGCCACTAATGTCCATTTTTCAGAACTATGGCTTCATGTATGTCGTTGAACTCGTCATTGCATCAGGAATCGATTGACATTGACGATTTTTGAAGAATGTCCATTATGGCCGGCCAGGAGTGCCACTAATGTACATTTTTCAGAAGTATGGCTTCATGTATGTCGTTGAACTCGTCATTGCATCAGGAATCGATTGACATTGACGATTTTTGAGGAATGTCCATCATGGTCGGCCAGGAGTGCCACTAATGTCCATTTTTCAGAACTATGGGGTACCAATCTAAGACAGCGGAGCTATTGGAAATGGCAACGCCGTTTGCAGACCCATCTTGTTTTTCAGTTAATTTTATCCCTGATTTTATCATGATAAAATTCTAATCGAAAATTTCTGGAATTTAAAATTTTTTTACGCAGTTAATTTATCAAAAACTAATTAAATGCACACTTGCGATTGCAAGCGAGCGATAACAAAAATTATTTACTTCCAACAGTTGAAATGAAAAATATATGAGAAGAGCGTTTACAAACTTTACTCAATATTTCTCTAACGCCTTCGAGAAAACTTTAAAAGAAGATTTTTTCTCGTTCACGTGTATGAAAAAACACCATCAAATGTGTCTGGTCTGTTGACCCTCGATTAATTCGAAAAATTTAGCTTCATTGAAATTGATTTTGTCATCTAACCAAAAAATAAAACAATTAAATAAGAAAATATTCCTTAACAATTAGGAGATGGTGTTTTTTATTTTCAACGTTTAATTGAAATTTATATATGCAAAACAGAAAGAAATTTGCCGCCAGCATGCACACGAGGAAGCCTTAGAATGCCCGATCATTTGTCTAATTTGTACCATTTTGTACACAAAGTCACTCATTTTGATTTCGTCTCTAAATTCCTTTAATTCTTACTCATCACATCGCAAGCGCCAACTGCTGTCTTCAATATAATATTTGACAATCTGGTTCACAACGGTGTTTGCCAAAAATAAATTTTCTCACTTTGGTGCCAAATAGAAAAAATTAATGCACTCATAAACATTCGAATAGGGTTCATTGACACGCCACAATCATATTCATTATTCAGTAGTGTGTAAACGCCGACGCTGAAAATTTATTTATCATCAGACTATGATTACGTAATCGGTATCGTAAGCTGTGAAATTTTATCGATTGTTGGAATTTTTGTAGAAAAAAATAAAATTTTACTCTTTGCCGTATTACACTTTGACAAATTAAGTGTTTACGCATTTTAATAAGATTAGAACTCAGACACATGTGAAGCAATAAGCTCAAATTTACTTCTATTTTAAGAAATCTGAATAAGTTTTCAGCACAAACTACTCAAATAATTTTTTATGACTCGGAAAATATTTTGTAATTAAAAACTAAACTCCATAAACAAATCTCGAGTTACTTTATTGCGATTTGCATATTAATTCGCTTCACTGTCGAAAAGTTGTATAATTTATGAAAAGTTAGTCGAAAAATCAATAAGAAGATTTTTTCTTTGGTTAATTGAAAACCGTCGCATTATCGTTAAAGTTTCTCAACGTCCTAAACAAACAGATTTGCACCATCATCAGTATTCTCATGTTGACGTCATGTGAGATATTCGTTCTAGATATTGATTTTACTGTAGTCTGCACATGTTGTGTGGGAGCAAGAAAATTAAAAGAATTTTCACTCGAGTGACCCTAGGAAAATCTCGACAATTGTTGTGTGGATCGTTAAACGAACTGTGGGGTTATTGGATGAATGCAAAACATCTGAGACAATCAATTAGATATTAAAGTAGAAATGATTTTTTATTTTTTAACAGACGTTGCTGAATTTATGAAAATATCCCCTTACTAAAAATTATTGATCAAGCTACTTCTGAAGTCAATGGTTATAAATGATATGTTGTGTCGAATATTTATTTCAATCAAATAAATTTTGTTTAAATTTTTTGAAGCGTGTTTCTCATTGAGAAATTTTCAATTTAAGCATATAATTTTAAGTTTTTTAAAACATGATCTGGATCAAAAGCTCTCTTTTCATCTTAAGCTTTCAACAGTTCATAAAATTTCCATCACGTCTCTCGTCTTCCATAAACTGTTTACTGCTTGACATAATCCCTTTTTATCACACGACTTCACTAATGAACTCTTGCTACTGATTTCACATTAAAATCTCAACGAAATGGCTCGTGAAAAATGGAGCACTCACATCTTCATTAATTATCGGGTTTTTGAGAAAAAAACGTTGTGTCAAAAGACACAAATGTTTTATGCAAATTATGTCTCGATAAAAATTGGCAAAAGTCCCAGGAAAAGAAACATTTCTCAATTATAAAAAAAAGTGTTCAGAACTGAGAGGCTGATAACACGCGTAACAGGGAAGGCCATATGAAGGTCATTAAAGTTGCAGCTGTGATAATGAAAATTATTACACTCAGAATGAATCGACATTAATTTCCACATACTTCATTGCTCGACTTAATGGAAGTAAATCAGTTTTGACATTTCCATATTTTTTTGCACAATTTGCCGGTTAATGTCGAGTTTAACTATTATTTGAATTTATGACTTTTTTAAATTTTTGTATTTCAATTTTTTCAGCACGATTTAGTGGACGAAAGAAATTGAATAAAACAGCAGTACGTGAGATGAATGCTTTCATTCGACTTCTTATTCTTATTTTTTTCTTTTTTAAACATCTGAGAATATTGAAGTGGAATTTTTTTGGCGACGGATGATAAATAAATTTATGAAAAAAATGTTTTGAGATAATATTAGAAGATATCCAAAAAAAAATAATTCAAAAAATAAAAAGTTTCAATTGAAATGAATTTTTTTTCTAAATTTCTCAACCCTTGAATATTTCTCGTTCATTTAAGAAAAGAAGACTTTCGCTTGCTCTTCTTCCCAACTGAATAAATAATTCGTGGACTTTCAACAAGAATTTTTCTTTTTTCTCGTTTATTGTTATGTAATAAAACATCTCGTGAGAGTGTTCCCACTAATAATGCATGTAATTTTTTAAACAAAGATGAAGCTTTTGCTCTATACGTAATTATAATGGCCTTGAACTTCCTGCTAAGAAAATCTTGACTGCGGTTATTCTTAAAATTTGCCGGCAAACTATTAAAATTACTTTTTGCGTGCATATGATTACATATGGAAAAAATTAAGTCGATATTAGATTTAAATTGATTTTGTAAAAGAACTTAATTATTGAAATTTAAGTGTTGGAGGAATAAAATTAGCAATTTTTTAAAAAAGTATTAAAATTAAAAAAATATTTTTATCATCATTGATGAAATATTTTTAGGGTTCGCAGGTAGCAATAATACTATAGCTCTTATTAGAACTAACTGGATTTTTAAATATTTTTTTAGACAGATAAACTTGTCTAAACATAAACATTTGAATCTCATTTAATTGTTTTGCCACATATTTAAAAAGTGCCTTATTGATATTTAATGGTTACATAATGACTTTTGCCTTCAATTTTATATGCATATACTCATAAATGTGTATATTTTAATATTTTTGTTTGACAAGACGTTCAACGTCATCGCGTTTAAATTGCAATTTATGGAAAAGCAACAAAAACTCCGTAATAAATATTTTGAAAGAAGAAGAAAAGAAACGATAAAGCACCTTAATTATTTCATTTTCTTATTGTGTACACAGATTTTTATTGAAGAGAGGTCGCTTCTCTTTTCGTTCTCGTACTTTGGTTCATTCATGATGTTGTTGCGATTTTTTTGCTTGAAGAAAAATCAATAAAAATTTTCACGTTCTTCAACGTCCTTGAAATAGTCGAGATTGATTATTTAAAATTATCTTTTTCTTTTACGCATTTCATCACTTTTTAACGAAAAAAAAATTAGTCGCACGTGTTTAAGATTTTTTAATTACGCTGAGTACGGAACTGACATTATCTTCTATAAATAAAATTTTTCTCAATTTTTTTAAAACTTTGTTCATATCCTTCTTTTCCAGCATATAAAAAACTTACAATAGATAAAATAATCAACTTCAAATGAAATCTGATAAGCATGCACTTGAAAACTGCAAATAATTTTATTTTTTCTTCTTCCTTTTTCACTTTAAAGAATTTTCACGGTTTTCACTCAATATAATAATTTTTTTCTCGGTACGGAGTTTTTCTTTTTTCGATGCGATCCCAACGGCGTAAAATGAGAGACTAAAGTGAAACACACAGAATGAAAACGAACATTATAGCGTCGACAGGGCTCGACACGACTCTCAAACTGATAGAATTCGATTGTGATAAAAATTACCACGAGTGGACACTCATGATTTTATTATAAAATTAAATTTATCAAAAAAGAAATGGAAACAATTTAGTTAATTTTTAATCGCGCATGATTATTTAAGAAACTCCACTAAAAGTAAATGTAGAGTTTTTTACAGGAATTTTCGTGGAGTTTTTTCTGCCTTCTTTCCTTTTTTTATTTGTTGAAATTTTTTTGACGAGCAGCGATTTTTAAAAACTAAATTCTCGCTCGTTTCCTGAAAACCCACTATAGCAACAACCCATTGGCATACGCTCTTTTTAAACTTGATTTTGGAAAATTTCTCTCTTTATTTCACTGCAAGTTTTTTCAGATGGACATCAGAAGTGAATATACATAGGAGAATTTACAAACGACGACCACGGCGACCACCCTTTCGGCGTGTGGAATCTGATGGAATTGGAGTTACGTCTTCAATGCGTCCAATCTTCATGTTGGAACGAGCCAAAGCTCTCAAAGCTGATTGTGCACCAGGTCCAGGAGTTTTTGTTCGGTTTCCTCCAGTAGCGCGCAATTTGATGTGCAATGCAGTGATTCCGAGAGTCTTGCACTTCTCAGCGACATCCTGATGGGATGATATTAGAGAATTAGTATGGTACTTATAGCAATTTTCACTTAAACTCACCTGAGCAGCCAACATAGCAGCGTAGGGCGATGCTTCATCACGATCTGCTTTGACTTTCATACCTCCAGTAACGCGTGAAATGGTTTCCTTGCCAGACAAATCCGTAACATGAACGAATGTATCGTTGAACGAGGCATAAATGTGTGCAACGCCAAAAACGACTTCGCCTTCACGCACTTGCGGTCCGAGTGACACTTGCACCTCTTCTTTTGCTACTTTATTTTTTCTTGGAGCCATCTTCCAGCTGGATTTTTAGTTATCGAAAGCTAAAAAAATAAGAGATGAAATTTTTGATTAACCTCGTTGGTTAGAAAATTATATTTTTGTGAAAAATTGCTTATAATCGTGTCTATTAATATGAACTTTGATTTATTACTATGACAATCGGTGATGTCTACGGAAGTAACTTAAATTTCACTAATTTTAGGCAATTTTTCTCCTCTAAAATTAAATAAATTTAAAATGCAAGATGTACATACCACGAAAACTTCGATTGGGAAAGGATGATATTTTGGAGAAATCGGCTAACTTTGAAGGGGGAAATCAAGTTGCTTGCAAGTAGAACTTTCACTGTACTCTCAGATTTCAAAACAATTATTTTTTCTAAATTATGGGTTTCTCGCTCAAAATTAAGACGAAAAATGGAGGTCAGCATATTGTCAAGTGAGTCGAGTGCACATGAAGATGGTCAAGATATTGATATAAATTATTCTTTTAAGTGATTTAAATGAAGAGACGAGCATTGCTAAAATCAAAGAACGAATTCATGAAATTACAGAAATTCCACACAATTCTATTGAAATTAGGTTCGGATTTCCACCCAAAGTGTTGACAGTAAGCGATGAGTCAACTTTAAAAGAAGGAGGAATCAAGTCCGGAGGTGAGTTGTGAGATGCAGTAAAATCAACTGGATGTTTTATGGTTCTTTCTTAAATGAGTCATTCTATTTTAGAAACTCTCATTGTCGATGTAAGAGCACTCACACAGGAGGAAAAAGATGCAATTGAAAAGGAAAAAAGAATGGCCGAGGATGAAATTTTAGCCCGCCAATTAGCCGAATCGGGAGAAGGAGCGGCGGCTGGTGGTGTCTCTAATGGGATACTTTTAAAACAAGTCGTCGCGGCAGATAACTCGTGCCTATTTACAAGTATAGGATTCTTGCTCTCGGGTAAAGTTGATACAGGCGTTGGTTCCTATATGCGAGAAATTATTGCTTCAACAGTTCATAATGAAAAGGAAGAATACAATGATGGTATCTTGGGACGTCCAAATGCAGATTACGTAGCATGGATTATGCAAGAATCATCGTGGGGTGGAGCTATCGAAGTGTCAATTTTATCAGCTCATTATGGTATCGAATTTGATGTCGTTGATATTACGAATGCCATGATCAATCGTTTCGGTGAAGATCGAAAATATCCCATGAGAGGCTTTTTACTCTACGATGGCATTCATTATGATCCTCTCTATCTTGAATCGCTGAGTGGTGAACCTCAAAAAACTCTTTTCTCAGTTGACGAAGAGCCACACATTTTCGAAATGGCACGGAACCTCGCTAATGAAGCTAAAAGTAGTCGACAGTACACTGATGTAGATAAATTCACATTACGGTGCATCCAATGTGACCGAAAGCTGAAAGGTCAAAAGGAAGCAACCGAGCACGCAAAAGAGACTGGGCATGACCAATTTGGCGAATTTTAAAAACACAATGCACCTGAAAAAAAGTTATTTAATAGATCAAAAAAGATAAGAGATTACAAAATTTCATATAGCTATAGAAAGCTGCGTAATTTGTATCAGAAAAATATTCAATCCTAAGCCGGAAAACGTTGCTTTTCGGTAAATAATCATTTACTGAAGCACTTTGTTTTGATGATTTGCAATAATTTCTGACCAAATTTTCTGTACTTAGTTTTTATTATGCTCAACTGGATATTGGCAATTTTTAAGATTCTCTAGAAGTTTTGAAAAAACTTTTCCATTTTGAGTTATTTTAATTTTTATTGTCTAAAAAACATTTTAATAAATTTAGCTTTGCCGAAATTTGTAAGCAGGTTTGTAAGTTTTCTAACTATAACAAAAATTCAACGTTTTAAAGGCGAAAAATAAAGGCTTTTGTTCAATTATCTCCTAAATTCAATTAAAATCTATTTTATAATTCCAGTTTTTGTTGTGAATCACTAATTTTGCGTCACTTTGAGACATGATTTTTTATGAATCACCCACATTTTTATCTTATCAAATATTTATTTGTGATAAAAGAAAACAAAAATTATTTTCCCTTTTAATTTTCAGTCACATTCGGAGCTTTAACGCTATAACAGTTTCAAAAATGCCTACCTGTAATATTTCCTACGATAATAACCCAAATGGAATCTATTACTCTGGCCAGAATTTATCTGGCAAAATCAATCTCGACAATGATAAAAAAAGAGAAATTCGCGGCATTACTTTGAGAATTGAAGGATTTGCGATGGTAAAAATTATTACGAGCTATGAAAACTTTTTTGTTAAATGTTAAAAATATTTTAGTGCAAATGGAATGAAAGTGAAGGATCGGGCAAACATAGGAGAACAATTTATTATTCTGGAAGGGAAGATTATATAAATTCTTTTAACTATCTCATTGGAAATTATGAAAGTGAGCATTTATAATAAGTTTAAGTCAAATAGTTTTTCAAAAATCATTCAATTAAAAAAATTTGTTCAAGGTCCAAAAATAAATTTTCCTGCTGGCCTCCATCAATTTAATTTTACCTGTGCTCTTCCACCTCAGCTACCGACAAGGTACATATAAAAAACTTTATCTAATCATTTTGTGAAGATAAAATATTTTTAGCGTAACCCACACAAAGAGTGGTAACGCTTATATGCTCGTATTTCCGTCGTGCGTCCGTCCGCACCAGCTAGAGACTGAGGCTCTTGTTTCATTTTTCATACAAAATTTTTCTTATATGTCTTCATGTATCTCGTTGAACTCGTGATTGGACGGCAATCGATTTGCATGAATCTGAAAACGGAACACAGTGGAAAATTGAAACCTAATGGAAAATAGAACACCGTGGAAAATAGTGACAAATGACTTCCACAAAAAAATATTTCCCTTGGCTTCTCCAAAAGTAATTTCCTTTATGCTTCCTTTCGGCTTCCTTAAAAAGTATTTTCCATGGTGCTTCCCGAAAAGGCTTCCACATAATTACATTTCCAATACAAATGGGCTACACGGCAACAGCCATGAGTGGGTTTTGAAACATTTTTTCTTCATGTATAGCTTAGAGTCAAAATACGGATACATTCGTTATCAAATCAAGGTGAGATATTTCAAATCACGTTTTACTTCTACGTTGGGTCAATGAAATAATTTTTTAAATTTTAGGTTGAAATGGAGCGTCCATGGAAAACTGATTATAAATATTGCTTCGCTTTCACCGTTATCAGAAATTTAGATTTAAACTATGAAAGCGCATCATTGAAAAGTCCTGTTAAAGTTGAGAAAACCAAACAATTTTTCTTTGGGTTTTCCTCAAAAGGAGTTCATTTGTCGGCAGAAACTCCAGTGACGGGCTATGTGAGTGGTCAAAAAGTAGCGGTAGGCATAAATGTTAACAATGAATCAAACGTGGAAGTGACTGAAGTAGCAGTTGAACTAGTGAAGTTTGTTCAATACAATAGTGACAGCCCAAGAAAGAAGACTAGAGAGAGAAAAGAGCATTTGACTGTGTCACAAGGCTCGGGTGTTCCTGTTAAAAGTAAAGCAGCTTTAAATATACAGGTTCAAATCCCTCCGGTACCGCCAACAAATGTGGGTACTTGCCGAGTATTATCGCAGTTCTATGAAATTCATGTCATTGCTAAAGTTGGAGCTTTTCATCGCGATATTGCACTCAGAATTCCTATTACAATTGGGACAGTTCCACTGTTTTCTCATCAAGGATTTTTCAACCAAACAGGTCCACAACTATATCCAAATTTGATGCCAATGCCTCAAGCAACCGTACTTACACCCACTCCTTACCAACAACCTGCTCCACATCAGCAACCGACACCATCAACTTCTTATCAATTCTCTCCTTCAGCACCACAACCAATCACACCCGAAGAATACGATATGCCACCACCCAGTTATCAAGAAGCAACGGCACTAACATCAATTGATCCCGACAATGATGAAGGACTCAATGATCAGCAACCTTTTAATCCTCAATATCCTGTTTTTAATTTTGCAAATTATGGAATTCAACCACCACACACACAACCAACGAGTCAAATTCAAGGATATCAACAACCAATTGTTAATGTTTCTCAATTTCCATCCGATCAACAGAAACAAAAGTTTTAAAAATTACTGGGATGTCTCAAAATTCTGTATTTTATTAAAAACTTAATCGCCTTAATAAAAAAATTATAATGCGCCAAGATTTCACTCGTGCAAGGAATAAATTTCAACTTAGTTAGGTGAAAGGGTCAGAAAATTATTTTTTTAATTTGCATTACTGCCATTTTCTTTTTTGGTGAGCAACGGGCGCAGTTCTTTCGACATCAGACTACATGTCGAAATGCACATCAATAACAATAACCCAAAATAATTCTTCCCTCTAAAGAATGGAAAATTTAAAATTGCAATGAGAAATATTTATTTCGAGATTAAAAACTGATATCAGAGCCATGAGGCGAAGGATGATGAAAGAATTCGATTTTAATACAAAACGAGACATAGAGAAAAATGAAAAGTACTTATGTGACGTTCATACAGCATGTTTCAAGTCACGTACAACAAGAGCGGAGGAAAAATTTCTTTGTGCATTTCTCACATAAAAAAAGTCTTTTCGTGGACATAAAACAATTGAAGATATTTGAAAATTCCATTTTTAATCACAAAAAACATCTCTTGGCGTATCTCTCTTGAAATTTTCTTGCAACATGCAGAATTTATATTTTATAGTTTGCTTGAATAATGAAAAGACTTGCGAGAGCAACTCTCTTTCCCTCCTTTTATTGATAATGAATATAAACCAAGAAGAAGAAAAAGTTACTAACGATAGACAGGATGATATAAAAAATTTGTAAAGATACTTTTTAAATTTATCTTTATAAAATTATTTTTGATAATTTCTCAGATTCTATAATCTAATGTTCTATCACAGGAACTTTCTAATCAATCTTCAATTCACATCAGCAAATCATTCTACACTATCATATTTGACTGGCTTCAACAAGCATTGACCTTTCTTAAATAAGTTTTTTCAAAGTCTACATGTACAGAATGTTAATTAATTTCAATTGAGTTCTTCACAAAATTTTTTAATTGTATATTCATCAATTGACTGCAAAAAATAAGATTTAGTAACTGCCACAGTTAGGATAAGCCAGCAAGTTTTAAAATTCACAATGCACACAATAAAAATGAAATTTTCTTTTTCCCTTTTTTTGCAGCTTGTGCATGCTATACGCCGAAATTCCTTTGGGATGCTTTTGAAGGAGGTAAGTGGCAGTATGCCTGCATAACGATGATTATTTGAGTCACTAGCACAATTTGAAAAATTAGAACACTCTATTGCGAAAATAAATAAAACGTGACTTTTTTCTCACTCGATTTTAAGGTCTAATTCGTACAATTGCCATGAACTTGAGTTTGGGTCTTATTGATTATCTATTGCGTCATTTGAAGGTATTAGAAATATTTTCGACCAAAAATTGATCTCTTTAAACGTTGTTAAATTTATTGCCAAGGACTGGGAACATAGAGGTAGGTGGCCTGCCAGGGCTCACTAATTCACTAAACTCTAAGATAATTTTAAGTTTAGAGGATGATTGGCAAATCAAAAAAAATTGTATAATTTTTTTAAAATCAGTTATTTTCATTAATACTAAGGCCCGTGAAGGCCCGCAATATTTTGATTTTTTTAAAATTTGATATTTTTAATAAAAAGTTACAACATTTCCCTTCATTAATTCAATTTTTTTTTCTCTTTGAGTTAAACACATTTTTCACTTTTAAATTTTCTATAATAAAAAAAACATAAAATGAGAAAGCGCTCATACATCACGGGCGAAAATCCTTATTTCCATTTCCCTATGCATTAAGTGAACGCCGATAAAAAGCGAAAGAAATCAATCAAAATAAAAAATTAGAAGCCAAAATGTTTTATATTCTTTCCAGCTTTTCACAAAAGAGTATTTTTTATTGTGACTTCAATGTAAAACTGAATTTACACAAATAATCAATTATAATCTTATTTTTTACTTAAGGCGCTCGAAATGAAAGGAAAAATAATAATTTTTCCATAGTCAACCGAAAATTATCGACACAATGAAGTCGAATTTGAATCACAATGGAAAAAATTATGCGCGAGGCAAAATTTATTGTTTTTCATAATTCCTCTCATGAATCTCTTTTTTGCCTCTTTTATCCAACTTTTATCGATCTCATTTTCGCGGTATGGATGATGAAAATTTGCACTGAACTGGGATGGGATTAAAGGGTAGTTTTTCCAGATCAAGTGAATGGTGAAACATGCAAGAACAGCATAAAAGCGATAAAAACTATAAACTAACTGTTTTTTCCTTCTTTATCATGTAATCGCTATCGATCCATTAAAGAAGACGCTCAATCAATCTATCTCGACCAGTTTGATGATGATAATGCTGATGAAAGGATGAGGACTTAAAATAAGAATTGAAAGACTCGTTAAATGAATTGATTATGAATGCATGAGAAAAGGGATGATGATGATGATGACGAAAACTTATCAAATTTTTCATAATTACTTCTTCTTCATTTTGCAAACTCGCTAACAAAATATTTTTGACTCAACAAATTTGTTAAATTAATCATCCATTCTCAACTTTCTTTACAGCATCATTTAAGTTTCTATTTAAAAAAGAGCTAGTGAAAATTGAAACGATAGAAAATTGAAGGAATTAAAAAGTGATCGACGAGAATTACATCCTTTGTGGCAATTAAATTATTTTCTTAATTCAGAACAATTTATTTTCATTTTATCGATTTCATCTGCAATGTTAGCAACATAAATTTAATTTAACCACAAAAGTAACTTTAATTATTATTAATGAAATGGATGCGAAAAAAGTTCATGCAATTTGTCTATTTCTCTCATTCTTCCTTTTCGCAGTAAATTTTTGTTAATCTCAAAAATTTGTGCACACAATACCACTTCATTCACAGATTCACATTCCGAGTATTTACGAAAACAAATCGATATAGACCATCTTTTATCGATAGGATGTGAGTCGCATATTAATAAATCTGCACTTTATTCTCATGAATGTGTGTAAGTATACTAACGAGATAGATACGAGAGACTGTGATCAATCTTCAATATACTTCGACTCCACATACATCCATGTTCTTTTGTCTTTTGGGATTAATAGACATTACAAGAGGGAAAAACGAGCGAGTGGGTGATGAGAAGGAATAAAAATTAGTACACTAAGCCATGCTTTAGTTTTAAAGTGATCTCTAGCTGGATGTATATTAAAGAAGATAGTGTGAGTGCAATCTTAATGGCAAAACGATGTTGACAATTATAAAGATAAGCGGATAAAGAAAAATATCCTCTGGGTGGTCATTTTTGTTAAGGTTTATAATTTACTTAAATTTTAGAAAATATTTAAATATATTAATTTACTAAAATAATCCCTAAATGAAACTCTAAAAATCAAACCTTACACCCATCAACGACTATTTTTTAGCTACATCATTGATAGATTGAGTATAACCGAATTTTCCCTTTCGGCTTTTTATTCCCACTGCATCATGAGAGATATTTAATGAGCAAAGTAAGAAAATATAAAAATGAATTTTCCTCCATTTTCTATAATTAAAAAAAGGAGCAAAAATCTTTCATTTTCAGTTTGCATATTTAATATTTTGTGCATCTTCACAGAAAGCTCTCTTTGAGTTGAAATATATGTAGTGTACTTCCATTCATTTCCGATTGCGATTGATATAAAAGATTTTTTTTGCAATAGCGACAAAAAAAAATATATCATCATCATCACTGCTATCTCATGTGTGAATACAGTTCATGGACGGAAATTAAACAGCGTCAAAAAGACTGTAAACGTTTCAAAATCTTGATTTGAAAAATGAAAGATGAGGAATCAAAATGGAATTAATTGAAAGCGTCTCATTTAGAACAATTAGTAAAAAGTTTAAAATTTTTTAAAATGAAACTTACGTTTATAGAAGTTTGAAAGAGATTTAAAGATTAAAAAAAATGGCACGGAAATAAAAGCATTTTAAAAAATTACTTTAACTACTCATTTCATAACTATAACGTTTTTGCAATAAAACTCTTATTTTGCTAGTTTTTAATCATTTTCCTTCTCATATCATCATGCCTTCACACTTCATATGATTTTAATTTCAAAAATTATTAAAACCCCACTCGACAACACAATAATTTTACCTCGAGTGTTTGTCACTGAAAAAACCCTGAGAGGGACATACACTAGAATTACCGCTAAAAATCAAAAATCTTCATACATATAAAATTTAAATCTCCAACGTATTTTCTATAAACAATTATTGCAAAAAGTATACTTATATTTAAATTTCGTCACCAACGGTTTGATATCTCACGCAGGAAAAAAACATTGAGAGCAAACAAAGCGACTTTGTCACATATTGCAGCGCAGCATACAAACATTATGAAAAGCGGTGAAAACTTTCTCCGCAATTTTTTGTGCTTTTTATGTTTGCATTCATTATGAGGGTGGGCGAGAAAAAGCTTCATGCAGCTGCATATAGAGAGCTCTATTAGTAACATTGTTCATGTGAAAGAAAAAAAATCTCTTTTAAACTATTGTTTCTCTTCTCACTACTTATAATGAACTGTAATGTTGCATTTATGCACTTTTCACAATTCTCTCGCACTCTCTCTCTCAACCACTTGCTTTTTTCGTTTGTTCGTCATCTTCTTGTGATGTGTTTTAACAAACAAGCACATTTAAGAAATGTATTGAAAGGCATCACGGAATGCCAAATTAAATTTTTTAACATATATCTTTTAACTTTCAAATCTTTAGTATTTATCCCTTGATAAAATTTTATAAAGAAAATTCGTGCCATTTTTTATTTCTCAAAAGCCAAGCTTTGCAGATGGAATTTTTTTACACTTTACATTCCCCCTCATACCCCTTTTCCCTTTTTCTTGACTCGTTCCTCTCTTCATAAGAACTAGGACATTAAAATCGATTTTTCCCCGAAAAAGAGGAGAAAGAGAGAAATTTTTAAAGTTGACTCTATGTAGAAGGAACCCAAAAATATACAAACGAGAAAATCCAGTAAGCTCCACTCTATTCTAGATGTATGTGGAAATGTTAACGCCGCGTGCTTCAAGAGTTTTGAATGCCGAATGGTCGAACAATGAGTGCAAGTATAGAAGGGAATACTGAAAGGAAAAAAAAATTGTATCTTTAGAAAGTTGAACAATTTTCTTCAAATGGTTTACTTTTTATAAACTACATTTTTCATATAAAGTGAAATGTAGGGAGAGAAAGAGCTTTTCAATCCTTACTCGTTCATTTGATGCAGTTAAGTCTTAAAAGATATGAAGGCAAGGGATGGTAAAATGTAACTTTTGTTTTAAGGTTTAAAATTTACATTTTTTTGTATTATGCTCAAGATTACCGTCAGAAATTGAGCAAAAATTAAAGTATAAAAGGTACTTGAGCGGGCTAAATTTTTGGTACAAGCAATTTTCTTTCTACATGCACACACATACTCATAAACTTAACATAGCACAAAGTGGTGCCATAAATCAATTTGAGGCTGAGAGCGAGATTCAGCAGTAACTCTGCAATACTTGCTTTCTTGGTGTAGTAAAAGAATGGCGAAGAGGTCACACGCCAAAAGTCGTTATGCAGTAGATACAATTAGAAGTAAGGAGCAAGAGAATGATAATTAAAATAATACGGCAACATTACTTTAATTAAGTGTGTGTCTTAGAATTTCTCTCTTCGCTCGTTGTTAATAATGAGTGTGGTGAGCGAGAGGGCACAAAAATGGGGTCGCCATTGTCGTTTGTTGAAAGACATCGTCATTGCTAAAATGAAAATTGGATGTGAAAATGTTCTTTTTAACTGCCTTTTGTCGGTATCTTCCGCTTACTATCTTCTTTTAGTAAATTTAGCCTCTGAACATTGTGACTTTTAACGGTGATTCTATATTTCTATGAGATCAATGAACTATATGATAAAATTAAAGGGATGGACATTTAACGGAACATTTAAAATTATTACATAAAATTATTTTGAATTCAATCAAAAGTGTCCAATTCTTGACATTTTCCCCCCTTTTGTCTTCAACTAATCTAGCTCATCTTAATTAGGCTCAATCCGTTTTTATTTCTTGCTAGTTGGAATTTCGATAAAACTTATTTGTTGTTACTGCTGTGATTGAATCATTATAAACTTTTATTACTCTCCATCGTGCATATAAATGATTTATGGTATGTATTGTAGAATCTTAATATAAGTGGAGGGAGGAAGAAGAAATTTTTATTTTCATATTTTATTCTCATCCTTAATACTTTGCATTGCACCCTTGCATCACTTGCTCTTTCGACCTTATTCTCATCCATTCATTAGATGCTTGTGCTGAAGAAAAATTTAAGCATTTTTTTATCAAGTCAACAATGTTTCATGAAATGCATTTTTAATTATATAGCTGAGCTGATTGAAATCTGTCGCGTTGCTGCAGTTTTCCATGCTCTGTGAAGCTGCTTAAGAAAAATAAATTTTTTTGTGTCGCATTAAAAAATTCCTTTCTTCTTTCTTTTTTCGACTTTTCTTTTTTCATACAAAATGAGAAAAATTCATTTGTAAAAAAAGAAGAAGACTTGGAGGGGTGACGACAACGACGAGGCGGAAGCGAAATAAACTTTAACAATTTAAGTTTGTTTCACTTTCTTTCTCTTTCGCTTTGAAAACACTTCGATGCTGACAGTAAATTTTTTAGTCATCAAAAAATAAAATTATTTTACTCTCTGATTCATATTAAATTTAAGTAAAATTCAAATTAAGGGGAATTTTTATAAAATTTCAAATCGGCATTTTATTTTGTAACGGGTTAAAATTATTTATTCACATCTCTATTTCTCTTATCTCTCAATTTTTCTTTCTCTCTCACGAGCACACTTTACTTTTCCTAATTTTATTTCAAATATGCAGCCGAGAACATCATCACAATCAGTTTCCGCGACTTGGACCCTGAACTGCCAGTTCAACTTCGACGAAGTACACAACTCGTAAGTAATAACCTGAAAATTAAGAATTGCTTCTAATATTTTTATTTCCTAAGATTGACAATATAATTCTGCCAGCACCTGCTATTCTGCCAACTGTAAACCCGCTTGCTTTCTTCGAGGATGATCTTGATGTCAACTCTGATCTCGACTTGGGTTTTGGTATCTCTGACGATAAGAATAGTGAGGAAGAGGACAGGGACGACGACATGCAAATAGATGAATAGACTTAAGTGAAATATGTAATAAAAAGTTAGTTAAGAGGTGCTCACTGAGGACATTTTAGATTTAAATATTTTGCATTCGATGTTATTAGATTTAAGAAAAACTTATTATTAAGATTTATGCACGGCAGGGGCGCTAGTTTAGACACTAAGTGGCCACCTCCTTAGGCAAGTGGCTGTTTCACTTGATTCAGTTTTGCGGCTCAAATGCGCAGTACGTTGCTTCCAGTCCGTCATGGCTTAGACAGTGATATGGATGTTGGTTGCTTGTGTGTGTTCAGACTCAGTCGGTTTTCTACCGGTCTGAGTGAACGGACGTATCCGTGGCCTAACGGGGAATAGTATTTAATATTTATCTCCTTTTTTAATATATTTTTATACGTTTAGACATTGTATAAAAAATAATTGGATTATAATCGATTACAAACAAACAAAAATTTTTTTTAAACCTATGCAGTTTTTGGTATTTTTCATTTGAACAAACATATTTGATTAAATTTCATTTCACGGGCAATTAATGAAAAAAGTCAAAACCTGACTTCCTTATGGTCAATTCATTTTTATTTTCATTAATGATATTCATTAGATTTTAAACGTCCCCTATTTGAGCTCTTCAAACGAGTGTAATTTAAAAGAGGAAGTTTAGTTAATTAAAATTTTAATGAGATTACAGATTAGGTTTCCAATTTTATTAAGGAATGTTTTAATTATAGCATTTATAATAAGATTTAATACTTGCTTAACGTATTATATAAGCTCACTCAAACGTTATTGAGCTTTACAAAAATCTCCAATAGTGAATATTTTGTCAATAATAACCAGTTTAACTGAAGTTATATAATTTTTGTGAGATTTAAATTTTGCGAATAAATAGCTTTTTTTGAAGTTTCTTAACTTGTGCGCACTTTTCGGAATTTGTTCTTTCAACACAACATCCAACCGATGGTAGAATACAGGTGACAGTTCTTCCTGATGTGTCTTGAAATTGAATTTCTTCGCCTTTTTCATCATTTTCCAATTTTACGCTTTTTAAAAATATCAACTTGTAAATATCCGGAAATGATGATGGAAGAATTTGAGAGTAATCAACTTCGACTTCAAAATCACTCTCGTGTAAAGGTGATGTGTGAAGAACATCTAAAAATCTATTTTCGATTGAAAATAGTAATTTTTTAGAAGGCTTAAAGTTAAACAAAAATTATTTTAATTAAACATGACATTTAGTTAGAAACTTACCGCTCCATAAACATATCCTTTAAATTTTTGTGATTTAGCAGTGCTTTGACTTAATTTTAAGAATGAAAAAAGCAAAAAAAGGAACGTAAGTTGCTTTAAAAAATTCATGAATGCAAAAAAAGAATGTCTTCTCTTCTCGACCTTGTTCTGGCTACTAAGCTGTTTATTTTAAAACAAGTTTAGATTTCGCGACCAACTACTTAATAAATTTTATTATTTATGTGTGCTTTAAAACCGATTTTTTAATAAAAAAATAGTTAGCAGATTAAAGTTGGATCTTAACTTTTTGTTTAAAGTTTTCAAGAATTCTCCGTTCAAAGAAATAAATTATCAGCACATAGAACTTTCAAAACAGTAATAGGTAATTGTCAAATGGCTTTAATTAAAAGTATCGCAATAATTTACAGTCATCAAAAAATGTTTGTGAATTTTTACAGTCAAACGTTCAAGTGTACTTCAGTGGTAAATCGTTGAAAATCAATTTAATGGCGACATTTAAAAAAGGCGAATAAAAATGATTGCCCGCCAATAAATCATTAGGCGCTATATGTTGACAGCGAATTGAGCGAGTAAAGGAGAGGCGAAAATAATCAAATTTTATTATTTTCACACCATTTAGACACTTGAAGACCATCATAAGAGCATAGGAAGCAGACATTTTTATGGTCAAAGGTCCTCAACATAAAGTCACTTAAAGTAAAATCAAAACATCCAAAATGGTAGACAAAATCTCCACAAGGGCGACGATCATAAAAAATTTTGAGACTTTGCTACAATAAATAAAAGTTTCATTCATGAGAAAATGGGAGCATCTGAACAGGTGATTTTTTTCCTGCTCTTCCATGCCAACAGCACAATAAACGGTAATGTTTCCGCCAACATAACCCAAATAAGTACATTTCTGCTAAATATAGACGAAAAAATTCCTGATGACATAAAAAGTTTTTTTAAAACTCAACTTTTCACTTCTTGTCACTGACTTCGATTTTTTTGTTCAACTTCAACTTACCTACATTTTTTTAAAGAAATGATCATTTTTCATGTAGTGCCTTCTATAAAACGAGGGCATAAATAGGTTGTAATTTAAAATATCGATTTAACAATAACGATGAATGGTTGAATTGAAAGTCAAAAGCACATACAATCAGGTGGTTAAAAAGGGAAAAGCATCGAATAGAGGAAAGTTAACCGGAGTAAGGGATTTGAACGGATTTAAGAATTCATTTCGATTTGAGAAACACCATAAACAACCCTCCTTAAAACTTCCTCTTTCATACTAACCTTTTAAGAGACTGAAGTTTATTACGAGAAAAGGGACATAATATCAGTCTTATGGGTGAGTGTGAGGATATCTTGGAAGGTTTTGAAAACAAGTGCTTCATATTAAAATATTATATGCAACGTTCACACGTCGAGGTGACTGTGAAAAGAAGAACATTATAGGTTTAAATCGATAACTTTAGTTTTTTACATAAACCGTCACATACACTTGTGTGTTACTCTCGGAGATTGTTTTTCGAGGTGTGCTGGGTGTTGAAAATTGCCACATGACAAAATGGATTTTTTTTTCGTTTGATCCATCGTGGGGAATTGAAAAGCAATTCAAGCAAGATGAAAGAATTTTATAAAAAAAAACGTTTAAAATGCTAAAATAAAGTACCTATTAATTAAGAAATCTTTACCGTTAATATGCAATAATTTGTGAAACCTTAAATCCTTTCTACATTAAAATTGTCGACGCCAGGGGAAAACAAAACAATAAATCAAAATATTTTAACAAAATGTTAAATAATATGTTTAGCGATTTTTTGGACTAGAAAATAATATAAAAATGTGCACAAAAAATATCATCGCTCCTCTTACTCCACGACGGCTCGGAAAGAACGAAAATGAGAAATCACTCTTCGATTTCTCTCACAAAATAATAAAAATGTTTAAATTGGAGCTGTGGCGGTTACATACTACAAAATATCCAAAAATGTAAAAGACACAGTTTTTATAAACCGGTTTTTTAGTCCTTAATTCAAACTTATGCGAGAAATCTTGAATCAAATTCAAACTTTCTACATGAAAGTCATTTAAAATCTTTCCGATCATCGATGAATAGTTTCCTCTAAAGACTTATAGATTGCAAGCCGCAAAATATATTTCCTAAATGCCTTACCTCATTTCCATTAGCAACTGCAGATATCTCTTCTTCTGCAAATTCCTTTCCCTCAAATTTCACATCACAAGTAGAAAATTTTATCCAATAGAGTGATTGAAAAATCACTCATGCAATAAAACAACTTTTAAAAGGGTTTTATATGATAAGCATTTAATCATTGAATAGGGGTAGGGATCAATTATCGGCATGCATGTCTCATGTGTGTGTAAAATTTTTCCATCAATTTTGCACGCTCTGGAAGAAAGTTGTAAAGCAAACCAGCAAAGCTTCAATCCTTACCGTAGTTCTCGCGACGGATACGCTACGACTCAAATTAAATTAAATTTCAAATCGTGAATTTATTTTCTTAACGGGTTTTTATTTTTTCCGCAAGGGACGACATGGAAATAGATGATTAGACTTAAGTGAAATATGTAAAAATAAGTTAGTCCAATGATGATGAAAGGCACCTAAGTAAAAACTTAGTATTAAGATAAATCCACGGCAGGGGCGCAAGTTTAGACACTAAGTGGCCCCCTCCTTAGGCAAGGGATGGCTGTTTCACTTGATTCAGTTTTGCGGCTCCAATGCACAGTACGTTGCTTCCAGTCTGTCATGACAGTGATATGGATGATGGTTGCTTGTGTGTATCCAGACTCAGTCGGTTTTCTACCATAATTAATAACGGGGGGGGGGGTGTGTGTTGTTGTGTGAAATATTTTTTTTTTATATTTTTTTTTGTTTTACATCAATTTTAGCTTAAAAAATAAATAAATTTTATTTTATTATAAATTGGGCTTTTGTTTGGGGTGATCCATCAAGATAAAAATTAAATTATAAAACCAAAAAAACAAGAAATACCAACCACACACTTCAAAATACACTGCAGTGCTGCAATGTATATTGTCGATTGGTGCTTAAATGGATTTACACTTGAATAATCCAAGAAAGCTCTCTCTATAATTTTGCAAATCATTGACAATTTCTTCTTCCTTCGTTGTGGATGCAAAGATGGATGGATGTATGTGTGTCATTTCGGCTTCTCACTCGATATCTGCTGCATGACGCGGTGAAAGAAGAAAATAGCAATTTTCAGTCATCTTGACATAGATTTTGAAGCTTGAATGACATTTTATCTATACACCTATTTAGGCCTTTAGACTCGCTCTATCTTTATCTCTGTCAAAGCACGATTAGTTGAGTCTGCACTCCTTAAACATGTTATTGAGGCTATAATTACTCGTTTTCTCATTTTTTATGTGCAAGGAAAGAAATCTAATAGAAAATTATTTAAAAAAGCACTTTAATAATATGCAGACAATAATTGCATGCAAGAAGACACAACACATTGGTTGCAGTGGGGGAAGGTTGGGTTGCAGGCAAGAAGAAGCCAAGCGTAAGATAATTACAAAATTGATTGAAATCACTTTGCAAGCACGTTGTCAGGACATTTTGTTATCTCTTCCACATAAGTCGCATCGATATTTGCTACCGTCTACGAATTTTTTTACTCACACATGGTATTTTTATTATGTTGTTGTTAGCTTCATATTAAAGTGCTTTCAATATGTAGCATTTACGAATCGTACATGGACGATGATTGTTAGGGGTTGAGAGTAAAGAAGAGAAAAGCAAGCAAGCGGAATCTCTTGAGATTGTCATTATCGAAAGTATGTATCGTCTCGGATCAGTTCTAAAGAAGAATTAAAGTTTCTTATCATCAAATACTACCATGAGCACACATTAATAAATTATGTCCATTAACATTTTAGTACTTTACCATCTCAAATAATAAAATGCATTTTAAATAAATTGAATGTCGAAGTAATGTAGTGGATAAACGACCTTTAAAATATTCTTTAAGGCTTCAATTACTTCCATCCCTTTCCTTTCCTATAAACTTAGTCAAATAAAATTATGTTTCAATAAACCTCTATCGCAACACTTTGTAGGTACCATTAAAATAAAAAAAATTACATTCATAAGCTTGGGTAGCTTCCTTACACATATAAAGGACTGCCTTTTCTCTCGTGGTGGTTTTATTAAAAATTTTAAAGATTATTTATTGCATCATCTTCTACCATTTTTATATTGCTGCCTAAAATAACTTTGGTGTGTGTGTAAGAGAATTTCAACTCATAAAAGTAACAAAAAAATGAGTTTCTCTTCCCTTCCGTCGCTCTTACTGCCTCACATACTACAGAGCTTCTTTAACGATGAGGATAAAATTAAATAACATGATTATATGACCATCTTATCATTTTAATTTGATCAATTAAAAAAATCGGACGGGAACATTTTTCCTTTTGCTCCCTTTCTCTTTTTTCTCTTTTATGCAGTAGCTGCAAAAATTTCCGGTTTCTCAGACACTCTCTCACTCTCTCACTCTCTCGCCTTAAATGGTATAAAATTTTCCCTGCTCAGTAATTTCGGGAATTTTCACGAAGTTTCCTTTTTCTCTCTCGCGAGCAAATCGGTTCCAAAAGCCACGTGGTTGCGTGATGATGTCAATGAGAGAAGTGGCGCAGTAGTCATCTACGCATTTATGCAGATATGCTGTGTATGCTGCTTTTTTGTTAGTGACACAGTTCCCTTTTGTGTCTGGTTTTGCCTGCCGCTGCCGATGAGGTTTTTTTCAGTACATCACTGGCATGGCCTAGGCGATTTCCGTTTTCCTCTCTTACTTATACAGCTTTTAAATGGTCTGAAAGCATCAACCATGAGAGAGAGAGAGAGAGAAAGAGAGTGAGAGGAAAAAAGTTTTTGCTTCTGGCGCAAATGTTTATTTATTTAATTTTCGTTTCAATATTTTGCATCGTGATGACGTCATTTATCCAAAAAATAAATTTGGGTTGTTAATGAAATCGCTCTTTGGGGATACGAAAGACAGTGAACAATCAAAGAATTTGCTTATTGTTATGTGTGCTTTCAGCGTTTCGCAATGTTTGACAAAAAGTTTAGCACACATAAGACTCGAGGGAGAACATTTGAGATTTGAATTTTTATCTCTTTTGTTTATGTTTGTGATAAATTGTTTAATGATAAACACAATCGAGATCTATTGACTGTAATTACCTTAGAGAAGTTTTCGAGAGAATATACTAAAATAAATTTCAAAAAATTAAGAATTAAATTAAATTTTTACTCTCAAAATTTTCTACTTAACTTCTCAAATCGCTCCATCTATAATTTCAATACCTCTAATCGAAAACGCTTTGAAATCTATCTATCCCGATGGCAAAGCTGTGATAGGCAAATTGTAGGCAGAACTAATAATAAAGTAATAATTAATGTGAGGGATTAACACCATTATGGCCTCGAGTAATGCTATCACGATGTGCTATTATTACTCAATGGCGCTTGATTACGCAATCGTGCGATGAGCCTTGTTCGCATATTTCCTCAAAGAGTCACTTTGTAGGTGGTGAATTCGAGGAGAGAGGGAGTAAGACAAATTTATGTTTATTCATTAATCGAAAAACGAGAAGAATAAGGAGCAAGAGAGAAAGTCTAAGGGTGCATACTATAAATTTTACACGACAAACGAAGGGTCGCTAAAGGAGACGGAAGGAAGGGCGGGAGGGAAAAAAAGCGTGGCGCGAAAAAAGTTTTCTTGCTTCCACTTTTTACTTTTTTCGTGAACCAATTATTGAGTACATGATTTAGTTTAAGTCACAATAAGATAGTTCCGACAAACTTTCAATCTAAAAATTATTATTTTTGGAGCTATTCCATAAGCAGTGAAATAACACGCATTTTGTTGCAACAGGAAATTGAAAAAATCTTTGCTTCCCCCTTCTTGCCATGTTTCTTCTCAGGCCCAACCCGTAAAACTGACCAAAAGAAATCACGGTCAAAATATTTCCATTTAAAGATCAAAAGAGCACTCGCCTAACCACCACCATAGTCTCGCTATCGTCCTTGCTTTTTCTCTCCTCCTCACTCAGTGGTAATTTATGACTATGCTACACTTTCTGCTTGCTGACTTCTTCATTTTTTTCTCGCTCGTTCAACTCTCAGGAGGAGTAAAGTGTGTTAGATGGTGATGGTGATTGTGGATTTAGATTAAAGTGAAAATTCTTTCTGCTCTCTTTTTCGATTTAATAAATTTCACTTCTCTTCTTTTTTTGCCTCACTTTCAGTTGACAATGGAAAATTGTTTTCTATGACACAAGATTATTTCACATAAGGGGTAAAGTTTGAATTTTACGTGAGTAAAAGTGACTGAGAAATGTAAAAACGCTCTGATATGTAGCATATGATTTGAGAGTCTGAAGAGCTTTCGATTTCTATCTTCACTTTAAGTTGGTGAATTTTAAACACGTTCAAGTTTTAAAGCCAATCACTTTAACATGACACTAAAGTGACACTAATGCCATAAAATATTCAAAGTTAAGAAACCTTAAAGTACAGAATTAATTACATTGTAAAATGAAAACCTTCCCCAAATTAGTACAGTCATCATTTAAAGGTCTTTATCAAAAAGTCACTATAAAATATGACCATTCATCATTTCAGATGATTCATCTCTCATAAATTCTATGTTAGTTATATCCCCTTTTATTCTCCAGATAGAACATAGAGATGTAAAATGAATTGTAGAATCAAAAATTCTATTATCGCTGCAATGAATGTAAATCCTTTTAAACGTGCATGGGAAATTAAAGTTAAAACTACTCGCATATATATGTATTGAGCATCCGTATATATACATGTATGTAGATCGGAGTGTGGCCATAATGAATGTCCATTTACATACCATCCTACTAAATCTCTCTCGCTATGTGTAACTGCTATATGGTAAAATATTTCGCATATCGAATGTGGGAATTGTTCGATCATTGTAATGAAAACGTTTCGCTGCGATTATCAACGGGCAATTTTTTCATTACAATGTCTGGCATAATTCATTAATTGCTTTTTTTGGTGCACGAAGAGGAACGTAAAATTAAAAAATGTTTAAATCCGGGTGAAAATTTGATATAGTCAAAAAAGATTTAAGATATTTTTAAGCAAATATACTCACACTGTTTTCAAAAGTAGTAGATCATCCTGAAAAACCAATCAGTAATTTCGTTACAAACACAGCTCAAAAAAATCGGCGTGATGTGGTCGAATAGTTATAAATTTTTCCCCATTCGAAATAAATTTCACAATCGATTGTTTATTGAGCAAAAAAGGATTTTCTCTCATTGCCTATCATCATCACACACATACACATGAAAGTTGCGTCATCCTGCGAAAATTAATGTTTGACCTCCTTCTCTCGATTGTGTTTGCGGTCTCACATGGAAAATGGCTTCTCGACATAAATTAATTTAAAATGGTGGCCCTTGTTTCAGGGTATATGAGAAAGGAATGTTCAATTTTGAATTTTAATGTGTCTTTTGAAACCTTAAGTTTAGAGATTTTTCCCGAAAACTTCAAGTTTTATTTAAAAAAATTACGACTGTAGTAAGTGAGGCAAATTAAAGCTCGCTTGAGATGCGGGTTCGATTAAATCAAATTTTACTTTAAAAGTTTCACTATGTAATTTTCACCAAATCGAAAATGCTATAAATTTTGCAACACCACCCTCATTAAGAATCACTCCCACCGCACTTCCTTATGCCGCATTAATAATTGGAAATTTATTAAAGTTTACGACTTTTCTATGTGTCGACAACAACCGCAGTATCTTATACTGGCTGGGTGTGGGTGTCATAATGTTGCTGATGATAGCACTGTTGGCTGTTGGGAAAGGTCCTTCGTCATGTAATTTTCCTCTCACACTGTCATTTTTATTTTAGCCTCAACGAGAAATTATGTGAAGCCACACACATCCGCATAACCGTAGAAATTATTTTACTTCTTTTACATGAAATTTTCTCTACATTAAATGTGCAAATAAATAATTTTTTGTTCAATGTAGTTTTTAGTTACTTCTTTTCGCACACACAGGAAAATATTTGCAATTTCTCACGCGAGAGATAAGTTTAAAAGTTATTTACAATAAATAATCACGAAAGATATAATTAGTGAAAAATAAGTAGCTTATAAATAGCAATTGATATTTACAAATTTTTACAGCATTAATTTACAAATTTCTTCCTATCGTAAGCAAGCACACATATTTTTTTATTGCAGGTCAGTTTAAAAGTGATGTAGTACATGCGATATCATGAATCAAAGAGGCTGTTCTAAATCAAAGTGTTCATGTGTATGCACGGCAAACATAAAAACCAAAAAGTTGCAAACGAATGGAATTCATCTTATCTTCATTTTTCTTCCTTTTCTCTCTGCAAAAAAACCACACAAATTTTTATGTGATTTTTTTCTACATCAATAATCGCATTCATGCTTGCGATAATAATTGACCTAATATTTCTACGATGCTTGTATATTACTATGTCACTGAATATATGCCGCAGAGATCTCCGTTCATGCATAATACTCTGTACATTTAATATTCACTATATTCAATTTCCAATGCAAAAAGTTTTTTCCTTTTTAGACGCTTTGTGTACACAATGTGCCTCATTCGGTGTGTGATTCTGATAACAATTGCTTAACAATAAATTCTCATTGCAGTTTCAAATTTTTTCTATACTTTCTTTTTCTCATTGCGCTCACTTCTTGATTTAGTTTTGAGTCAAGTTTTGCAAACTTGTGTCCTATTTATAAAAAATATGTTTTAAATTCGTTTTAGAAATTAAAATTGCGTGATATTAAATTAGCCAGAAAATTAGCAAAACTATTCCAACCCTTGATTTTCTATCTCTCTGCATTTCTCCCTTTTTTCTCTCTATTAAGATCGTGAATAAAAGTTTTATGCACAATAACTCTGTCGATATAAAAAAAGTGAATGAAAAGAAAAGTTGTGCATGAATTGCAAAAGAGTCATGAATTTTTTATGATTATATTCATTAAACTGCAATATTTTCGAGAGAATGAAATTGTATACAATTTTCTTCATCGCTCTTGAGATTTTCAAAAGCTAAAGTGCATTAACAGAGAAAGCCTGCAATTTCCACATTTGTGTGTATTTCCTGTGCACATGTGAATGCATTTAGATGGTAAAGTGGCAGGCTTGGAGTGAAAAATTCATCATTATTGTGTGCACTCAATCGATTACTCTGTGTGTTCAGAGGGTTTTTGAATTATAAAGTTGGAAGCTTTTCAGTTGGTTAAAGTAGATTCATGAAAAGCTTCAATTGAGTTTTAAATTGTTTAGGGTGAAAATAAATTTAATTTTTGGCTATTTTCAAAAAGTAATTTTTAATTTTAAAAGAAAAATGCAACTTTTAATCTTTTTTTCAATTGAACTATCTGAAATGGAAATTTTAATCTTTTTCTCGACTTTTTAATCAACTCGTTTATTGTGTCATAAATTGCAAAAGAAGGATTTTTTATTTTATTCATGAAATGCATAAACAAATTACTGCAAAAATAGTTTTTTATTCTCTTTCACTTCTTTAATAACGTTGTTGCTGAACTTTGCTCTGGTTCGTCTTTGTCCTCATCAATGATAACGTAATTAAATGAAGAAGCTACATTTATTTCTGCTTGTTTACATAATCTTTATTACAGTCTGAGGGAAAAAAATATAATAATTTTGCTCGTAACGACACGAGAGACGAGAAGTGATGGGGAGAAAAAGCTTCTTAATTAAAGAGTAAAAAGCTGTCGCTTTTAATTTAACACATTAATTAAATTTATTTTGCTGGAGTGGATAGAAAATTTCTTGATTGTAAATTTGTAATTTTATTATAAATCAATTTTGTCACTTGAAGAATTTGAAAGTTTAAATTGCTTTTAAATAAAGTTTTAACTGTCCTTAACTTTTCTTGAAGTTTGGCTTAATTTGTAAATTTTAATTTAAGTGTAACGACTAGAATACATCTACAAATAAATCTAAAGTTTAGGAGCGATACAGAAAGTGAGAAGTATAGAAGTTATTTTTAAAACTTTCAGCATCTTTTTGTCCCCTACGGAATTAAGTTAATCCTTCACATTTATGTCTGAAAAATGTTCAACAAACTTTAACTTCTCTAATGATGAAAGTGCGACAAGTAATCTTCCAACTGCAGATTTTAATTTTTTTGGATTTTCTCACTGCAAAAATTTCAAACTCAAAAAAAAAGTTCACTCGTGTAGAAATTCAGCCAGAAAAGTTTTCCATTGAATAAAATTCCCTCGTGTATGTGCACACGTTGCACAATGATGGCGAAAAAAGTTAGAGAGAATAAACAGCTAGAAATGCTTCAAGTGTGATGCATGCAATGACATACATGACAGGAACATATAATTTATGGTCACGTCCACATATCGGTCAGATGTTGAACATACACTTTAGCAGTTACAAGGTTGTAAGGGGAATATTTAGAGATTTTGTAATAATGCTTATGACGAGTTTTCTGTAGAAAAATGTTACTGAGCACGTGTAAGTGGGCATTAAGTACAGAATTAAAAGAGGTTTCTCTTTTTGAAACGTTCAATTTCATAATGTTATAAACTAGGTTATGTTGTTTTATAAAATTCGCATTTTAGTCAAACAATTTTCAAGTGAGCGAAAATTTTGCATCACTCGAATCAGATTTTTTGTCAAAATGTACCCGGTTGAGAACAGCCGTGACACCACTTCATGTTTAATTTGATAAAAAATATAAAAATGATATGAAGAATCCTTGAAATTTTATCCCCACTCCGGAGCATACATACATAAAAATGAGATTTTTATATTTTATTTGGCTGATGGACTACGAAATGATTCTTTTTCCTCCGAGTTGACATTTGATTCATCTCTCAATTATAGAGAGCTCAAGTTGTGGATGAAAAATAAACAAAAACTCGCTGAGAGAAATAAATTTATTATTTTGAATGTGAATATGGCAGCGCATATAGTGCATAAATAGAGCTGGGAAAAAGTTTCAATTTACATTTAATCAGATATGACTTTAATAAAATATTAAAGCATTTATTTATTTGGACAAGCATTTTCCTGCAGCCAGCCAGCATAATATTAAAACTTTTAGCCATTTGCATAACTCAGAGAATCATTCGAGGATACTTTAGCAGCATTAAATCTATATGACAATCATGAGAGAAACTTGTGCAATTTCTCATGCAAATTTTAAATATCTCTGCTTTGTAAGAAAAAAGCTCCCACAAGAAATGTTTCTGCAAGTCAACACAAAAGTCCGCGGGCAAGCACTCAGTTTAATCACAAGGATGTAAATTTATCGTAATTTGTATTCTGTTCAGTATTTCTTCTTATTAAATTCTACTAGTAAAATGTCTCAAAGTCATGATTTTTGATTTCTCTAAAAACCTCCCTAACATGTTTTTGTATTTTCAGTTGCTTCCCTATTTATGTGAATGACAAATCATGTACTTGTTATGAATTGCAATGTCTCATGGGGAATTGCAGTAATACAAATCAGTAGATGGTAAGTTTTGATTCGTTAATTTAAAATTGAAAAAGTTTTTAAACTTTTAAAGCTTTTATATAACTCAATTTTTTTTCTTCAAATTTTTGAAAAAAATGTGTTCGAAACTGCAGAGATGAGCAAAATTACAAATTACAAAAAAATTAGTAGTAATGTAATTTAATTTTGGAAAATTACATGATTTTTGTATGAAAATGTAATTAATTACATGTAATTTTTTGTAATGTAATGTAATTTTTCACTCGATTACATGTAATTGCCCATCTCTGTCGAAACTTATCACTAGAAAAACCATCAAATGTTACACAGTGTCTTGTCTACATTTTTAAAGCTTTCCCACAAGCTTTAAGTCAAAAATAAGTATGAATAACAACATAGAGTAAGAACTAACATCACAGACAACGATTTTACATCATCAAAAGGAAATTTTCAATTCTTAAATTTCAAACTTTATATTATGAAACAAAGGATTTCCATTGAAAGAGAAAAAAAACATGAATAATTCATGTGACTCCTTTTCAAGATGATTTAACATGTCTTGTGGGGGTCAGTGTAAAATTTATGTAATGTCCGGTTTCTTGTTTCATTTATTATATTTACTTTCAGGGGGCAAAATGGCACAAAAACATCCAAAAGCTTAAAGTTGAAATATATTTCCAACGTAAAAATATAATTTAGGAAAATTAGTGAAAAATTTCTAAGGAAAATCAACAAATGGGGTTTAAAGCTATCATTTAAAACCATTTTATTACCATGGCGAAAGAAAAATAAAAAAATTGACATGGATTTAGATAATCAGATACCCACTCGCTTTATCATTTAACAATTTGTCATTTTCTTATCAGTTAAAGAACGACAAGACAAACCAGACTTGAAGTAACCCAATTTCAATTCACTCCACATCAACAACATAGATTTGGAAAAAATGGCAGAAATGCTCGACTTCCATTTTTCCTCCTTCTCCAATGCCACACTAACTTATCATTTAATACACATTAATCATTCTCCATTTTAATTAAAGCACAAAATTCAACTTTATTCCCTTGTCTCTTCTCTTTTAATATATTTTCCTCTTTTTCGTGCCGCTAATAAGCGTTGAAGAAGAACAAAAAAGAAAAAAAAATTGAAAAATGACACAAAATGAATTATTCGCATTTATACTGACACATTGCAATGGAATATCATTAAGATGAGGGAAATTTGTCACTGGCTAGCAAGTTCGCTCTTTCTTCAGAGATAGAGAATGAAGCAAATCGAGCGAAAGATATCGTTATGGGGATTTAATGATTATTGTGTTGAAAAATTATTCAATGAGCTTATTAAATCCGTGAATATTTAAAAAGTCGCATAATTTTTTAATTTTGCCTAATTATTTAATAAAAAAATAGTTTTTCTAATTTTCTATTCATTCGATTTTTCAAAAAAAATCAAATTTATTTTAAACTTAAAAACTTTTCAATGCAATTTCACCTTTAATTTACCTTTAATCTCTTATATTAAATCGTACAATAAAACTCATTGTATATATATCAAAACTTCCTTCCTCTTAAATCAATTTTCCTTAAATTGTGTTTATTCATTCGACTTCAGCTTCCGTCTCAATTTCACTAACCACTGACTATAGAGACACACATACAGACTCATACTCACATTGATTGAAATAAAGCAAAAGCAATTCCTTGGACATTTTTTTTAACTGTCCAGAACAATTTTTCCTCCATCTAAACCACCTTCCACATCCTCATATTCATTCACAACAAAAGCTCACCTCGCACAGTGTTTCCTTTTGACGAAAAAGTGGCCAAAATTCTGAAAGTCCATTTTTCTTATTGATTTTGACCTCAGGAACTCGGGAAAAATAGTTAAAAAAATTTCCGACCCATGGAAGCCTCTCTAGGGGTACTCTAAAATTCCAAACTTTGAGGGGTCATAACTCCTTTAAAAATCAATCTTTTTCAAATCTGTTTTCGGATATGACTAGCTTTTAGTAAGGCCTACAACATTAATCATACAACTTGCGCACTCCGGTACAATACGCGGCTTGTAGCGTAAAAAAACCATGATCACCCCTCAAGGCAAGGAACATGTACAAACTTTAGAAATTTTTTTTTCCTAAAATATTCCTCGTTTAAAATTAATAAAAAAAATTCCACTTTTTACCTACCATTCATACAAAGTTTTTGAGTTAGAGCTCTTTGAAGATTTTACCAATTAAATTTTTTTTTTCACTTTTTTCAACATAATTTTTTATAAAATGCATCTTTTTTAAATCTGTTTCCTGATATTAAAAGGACATTAAAAGTGATTTAATTTCATGCATCCACTTTACTATTTTGATGTTAGACTGACCCTAAAAAATCCAAAAAACCTCTAAATTTTGAATCTCTAATATTAAAAAACCTCTGATGCTTAATTTAGCATTAATTTAATTAAATTATGCTACGCAATCTAACTTTTATCTCTAATCTTAAATGAAAATTCCTAACGACTAAAAATTTTGAAAGAAGGGAAAAAATCTAAATTTACTAAAATCAAAAAAAAATTGCGCATGACGCCGGGGCGAAAAAATATTTCCTGTTTTTTTTTGACATTTCTAGATATAAAAAAAATTTTAAAATATTTTAAAAATTATTGAAAGTCGAAAACGAAATATCCCTCTAAAATCTACTTGTAAATGAAAATTCCCTAACTGTCAAACATATTTTTATGTTTATGATGCTTCATTTAGCATTAATTTAATTAAATTATGCTATCGCAATCTAACTTTCATCTCTAATCTTAAATGAAAATTCCTAACGACTAAAAATTTTGAAAGAAGGGAAAAAATCTAAATTTACTAAAATCAAAAAAAAATTGCGCATGACGCCGGGGCGAAAAAATATATCATGATTTTTTTAGATATTTTTAGATATAAAAAAAAATTTTAAAATATTTTAAAAATTATTTAAAGTCGATATCAAAAATGCGCCTAAATCTACAAGTAAATGAAAATTCCCTAACTGTCAAACATATTTTTATGTTTATAATGCTTCATAAAGCATTAATTTAATTAAATTATGCTATCGCAATCTAACTTTTATCTCTAATTTTAATTTAAAATTCCCTACCGACAAAAAATTTAGACAAAAAGTAAAAAATCTAAATTTACTAAAATCAAAAAAAAATTGCGCATGACGCCGGGGCGAAAAAATATTTCCTGTTTTTTTAAAACATTTCTAGATATTAAAAAAAAAATTTTAAAAATTTTAAAAATTATTGAAAGTCGAAATAAAAATATTCCCTAAATCTACTAGTAAATGAAAATTCCCTAACTATTGATGCTTAATTTAGCATTAATTTAATTAAATTATGCTAACGCAATAAAAATAATTTAAAGGAAGCATTCTAAACGCGCATTTTCCTGAAACATAATAAAATGATTAAATTTAACAAATAGCATGTTTCTTCCTAAGCTCACAACAATTTTAAAGTTCCCTATAATAATTTTAAAACATGCTTTTTGTTTTAATTTTAAATAATTTTTAATTCATAAGGAATTATTTTAATTACAATTGATTTATCGATTCATTCAATATACATAATACTGGCAATTTTGAAAAATTCTGACAGGCTTAAGAACTTTAGAATTATTAGATATTTAATATCTCTTTCCATTTTAGCCGAAAATTTCGTAAAAACTTGATTTAAAGTGGGATTTAAATCAAGAGAAAAGCCATTTAAAAATAGCTGTGGCTTTTTGTATCGCCACTTAAGGAAAAGAAAGTTAAGTTTACGATCGCACTCGAATGAATCGATAATATCAAAAGTAAACTCCAATTTTTTCAAATGCACAGAGAGAAGCTCTGGCATAAGATTAATATTTGGAGCACGCATAATAAAGCTCCCAATGAACTCAACCAAGTCCATTTTACCATCAACCCGAATAATGCTTTTTGAAATTCGAGTTTTCTTGACGGTCATACAACCGACAAGATCAACAAGAGATGTTTCAAAAACATAGCCGACTCTCTCTCTCGGCATGTAAGCCCCGTCACCATCGTCTTCTTCAACACCAAGACACAAATGCTGTCGAACACAGCCGCCAAACTAAAAATATTTTAAAATTCATTTTAGAACATCTCTTAACTCAAAAACATGAAAAAAAATTACAAGTTTGAAAATTTTATTAAAATATTTTGATTTTGTCACTTTTATTATAAAATTTAACGCAAATCACTGAAATTATCTAAGATAAATTTGTTTCAAAGTGAATTTCTTCGAGATAATTGATAAATTAAAATTAAATTCAATCTAAAGATATATCATCAATAATGTTCAATTATTTTCTTTTATTTAAACAATTCCCATGGAGTGCAAAAGTAGAGATCAGGAGATCAGGAGCTGAGTCAACTAAACCTGAAGTTTCATCAACTATCTCAAAATTTAAAAATTATTTAACAATAAACTATTTTCAACTCATTAACAATCACTTTTCTTCTTCAATCTTAGTCAAGGTTTCATCCATATACAGGCAATTGCTAAACTAAAAAGATCCAAGAAAATTTCACAGATATTTTCCTCTATGGATTCACGCATCTGACAAAATCTTTTTTCATCATCCTAAAACAGCAAAACAACCCTATTTCTTTTGAATTCAATCTCTTCTTAATAAGTTGCACAGTTTCTCGAATGTGTTAAAAAATCAAAAATTTAAAGTTTAGATGGAACCCAATCAAAAGTGCTTTGTTTTTCAAAAATCCTGCACTCGAGTCATTCAATCCTATTCAAAATCGAAAGACGACTTTTAACTTAAAATTTTTTAAGATCAATGGCTGAAGTCCCGCTGGATACTAAATTCGATAATATATTTAATTAGAATAGAATTATTTGTTTGGGCTCTATCTGTGAAGCTAACTTTTTAGAAAGTTTATATAGATAAAAGATTATTTTATTTCTCTAAATTTTTGTCTACAAAAAAGATCTGTGTGAATTCGATTTCGAAGAGTAGTTGCAACTCGGAAATAAAATTACAAAAAATTATTTGTGAGAAAAAAGTAAACAACATTTTTCGCCAAATGCAGACTCACTCGGCTAAACAATTCTACAACATCTTCTAACTAAAACACCTTAATTTTTAAAAATCTTCCACCGGTGCACTTTTCATGAGTAAGTTGCATTTCAAAACATTAAACAAGCTCGTGTTTAAACCATCGACAAACAATTTGGGCTACAAACAAAAAACTATTTCACTTTATATTACTAAGGTTGTTCATGAAGCTACTAACAGTTTATTAATTTATTTACAATCAACATTTCAATTTTTTGACTTTTTTGATTTTAAATCCTAATTCAACGACTCAATATAATAAATTTCAAATTAGGCACAAAACATCTCTGGCATTCATTGAAACAACTGTAATTATTGCATATGGATGTGCTATTCACAATTTTTAACGATCGTCGTGAATAACTATAAACTAATAATTTTATCCACAAGAGAAGTGTTAAACACTAAACACTCACATCTTCTAGCACAACTTCTTGAATTATCTTCAAGATTCTCACGCCACCATCGTCATCGTCATTAGTGCAACTACATTGCTTTCGTCTATATTCGCCACCATCGTCATCGTCATCGTCTTTGCAACCTCGTTGCTTTCTTAAACATCCGCCCATCTGAAAATAATTTAAAATTTAATCAAAAATTTATGTAAATATTAAAAAAATTTCGAAAAATTATTTTTTTATTAATTTTATCTTGAAGTTACTTACAGTTATCCTTTTACTTCAAGTCCAAATGATATCAATAATCTAGCTTTAATTATTTGATATCTTTCCTCTTTTAGAAATTTTCGCTTTCTGATTGATTCCTTAGATCAAAAATTATTTATTTTTCTCAAAACTCAAAAAACTCAACGCAAATGGAGGCAATTGCCGTCGTTCTGCCCACACACTTTTTTATTTTAAAAATGAAATTGCTTGGATTTGATCTTTTTGTGTTTTAATTTTTAATCACAATTAAATTGTGAGATTTCGTACATCATGCAATGAAAATAAGAAAATTAATTGAACAATTTAGATGGTTCTGATTTAAACATTTGTAAATTATAGATTTTTCTTCAGTTTTATTTAAATTTAATTTTTTTACAATTTTTTACAAAAGGTGCATCATCAACTGAAAATCGTTTGATGAACACAATCAATAGATATTTGCCTGTAGAACCACAAATGACATTCAATTGAAAGTTCCAACTAACGGTCGTCGTCGAGCGCGTTCAAAATCTCAATCATATGCGATGCCGAGGTTGCACACAAGTCGAGTTAAAAGTTGGCATTAATTTTTCATCACTGTCTGTCACTTTTACTGTTTGTGCTTTATTTCTTCTCCTCACTCCATCCATCTTTACATCAAGATGAATTTTAATCTCTTAATTTTATATTAATTTATTCCCTCTGACAATTTTGCACAACTAAAGTGTATTTTTGAAAAAGAGCGTAAAATTTATGATTAATTACAGATCGTGAAGGAATTAGATGCATAGGCATGAAGTAAAAATAATGTATGCAAATGGATAAAGCTGTAAAGGTAAATTTGACGTTGACATTGCTGCCACTAAAAAGGTTTATGGCCAACATCCGCTTTTGTTTTGAGCGGAAGGACGAAAGTGATAAAGATTAGGGATTAGAAACTTGGACTTAAAATAATCTTGATGATTTTAGTTTAAAATCTTTGGATTAATTTTTAATCATTAGCTATTTTAAATTTAAAGATTTAAAATTTTAATCTTCCGACGGGACCGATCAACAACAGGTCGCTTTCACCACAACCATCGTAATTTAAATTGTCATCGTATCATTTTTTAGACGTTTTTAAGTTTTTTTTTAAATTGAGCAAAATTATCTATCTAAAATCAGCTAAAGTTGAGCATTCTTTCACATTTAAAAATTATTAAAATAACACTTTATCAAAAAATGTACTGAGAATAATTTTAAAATTTAAAAAAATCCCTAACTTTTTATCTCTAATCTTAATTGACCCAACGACTAAAAATTTAGAAAGAAAGAAAAAATCTTGAAAGTGTTAAATTAAAATATTCCCTAAATCTACTAGTAAATGAAAATTCCCTAACTATTAAACATATTTTTATGTTTCTGATGCTTCATTTAGCATTAATTTAATTAAATTACACTAACGCAGTCTAATTTTTACATCTAATCTTAATTGAAAATTCCCTAACGACTAAAAATTTAGAAAGAAGGAAAAAATCGAAATTTACTAAAATTAAAAAAAAAATTGGGCATGACGCCGGGGCGAAAAAATATTTCATGATTTTTTTTGACATTTCTAGATATAAAAAAAATTTTAAAATATTTTAAAAATTATTGAAAGTCGAAAACGAAATATCCCTCTAAAATCTACTTGTAAATGAAAATTCCCTAACTGTCAAACATATTTTTATGTTTATGATGCTTCATTTAGCATTAATTTAATTAAATTATGCTATCGCAATCTAACTTTCATCTCTAATCTTAAATGAAAATTCCCTAACGACTAAAAATTTTGAAAGAAGGGAAAAAATCTAAATTTACTAAAATCAAAAAAAAATTGCGCATGACGCCGGGGCGAAAAAATATATCATGATTTTTTTAGATATTTTTAGATATAAAAAAAAATTTTAAAATATTTTAAAAATTATTGAAAGTCGATATCAAAAATGCGCCTAAATCTACAAGTAAATGAAAATTCCCTAACTGTCAAACATATTTTTATGTTTATAATGCTTCATAAAGCATTAATTTAATTAAATTATGCTATCGCAATCTAACTTTTATCTCTAATTTTAATTTAAAATTCCCTACCGACAAAAAATTTAGACAAAAAGTAAAAAATCTAAATTTACTAAAATCAAAAAAAAATTGCGCATGACGCCGGGGCGAAAAAATATTTCCTGTTTTTTTAAAACATTTCTAGATATAAAAAAAAAATTTTAAAAATTTTAAAAATTATTGAAAGTCGAAATAAAAATATTCCCTAAATCTACTAGTAAATGAAAATTCCCTAACTATTGATGCTTAATTTAATTAAATTATGCTAACGCAATAAAAATAATTTAAAGGAAGCATTCTAAACGCGCATTTTCCTGAAACATAATAAAATGATTAAATTTAACAAATAGCATGTTTCTTCCTAAGCTCACAACAATTTTAAAGTTCCCTATAATAATTTTAAAACATGCTTTTTGTTTTAATTTTAAATAATTTTTAATTCATAAGGAATTATTTTAATTACAATTGATTTATCGATTCATTCAATATACATAATACTGGCAATTTTGAAAAATTCTGACAGGCTTAAGAACTTTAGAATTATTAGATATTTAATATCTCTTTCCATTTTAGCCGAAAATTTCGTAAAAACTTGATTTAAAGTGGGATTTAAATCAAGAGAAAAGCCATTTAAAAATAGCTGTGGCTTTTTGTATCGCCACTTAAGGAAAAGAAAGTTAAGTTTACGATCGCACTCGAATGAATCGATAATATCAAAAGTAAACTCCAATTTTTTCAAATGCACAGAGAGAAGCTCTGGCATAAGATTAATATTTGGAGCACGCATAATAAAGCTCCCAATGAACTCAACCAAGTCCATTTTACCATCAACCCGAATAATGCTTTTTGAAATTCGAGTTTTCTTGACGGTCATACAACCGACAAGATCAACAAGAGATGTTTCAAAAACATAGCCGACTCTCTCCTTCGGCATGTAAGCCCCGTCACCATCGTCTTCTTCAACACCAAGACACAAATGCTGTCGAACACAGCCGCCAAACTAAAAATATTTTAAAATTCATTTTAGAACATCTCTTAACTCAAAAACATGAAAAAAAATTACAAGTTTGAAAATTTTATTAAAATATTTTGATTTTGTCACTGTTATTATAAAATTTAACGCAAATCACTGAAATTATCTAAGATAAATTTGTTTCAAAGTGAATTTCTTCGAGATAATTGATAAATTAAAATTAAATTCAATCTAAAGATATATCATCAATAATGTTCAATTATTTTCTTTTATTTAAACAATTCCCATGGAGTGCAAAAGTAGAGATCAGGAGATCAGGAGCTGAGTCAACTAAACCTGAAGTTTCATCAACTATCTCAAAATTTAAAAATTATTTAACAATAAACTATTTTCAACTCATTAACAATCACTTTTCTTCTTCAATCTTAGTCAAGGTTTCATCCATATACAGGCAATTGCTAAACTAAAAAGATCCAAGAAAATTTCACAGATATTTTCCTCTATGGATTCACGCATCTGACAAAATCTTTTTTCATCATCCTAAAACAGCAAAACAACCCTATTTCTTTTGAATTCAATCTCTTCTTAATAAGTTGCACAGTTTCTCGAATGTGTTAAAAAATCAAAAATTTAAAGTTTAGATGGAACCCAATCAAAAGTGCTTTGTTTTTCAAAAATCCTGCACTCGAGTCATTCAATCCTATTCAAAATCGAAAGACGACTTTTAACTTAAAATTTTTTAAGATCAATGGCTGAAGTCCCGCTGGATACTAAATTCGATAATATATTTAATTAGAATAGAATTATTTGTTTGGGCTCTATCTGTGAAGCTAACTTTTTAGAAAGTTTATATAGATAAAAGATTATTTTATTTCTCTAAATTTTTGTCTACAAAAAAGATCTGTGTGAATTCGATTTCGAAGAGTAGTTGCAACTCGGAAATAAAATTACAAAAAATTATTTGTGAGAAAAAAGTAAACAACATTTTTCGCCAAATGCAGACTCACTCGGCTAAACAATTCTACAACATCTTCTAACTAAAACACCTTAATTTTTAAAAATCTTCCACCGGTGCACTTTTCATGAGTAAGTTGCATTTCAAAACATTAAACAAGCTCGTGTTTAAACCATCGACAAACAATTTGGGCTACAAACAAAAAAACTATTTCACTTTATATTACTAAGGTTGCTCATGAAGCTACTAACAGTTTATTAATTTATTTACAATCAACATTTCAATTTTTTGACTTTTTTGATTTTAAATCCTAATTCAACGACTCAATATAATAAATTTCAAATTAGGCACAAAACATCTCTGGCATTCATTGAAACAACTGTAATTATTGCATATGGATGTGCTATTCACAATTTTTAACGATCGTCGTGAATAACTATAAACTAATAATTTTTTCCACAAGAGAAGTGTTAAACACTAAACACTCACATCTTCTAGCACAACTTCTTGAATTATCTTCAAGATTCTCACGCCACCATCGTCATCGTCATTAGTGCAACTACATTGCTTTCGTCTATATTCGCCACCATCGTCATCGTCATCGTCTTTGCAACCTCGTTGCTTTCGCGTATATCCACCATCGTCATCGTCTTTGCAACTTCGTTGCTTTCTTAAACATCCGCCCATCTAAAAATAATTTATAATTCAATCAAAAATTTATGTAAATATTAAAAAAAATTTCAAAAAATTATTTTTTTGTCAATATTAAAAGTATTGAAACTTATATATTTTAAGTTTAACGTGAAGTTACTTACAGTTATCCTTTTACTTCAAGTCCAAATGATATCAATAATCTAGCTTTAATTATTTGATATCTTTCCTCTTTTAGAAATTTTCGCTTTCTGATTGATTCCTTAGATCAAAAATTATTTATTTTTCTCAAAACTCAAAAAATTCAACGCAAATGGAGGAAATTGCCGTCGTCCTGCCCACACACTCTTTTATTTTAAAAATGAAATTGCTTGGATTTGATCTTTTTGTGTGTTTTAATTTTTAATCACAATTAAATTGTGAGATTTCGTACATCATGCAATGAAAATAAGAAAATTAATTGAACAATTTAGATGGTTCTGATTTAAACATTTGTAAATTACAGATTTTTCTTCAGTTTTATTTAAATTTAATTTTTTTACAATTCATACAAAAGGTGCATCACCAACTGAAAATCATTTCATGAATACAATCAATAGATATTTGCCTGTAGAACCACAAATGACATTCAATTGAAAGTTCCAACTAACGGTCGTCGTCGAGCGCGTTCAAAATCTCAATTATCTGCAATGCCGAGGTTGCACACAAGTTGAAATAAAAGTTGGTATTAATTTTTCATCACTATCTGTCGTTTTTTTTCTTTTTTTTTTTTATTTTTTTTTTTTTGTTTTTTTTTTTTTTTTTTTTTTTTTTTTCTTTTTTTTCCCAATCCAATTTTTTTGAGTTTTGAGCATTTCAAAATTTTGAGCTTTCACCGCCGTACTTCACAAGAACTACGGCGGAGAGATTTTAAAAAAACATACTTTTTCATGATGTTTTTATATTTTCTTATAGCATTTATTTTGACTATTTTTGACATCCAAAAAGTTTTTGAATTCAAACGTTTGTCAAAAAAATATGATTTTTTAAAATATTGAAAATAAAAAAGCTCTTTTCACCACATGAATTGATGAGAACTATGGCGGATATTTTCTCAAAAATGATTTTAGATGAAAAGCAAAAATGCTTATGGATCATAACTTTTTTGACTATTTGTGACGCGAAGAAATTATTCAAATCCGAGGTTTGATTAAAAAGCTAGAGTGATTTGAATGTCAAAATTATTTTGAGCTTTTTTTCATGCCTTCTAAAAAAAATTCAGGTAAAAAATTCTGAAAATTAACCGTTATATTAATTTTGAAAATCTTCTATCAAAAATTTAATTTTTTGAATAAGTTAATATTAATTAAAGATAATAATTTCTTCAGAATTTACTAACTTTAATTTTTAAATTAAATTAAATTTGAAAGTTAAGTTTTCACCATAAAATTATTTCTTAAAATGCTGTTAAAAAACTTTTAAAAAAAAATAATGAAAAAATTACATCAACAATATGCTATCTAAAGAACATAAATTTTAAGAAATAATTTTATGGTGAAAACTTAACTTTCAAATTTAATTTAATTTAAAAATTAAAGTTAGTAAATTCTGAAGAAATTATTATCTTTAATTAATATTAACTTATTCAAAAAATTAAATTTTTGATAGAAGATTTTCAAAATTAATATAACGGTTAATTTTCAGAATTTTTTACCTGAATTTTTTTTAGAAGGCATGAAAAAAAGCTCAAAATAATTTTGACATTCAAATCACTGTAGCTTTTTAATCAAACCTCGGATTTGAATAATTTCTTCGCGTCACAAATAGTCAAAAAAGTTATGATCCATAAGCATTTTTGCTTTTCATCTAAAATCATTTTTGAGAAAATATCCGCCATAGTTCTCATCAATTCATGTGGTGAAAAGAGCTTTTTTATTTTCAATATTTTAAAAAATCATATTTTTTTGACAAACGTTTGAATTCAAAAACTTTTTGGATGTCAAAAATAGTCAAAATAAATGCTATAAGAAAATATAAAAACATCATGAAAAAGTATGTTTTTTAAAAATTCTCCGCCGTAGTTCTTGTGAAGTACGGCGGTGAAAGCTCAAAATTTTGAAATGCTCAAAACTCAAAAAATATTGGGTGTCAAAAAAAATGGAGAGTGCGTCACAAATAGTCACAATTAGGTCACAATAATATCCAAAATTCAGACCAAATGGAGAAATTCTCCGCCGTACTTCCCTCACACCCTTTATCTTCTCTTTTTTTTTTGAATCCAAAAATATAATTTTTATTTTATGGCCTGGCCATGTATAATAATGATAACAAAAATTGTTTTAATTTAATTTACATAATATAATAGTGAAAAAAAAAAATCTCAAATATCTCAATGTTTGGTTAGTCAATTATCCATAAAGAATTGTGCGAATAAGTATTTCCTTAATTCATTTTTGAACTTTACTTCCGATTTAATCTTCTTTAACTCTTCACTTCATCCATCGCCTCGTTTCGAGCAAAAACATACTCATGGATCTAAAAATCTAATATTTAAGGCAGATACGAGAATGATTATTGAAATGGAAATTCTCCAATTTTCTCTTTATCATCTTACCTATTTGGCATCGCTGTAAAAGGTGAAATTACAATAATTATAAGAAAAATATTTTCTCTTGTTACTTATGATAGAGTTAAGCCCTCAGCACAAATTCCTTTAATGACGCGGTAAATCTTTTGCATTTCTTCCAGGAGGACGGAAATTCTTGATAAAGTTTTGTGAGCTTCAGTGAGCGAAGAGAAAAAAGTTTCAAACATTTTCCGCCACATTCTTGAAAAGTATAGATTTTAAGGCTTCTTCATTTTTCCTTCTTCAAGTAAAATTTTTTGGTGTTCATTTTAAAGAGAAATTTTTCTCCGTTTTAAACTTTTTTGTTGCTCTTTCACTCGAGCAATGAAATTGTGATTGTTGTAGCCCCTCAAGGAAAACATATTTTTTTTTGCAATTTAACATTGAAAAGTATACTGACTACCATGTGCGGACATCAATGTAAACAACTAAGTTTTGCACAATTTTCTCAATGTTTTGAAAACCACAATGTCATTATCTTGAAACTATTCAGAAGAAATTGGGACGTAGCATTGTTGTTGTAATTTTTTCATTAAATTCTTTAAAGACTTTTTTCTTCTATAAATTTTTTAAACCTAATGTATTTTTTAAGATTAAAACTTTCTCCTAACTATCTCTTTGGATAATTTTTTTCGAACTTGGGGAACATTTCGAAAAGTTGTTTACGTTGATTTCCGTACATGGACTGACAATAAAAAGCTCAATTTGATGATCTTTTTTTCCAAAGAAGCTTTATGGCATTTTGAATTTTATTTTTATGCATTATAAAAATAATTTTAAATTTACTTTAAAAGATTCGAGACGTTTTCATTAGATAATTTAGGAGAGCCATTAAGACATCTGAAAAAATTGTTAATAGCTCTTTTATTTAAAATACTAATATCTACATATACACTAAAATTAATGTGAAATGTTTTTCTCAGATCATATGACTTATCATTCGCGTCCTAAACGTCTTTTAAATAAAGTTTAAATAAAAATTTGAACTTCGAAGCAAACGATTTAATTCTTCATAATTGCTTCTTGTTCACTTTGCAGATCCTCCTCTTTTCAGCATTCTCAGAAAATTTTGCATATTTAATTTCTTGCCATCAACATCAGCCAAGAGAGCTGAGAATGAAATTCCATAGTATATGCATAATGTGAAGAAATCATTGGAGGGCATTCAACATATATGATTCAACTTCTCTTTTATCACTTATCTTTCAGCCTCTCCATTCACACATACACCGAAGGTCAGAAATTAAATATTCTAATTTTTTTTGTTCTCTTATGAACATTGCAAAGGTTGGGAAAACTTAAGAAAAAAGTTGCATAATTTAAAGTTTAACGATTTTTCCAGTGTCCCATATATAAAAGTTAGTTTAACAATCATAATAAAATATTTCTTAAAAAAAAACACTTTTTAGCAGGTTGCATTGAAAAGAAGTAAGAAATAAAGTTTTGTCAGTAAATAAATTTAGAGCTTGCTGAAAATGATAAAAGTCACATTCATATTAAAGCTAAAGTTATAGAATCAAGAATTTAACAATTGGTTTTATTGCATACAGCCCTAAAGGGAAGGATTAAGTTCTAAAATTCAGTTAACTGATGAACACTTCTTCAGCTTCATGTCATGTCGAGAGTGTGTAAAATAGGTTGTGGATGGTTCAAGGGTGACTATAACAGAAAAAAAGATAAACACAAGAAAAATGCACATCGTGTGTAAGCGCAAAAAAAATCGTTAATCAAAAAATTGATCTCAATGAAGATACTCAGAGTAAAGTAAAGGGAGGTGGTTCCCAGATTTGGCGGATAAGATTAAAAAATAATAAGAAAATTTTAGCTGTGGGTGGGTTGAGCTCATTAGATATATTATGAAAAAAAACGTAATTTTTTCGTGAGAGGGTGGAAATATTAGGAACTTGGAAAATATTTCTTAAAGGTTTCATCATTGAAAAAATCAAATTTTAACCTTCAATTTTTCATATAATTTTTCTCAAATTACTCACAACCGTGTTGAGATTCATCTCTCGATTTTTTTAACTGAAAAGTTTTTCCATCACATCTTATAATTCTTTCAACAGAGGAAAATGAAAAATTACTTGCGATGACTCATTAGAAAAAATTTGAAGCTTTCCACACTGAAGCGAATGTTGCAAACATTTTCGTGTGGAGGTTAATGGAAAAATTGACAGATCACTCTTGAGTCTTGATGCGATAAGGGAGAAAATTTTCACTCGTTTGACTTTTGATTTATTCCCCCTTCTTTGTAATCATCAATTGATGCTGTCAATGAATAAATTTTAAAGGCGTTTAGCTCTATGAAAAAAAATTCTGGTCTATTAAAATTTTTTTAAAAATATGTTTAGGTGTTATTGAAGTATTTTTTGCTTTCTCTTTTCAAAATTTCCACTGCTTTAATTTTTTAAAATATGTCGTCACTGTTTTCTTTAATGCTTTATTTAATGATAAGACATAAACACGTCTATAAAACAATCATGATAAGAAATGATTCTGTAACGAAAATTTAATTTTTTACCCTTTTATAAGCGACATATGATGGCGTAAAGTGGAGACGAAAGGGGGTGAAAAAATCTTCTATAAGAAGGTCTATGATTTTTCAACAATCAACATATAAAAAGCTTAAATATAAATCCCTTTTACTCTTTTTTCTTACATCACATCGCTAAAGCTTTTGAAAATATCGAATAAACTGAGCAGATGGAACAATTTTTATAGCATTTTTCTCGAGTAACTTTTACATGCGAAGGTACATTGAAGGGCGAAGGGATGATAACGCCAATGGGAGTAATTGGTAAATTTTTCACGAAGACAGTTTTCACGTGACTCAATGCGTGTGATGGCATGAAAATTAATTTCCTTAGTCACATTGAAATTTTTTTACTGTTGTGAAAAAACTTTTTAAAATAATTTAAATTTTCTGCTAAGGAAATAATTCCAGGAACTTAATTAGCACATTTCAAAACTTCAATTTTTGTCTCACTCTCAATCTTCATTTATAAGGTAGCATTTAGAAATGTTTAATAAAACAGTACAGCAAGAAAAATTTAAATTTAATTAATAAAGTTTTCATTTTAAAAATTTACTCAAGAAAATGGAGCTTAAAACTTTCACATTTTACTATTCTGAAAATATAAAAAGTTTATTGCAAATGTCCACAAAAGCTGGATAAAATCAAGGGTCAATCACAAATATTATATGTTGGATTTTTATTATTTTAAAAAATTTTAAAACTACAAAATGGAATAAAATTTTATCAATAAACATTTTGGTTAAACATTGAGATTAAAAGTTTTTAAATCATACTTTAAAAGCCACGTGGAGCAATATTTTATGGTTTGGATTTAAATATTCAAAGCTCATGTAATTTTAAGAACAAATAAAACTAACTGAAGAAAACTGTTTCCATGGAAAGCTTAAATAAAAAGAAAGTTTGTGTTCTTAAAGGTAGATTGCCATTTCCATAACATCATCTCGCTATATGTTGAATTCCCATTTCAACAGTAAAATCAACAAATTTTCATTTCTCATGATGATGTTGCTCCATACTTACACGTCATGAGTGTGTATAACGTTCATATATCTCGAAGAAATTTTGTTTATTTATTTATTTATTTATTTGTTTACCAAACAGAACCATAAAGCGAATGATATTTTTTTGGATTTGTAATTAATATTAATTTGAATTTATTTATTTCTTTTTCCGGACATGCCCTTTAAATCTCCTCCTCTTCATTTATTCAAATTTCTATTTGATTGGTGAAATTGGATACAAAATGAACACTTGAGTAAAAGTTATAAATAGATTTTTTAAATATGGTTGTAACTTGAACATAAAACTGATATTCATTTGAAAAATAAAAAATGTTTCAAAACACACTCGTGGGTATTGCCGCGTAACTCAACTCATCAGATCAGTATTTGAAAATCGAGTGCATAAAAAATCAGTTTAAGTCAATCCGGACATTTTGGTTAATCGAAACAGTTATAGCTTTAAAATAAGTTTAGCAGATAAAATTTTGAAAATTTGACTTTACGACCTATATTTGACTCTAGGCTTTAAGAACCTAAGTCCTAAGTACCTCGGATCTATTCCATACTACTCGGCATCAAAAGACGAGTTCAACGAGATACATGAAGCCATAGATCTGAAAAATGGACATTTTGGCTGTCCGTGTCACTGCTGGCCGGCCATGATGGACATTCCTCAAAAATCGTCTATATCAATCGATTCCTGCGATCACGAGCAACGAACCCATAACCATATTCTGAAAAATGGACATTTCGGCTGTCCGTGGCACGACCTATGGTCACGACCAAAAATCATGATTCAATCACCTACCAAACAATCAATGCCAATCAATTCCTGGTCAAATTACGAGTTCAACATTACCCATGAAGCCACATAAGAGAAAATTTGTATGAAAAATGGACATTATGGCGGTCCATGGCACGACCTATGGTCATGACTCGAAAAATTCCTAAAATGGGCTAATATAGACCCTAAGAGCTACCATCTGGCGAAAACTAGAAGTCTCTAGCTGGTCCAGGGGCCAAGATCTCGATGGAACAGACGGACAGACGGAAAGATGAGTATATAAGCGTTACCACAACTTTGTTGGGTTACGCTAAAAAGTCATCTTAGATATTAAAAAGGACCAATTTTTTTTAAAATAAAAGTGCTCAAATTAATTTTTTACCAGCATTAGAATATTTTTTTGACATCAATTTGAGCTTAATTTTGAGCTCTTTTGTTTTGTGGCAACAATGGCAAATAATATCGAAAATTGGTCATGATCTGCGATGCATTTTAGAAATAAGACAGCAAAATTCCATATAATCGGAATTCAAATATTATAATTTTTGTATAAAGCCCATTATTTACATAACATTATTCTACAATTATCAATTTTTTCGGCAATAATTTTATGCATGTCCATACACATTCGCTAGTGTTTATCAACATATTGCGATAAAATTTTTTGGGACTAAAAAAGGGAGCATATCGGAGTTATTATTTAACGAAATAATATTCACACGCCAGCGCATACGGATCGAACATAATGAGTTTCGCCCATAAAACAAGACATAAATTATGAATAAGAATAAAAAAATTGGGTAAAAAAATGTGCATATGAAAAATTTTGCGAGTTGCTGTGCATGCATTTTATTTTATGTATGATGTATGGCTTCAATTCAGCCGAAAGGAAGCGAGAACAAAATTTACAGAAAAAAGTGAATGAAAAGTGATCAGCCTAGGGAGAACATTACAAATAAGGCTTTAGACAATTTGATTTAAAAGTTAAAATTTATAAGTTTTTGAAATTTTAGGCGGTTGGTCAGCCATCATACAGAATTTCTGGAGAATATTTTTTCTCTAAAATTTGTGTGTATTTCCGTAACTTAATTTTTAGTGAGGATTTTATCGTAAGTTCTAATTATCACACTAAAAAAGCTTCATTAAAAATTAAGTTGCTGAATTTCACAGAAAACGTTCTCCAGAAATTCTGCAGAAAAAATATTTTCTCCAGAAATTCTTTGTGGGGCTGATGCATAACCGAAATTTTAAGTAGAATTTTATTGTTTCAATTTCAACCCCTGCTCAAAAAATTCAAATATATTTATTTTGAATCTATAAAAACAATAAAATGGCATTAAATCGCTTTCAAAAAGCATATTTACCGTGCTCATAGCTTGAACATACACAACATAATAATATGGAGCACTGGAGAGACGAGCATGAGAAAAGTAATTGTTCGGAAAATTAAATATTTTTTCGATTTTTAGCGCACATTTTCAAACCAAATACATTTAAGGGAGAGGCCGCTCGTTTTTATTTTGTGTGCAAATCCTTTTTTCACAAAAAAATGTTGACCCAGTTTCGCTTCATTTGAAAATATTTTACCCCACTCACTCTCGCTCCCTCTTTTCATGACATCAATAATTTATGATTATAAAATGAAAATAAGTATACGCAGAACATGTTAGGCAATCAAGCACGTATCAGATGAAATGATTATGGACACTCTCTTGATGTCGCTTGAGGTCGACTTTTCTTTGAAAGCTCTTATCACACTGGACACATGCGAATGGCTTGAAGCTCGCAAAATGTTTTCTTTGATGTGTAATTCTGTTTTTATTTTCAATTTAAAGAGAAATAAGAGAAAAATCTGTGAATTTATTATGATGCCCATGGGAAAATATTTTGTTCATATATACTTACAAGTTCGAGCTCTGTGAAAAGCATTTCAGGCAGATGGTGCATTTATAAGGCTTCTCGCCTACGATAAAAAAAAATTATATTAAAAGTGGAAAAAATTGAAAAGGGATGAAAATTATTTTTTTCTAAACTGGCCAAAAATTTTTTGATACAAATTTATAAATTTTGTTTCGGTAAAATATTGAAAAACATAGCTTGAATTTCAAGAATGTTTCCATCCCTTTCACTTCATCATCTCTCTAAACTTTCAAACGTTGAGGATGCTAATGAAAAAAAGCTAATTTACCCGTATGTGTATAGACATGCTTCTTCATATCCGACTTCTGATGAAATCTCTTGCCACATTGGCTATAAGGACATTCAAATGGGCGCACATTGCTGTATAAATATTTGAGTTTCATTGCAAAAGTCAAACAATTGGGGTGTTGTACAAATACCTGTGAATCATCATATGTGTTGATAATGTTGATGCTCTCTTGAACTCCTTGCCACACTGGAGACACTGAAAAAATAGTATTGAGAGCAAAACAGAATTGTAAATGAAAAAGGTAAATAGAGAAAGAGAAAGAGAGACAGATAACAATTCAATTGTGATGGAAATCGAGGGACTTATTGTGTTAAACTTTTAGTCAGTCGTTGTGGTATTGTGACTGTTAAAATACTTCAGGCGAAAGTGAATATTCTCAAAAATTTTATGGCATTTTTTTGATACCAATTTATCGAGAAAAAATTATTGGTTTCAATTACAAAATTTTTTTTACAACTAATAAATAATTACAACAATTTTGAACTAATTCCAACCAAAATTTCGATTAATTTTAATGAAGTACCTCATTAAATTTTTTTAGTAATTTCACAGTCTAAAACAAAAATAAAGCGTGTCATAAAATCGATTTTCACTTCAAAATTCCCTCAAATGAATATCAAAACCAAATTAATTTAATTAAACCGACATGTCAATGGCGTAGAGCGACACATACACAAAGTTTTTCCTCTCATTCAACATCGTTTCAATTCAAATTCATATTCATCGCCCTCCGTGGCAGAAAATTTAATTCATTTCAATTATAATGATGTATGTCGGTACTGTCTACATGTATTTGTGAAGCGACCTAGCAAAAAGTGTGATAAGGATCGTCAATTCATGAGAGAATTAAGCTCAATATTCACTTTAAGAGATTGCGCGGGTCGTGAATATTTTAAAGAACGTGATTGCCACCGCTATGGATATTGATTTTCAGTCATTTAAATGAGTTTGATGATAAAAAATCAAACCATTATCATACAGTTCACTCTGAAAGAAATGCTAATTAATTAGCATGATATTCAATCAGGATTCTATTATGCATTCATTTCTTTTTAATTAGTGAATCGTGTTCGATAAAATAATTTTACTATCGCCCCCACATCAGTAATTTCTAATTGTAGTGAATGCCATTTAAACACTAAACGCATACAAAATCTTTTAATTGATAAAATGGGAATAATTTAGTGATATTCACGTTTTTATATTTAAAGTGGTCAAGAGACTCATTTGTAAAAGTATTCTTAATCATTTAGGAATTTAAATGCTTTTAATAAATATATAATTTTTTAATCAGCTTAGGTAGAATTTTGAGGGCATGCCTATAAAATTTAAGTGAATGTTATTTGAAAATAAATAGGGCGGCTTGCCGCCTACAAAATTTCTAGTATCTTAAATGTTTATTTATTTTATTGTTGAGTTTTTCGCGTTTCAGCTTTCAGATATATTTGAATTTAAAGGCTTTTTATAATTTTTTTGATATCGACACTTAAATTAAACGTCATAAAGTAATTTAAATTTCTTTTGATTTCAAATCACTGTAATAAAGGATAAAATTACAGTTCTTTGCGTTCTCAATTTCCATCAATATAATTTTCCAGTAAATTGCATATTTACTTCGAGAACTCTCTTTAACAGCTATAGCATGCAATTTTCCATTAAATATTCACCGATGTATTTCTAACTGAATGATTACACATTTTGTACACAACTTAATTTCAATGTTGGAGAAAGACTATCATTAACCCCACAACAGAAAATTCAATCACGCTTAATTTTTGAGGATTTTAACTTTTTTGCAAATGCGGTGGAAAATTTCAATTTTTGATATTTTCAATTCATTCATCAATTTTAACAAGAGTTAATTTAGCTTCAAAATATTAATTGCATTTGATGCAAATTTCATATACCTTGTGAGTTATGACAATAACATTGTTTGAAAGAAACAATGACATGTATGGCATTAATTATTTCTATCATCACTTGCCGCTTAATAAACTCAGACTGTAATCTCCTTTTGTAACATATCAAGTGTGGGGGGAGAGAAATCATAGAATAAATTCATAAGTCACTCTCATCACTCTCAGGAAGCTTCATAATCATCATTCTTACTTATTATCATCATCTTCTTGGTGAATATCATGATGAGAGACTTTTTATTGTTGAAATCTCGAGCAAACCTCGACACATTCGTCACTTGTGTCAACAGCAATTAATCAACGCTCTTTTTGTTCTTTTGTTGCGAGCGTTTCTTCACTCAAACTCTCGAAGTACGGTAGCAATAATAAACTTGTCTGTGTGATACTGTGAGTGGCACAAATACATAATGTGGAGTAAAAATCTAAGTGTGATGTATTGTCGATAGTCGCACTATGTGTGTATGATAATTAAGAAATTCTTCACAAAGAGTTTATCAACTTTAAAGTTTAATGTATTTAAACAATTGTGAATCATTTCGTTCCCTACGGATGTTACATTGCATTGTCCCTTCAATGACGACCAGTTGCCGGATGATAAAATAAACAAATTTTTTGTGAGTTGATATATTTTTTAAACTTATTAAAACTTGAACCTTTAATTAACATGTTTCTGCATTTTAGTTTTTATCCTGACTTTAATAAATGAAAATAAAATCATGTAACTTGAATCAATCCCTACTTCGACAATGTTTATGCCAACTTCATTTTTTGTTGAAATTGGATTCTCGCAAAATTAGAAATTTTTGAGAAATTGAACGACGTTCACATGCAAAATTAGCCGAAATGTATTTTAAAATGAAAAAAAAAAAAAAAAAAAACTTTTTGTAATTAAAAAAAAAAAATCCAATAATTTGTTCACATTATATCATTTACCATTCATGGAGACAATTGTGGACTTAATAAATCTGCAAAGTTCATTAAATTATCGTCGAAATAGAGACCTGATTTTTGCCTGTCAGGGACACCTCCCAATGTTACCGTTAAAAATCAAAAGTCCTCATACAAATCCATACAAATAAATTTTTATCTCGTCGTTAAAGTATTTTCTATACGCAATTGTATTCAAAAAGTAAACTAATATTTAAATCTCGTCACCAACGGTTTTGCGTGTACCATCCAGGAATATAAAACGATTTAACTAAATTAAGAGTAATTATGCTAAGGTCGGATAATGAATTAAAAATATTTTTTCACTCAGTTATTGCCATTTAAAAGCTTTGATAAATTTCACAAAATTTAATTCCAGATGTTTCTTTTGTTGAATTATTTTTTTAATTACGCATTTGATGATAGCTCGAAAGTTCAATTCTTCGATGAAGAAATGAAAAAATTATTTACTTGAAACTAAATTTAGGTTTCTATATTAATTTTTAAAATTTTATGATCAATTTTTCAAATTTTTGCAACATGTTGAGTAAAGTGTCAAAAAGTTATAAAATGAAATTTTTTATCAAGATTAAAATCTTTGTTCTGACTACACTGACAAAAAAATTAGAAAACTCATTATGAATTATTAAAATTTAATTTTATCAGGTTCGGTCAAAATCTCCTTCGTAATCCTAAAGGTAAATTTCGCTTCGCATTAGTTGTAAAAGATTTTCCTTCATATTTTTTATGTCGCGTTAAATTCTAAGGAAAGGTCAAGAAAATTCGTCTTACCGGAAAAATTTTTTGCTGTTCATCCTTCGCTTCATTTTCTTTCTTGATTTTAAGCAAACTGTCTTCGGTCGACTTTATTTGGGGTTGATTAAATTGAGGTAAAAGTCGTCGGTTATTATTAGCGCTCTCTATTTGTATTTTACTTGTTGATGATTCTTGTTCTAAAATTCGTGCGGGACTCCAAATATTAAACTCTTTAGAAGAGAGATTTAATGGGGTGGTTGCATCAACAATGTAGGGTGGTTGCGGAAAGTCTTTAGAAAAAATTGTGGTAGATTATTTTTTTTTCAAACTGTCTTAATTTAAAATTTGCACAAAACGTTTTAATTTTATTGAGTCTTACCTTCATTCATCGGAACATGTGTTTGAGTCTTTTTTTCAGTTGAATTTGGGTGGTTGTTGAGTGATGAAATTATTGTAGAAAGCATAATTAATATTTGTGACCAGATATAGTGACTTAGTTCGGGCGACGATTCTAAATCTATAAAATTATTTTGTGAAAATAAATTAATTTAAAATCAATTCAAAATGTTTAATGGGATTTCAAGATGAAATTTTTGACATTCGTTTTAAAAAAATATAAAATGAAATTGCTAAAACTCTCGCTAAAACTTTTTAATTTATAAATCCGTAAAACTTTCAATTTGATTTTTTTAAAAATTATTTTGTAAATTGCTCACATACTCGGTCCATTCTCCATTAAATTAAGTAACGTTTGGTAGTAACTCGACACAAGTTGCGAAAAATTTGGAGGTTCAGATTGACTTTGATTAATGGTTTGTGCTTCGCTTTCATCCGCACTCTCATCGCACACTTCAATAATTTCATTCTCCATTTTTTAAATAATTGCAACACTTGAGAACTTGTCACGGTGACAACCTGAGTCGAACTGATTAAAACAATTACGATTTCCGAAAAAAAAACCTGAAGTAGTTGAGATATACTTGAATACATTTGATTGTTGTTGTGTCGTGTGTGAGGTAATTTTTTAATAACTCTTTTTTTTTATTTAATAATGGAAGCTCTTCACATGTTCGACATAGAGTGAGTGACTTAAATCATTTGTATGTACACATTTCATTTCCCCAAGTGTATAAATATGAGACACAATAAAGCGCTTGGATTGGTTGTTGAATTATTTTGTTTCAACTACGATTTGAGTGTAATTCTGTTGTGTCATGTACTGCTTCTGTTTTCTTCTCTGCTTGAATGTAGTGAGGTGTTTTACTGATAAATTGTCACTGATAGAGCAAAAATGGATAAATCATTAGATTTTAATTTGTATAGGTATGTCAGTAGGCAAAATTTAATGCAATTAATTGAGCGTGAGTGTGGGGTGAAATAAATGTTAATTGATTAAATTTTTGAAGACTAAACTTGATGAGTTTTTCATATGGAAACGTTTAATTATTAAAAGTATTGAAAGATTCATTCAAGCGCTTCTTCAATACACTGTGGATTCAAAAATAAATAAATAATAAAGTGAGATTTGTGACTAATTAAATGACGTTCAACTAACTAACTCAATTTTCAAAAATAATTCGTTTGCTCGTCTGTTCTGCTAAGCTATTATATTATAGTTCAAAGTTTTAATTGCTTGGTAAACAGAAGGTATGGAGAGAGAATCCTGTGCCTCATCGTCGTTGTATCTGTGTGAATCTTCTTCATGCATAATTTATAAGGCAAATATGTAAACTTGATAAAAGTCTACTTGACTTATTGCGCTGCTTACAAAAAAAGTTTCTCCGTCGCCGTCAACTTCTGCAAGCAAGAGTACTCGAAGATGATTGGATTGGATGGTTTCGAATAAGTGGAGGAGGGGATCATAGGAAAAGAGAAAAGAATTGATGAGTGGAATAAAAAATTTGAACTGTTTATTATCATCATTATTATTTGTTGCAAATGATTAAAAAGTTTCCATCTTTATGGTACATGGTTTTAAACAATATGTAATGTTTACCTTTTTGAGGGGCAACAACTCTGTAGAATTAAGCTCAAAATTAGTTTTAAGTGAAATGTATGATAAAAAAGTGCAGGACTTGGAGCATCATGACGATTAGTTGTGGTGTGGATAAACCTCCCATTTATGCGAGCGAGGGATAAAGGTTTATCTGTCCGAAACAGTTCGAAGTCGGTAGTTGACATGTTCGTCCTGTGCGCTCTATTATGTAGCAACATGTTCTTGCTTGATAGATTCTTTTTAGTAAGTCGTGACTCATAATGAGATTTTTATTTGAACAGAAGTGCTAGTTATTGAGTGAGAGGATTTTATTTGTAGAGTGATATTATTAAATATTGTAAGGCATCTATAAAGGAAGAAGAAATTGGCTTTAAAATATTCTAATTTTCTAAATATTTAAATTAATTTCGGTGACCAATATTTGATTTATATTATCAAAAATTGTAAAATTTATTAAATACCTAGTTTATTGATTTAAATTTGTGTCACCCTAAAAGTTATCTCAAACCTTTAATTAGCTTTTACTGGCGGATAGACAAAAATATCTTAAATTTCAAGTCACGTCGCGTCCGCAAAATTGAATTTAGATAGCGGTGTTAATGTTTCTTCTTTCTTTGTTTTTATTGACAATTACGTCTTTTTATCACGTGATCTTTAATGATTTTTAAACATTTCTCTCCAGTTTCTGAAATTTAAAAAAAATTGCACTCGATTTTTTGCTTTATAATTTTTCTTCTTTTATTAGTAATTTTTCAGGTCTTTTTATACAGCAAAAAGTTTTTTACGCTTAATTTCATTTAATAATTGACTGTTTCCACATACAAAAAAGTTAATTAATTAATGTATTTTAATGAATTATGCTTTAAGCTTGATGAGAATTCGAAAATTGTAGTTGAGTCGAGAAAGCAATCGATAATAATAGCAGCCGCAGTTGGATGAAAATGTAATGAATAATTTTCGTTCCGGACTGCTGATTATTAAAATTTGAAGCAAATAATTTTAATGGAGTTGCAAATTTATTTCACTATGCAGTCAATTATGAATTTAGAAATTATGCTCCATTTTTAAATTATCGATGACACATGATTTCAAATTAAAGTTAAAAAATTAAATTGTGTTATACAAAATATTCCAATTACAAATTTTATTTAAAAACTTTTCAAATCTCTCTCACATTTCATCTTATATTCAAACGACTATTTGCTCTCTTAAAGTGTTAAGTTTCAGTAATATGTCGATTTAAATGGAGTTCAATGTGACAAACATTGGATAAGGTCATAGTCAAATGTTCATTGAGAAGAGCTGGCCCACCACCAGTTGCTAGCAACTAGGAAGTAGATCTTAAACAATTATGGAAAATGATTCCATTGTTGAGTATTTTTTATTCACACAACACATTCTCATTGACATGGTCTGGCGTATGAGAAAAAGCCAAAAGGCAGTGAAAAAGGTGAAATTTGTCGGTTTAAAAAGATTATTTGTAGGACGGAATTGAAACTTTTATTCATTAAAATTTTCGAATACTTAAAAATTATCACAGAAAAGTTAAACAAAACATTGTAGAAATATACTGGAAAATTGTTATGAGGGAAATTGCAATAAAATTTACTGACAAAAAGGATGATAACTTGAAAGAGAAAAGTTATATGAGTCGACGAAAAAACATAATTCAAAATATTTGTCTTTATTTTATGAAGTGCGCATTGATCGACTCAATTGATGTTGATTAAACACTTCCATCAAATTACCACCCAACATTTTAATTATTAATTTAGTATTTAATTACTTCACTAAACAGCTTTTTGTAATTAGTCGCAAAAATTTATTAATTATTATCAGTTGTTATAAGATTTATTGTAAAATTATTAAAAATTCGTGTTAAAATTGGCACAATGTGAATTTTATATGTTAAAATATGGAAATAAGTCATCATTTATGCTTTGTATACCATTGAACATTATCACCCGATTGATATTTCATTGTTCGTTGCTCCGAATATTGAGTTTCAGATGTGACAATGCGCTGTGCACTTCCGCTAACTGTTGTCGACGATGCTGATGTCTGTGCACGGTGCGGTTGGAATGTTGTCTATATTAAAATATAGTTTAAATTCTATTCAATTTGTAGTTTTTTGTTTGCTTACCATAATTCTCTGTGTTCGTTGCATATGAGGGCTTTGTTCGGGCGATGAAATTTCTTCAGTCGGTGCGACCCATTGTTCGATAAATTCACTCTCGGATCGTGCAAGTGACGGATGACTCACGGATCGATGAAGTGAACGATGGTCACTATAGCGATCATCTTCATAATATCTAGATAATATAAAAAAATTTAAGATTTGTATTTTTTTAATTTGTAACTTTTTTTTACCTTGGCTGAATAGAACTTCCTTCGCTCATTTTATCAATATATGATTCAGGACGCCTGAAGTCAACAGTCGTTTCAGTCATAGATCTGATATCAATAAAGTCTGAACCCGAACGTGAGGATCTCGAAGTGCGTCTAGAACGTGGCAAATAAGCATGCGACGGTCCCGGTTGAGGCTGAGAGATTATCAGATCATTTCTAATGGTTCTCACTGATGATCCACCATCTGAGTCATACTCATAAAGTGTTGGCAATGAACTGCGACGTGATCGAGTATCCCATGGTTGTTTGGGCTGCTTTTTGTTTCTTAATCTAACATCTTCTTCCGGTGGCGCTAAAATGCGAATAATAACATCCCACGATTGTGGCTCAAAGATACGCTCGTAGCGAACGTCTCTAGAAATTCTTTCGAAATCTTCTCTCGCAATCGCTTCCGTCAACATTCTTCTCAATGTTGATTCAGTTGTGATAATTTCCTTCCACTTTAATTTGTCTTCGTAGCTAAGTTGTCGCATGAGTATGTTGGTCGATGTTTCATAGCGATTCTCACGGGCAACGGGCTCAATATCTGGCTCTTCGAGGACTCTAATTAAAACATCCCAGTTAGGAACTGCTTTGTCTTCTTCGGGAATCTCAATTGGCTTCATGTTGCCAACCATTTCTGGACTACGAAGGTGCGCTCCATCATGACTAATGTAAGTGGGTGGCGGAACATTGATTGGAGCTCTTTCTTCACGCGGTCCAATGCCCGATGCACTAGAGATATCCGAAAAGTCTTCCCATTGAGGTCCGGTAGCATTAAGTGCATGATTACGAATGCGAACATCAAATGTCGGATCGGGAATGTGGGGTCGTACTTTATATTCAGTAATCATTCGCTTTTGTTTCTCAATGTCCTCAATTGTTCGTTTCTCAGTAATTGTACGAAGGAAAACATCATCGACAACGTGCGATGTAATTTCGGGTTTACGAAAGACTTGAATGGGTGCTTCTAAGCTATCAATTTCCATTGTTGAGGTGTAAGTTGGATGACTCTCATCAACTGTCTGCGTGACTGTGTGCGTTTCAATTTCTTCAATCATCATCGGTGGTCCATCAGCCAGATCTTCGGGCCAATGAGGTTGCTAAAGGAAAAAAAAGTAATGAGAAATTTTTAAATTAAATTTAAACAGCTGGAAATCACACAAGTCACTTACATATTTCTGAACATTCTTATTGAGTGTTGAATAGACAGTCGGTGGCGCAACATATTTTGGTGCTGGATGTATCTCTGGCATGTAAGTAAATTTCTGAACAATTTGATGTGGCAGTGACTCGACAGTTAAAATGCTTTCACGATCCTCATGAGACTCCATAATCGTTGATAAGTTGTTTCGATCGCGACTGATGACACTTTCGGCCTCGGTCGATGTCGATGAAACGGATGGCGGTGGGGGTGGTGGTCGTTTAACACGCACCTGAATATCAAATTGTGGCGATGGCGCTTTGACAGTGATCGCTTGAATCTCTTGAATGTGCCCCAGGTTTTCGCTGTAGACACTTGATGCTTCCTGCAAATAAGCATGATTCTCGTAACTACTGACGGAACTGTGAGGCAAAGAGCGAATATCAACTTCAATCTCTGATGATTCGCTGGGATAGTCCGAGGGCAGTGTATCGCTAGAGCTTTGCACAGCAGCAAGAACAGGAACGTGCGCTCTTGGTATTTTCACAGACTCTTCAAACGAAAGATTGCCAAGACTGCTTCCGCTTAGTTTAGTAATCTCACTGCCACTTCCAGCCATGTACAATGGCAAACGACGAACAACCGGCACTGAGCGATGGCGGAGACAATAATAAGAGACACCAAGACCAAGGAGGAGGAGTGTCAAGAACATAAGGGCACAAATTATAAAGAGAATTTGAGGACCTCTCAAGGGGCTATGGACTATGTCGGCTAAAATCGGTGCTGGCCTAGATTTGAATTTTGATTAAATGATTTTTGTTAGATGATGGTTGTTAATACTTGAAGAAATTTTGTGGGCTTCTTAATAAATTATTCATTTACAAAACTTCTTCAAAAAATTCTCATAAAAATCATTAGCAATGATGTCATGAAAATTGGTTAGTTTATTTACCCTGGCACCACTGGAAGTGGTGGAACTGGAAGTGTAATTGGTGGTGGATATCTACACACAATTGTAATAATTTCATCTCCATCCATCTCCAAATTTGGATGAAACCTAACAACAATGTTGTTAGTGAACACTCTCTGTGGATCTTGCTTTGTACCGCATCCTTTGAGCGGAAGTTCAATACGATAGCTCATTTCGCCATGTCCGATGATTTGGCAGGCGCTATTCCGATCGAAATCTGCGTAGGCGACTCCATAAAATTTTTCATTGAATTTTAAATCCACCTATGCGAAAAAAAAATTATTCAAGACTATGTTTGTGTTTGTAAAAAATTAAGCGAAAACGCAAAAAATATTTTAAAAAATATCCAAACTCAGTTTGTGTGTTACAAAAAAACACCTTCGCACGCAACAAAAAGCGGTAAATTATATTCATATTTTTTATTGTTGGTGTCGATGATGACCTCGCTTGAGATACACCAACAAAGATGTGTGACTGTGAGATGCTAATTTTATTTTCTTTGTTTTTATTTTTTTTGATACGAAGAGAAAATTGTATTAAAAGCTTTGAAAATATTTGATATGTTCTGTACACTTTAATATTTTTCAGACTTTCAGGTGTACAAATTCTTGACTCAAATATAAAATTTTTAAAACCCACAATTTAACCTTGAATGTCCTTGTAATTAACAAAACTCACCTCCATAGAACCAGCGGCACAATTTAGCGCAGCTTTCGTTCGATTTAGGAAAATAATCGGACTAATGTCGTCTAGTTTTGTTACCTAGCAAAAGAAGGAAAGCAAAAATTCAGAAGTCAATCAATCATAAATTTGGGACTTGATCAGCCATCCGCCAGATAATCTGCAGATTAATCTGCAGATAATACGCAGATAATCTGCAGATAATATGCAGATAATACGCAGATAATCTGCAGATTATCTGACGGATTATTTTTTTGATTTTCTGTTAACAAAATCTGCAGTTAATACGCAGATAATCTGCAGATAATATGCAAATAATATGCAGATTATCTGCTTAAATAATCTGCAGATAATCTGTAAATAATCTGCAGATTATCTGCATATAATCTGCAGATAATCTGAGACAACTTTTTGTGCAAAGCACAAGAATTATCAAAACTCAAAGCATTTTGTTTACTTTGTAATTTATTTAATATAAATATAATCTGTCCATTCTTAGCTAACTTAAAACAGTCACCCAAATTTAACCACGTGGAGTTGACGGACAATCGAAGTTCTGATCATTTTTTATAGCCCGTGGTAGCGCTAAAGAAAAGAAATGAGACCCCGAGAGCGTCGCTTTAAAAAATGCTCAGAACTTCGATTGTCCGTCACATCCACGTGGTGAAATTTGGGTGACTGTTTTAAGTTAGCTAAGAATGGACAGATTATCTTTATATTAATTAAATTACAAAGTAAACAAAAATGCTTTGAGTGTTGATAATTCTTGTGCTTTGCACAAAAAGTTGTCTCAGATTATCTGCAGATTATATGCAGATAATCTGCAGATTATTTACAGATTATCTGCAGATTATTTAAGCAGATAATCTGCGTATTATCTGCGTATTATCCGCAGATAATCTGCATATTATTTGCATATTATCTGCAGATTATCTGCGTATTATCTGCAGATTTTTTTAACAGAAAATCAAAAAAATAATCCGTCAGATAATCTGCAGATTATCTGCGTATTATCTGCATATTATCTGCAGATTATCTGCGTATTATCTGCAGATTAATCTGCAGATTATCTGGCGGATGGCTGAACTACACTCCATAAATTTCAATAATTAGCCATAATTTAATTCATATTAAACATAAAACTAGTGACAGCTGTCAAATAAATGGCTCTTGTGGATTAAAATTTCATCCCACGCAGAACAAATAACTATTTCATGGTTCATCGACACTCACTTTTCCATCCAAAACTGTTTCCTCTGGCAGTCCTTCACCTATGTAGTTAATATTATTTGCATGCGAAGCGTAATTTGATTGTGACGTCACATGTGCAATATTTAATGAAATAATGACGAGTGAAACATAAAAGAAGATCATTTTCAGTGAACCACTGAAACTGTTTTGACACGCTGAAGCCATCTTGGTGGATCTGTAAAATTAAAGTAAAAAATAGAGTGAGAAAGGTAAATAGGTATAAAAAATGACTGTTATAAAGAATGTTTTCATCATAATAATTTTATGAGAAACTAAGCTGAATGACTTACGAGATTTAAGTACAGTGAAAATTCTCAAATGTTGAGATTTTAAAACTTACATTATTATAATTTTTAAACAAATGACTTCAATAACTGTATTTAAGCCAGCATTCACTGTATGTAAATAGTTTATCACACAAAACATAAAAATTATCTCAGAGAATAAATTTTTTTATAGAGTAAGAAAGAATTTCGCATTTATACAATTATCCATGGCAGTTTTATGTTAATTTCTTTCACTTCTCAGATCTTCTTATTTTCTTTCTGCTCTCTTTGAATTGAGATGAGAAGTATTTAAGCACAATTCAAGAATTTGAAAATGAAGACGAAAGAAAAAAAAGTAACGGGAATTGTACTTTTGCGCGTGCGTGAGTTGAAAAAGATCTTTAATGAGCGTTTGATGATGGAGAAGAGTGTGATGTGAGAGAGAAAGGCCGTATATAAATTATATAATGCCCATAATGCCATAGTACTTGAAAATAACCTACAACAACTCAAATAAGTAGTTAAAAAGTTTTTGAATATTTTTAGTTTTACAAATGCTAAACGAGATCATTTGATGGATATTTAATATTTGCGGTATGATTAAGGAGATCATATACTTCTAAGAATACAATATATTAATTTATACATATTTTTTAAAATATTAAAGTTTGAAATTTATTTTATAAATGTATCTTAACCTTAATTTGAAATAAAGTCAATCCTACAAAAAATCCACTTTTTCAAAAAAAAACTTTACAGTTTAATGTATAAAATTTAGCGAAAATAGAGCATAAAAATCTTCTCATCAATCTCACCTAATTTATTCTTTGTCTTTACGTTTGTTGAAATTTTTCATTCTGGCTACAACTAGTAGCGTTAGTTCTGCCGATGGACATAATATTTCCTAGGCAACTTATTCCGAAGGTGAATGTTGTTTAAACAATTGTAAGCTCAAAAATGCTAATGTGAACCACAACAATTAAAAACGTCTTTGATGAAGAAACTGCCAGTATGCGTTGCATAAACATAAAACGGAAATTGATAATAAACTTTTTTCAAATAACTCAAAGATTACGATTTCAAAAAAAAATCATTTGATGTATGAAAATTATTGGTTACAAGTTGCAATTTCGATTGCTTGAAGTATTGACATCATAATTTTTTGATTGTTGGCTGATGAAAATTAACAAAAGGAATGTATTTTTTTGGAATTTCCAGAGGATGCAATTTGCATGGTGCAGAAATGTTTCATTGCATTGAATGCATTCAAAATCGATTGATCAAAGAGGCATCTTTCAATATTTCCAACACACATGCTGAGAAAAATGAGCACAAAAACAGCGTTTACTGGCGACCTTCATGCCATCGCACATGCATAACTCTTTTTTTGTCCATCACAAAAGTCTCAAAAAGAGCATTTAACAATATTACGTAACAATTCAGGCGACCGCAGACAAATATAAACAGAAAAATTAAATTCATAACAGATTGACACACATTTTTAACCATGTGTGTAAAGTTGATTTTGATAAACGATCATAAAAAGGTAGAGTAAAAGATGACATTGAAATTTCCATAATTAGCGGGATGTTGTGTGAGTTAATTTTTGGAACTAAGTTTTGGGGTTAAATAAATACTTGAAAAAATTTGACACAAGAAATTTTTCCTTCTCCACTTAAGTATATTTAATTTTTTTATCTACTTTCAAGATTGTTAATTGCATCAAACAATAAAACTTAGTTGTTGCTTCCTTCATTCAGACTTCAACAATTTTTTTAGTTTATTTTTATACATCACCCAATTTTCTATGCCGTAACGAATTAATTAAGAGTCTCTTTTTCTATTTTACTTTCTCAATTTCTTTCGATGGTTCTTAGAAACTGCCTAGAGATATTGAAGAGGAAGAAAAAATTAACCGCTTTAAAAATGCAAAAAAAACAGAGAGAAAAGTAAAGAGTTTGAGAAGAGGCGGCAAACAGGTTTATGGCAAATAAGCAAATACTTTAAGTGAATGCAAAGGAATGTTAAGTTAAAATTTTTAATTAGGGAAATCAACGATTGTTTTTATTAAGATTTTATTTTTTTGTGGATTTTACTTTAATTTTCAAAATTTCCCACCCCTTGTAGCTTTTTTAGTTCTCTTAATCTTTCCTTTTTTCTTTAACACGTCGTCAAGTTATTCTCTCCTCCTTTAATACTTTCTGTTTATTTTTAAGAATGACATCACCACAGCGCTTCGATTGAAACTCAAGTGACACTCCAAAAAGTTCCATAAAAAAAATTTGCGTATGTGAGTTGAAAAAGCAATTTTGTCCATAAAACTCAAATACATTTGTAAGTCGAATCGTGTCCTGCTTTAGAGCTTATTTAATTAATATAAATTTTTAAAAGTGTAAAATCAACGAAAATCTTTTGATTTTCATTGTTAAGTAATTAAGTGGCTTTGATAAAAGGATCAAAGCAATAATTTATTAAAAGAACGAAAATTAATTGAGATTTAAAGAGAGGCAAACTTTAATTAAGAATGATGTCATTGAAATGTGTTAATAAATGCTGAAAAATTTGCTTCAGAAACAAAAAAGTTCAGAATCCATATACATAAGCACACATGAAAAAATTTAATACAAAATTATTTCCAAATCCATAAATTTTCATTTAAACAGCACTGTAGAAAGTGGAGCACTCTAATAATTGACATCACCATGCCATTCTAGAAAATCCATTCTTTCTCAGATTGCATAAAATCTTAATGTTTTCCGTGTAGTTTCCAGAGGCATTGATTTTATTATTGGGTTCGATTGAATTAACAATCTTACAAGTTCCTTGCTTGCCTTCACCTTCTTTTATGTGTGAGATACTTGACGCGTTTAATGGCAATATATGAACTAGTCGAAGCGAAACTTTGTTGTCGTTGAGTACCAACAACTTATAGACATGAACAATTGTTGATTAAATAATTCAGTTGTCGCATAAGGCGATGATGAAAATAAAAATAGTTTTAAGTTTATAAAAAGAGTTGTTTTTAAACTTTAACCAATGTAGCACACATTCAGAAATATAATGGAAGTTCATTGAAATAATTCCATCAGAGATGGGCATTACAAAAATTACATTTAATTAATTACATTTTCATACAAACTTCATCTAATTTCTCAAAATTAAATGTAACTTTTTTGTAATTGCCCATCTCTGAACCCTTGTAGCACAAAAAAGGAAAAATATAGGAACTTTCCATGGAATTTTGGTGAAATTTGACGGAAAAAATCCAATGGAAAAATGGTACATTTCTTCCATCGGAAAGTTACGTAAATATTTACGTTCGTGGAAATTTTAATGGAAATAAAACGGAATTTGATGGATTCCATTGGAAGTTCGAAGGAATTCATAAGAATTCCGATGAAATCCATTGGATATTCGATGGGTAAGCAGATCTTAGCATAGCTCGCAAGCTTTGGAAGCGTCTTTCCTGATTAAATTTAGCGGCTATCTCTTAGCAATCAATCAATCAATCAATGTACAAACTAAAATTCTTTGAGCTAAAACAAGTTTAAAAAAGAAACATATATTAGTGCTGTGGTATTTAACAGAGGATTGTCACATGAGATCATGGACACACAATTTCAACCAATATTTAAAACTTAAATAAGTGAAACATTGTGTGAAAATTATTCAAATTTTATAAGTGAAAGTTGCCTTTTGTCTTAAAAATTCAATTGCATTGTGAAGTTGAAATACATTAGCTGAAGTAATAAAAAAATTAATTGTCTGTTACATGGAGATACATGTTGAAAAAAATTGAAATTTTTCTCATTCTTTTTTCGTTTGCTCAGCTGAAATTTCTCATTTAATATTTTTTTGAATATTTCTTCACTTTATTGAAATCATTTTCGAGTGTAGCAAAAGACTTGATGATGATAATCATCGTGAAAGAAAGAAATTTACTTTTTGGTTTCTTAATTAAAATTCAAGCCGAATATTTTTGAAATTTAGTTTTTGGGGTTCTGCTTTATGCATAGTCATACGAGCTAAGTGTTGTTGTTATTTTTAATGATGATATTTTATTATTTTTGAATTTTAAAATGATTTCACTAATAGAAAATTTAGATTTGAGTGAAAAAATTCAACTTTCATTTGATTTTTTTTGAGAAGACAATTTGAGAGCTCATCTTGTTAATTAACATTTTTTGCCAAAAGAGCTCTTACAGCCATTATTTTTATTCTCTTTACAACAATCTGCAGCAAGTGACTATAAAAATTAAAATTAACCTCAGCCTTAATGGCAATTAAGCGTGCAGACTTTTACAATTTAAATTAACAATCTTCTTCCTTCCTTTTTGCTTTGTTCTTTCTTCCTTTTGGAGGGTAACGAATGCTGTTAATGTATTTAAATTTGGCAAGGCATGAGAAATTGACAAATATTTTTTAACCTCAAATTTATTTGCTAAAAAATAAAATTAGTTTTAAAAAACATTTAGTAGTAAAATTCCAATGTTAAAACCTTTGAGTCATATATATTCGCAACAGTTTCAAATATCAGAATAAAGCACCAGTTTAGCTTTCAACAAATTTCCTCTCATTAACTTGTTCAAGATTACCATCTTAAGCCTTGAAAGTAAATTAAAATTTACCAACATGAAACACACTCCAGACATGCTCGAATAAAGAATCTCTGCAATTTTTTTCATTGTATTTGTGAAGTTATAAATCAATGTAGAGATCGCACATAGTCGAGAGCGAGAGAAAAATATTTCATGGATAAATTTTTTCATTTAAATAAGTGAGAGAAAATCAGTTTTTTATAATCGAAGGACGACGATCGCGTAAACACTATACAGCGTGCTTGTAAGTTGAATTAACCCACACTCGCTATCCATCTACTCTGACTACTGTTGTATTTGACTCGAATATTAATAGGCAAGTATACTGCAACTCTGTGTCTGGTTTTAACTCATTCAACGAGATTCTTGACAACGAAAGAATTTTTATTCTCGATACAAATATGGAGTTAAAATCAACCGCAATTAAGTTCAAAGAACAATATAATTTTTTGATTTATGAATTGATTTTCCATTTCCTTGATAATTTACATTCAACTTTTTAGCAAATTCGCTTTCGATTGTTTTCTATTTTGTTCTATAACCACACAATTACTCAAATAATTTAATTGTTAAAAAAAAGTTTTTAAAATATATTTTTTAAATTGTCGATTTCGTAAAAGATTTAAAAATTGTTAAATTGAGTAAATTTTCTTTAAATTTTTTAAAGCATGTTTTTTAATATCACATTCTTAAAAATCCAAATAAATTTTTAGTAAGTTCTTCACAATATTTTCGTGTTTCTACCCACTGTTAATTCTGCAAAATATTTTTTCTTCCTTACTGCCTGCAATTAAATGTCCACTTCCCCTTAAAGCCACACGACGATCATTCTCATCATCATTAAATTTACATTTTCAAACTTTTAAGTCTGCACATTTTTTTCCATAAAATGTCTCGTTTAAGTTCAGCATCCAAACGACAATTGTTCAACAGATGGTCGAGTGCGAGAGGTACAAAATGGGAGATTTTAACGCTTTTCATGTTTCTGTCGCGGTCTGTCTACTTTATGAATATGGCAAAACCACTTTTTTCTCTGTACGTGTAATGCATGTACACAATGAGTGAGTTTGAAGGAAAAAATGTTTAAAATATTTTAGATTTATTTGAAGTTTTAAAATAAAATCCTCGTTTAAAATTATTTTTTGATTTAAATATTTGTTCTAATTAATTATAATTATAAGATTTTTAAAATCTTCAAACATATTCATAGAATCAACATTGCACTCACTTCAAAGCAGCTAAATCATCATATTGATATTCAAGAATGCAAATCAACATCTAGAATTTGTATTCGAGGCAATTGACGAAATGCCTCACGAAGTTTATTTGCATGGAAGGTGCGAGCTTTAGTTTGAAAAAATCTTCTCAGAATATCTTGATGATTTGGTTATTCACTCAGAATAACAAAAATGTTGTTTACAGTGTCACCGTAGTTCGTGGAAGAGCGTAATTTCGAATGTGTGAGTCATCGGATTGAGAGGAAGTTCTTTTTTCAGGCTTCAAGTTCAGGTTGATAAATAAAACTGAATAAATAATCAAAATTGCAAATTCAGTTTTAATTATTCAGAGTAAAGAATGACAAAGAATTTTAAATAGATTAAAATGAATGCAAACTTGATAAAATCGGCCAACCTTTTATGAGTTTTTAACTAATGACAAATAATATTGAAATTTTTAGCTCGAATATGTCACTTTAAAGATGATAAATGACGCAATTTTCATGAACATGTCTCTTCAAATGGCGTGCTTGAAAAATTATTTTACACGCACATTCACGATAGCAATAAGCCAAAGCGGATGCATACTGCATATGCAGTGAGTATGATTGCGCAGGAAATACACTAGTTAGCCACAAAACATTGAAGCGAAACGAGTGAGCGTCTCTCACGACAGTCGGCAATCTAGTTATTGTGTTTGATGTAAAATGGCAAAATTACTGATGAGTTAAACGATTTCACTGATGGCCCATAATTACATTTTCTCTCATGTTCTAAAATCGCCTCTCGAAAAAAAACTCTTCGAAGACTCTAATGCGAAAACGTTTTAGTGAAAATTGCATCATCCGCTAGAACATCATCATGAAAGAGAAATTAGAAGAGTTTTTAAATGAAATTTTCATCTCCGTTGCGCTCTTGATGCTTCAATTGTGTATTTTGCTTTTGTGAGATGAAATATTTTCATGATGAATTATTATTGTTAGAATATATTCATTTGATCTTACACGTATAAGAATTAGGTTAATCAATATTTCAACCTTAAAATATAGATTAGGAAAAGACAAATCTTGTCCAAAGTCCCAAAATTCTACTAATATAATAACTAATTTCAAAATATTTTGTCAGTGTATTATTAATGTAATTTTTACCTTACATAATATGACGATGATGTGTGTGCTTTTTTGCGGTTTTACGCATGTGTAATAAAAAGTGATTTTTTTATATTTTTTTCCTTTGACCATTGAAGTAATTATTATGATCTATGAATAATGAACGTCGGCGAGAATAAATTTTCTCATACAACACTTTTTCTTTTTTCTCATAAAATGCCACAGAGCAGCGGTGAAATTTCATTCTTAACTCAATTTTATATTTCAAATTCACTCAACCGTTCATCTGTTTCGTTTATTATTGCATGACCGGCAGCAATGATGGACGATAGCTGCTGAGAAGTGTCTTGAACTTTATGGGTATAAGAGATGTTTTTGTGGTTTTACATTAAACAGCAAGGCTAAGTAAAAATGATGATAATTCGAATTTATTTCACCAAAACTTTTTAATTTTTAAGTCTGATTTGTGTTAAGACATTTTTTTAAAATTTATTATCGAATTTTTGTGATCTTTAAATTGACTGAAATTATATATGACGATTTTATGTTTAGCGGCCAAGATTTTTTGAGATTTATATCTTCGTTTGCATGATTATTTTATGGTAGGGCTTCAACAGTTCAATGAACCACGTGTGAGATTAAATTTTAAGTATTAATGTTTAATAAAAAATTTAATCTTTGATATTTGATAAAATCATTTAGTATTTTTCCATCTCATAAAATTCATCATCTAATAAATCATTAGACTGTAGTGTAATAACTCATAAAAAGCTTCTATGACGTTCAGTTCATCGTCGTGATGAGAAATTTTTTTTAATCAAGGAAGTAATTGAATGAAAACTAACGCAATTCAAACAAATTTTTCTCAAATAAATTGCAATGCGTTCACTCACCTTCTGATGTTGTTTTCGATTTAATAACTCTTTTACTAATTGAAATTGTTGCGTTTGTCGATAATGAATTGGTTTGTAAATTAATCCATCAATGAGTCGTTATTTTTTTTCGGTTCAGCTAACGAAATTTTTAATTTCTTTTTTTGCACCAAGAAAATATAATCTCTAGAAGAAAAACCGTAAAATGGAGATGAGTAAGGAGATATTTGTAAATAGTTGGATTTTTTACAGCTAATAAAAGTTATATTTAAAAATTAAAAGCTTTATGTTTTGCGAAAATATATAATTATAATTTATGAATTTTTACATTTTTTTATTGGAGGTGTTGCAAAATATTTGTAACATTAATTTTATAGCTCAATTCTTTGAAGCTTTGAAAATTTTACAAACTTTAAATGTAAAAATTAAAAATTATTTTCATGTTAATTCAATACAAATTAATTTGTCCTGATGTATCATAAGTTTTTGTTGTTCAACAAAATTTCTTTAAACATTTTTCACACTCAGACGACAAAAAAGTAATCACAGGAAAATTATGTAATAAATTTTTTAAGACTTTTCTTCAATTATTTTTTAGCTCTTAAACTATCTCTTTTATGGGCGCAGAGCACAAGCAAATACACCACAACAATAATACATCCAAAGAAATTCTCATATACACAGATAATATTTTTTTCTATACTAACAAACTATCTATGTGTGACTTTAAAACTAGCAGCGCGATCGTTCCACGTCTTCACTATACAAATATCCAAACTCAACTGAGCTGAGCGCGCAGAAAAAAGAGCGAAAATGTGAGGTTTATAGCTTACCTCAGACACTCGACAATGACGTCATTGAGTTGATTGTTGAGAGCAAAACAGCGCGAGAGCACTAAAAAGTTGATGCAGAAAAAATCTATTGAGAGATCCGCACATACAGTTGTGCGGGCGGTAAATTATCATTTGTATTTTTCGTTACCTTCAACGTTATAAACACCAACATCACCGTGAGCGGAGATGTTGGCGATCGTGACGAAGAGTTCAAGAACTTCTTTGCATTTTGAGAAATGCTAAATTTTGGTGGGTTGAAATTAAAAATTATTCAAAAAAATCTCAATATTAAAATTTTTTTTGAAACAGTTTTGTAAAAATTTATTTAGTTTATCTTAAATAAATTAAATTTAAATAAAAATTTAAAATTATTTTATTAGATTTTTTTATTAGGACAACTAGTGAGAAATTCCTTAATGTTACCTCATCTCCCGTCATCAACCATTCTCTCTCTACTACGACATTGAAAATGTTCATTCGCTGCATCGTGTGGACCTTTCTTAAAATATGTGAAAAGAATTATAATTTGCCATTTTCAACGATGCGTCGCGATTTTTCGATACAAACAAAACCGGTTTACTCCACTACACGCTCCTTTATGTATCTCTCTCTCATATGATCATTGCATCTAGATGATGAAGAGCTCTCTGCATATTGTTGAAGAATTAGCGAAAGATTGGGCAATGAAATAATAAAAAAATGCCTCGCATGCTCTCAACTTTTGCCCGCAACAAATATGTCTTAAATCTTAAATGCTTGCAAACAGCAGGAATCAAACCAGTTTCTTATGAAGTAATCAAAGTCGATCTAAAATGCATTTCATATTTTTTTCCTTGCGTCCAGCATTTTTTAATCTACTTACACAATTTTTTAGTTTTGCGGCTGCACATTTCGCTCATTCAAATCTTTTCCTTCTCCATAATTTTTTACTCGTTTTGTAGCTTGGTTGTAAGATCAGAAGAATTTTAAGTTCACCTAGTTTTCCCTTCTGAAGATTTTAAATTAGAGTTTGCACCAAATCAACAATTTAATAAACCAAATCAATAATTTTAAAATCATTCAGAGTAGATTTGTTAAAAATTCACTAGAAATGTTTTAAGTCATATTTTTTTCAACCAAGAACTGCTTTTAACTGTTAATCGACTCTTGGCTCTCAGCATGACTCTAAAAGGAGAGCATCAGATCACGAAGTAATCGACGACGATTTTAGTGAAGTCTCGCTCTATGAAGTCTTGCAAGAAAAGGTAACATTTAAATTGACAAAAGTGTTAAAAGAACTTCTAATTTTTAAAGTTAAAGATAAATAATTTCTCAGTGTATACAGTCTCTGAATAAAACACATATTTACACAAAAGTTAAATCAAACGAACGATAAAACGATATATTGGAATTCTAAAGAAGAGAAAATTCTCATTCTTCTCGGTTTCTTCTTCATCCCAAGGCACTCGCAGACTCATCGGAACAGTTCAAAAGTGAATTAAAGATGTGAATATTGCACTCTGTAAGATTGCTTCTTTTGTTTTGCTTGCAGTAGAAAAATATTCATGACCAGCATAAGAATTTCTTCTCTAATTAATCTTCTATGCATTCTCGTATATTTTCTTCGGAGGTTAGTAATTAGGGATTTTAATAAGTTTTAAATATGCAGTTCACTGAGGAAATTCTTCTAAAGCAATTGTCTGCAGGCATGCAATGTCCTACTTACTTTGGAAAAGGTTTTTCAAATCAATGAATCTGGAAGTAAAATTGAATTTCTTACACAATTTTCTATTCGTTTTGATGTGAATTTCAAAGATGCCTCACATGCAACCTTTACGCAACAATGTACAACTCTTGAATTTATCTCAACTACACTTTACCAATCCATCTTCATTCTTTTCTCCTCTCTATCTCTCGAAAAGCTATATGTATCCTATTGTTTGTCAATACCGCATTTCTACTTGACATTAACATTGCTTGATGCTCGGTCAACAGATGCTTGCAATTTCACGTAATGCAATGTTAACAATTATGAGAAATTCCTACTGCAATTTTTCTCATTTGACATCATGAGCGATGCGATGTAAGAAGGAGACTAATTATTTGAAAATTTATTTCAGTTCATTGAACAGTCGAATTAATATTCTTTAATGAAACCACATTAAAGCTTTGGTCTCATTCTTGTCGTGCTCCAAAAAAATTATTCGAGTGGAAAAACCTCGAAAAATTGCGAGTCTGAGGTTGACAGGACATGCTATGATAGATTAAATTAAATTTTTTTCGGTGATATTGTGGTTTTGTTAAAGGAGAACTAAATTAGTTTTCGATTTTTTAAACTTGGGTAAGTTTAAATTTCAACAACATATTAAGGATCATTTTTATAAATAATGTCACGCTTTAAATAAAATTACTACAATAAATTTTAAAAAAAATCATGAATGAACTTTAAAACATTTTTATCTCTTCGCGATTTTCTACACTCATACTTCAGTTGAAATTTAATCTCATTTTAATAGTTTTGTGATGCTTCAAAAAACTTTTACTGCATATGATCTTGTAATGCGATACTTCTCTCATAATACACTTATGCTTTTTATGTTCCTGCCATTCAATCCAAAATATAAAAAGTTTTAGGGGGCAAATAAGAGCTGAAAATAAATAGAACAGAGTAAAATAATTTTAAATGATCATAAAAATATAAAATAAATTAAGTTGAGATAAAAGTCAATTACAGTCTGTATAAGTTCAAGGGGTAATTTATCGACGACGGAACTAAATTGACTTGAATAAAATTCAAAAAAATTCAAAACAAGTCAAGTTGTAAAAATCTGAAAAATTTAAACAAAATTTTCAACAAATTGTTTGATTTTATAAATTTTTTATTTTCGCTTTTTTCATTTTTCATCATAATTTACAAATGGTTTTCTTCTTTTTTCATTTATGTCATAATTCGTTATTGTTTTTTCATCTTCATTATCATTTTTTAAATAATATAAATCGATTTTGCTTCATTTTTCATTAAAATTATTGATTTTTTATATTCTTTCTTTTATTTTTTACTAAACAACGTCTTTTTTTCTGATAAAACATTTCTCGTAATATTTTTGGATTTTTTATGTTGTATGTGAATTTAATGAGAATATTTTTTTCGGGGATTTTCTTATTATTAAAATTAACTTTGAAAATAAAAATTTGAGAGCATTTTCTTATCATTTGATGATCGAATTTTTAGATTTTAATTTCATTCATTTTTGTTACCCTTTAAGAGATAAATTTAGGATCTAAAAAATCTAGGACTAATGAATTTGATTTTCGACTATTTTTCATTTATTTAATTTTAATTAAATATATAATGGAGTAATTAAGTTTTGCCTTCACGTTCTTTGTGTTTCCGTATTTTATTCGCGGTTTATTTTTATGATCAAGGAAAAAGTGAGTTAAAAGTTATTGATGGCTATTTTAAAACCTATTAATCCACTTTTTAATTGAATCTTAATTTTTGATTTTACCGTGAATACTGCAAATATAGATACATTTTAGGATTTTTTCTTATAAAAAAGTTTTTAATTTTCCCTAAAAATTTTATTATATACTCATCCGCAGCATCAACGGTTTGAGGGCTTTTTTTTCTTAGACTTTAATATTTTTTTATTGTGGAGTTCTTATGGAGAGTAAAATATTATTAAATTTAACTTTAAACTTTTACTCGATCATCGAAAAATTTTCTGTCTTTTTATTCCATCGTGAAATCGATGGAGAGAAAATTAATCGACACTCGCTGTTTTTGGTTTTACATCACTGTCATACTGCTGCATTACTGTACATAACACATTTGGGCGGGAAAATTTCAGCAATTCTCAATTCACCGCAAAATATCTTTTTTATTAAGTTTAATTTTTAATGTGATCATGCTCTAGTGATTTTGTGTGTTTGAATGAGAATGAAAACAATTTTTTGAGAGATTATTTGGAAATTTTGATCTTCTGTCGAATAAATTTTCTCTTTTTATATCAATTCACTTAAGCTTTTCTTCACTTCATTAATTACATAACAATTTTTTTCATCTAAGATTTTAATTCAATATAATTTATAAATTTGAAAAACGCATTACTTCATTTTGTTCACTATTAGAAACATATTTTCGCAATATTTTTTTTTATACTTTTGCAAAATTTAATATCTGCTATAAGAGAGAATAAAACGAGTGTTCTAATAACAATTTTTTATACTTTTTTGTTTTGCTTTAGAATAACTTTATTAAAAGAAAAGGTAAAATGGATTGAAGAAATCGCGATTGCACCTAAGAAATCTTCAAACTTATTTCAAATAATCCTTAAAGGCTGAGTAAAACGCTTCTTTACACTTTAACAATGGAAATCGAATCTTTTTTGTCCGTATCATCCGAAAAATTTATTAACAAATCAATCAACATTAAAATTAAAATAATTCACTTTTTCTTACGACATTAAATCATGATTGATAAACTTGGGCATTTTCTCCATGATTATGATTTATTATTATTATCATCATCATGTATGTATGACTTTAGTCCCAAAGTGCTTTGTTATCAATCAAAATATTGTAAACCCTTTCGGTTGAAATCTTCTAATCAACTTCACACGCAATTTCCTTACAATCAATAATCAATTCAATCCACTTTGCATATAATTTAAAATTTAATCAAAACTAGGCAAGAGATTTGTGACAAAGTAACCAATTTAGGGAAAAAATTGGAGAGAGAAGCATTTTTGGCTTTCAAAAAAATCCATTGCAGCACTTTGTCAATCTGATGAGAACTAATTACATACAAATTTTTTTCAACATTTCATTTTCACACGCGACTCTAATGCGAGCGTTTTATGATGATGATATTTAACATGTGAGTGTGTATGTGCGTGAGTATTTAGAATTTTGTGAGAAGCCATAAAATCACCAACTTTCTTGTTTCATTTCACATGACGACTTTTGATATAGCTGCTAGTAAGATGAGTAAGGGAACCGAAAAAAGTTGTTTTATGTGGCATTTGGATGGTAACTAAAGATCCTTAAAATGCTTCACATTTGTTTGAATTATGAAAGTTCACATCTCTTGACTTTTACCATCACTCTCAGCAAATATATTTCAACTTTTACTATTTGCTTTTTGGCATTTTCTTCTTCTCGTGTATGTGCGTGAGTGGGTAAAATGTAAATGAAAATTCTGTACATCGTCGGCGCCTCAAAGTGGAGTGAGTGCCTCAAATAAATTAAGTATAGCAACAAGCACTCTAGAGAGAAACATAAAACTTAATTTTTATTATTTGTACAAAACAGGAAAGAGATTTATTACCAAGTCGATGTATACAAAACAATTAAGGAAGAATATTTTTTTATTCCTTCACGCTTCACATTCAATTTTAGCTCGGTTTGTGACTCGCATGTCTCTGTAGATTTCACTATGTATATTTAGTTGTTTAATTAAAAATTAATCTCAAATTGAAATTGTGTGCTTCCTTCACAAATGGCACTTCTCTCTCATTCATTCTCTCAATTTTATTCTATGTTTGAAAAATGTCGTATTTAATTAGCCAAAATTAATTTTTGATAAAAATTTTATTTGATTTTAAAATTATCTATCAAAAAACATAACTTTAAAGAATGGTCAATAAATTTTGTCGAAAACTTCTTTCAGCACATTTTTCAAAAAAAGAGCTCAAGTTTTTAATTTATTTTTCGCGCTAATTATCAATAAATTTATGTCTATTATTTCAATTTGTAAGGCAGTATTTACCATATTAGATGACAATCGCTGAAAAATTATTCATCGGCTGGCAGAGCTTCTTTGATCTTTGATCGTAACCCTCAAAGTTAACAAAAATCTCATAAATTATTTTTCATTCATAAAATTTGAGTGAAGGGAAATAATCAATTTTTATTATCATCGTAATCTATTAAATTTTTACTTCTGTAGTATTGATCAACAATAGCAAAACCCAGCATCGGAAACCAGCCGACTTTCATTTCCATTGAGCACCACCATTAGTAATTCCTCCTAGTTTTCATTCATTATTTATTATTTATATTGTATACATACAATGTATAATTTCAGTAGATTCTCTGTCTGATTTTTCTGCTTAACTGCTGATTTTCCTCATCTCTCTTCTTTTATATGCTTTAGACCATCATTCATCTTTTTCCTTCTTTCTTTGATTTTTTTTCCCGGGTATCTAATAGCACTTTTGTGTTTTTTCTTGGTCGTATAATAAATTAATTTAATATTAATCATTAATAACAACAACAATTTTTTTCGGTTTTCATTTCTCAATTTTCTTATTTCAATTCGCAATTTTTTTTGTTAAAATACATTGAGAGAAAAATTTATTCAAGTTGCATTATGAATTCAAAATTTTCACCTCAGTTCAGCTTAAAAGTTTTCCTTTTTTAATTTTTTTTAAGAGAGAGATTGAGATTGTGTTTGAGAATGATGGAAAGTCAGATTGTGAGTGAGAGGAAAAGAACGGATGGAACTTAAATAAAATCAATTTTTATCTTCAATTTATCTTCGTCAATTCACCGATTAAGTTCAATTGTATTCTCTTTTCTTATATCTGCAATTTTCTTCATTTTTTATTTTTTTAAGGCTCAAATTTACTTCAAACATGTTTTTTCAAATTTATTTCATTTTTTATTGTTTTAATTTTGCTAGTTATTAAAGAAATTTCACTAGAAACTTTTTCATTTCTAGATAACACGAGACACATTTTTCATCTAAATAGAATTTAAATTTTAATTAACAAAGCATTTCACTAATTTTTTAATAGTTTCCTCTTTTACGGTTTGAGACGAAAACAATTCATCTCATTTTATATAAAATTTTTATGCACGCGTAATAATACAGAACACTTCAATGTACCATGTCTAGAGCGCTTTAACAATATGAAATTTGTAACTATAAAACTTAAACAAACATTTTTCAAATTAGAGTTAGGTTGCATTCAATTTATTTTTTGTGTTGTACATGAGAAACAATAAAATGTTTTAGAGAAACATTTAAATAAATAAAAATTCAAAAATATCTCGGCTTTAGTATTTATTTAATAGTTTAAAATCGGTTGAAGTTTAAATTTAGTCCAGATTTATTTCATCATCCCTTAAAATTTTTACTCAACTTATATTCTACAATCTAAATGACGCAGCCAGGAAATATCATAATTAAGAATTTTCATTTCACCAATGATTTATTTTCAAAATTGAAAAATTTCGCTTGATGAAAAATAGAAAATGGTTCATGATTGTGGCGGAAAATTTTTTTTGTCTGGTTTTGTGAAGTGAATACACTCGAGTGAGAATCAAGGGCGGAAGACCGAGCGGAATTTTGGAGTTAAATTCAGCAAGATGGAAATTGATGCTGCTTATGATTGATTGAGAGTCGTTTTGAATTTCCATAAATCCAGAGCCAACTCAATTGATGTTGATCTCATTTTTGTCTGACCCAAAGAAAAAGGAATACAAGTTGAGGAGGGTTAAAAAGGATACTGGGATGTGTTTGTTGTCATGTAGGAAGTTTGAAAATGATTTTTAGCTTCTCATTTCCATTTGTTCGTGAATTGTACTTTTATGGACTTTTTTATTTCTTTCTATTGTGAGTTTTTTTCATCGAGAAATAGATTTCGAGTGGTAATGCGAAAAAATAAAGCCAAGATAAAGCAAAAAAAACAATATTAAATTTTAAGGAAACTTCGATGGTGATAAAATTGATTTTGGGAAGAGATGTAAATGTTATTAAAAGTTTTCATCCTTGACATTTTCACGATCTTAATGGCCATAAAACATCTTTTCTTCTCTTACACAGGAAGAGCCTTCGAATAATGCCTCTAGTAGTTTGTGTTTGTAATAAAATCAAATCGGAAGTGTAAAAAGTTTGAAGGAAGTTCTGTACGGCAGTAAATTTCTGATAACATTAGTCAAATCCATCAAGTACTTGATGTTTTTTATTGTAAAATTATGATTTTAAAACTTTCTATATTAGAGTACGACATTCATCCGGTAGTTAAATAAATTAAATTAATTCAAATTACCCTAAACAAATATTTTTATTAAAATTTTTATAATAGAGCTTTCATTAAAAGATAAACTTTTTTACTTTTTTATGGCAAGAATTTTGAACTCGCCAAAAAATCAAGTCAATTTCTTATTTTTTTATTTAAAGCTTTTTACCAATGATTTTCGGAAAATCACGAAAATCTTTTTATAAGGAAATACAAAACTCTATGGAGCTTACAGAAAGCTTTTAAATGAAAAAATTTTAGAACAAAATTAAATGGTTTCACTCGTTTTCTAATTTTTTTCTATCGTCAGGAAAGATAAATATATTTTTTCGCCGCACAGTTTTCCACTCGAAATCTAGCTCAACTTGTATAAAAATAAAAACAGAATAAAAATAAAAATAAAACATTTTCAGATAATAAAAGTTGAGAAGTATATAAAATAAATTCAAAGGATTTTTCGAATACTCTCAGTGAAGAAAAGGCTTTATGAAATAAATGTCGATTGATGAAACTTTTTTATGAATTTTATTTTTATTTGAAGGACTTTCAACACTCTCAATGAAGATTTTCAATAAAGTTCAGGATTAAGAAGAATTTTATTTTTATGGCTTTTGTGATTTTTTTGACAGTTGATTAATTTCCAAAGCAAAATGATGTTTGTGAATTTTTGAGCTTAGTTTTAATTTGTTTCAGATTCAAATAAAAGAGAATGAAGTGAGGTCGAAAATGAAACAAAACATTTACTCCTCTTCAAGATTTCTTTAATTAATTGCGATTCTCCATTTGGAAGATTTTTATTTCACTTTTTCGTATTTACATGGCAATAATAAAAGACTGGAATGGAAGATGCACATCCTCGCAGTTCCTTTTTTACTATCTTACAATTTTTTATACTAAATCATCAATAAATTTGCTCTCTAGTTTCAATTCAATAATAATCATCAATTATTATATGCGTTCACTTAATTAATCAAATAGTTTTTCAATAAATAATTTTCGATCTCAATAGGGAGAGATTATTGAGAAAAAATTGGACTTAGACTTGTCGTTAAAGATAATTTATTGGGTTTTTCATCAGATTCTTCTTTCGTTTTCATCTATATGTACAAGGATTTGCTTCATCTTACTTTAATTAAGTTTTCTGATAATTGGAAATTTTCTCATCTTAAAATTAAGATTTTTTCTTTTATTTTTAAATATGATTAGTTATTGCTTCTCAAATTAACTTTTCTCTGTTTATGCGCATGTACGTGTGAGTGTGTTTCACTGTGTTTTTGTATTTTTGTGTGTTTTTGTTTTTTAGGCGATAAAAGTTGAATGAAGGTGAGAGTGGAACTAAGTTGAAAATGAAATGTATTTTTTTGATCACCTAGTGATTTTAATTTTACTATTGGTTCCATAGTCGAACTCATTCCACAATCATCTTCACTCGATGAAAATCCCCTTGATTTTTTTCGCTTATCACTAATCATCTAAAATTAATTTAGTTCATTATTAATTATTAATCATCATGTAAAAGTACACCCTAAAGTTTTTAAGGAGATCCATTTTTCAATTTTTTATGTTTTAGTTTTTTTTTATTGCTATTATATTATACAAAAAATATTTCTTATAATAGAATAAAAAACCATTATTTAAAAGAAAAATAAAGTACAAAAAAGTTTAATTGAATACAAATGAACATTTTTTACGTTTACTTTATTTCTTAGCATTGTAAATTAATTGGCAGTTTCATAGTTTCCAAAGAGTTCTTAATAGCATATTTGGAAGTATTCTAGCACTTGATATTTTTCTTGCTGATCATCGTATTATGTTTTGTGTTTGTGTGTGAGAAAATTTTACAATATGCGGCGGTGCTTCACTTAGGAACTTTTTCAGCGGTGCATTTCTCAAATTACTCACTCGAAAATTATATTTTGTAGTTTTTTATCATGAGTTTCAAGAAGTTTCAAAAAAGATGAAGAATACGAATAGAGAAATTTATTTTTCGGGTGGGATTTTAAGAGTTAAGAAAAAATAATTCAATGAATAATTTTTTGTGTTTGAAAAGTATCACAGTTGTAATCAACTATTCTTAATTTAGGTGAACTTTTCTTGGAAATAAAAACTAATAAAAGTGTAGAACGAAATTTAATTTTTTTTTAAATTAACCCACGTTTCATTTAGCAAGAGTCGAATTTGAAGCAGGTACAGATTTGAATAGAAATGCGCCCCTGAAACTGGCCTAATTTTTTTTAATCTTTCACTCATTTATATTTTATGTACATAAAAAATTTCCTAAAAATTGAAAAATAATTTAAAATAAAAAATTTACTAAAATTTCTATTTGTTTATCTCCATTATCATTAAATAGTTTTTTTGTTGAAAAAATCTCACTTTAAAAACTGTCCCCGTGAACACGAACTTTTTTTGGTTGATATTATGCAATTTTTATAATATATGTCAATACATAATTAAAGTTTATCTCATTTACATATGTTTATGCTTGTCGACATTGTTTTTAGATCTCATAGTTTTTATCTCAATATCATTGGACGGTTTTTATATTAAATAAACTAAATCAAAAATCGGAAATTTTAGCGAGGGAAAATTTTCATTTCTGCTGCTAACTGAAAAAAATTATTCCGAAAATGAAGCACATAACTCAGCATAAATAAAACACAATATTAAATATTTGTTGGGTGGGCGCGAAATTAGGAGGGCGGTTGAGAAATACGCGGGTTGAGGTTGAAAAAAATTTAAACATAATCATTTTGCCGTCATGAAATAATGCTCAAACATAACAAATCATATAAAATTCATCGCGCAATTAAACTTTTTTTAATTATTTTATAAATTGTTATTATTAGCTTTAGAGAGCTTGGTGATGTTGTTTGTATACGTGGAAGAGAGATAGAGAGAGAGAGAGAGACATAATGGGTTTCGGTTAAATCTATAATAAATATTTTGATATTGTTTTTCGATTTTTGCTGGTTTGAGGAAAATGTTTTCAAAGGTAGTTAAAACTAGAATGTTTTAAAACTCGATTGACACTTAAAATTTTACAAATTGTTAATATTTAAGTCGTCAACCCTCGATTTTAAGTAATACTTTCTTCAAAAATTGATATTTTTAGCTGAAAAAAATATTTCTTAATTATCTTTTTAAATATTTGTGTAAAAAAATTTCTTTTCATCTTCAATTAATTTTTTCTCTCTCCACAAATGTTCAACTCTGAAAAATTAAATTTTATCATTTATTTTTTTACTGCGCTCGATTATAAAAGTTCTTCAGGATGTTCTTCGTCTTCTTCTTCATCATCAGCTCATAATACACAAAAATTTCATTTTTTCAAGGAAAGAGAAAGAATGTAATTAAGTTAAAATGTAATTGAGGGAGAGAGAGAGTTTGTGTTTGTATGGTAGCAACTTTAACGCTCTTATCTGCAAAACACAGAAAGTGAATGAGAAAGAGAAACCAATTTGTAGTAAAATTTAAAGTGTATATTAGACAAGAAAAAATATAGTAAAGGTTAGCGTGAACATAAAAGGATTGAAAGCTAAATATTAAAATGATAAAAAACTAGTAATACCCCCAATATCAAGCATCTTGGCTATCCCCTTTGAGTCCAGGTACACGATGATGTTGATTATTATTCAATCGATTAGCTAAATCTCCCATAACATCACGAAATATAATACTATCTATATTTTCACCTAGCATATAGAGTAGAAACCAATCGCCCATTTTCGATCTTCGGACGATTATTTCTATTGCATCTCGACGTACTAGTCTGTAAATATAGACAAGAGTAATAGAAAATAGAGATTAATGTATTATGATTCTCATGGGTTGATGACATCTTAGTATGATGGACCGAGTGAGACAATTAGTAATTCATCAGTATCAGTCGAAGCAGAATGTATTGTGAATTAAAGACTTGCAAGAAATATTATTTATATTTCACAATCATTAGAATGAATTTTTTTTATTATGATGAAAATCTATAAAAACGTGTTGTAAGTAATCAATTTGGATAAATTTTCACAGATCGTAAAAAATCTCTTGCTTGATAGACTAATTTTTATTTTTAATCAACATTACTCTGCGTAAACATTGATGTGACAAGTCATAAAAACCAGTGAGACGGATAAACTTAATCACATCAACTTTATACCACGTGAAGTGTCTCACAAATCATCAAAAAATTCCACAAGCGATCATAACTCGGCAAAGTTTTAATTTGAAAATATTTTTAAGGTTGCCGGTTGTAATCTCTTGCATTTACGATGACACAATGTCTATTTCGTTTGCCGTGCGAAAAGTTATAAAATTGATTTTAACTCACCTAAATCTTAATCTTAATAAATACACCCTCATGCGAGGCGAAAATATTATGACTATCCTATACATTACAGTTAATGATGTCAAGAACGTTAGCAGAATGAACCAGAACCACAGGAAGATGTAGATCTTTTCATTTACCTACATATTTAAAATAGAAGAAAAATTTGATTAATTTCGCCACTCGAGTTATCTTGTCATCCGCACACTTACCACATTAAGAGGAAGAATACATATGGCTGTAAAATTGAAAAGTATCGTGATGATGGTAATTTATTACGTTTTGGGAGATTCGAAGATGAAGAAAAGAAAAGAGATTTTTTAAATTTATTTATTTAACAAATGTTGGAAATCTTTTTATCAAAATATTAAATTTTGTCATTATTAATTAAAGACATTGAAATGTTTTAATTTTTTTCAATTACAAGAAAAACTCACCGTCATGTCGTTCAACCTAGGTCGAGGAGAAGTTAAGATAAATCAAAATAATAACATTGTTACAAAAATAAATCATTAATAAATTCCTAAAACAAATGAAAATCCACTGACCTCGCCGCTGACACCATATTTATAGAATGTACATTTAGTCATACGGGGAAATATGTATATCATTGGATCCATCCGGTCTTCCTGATCCGCTTCCATATGTCTTATCACATCGATGCCAAATGTCCAAAACTCGCCATCGAAGAATTTATTCATTAAAAACATTTGACCTGAAGAGGGTAGAAATATTTTTAATTGAGGTTGAGTTAAAAAGTACTTGGAAAATTTATTGCGAAAGTCAATTAAGGATTTTATGTACAATTTACAACAGCAGCAGCATACGAGAATTTTGTATCATGATGAAAGAGTAAATTTATCTGTCTGGCAATAAATAAAAAAAATTTTCTGCACTCTCAAGCTTCTCAAAAAAAAAATATAAAATATTTGAAAAAGTATATTACAGAATCGATGGGGAAAATTTATGGTGATAATAAAAAATATTGAGAGAAATTCTTTTGCGAATTTAATGTTTAATGACAAATGTGAACAATTTGTTAATAATAATATTTTTAAAAAAAACTTTCAATACTAATTATTGTTGCACTTTAATTTTTAAAAAATCACTTTCACTTTTTATAAGACTTCATCTCGTTTGTTTAAACACAAAATCCTTTTTAAATGCCATAAAATTCGTCAAAATAATTATATCTCCATCACCACCACCACTAATCATTTAGTTTCGCCTCTTTGCTTGTTGCGAAGATGATGGAATATGGGGAGGGGAAAAATATACTGAGGCAATGTGTGTGAGAGAGAGCAGTAAATAAAATAGACGAAGGCGCTAATTTGTTGTTAGTGCAATAAATCATTTCTAAATTGCCTTCTCTCAACTGCTGCCGCTGGTGTTTAACTTACTTACTCACCTATTACGTTTATAAGCGATAGGAGCTCACATCCATAATATCTGTAAGCCCACCAATTATGATATCTGCAAATGATTTATGAATGCATTAAAAAGTGCACTTAAGACACCTTGTCGAGGAAGCGTCGTATCAAATTACCTTAAATTATCCCATAAGTAATCTAATAATAACTTTTTCTTCTGCTTTTTCTCGATCTCGGAACATATTCCAATGTCAAGGTCCATCATAAGAGCGTGTATCTTTCCGCCCTCCCACGATTTCCACAACCATCTTGGTGCATAAAAAAGAATGCTCTGAAAAAAGAAAAAAAAATATTAGTTTTATCCTTTAAACTACAAAATAAGTGGAGTTTATTAAATTGTTTGATTATGCTTGGTTGGATTCTTTTTACAAATAAATTGTTTTTTATTGGTCCTTTAAAACTATCGTTAAGATTTACTAGAGTCTCCTTAAGTCACTTGCTTCATTACATGGCAAATTTATGTCATAAAAAAATGTTGCAGCATCGAGTCACAAATCACCTCATTTTCCCAACTTTTATTTTTTCACCCAATTTTAATTAATTGCGAAAGAGTGAAAAATAAATAAAACACACTGTCGAGTTTGTCACAACTTAATTAGTATAAATTAGTGCAAATAAAGTGATGTGCGATCAACGGCGGAGTGAAAAACTTGTCGAGACTAAAAAATCATTGAAATTCATTGTGGAGCACAAATTTTTATGACCCATAACCCTAATTTTATTCGCATGAAAGAATATTTTCATTTCCTTTAATTTTGAGATCGTTCTGTAAACACAAAGTCACAAACAGACAAAAGTATTATCCGACATACGAGTACAATGGCCTTTCCGTGAAGTACGTAAGAAAAGAGAAAAATATTTTTCTTTTGCTACTTGATGTATCGAATCACATACTCAAATTCCACACAGAAAATTTTCAGAGATGTCGCTCGAGTTTGTTAGGAGGTATTTTCACTAAAGAAGAATCTTTTTGACAGAAAAATTAGTTTAAATAAAGTCCACACTTACATTATAAAAACATAACGTCATTTGATAAATTGCGATTGAATTGTTAATCTACTTAGTTAAACACGAATGTTTTCATTTCATTGAGTTGTTATTTCTTCAAACAAACTAGAATAATTTCTCTCAGTGACAAATTCATGCTCGGATAGCTTAATGTGAAGATAAATAAAAATCTTTATAATGGCATTGCTGAAATTTAATTTAATAATTTTTTCCCCCGATGAATTGCGAGTGTTGAGTTAAATTTATTAGTATAAGAATCATGGCCAAGAAAATTTTTCGCATGTGATATAAGAATATTAATAACATCGCGCAACTATTTATCATAAACATGCGAGGGTAATTATTTTTGTTGTAAAAACATTCAAAAAACCATAAATCAGTTTTTATTTGCACAAATTTTATTTATTACAAGAGTGATGAATTTTTAAAACCAGATTTTGAAAGGATTTATTTTGGCATCTCTGACGATGAGAAAGATAGCAAAGAAGATGACGAAATTATGCAAGTCGACGGTTACAATTAGATTTAGGTGAAATAGATACAAAATGCGTTAATTCAATAATGAGGATGTCTGTCTTAACCAGCATGCAGCTATCAAATTAAATTAATCGCGAGACTGCAGCCAAACTAAAGGAAATTTACATTATCAGCAAACAAGTAAAACTAATACAGCATGAATATAACTCATTAATTTGTGGAGTAGTCGAGTGCACATATGCAAAGTATTACTGGCTGCTGTGTATAAACAAAAACATGATTGAACATTGGCCAATAAAATTGGTGTTTACAGTTTTTTGGTATCTGCCTTTTTTGTCGTGGTGGTCAACAAGATAGTAGCTTGCATCATTACAATGCAAGTGGGGTAGAGCTTTTGAGCTCATATATTATGGCGAGTTGAGATAAGTTTTTACATTGCAGTCGAGTGAGATAAATGATTCCTTTTTTATTGCTCCAAACAATAAAAGAACGAATGATTGAGGTAATTTTGAATTTAAAGTTTTTACTGATTGTTTTTTGTCATTAATTTTTTCTCAGTATGTTTTAGAAGCTTAGAAATTGTAATTTTTTATGTACGGCTTTGTACGGTCTAAATTTTTTAAAAAATTCTTAAAATTACATCAGAACCAACAACAGTAAACCACTGAAATAATTTTGTTTTATTGCGCTAGTTAAAACTTAATGAACCGATGGCCATATCAATTTAAAAGCACACAAATAATTTTCCACTCTCCAGCTATCTGGTAACAATCAACATCTGGTTGCACTGATTTTTTCTTCTTTGTAAAATTGTGTGTATGGATGGTAAATTTATGTTTATAGTTATCAGACACGCATGATGATGATGCTGTATAGTGAAAATTTAGTTTAAATAAAAAGTTATGATGCTTTTAAAACGCATTAAATTTTTGATTCAACCCAGATCTTGGGGTTTACAAGATTTTAAGCGAAAAGTCCCAACAAACAAAAAAATATATTAACAGCTTTCAACGACCACAGCAAGAAAAATTTGCAAATATTTAGAACTCAGTCTATCAGTTATTCAGTTGATTACCAAATAGCAAGAAGAATGTGCATGAAGTTATTTGTTTATATGAACTGCATACAAAAATTAACTAACTTAAAGAATTTACGACTCAATCATTAACTTTTTAAAAATCTCGTTTTTGTACCTTTTTTGTTTACATTTTTGAATTTGTAGAATTCCATAGTGGGTAAGGTTACATCACATGCACTTTTAAGCTGGGATTTCATCACATTGTAGAATGGATGCTGTTGTTTCAGGCGTTTATTTATTGAACGATACGATTCAGATATGCTTCATTTTGATTACAAATTCAATCATTAAATTAGAGGACATGAGAGAAAGAAGAGAAACTGATTGCGGAACATTTTTCCTCAAAACGAATTGAAAAATTGAGTCAGTGAATCACGTTGCAATCATTGGCAGGAACACTATACGTAGTTTGCAACAAAAAACAACTGATGACTACGATTATCAAGGTAAAAAATAAAACCAAATTGTAAAACACAATAATGCAATGAAACGTGAAAGTTATAGCAATATTATTTAACGTTATGGTGCATCATTGGATTAAAATGGAAAAAGTTCTTCATAAAATTTTAAGAACGTTTTCTTCAAAATGGCAACTGTAAATTTCTCATCAAAATTTTTTTATGCGTCATTCACCTTACTATGTACGTATGTTTGAACTAACATCAAGTCAAAATCAAGTTTAAAATAAATAAGTTTCGACCAGATGGCCCAAAAGCTTTCACAATCTAACATCAGTCGCTGATCAATTTTTTGAAAGGCATCGTGACTAATGAAAATTAATTGAAAATTATTTCACGGGGCTAAAAATATTTCATGCATGAAGCAGAAAATTGAGAATTTCCCCTTTAAAAGTTTGTGAGTTGTATCTAATGGCACATGATGAATCATATTTTAAGTGGCATTTTATCACATTTACGAATGGATTGTTCAGATTCTGAAGAAATAGCGATGAAGTGTGGAAAATGCAAAAATGATTCATTTTTATTTCATTGAAAAATTATGAGGAAATTTTGTACGTAAAGTTGAAGAAATTTTCATCATCCTTCAATTCCCCTAAGTTTTATTAATTTTCTCATTTAAATCACATCAGAGCCGTAACTAAAAGCATAAAATTGATTTTTATTTTTTCCCTTTAATGACGTGTGAAATGTCCTGTCCATCAAAGAGTCGTTAAAAATATCTATAAAGATAATTTAGAAACAAAAATGATTCATCAATCACCGCAAAGCATATCTGATGCTAATGATCTTTTAAAAACATTTCTAAATAATCACATCTCACACACCCGTCAGACGCACGTCAATAAATTTCCTCATTTTCCAAGCCAGCGCTTCAATAATTTTCTTCTTTTTTAGAATTCCCATGCATAAAAGTTATGAATGAATTTTAGTTTATTTTCAATGCAACTAAGGTCTGTCTTTAATTTTAAGGAAGCCTTAAATTTATTCAACCTAAAATTTTATTCCTTTTAGAAAAGTCAGACTGCATTAAATCTCAATAAAAACAAAAATATCTTCGCACATACAAAACTGACTAATGCACATGATTTTCCGGATTTTCTTACTCAAATCTACAATCGACGTCATTGAATGCGTTTTTCATCGCTTTTAAATTTTTTTCTCTTCCATTTGAATCATTGCCAATTTTTTTCGAGGCGAAGCTAAAAAATTGATAAATTGGATTAAAAAACGTGTTTAGAAAAGAGGAAAATTAGCCTCATGTTCAAGAGCATTTTCTTCTGCCCGTGGAAGATGTGTCGAGGGATGTTTATAATTATAATTATTGAAGTCAGCATCCAACCGCGTTATGGAAATTTAATTGAAGACAGATCACGCCTAGCATCGCAATGTGATTCCATCGGACTCATTAATAATCTCGATTCAACTCAATACTCAATGTGTATACAACAGCGGCAGCCAGAACTATTGATTTTTACGATAATCGTTATCGTTATTTTCAAACTTCCGCAACATTATTTCATCACAGAATGGGAATTTTATTCGCATACTGAAAAAAGTAAAAATGCTATTGACAATCAGACAATTTTTAATTGGAAATTTTCCATTTTTTCTCGCATAAATTTCGCATTATTTTGTTGTCTTCTTTTTGTCGTCAATAATTATTAATTACATTGTGATGGCAAATATTCTGCAGGATATTCTGCAAATATGTTGGGCGGGTCCTTTGTGTTTGTTGGCAGACTTTTTTCAGCCGATAATTGTTAATTAAAATTTATATTTTTGAAGAGAATTATTGCGAATTCCAATTAGTGGTGGAAAATTTTAACCGTATTTTTTAAATTAATTTAACACTTTAAGTTTTTAGTTCACCAGTATTTTTGAAGCTGAAGTCGATAGCATTCAATTTTTAAATTTTGCAAAAATTTTACCTTTGTCTATTATACAAAAATTTAGACTCTAACAAGTCGTTCGGAAAATTTTTGAGGAATAATTTTTGGAATGAATTTTTGTAGTTGCAAACAAATTTTAATAATAAAAAATTTATGACACTTGATTTAACTACTTTGAGGTCCCTCATTTGCATTATCCTTTTGTTATTATGCAATTGCATTTGTTCGTTATTAAAGCTCCTAAAAATAGCTTCTACATACTCTGTCCATGGCAAATTTAAATGGTTAAATAATCCCACATCAACATCATGAGGATAATGAAGTCCAAAATTGCATTGTTTTAAATTTACATATTTGACCAGTTAGCACTCAAATATTCGCCAGAAGCCTGCTGATTGATTTTCTATGCCTGTCAAATGCGTTGTCGATTGGCAGCAATTTTTCATTGAAAGAGTAATTAAAAAACATAAATTTCGAAATCAATTTTCCATGAAATTGATATCAGAATGGCATTTTTTGATTTACACAAAAAATAATTGCCGCAGGACGGAATAAAGCGATGAATTTCGACTGATTTTACGCTTTTTGAGCCTCAAAAATTGATTTCGTAAATTTTTGCGAGTTTTGAAGTTTTAATTGGTTTTTGAAGCCCGAAGCTGTTTATTTTCGCTGATTAATTAGGGCAAAATATTTCATTTAACAACTTTAACTATGCCAAAATTGATTACCTGAAAGAAAAGGCAAAAACAGACCCATTGATAGTACTTGTATACTTTACGGTCTTCATGTTTGCCTTCACTGTTTCCGACGCCAGGATACGGTACTTCCTTGCCAAGTTTCTTGAGAAACATGCTCTTAAGAGCGTAAGTGCTATGAATCCAACAATAAGTGTTCAGCACATCTTCAGGAATATCTTTAGTGTGGACGCAATCGATGGGATTTCCCACGTATTGTCGCGTGGTGACAATCAACGAGAACGCAATCTTAAAGATAAATCGCATTCATTTGTAATGGGGCCATTTTTCATTTCGCGTTTGTTCCGCTTCCTCAGCTCTACATACAACAATTTTTCTTTTCATCGCTTCCACATGGTTGCGATCAGAAGATGAAATTGATTGTTTTGTGTCGAGAGAGAAAGGTGAAAATTTGGTGGCGATGACGAGAGAATTTTTTTGAGGCGCTTAATTAAACAAAGCATTTACGGTGATTTTACTTTGTGCTAATAATTTGCTACTAAAGGTTTTTGAACCAAAATTATCTATCTTGTCAGAAAAAACTTGGAAAAAACTGAAATCGTTGTAAAATTAACCCATATATACCTCAAGAATTCCTCTTTCATTTCTCTCATCATATCTTTGCACCATCGACGCGATACATACCAACATCATCACGGTTATAGAGTAATGTAATCGGAATACTGGCGAGTCGATTTGTATATGGCTTAACTTTACTAAAGATTTAAGGCCTCTAAATATATCCAACATGATTGAGCAGCTCAACAGTTAATAATAGCTTAATTAAGTTTTAGCACTAATAATTCTTTATCCACTTGCGTTCAATTCAGCATCGTCATCGTTTTCACTTGTTCGTTTACTTTTTTCCCTTTTCTTTACGAGCGAAATTTCCTATTTAAATTGTAAATTCGAAGTCAAGAGTGAGAAAAAGCACTTTTTCGTTAGCAACACTCAACTCTAGGACCGAACGACTGAATTAAAAGATTTCTTTCTTTTTTAATCGCAATTCCATTTTTGTTCATTCTTAAAAAAATTAGAAGAATTATCAAGGGATGCTGATAGTATCTTTTAAACCTTGAAACAATTCTTTAAAATTAAATTTAGTTTTTATAACTATGAACATAAATTTTGACTCATAGCGTCATATTTAATTTTTACTCTCATATAGTATCAAGTCACTATCATGCCAAATGGCTTTATTTGTATTCTCGCCATTGCTTAACTGATTGAAAGTTTTCTTGCTTTGTTCTTCATGTTGTTTCGTGGTGTGAATATCACAGAATAGTTTTAACACTTTTTCTTATTGTTTCTAATTAAGTCGAAGCGGCATTTCATTATCAGTGTTGTCGTCGTCGTCGGCCGTTGATAGTTATTGCTTGAAATGGTGGAATGAGATGAACACACGTAGTCAAACAGCAGCAGCGGGACGAGACCAACATAATTATTTTCACTACCGTCCTCTCGACAACGATTTTGGATTTAATTATCATTAATTTTCAATTTCCATTGCGGAGGTCACTAACACTCACATAGCTCATGCATATATGTATGGCTTAATGGCACTCACTAGACTATTTTTAATTTATATTATTGTTATTTTTATGGTCTTATCGGATAATTTTTTGTTCTTCTTAATAAATGAGGCTCGAGAATTCTTATCAATGCTGCAGAATTTGAAATTTATATTTTTGGTCCATTCTTATTTCTTTTTTTTTGTTTCTGCAAAATTTCACTGCGAAAATAGATAAAAATTAATTTTTTACTTCCGGGTAGTTTCTCATCATCGTCTCATGTGAGGAAATGTGTGTGTTTATGAGGAGGAAGACGAGAGGCATTTAAATTGTCTACAAAAACTTAAGCAGTTTTATTTTAGCAACAAATTTTGTAATTTTTTTAACACTTCAAACCTAAAAGTTTAACTTTTGAAAATCTATCGCACATATGCTTAAAAAATTCAAAATGTTTGTAAATTTCAAGACGTGGTGATGAAAATTACGACTACATGAGCCAATTAAAATTCCTAAAACATCCTTGATTGAAACATCAAGAGAGCAACTTTAAAAATTCTATATTTCAAGTTCACATCAAATTGAGTGGAAATGATATTTCAACTAAATAGACTCGCACGTCTGCATAATATTAGTTGGACGTGTTGCATGTTTCATGTTAAAACTCAATAAAAAAATATCTTTTATTGCGATTTACACACTTTACACACATAAACAGTTTTTCATGCAATTTTGAAACACACAGCAGTTTGATTTTAACCATATGTTGTGCTTTTTCTCTCCTTTTTAATTTTTCCTGGTTTAAAGTTTTCAAGAGGTTTCTCATTTCATTTTTGTGTGTACAAAAGACATTAAAAAATACTTAATTTTTTTTTGGTAATTTTAAATATTTTAACTTCTGTTTTTTCGTTAAATATAAATTTAATTACTTTTATGTGTTCTAATTTAATGCATTATTTTTTAAATTAAAAATTGGGTCTAAAAATTGCTTATAATTTTCCATCCCTTGCTTTATTTCATAGTCTAGTACTTTAAAATTGTAATAAAAACCCAAACTAGCAGAAAATTGTTATCCGCTAACAGCAAAGATGCAAAGTTAACGAGAACGAGTGAACAATTATGATTTTTTTATGAGAAAATGTTTATTTTTTATGAAAATCATCCAGTTTGAGATATTATATTAACCTAAATTACGCGATTTTCTTTGCACTATAAAAGATTTTCTAAATATTTATTATTCTTTCAATTTCTTGCTTGCGTTGGGACTTGGTATTGACGAGTGAGGTACAAAATAAAAAATGAGATGAAAATCAAAAAAGCATGACAAAATTTCATGAAATGCAACAACAACAACTCAATGCTCGATGTCATTGCTTTACAAAGCATGTAAATTAGTAAATTTTTATAGGATCATCCAAGTCGTCACAGTGTTGGTTCTCAAAAGTGAAATTTTTTCTTTTTCTCACATGTTGTGTTTATTGTTTTAGTTTTGATTTTGTGAAAATGCTGAGCAAATTTATGTTTTCTATTAAACACTTTAATCTCTTCTCAACACATTTCTTTTGACAAAACTACTTGGAGTATAAAATTCTTTAATCATCGAGCGTCGAGTAAGGTTAAAAGTTTTCATTAAAAATTTTTAATTTTGAACAATTTTTGTAATTGTAAAGTAAATTTTATAAGAAATGACTAATTCTTCTCTTTATTTACTTAATGAGTGAGAAAATTTTGAATATTTATTTTGGCCGCAGTTTTGGTAGCCTTCAAGATTGATTAAAAGTGATGCGATATGTGTTAAATATCGTCGCTAAATGCAAAATAAAACTTTTATAAAAGATTCTTGATTTTTGATTTATTGTTGCTATCTTCACAAAACCCCACTTTAACTTTTGCACTGATCATTAAAGATCATTGAATGAGAGCCGAAAAATTATAAATTTCATTTCATTCATTTTATAACAAAAAAAAACTTTGTTATAGATATAATTTTTTTCTATTTTTATCGCAGACTTTTTCCTTTCTCTCACTCTTTCCATCTCACTCATCTCTCACTTTTTTGTGTTTGCTTTGAACATGATTTTTCTTTCAATATATATCGAGATAAATTCTTTCCTCGAGAATTTTTTATGCGAATTTTTTTCTTGCCTTTGGCCGGCACTTCAAGTAAAATATTTCTTGTCTGACATTCCGCAATTTCAAGTGAAAGTGAAATATATTTTCATCCTCTCTTGATTTCTTTGTGCAGTTTAACATGATCACATTACACTAAAATCGTGAGCGTTGCTAAATTTACACTCGAGATATCCTCACATCACATGTTTTTCCTCCTCAACAACGAGATGAGAGCGGAAAATTGTATATAGAGGTTTTTTTGCTTTTCGTTACTGTTTAAAATATATGAGTTACGAACTTTCTATTTGAGTAAATTTTTTGCTAAAAAATCAAAATTACAAAACTATACTAAAGTATTGCTCTAAAAGCCTCAATAAATCTTAATTTTCCCTCTAATCCATTAATGTCCGTAATCCATCGATATCATTCAGTATAGCACACATTTTATCTCCGAAATAAATATATATTTTTTAATTTTTCCACGCATTCACATTTTCTCATGCTCTCAACCACCTTTCTAGAGTTTAATTTTTCTTCCGCGTCTCTTCGAGTGTCATCAACATCAGTTTTAATAATTAACATGTTTTTGATTTATGGGTGGTCAGCCATTATCATAATTCTCTCGCACTAATTATTTAACGAGACAATTATTATCGTATTCATATGATACACACACGCACATGTAGATTTCGGTGTACAACAGTGGCAGTGGAGCGATTAATTTTCCATGAGATGATTTCACTCATAATTAACTGAATTATTTATCACACGTTATATTTTACTGACTTAAAGAACGTCAACGCATCAAAAGTAAATTCAATACTTTTTTCACTAATCGACCAAAAATATTTAAAACTGAATTAAGAAAAATAAGACTCGACTTTTCACGGTCCACACTCTTTTCCCCCGGACGCTAGTTGTTCGCGTCACGACGTCAAAATTAACACTGGCCAGCGCTCGAATATGGATGATGGCGTATAGTATTTGTGAATGTTTTTCTTTCCGCTGCTTTTATTTTGCTCTCAGCCGATTCAGCAGCCACGCGAGGAAGAGATGTGTGTAGTTTTTCCTCCTCATCATCTTTCTTTTTATCGAGCCATTCGAGTGTGTGTGCGAGAAATGAAAATTATATCACAGCAGCAAAGCAAGCAAGTTGTAGCAGCTACCAATGTATATGTCACTATATGGATCTCAATATGTGTATGTATGCTAATATTTGTGCTTGTGTTTGATGCTGCTGATCACTTTTGGAGGATTTTCCGATTTTTCACAACAGCAGCTACTGCCAGCACATTCTCTCTCTCACTTGTGTAGTTTTTCAACCACCAATGCTTTTCTCTCTTATTTTTTTCACTCTTTGTTGTATTTTTGATTGTAATAATTTTAAAATATATAATTTTTTGGCTCCAATTTCATGACCCATTCCTTAATCTAAATTGCTTTTTTATGCACTCAAAGCCCTCTTTTGGATTTTCTCTAATTCTTATCTTCTTCCTTATATGAGATTTTTATAGGTTGTCACCCTTGTTCTCGTTGCACTCCTCCTCCTCCGACCCCCTCCCCCGATGTCTATTCAGACTTTATTGTTATGATCTTAGTGGAAATTGGCTATGTTCACTTTAAAAATATATTATAAAACTTTGGGGACTTTGTAATTTTGGATATAACGAGTTTCCACCTTTCATTCACCCCCTTCAATACATTCGCATTACCACATGAGACTTTCTTTGTATTTAATGATCATCGCACGAAATTTTTTCACAATTGTATGAGTTTTTTGTCTAAGACATTCGGTCTCACATTTGCTAAACGCCGCGTGACATTATATATTCCTTTTGCTGTCGCGAGTGTGTTGTCGGAGAAGCATTCGGATGTAAAAATGATTTTTTTCCCCAATGCAGAGCAAAATTTTTTACAACTATATCGTCTTCGTTGTAACCTAATACTTGACATATCAACCAACCGTCGACAACATGTGAAAACAGTGACGTCGAAGTGAAAAATGGGTCAATACAGCCGATGATCATCAATTGGCGATTAAGGTTGGATTGATATGCTTTTAACCATCCGTCACATCATATTATTTTTGTGTTGTTCATTCCAAATTAGCTGCGAGATGCGACAATCATAAAATTATTTTTCATATCGCCACGTAAAACGCTTAAAAAATCATTTAAACCCCCCACTGTGACAGCCCACGCCATTGAAGGAAAACTTCAAGTGATGCTCGACCCAACATTGAAACATACAGAGAAACTGATACAGATTGCCGCAGTTCACGAAAAATATTACATTATGGCAGCATTCAAGGAAAAGTTTTTCCTCTTCTTATTTTTCGCTAATTTTAAATTTTTTTGTTTCACTTTTTTCTTTTTCTCACATGAAGAGAAATTTTTCAAAAAGTTTTATTCTTCTCAAAAGTCTCTTTTGTAAACTATCGATGAAAATTTGCCAGATGCACAAGCGAGAGAGAGAGACGAGTGAGAGAGAATTTACAATAGAACGGTGAGATGCTTTTATACATATTGGCTATGTGTGATGTTATCGTGTGTTTAACCCAGTAAGCACGTTGCTAAAATAAATATTTAGAGGAGTTAATGCTGTAATACTTTATGACGTTCGAGATTTTTTTATGTGGCGTTGAACATTCTATCCTGAGGTTGATAGAGCTTGAAAAATAAATAAACTTTTTTAATTTGAATTTAAAATTTTCTTACTGGGGTTTTCATTGTTCAATCTCTAACAAGCTGACATTTTCCATTTTTCAACCCCCGCTTTTTATTTTAAACTCTTTCCCCTTTTTTGGACGTGATCCAGAGGTGAATTAGCAATTTATGTGTTGCGTTTTTTGAGGGACGCCGTAAATCATTTAAAAACAATTTCTAAGATCATGATACACAAAGACAATAAAAACATTATCTGCATAGCTAGTAAATTGTATTATCAGAGAAAAACTAACTAGAGAGCCATGTTGATGATAATATTTTGCAATATAACTCTGTTCTGCACACATATGAAAAGAAAAAGCTCGTAAAAGTGTGAAAATCCCAAATCACCCTTTACATAATTTATTTATTTATCTCACATAATAATTCTGTTATATTAAAGTGATTGCAGTACAATTTTTATGTTATTTTGATATCACATTTGTGTGTGTATAGGTTCACCAATGTGAACATGTTTTGAAATTCTAAAATGTTTCGCTGTCGAATAATTTCCTCTCATCGTATCGTGTGTGAACGGAAACTCAATAAATTAATAATCAATAGCCTTGTGTTATGTGTACAAAAAGAACCCGAAAAACTGCAAATACACAAAAGCGTGTCATTATCGCATCAACCGCATTTTATGTACATGGCAGGACATGAACGACGAATTAACCCTCTGAATGACAATGCAGACTCGTATCTAAGCGGAAGTGTTTGATTTCACGTTATTATCATATTATGCAGCAATCAATTCATGCGATCATCATTTTGGAAATTATGGGAGCGATATGCGTCTTTGTGAAGTAAGAATGGCGAGGGTGATTGAGGTAATGAAAACTTCGGTGCAACTCGCAACTTAAAACATCATCACAATCGATTCGGGACTTGCTTCAGCGACTACAGCCAATAAGCCAAGCTAAGGGATGGCTGTTTCAAGCGCAGTACGTTGTTTCCAGTCCGTCACGGGTTTGACTTGCTAGCTTACATAGTAGCTCGGCTAGTGATAAAGATTTCGGCAGCACGTTGCTTGTGTGTGTCTAGACCCAGTCGGTTTTATACCGATCTGGGTGAACGAACATATCCATAGCCTGACGGGTAGTAAAAATCATGTCGCACAACAATTTTAATAAAAGCGCAGTGAAATCATCAAATATTTAAAAATACATTCGAACTCAACACCAAGCAGTTTCCCACTTTTTTATCAAAAAAATCGTTTGCAACGTGACAGAGACTTGAATTTTTTTCCTGGCATGACATGAATGAACTTTTTATCTGTGTTTTTGGCAGTGAGTAGCATATGTAGCCGTAATAAATTATGTAAAGGAATTTCTGTAGCATGAAATTAACTGAAAAAGAGCGCATCAACTGATTCGAGTTGATGAACCAGGGCGTTAAGCGTCCTCAGCATGGATCATAAATTATCACCATCACAATTCGATAAATCTCTATATGTGGACACATCATATTGAGTGTAAATATCTCACAAGTGTATGTGTGTAAGTCTGTGACGAGATTTAAACGTTTATCTGACACATCTCAGTAGATGTTTGAGTAAGGACTCAAGATTTTATTATTACTATGTCAATCGATTCAATCATTTTGGATTAGATAAAAAGAAGAAAACGTGACTATCACACCATATAAAGTTATCCATACATTCCATCCCTGGAATAACTTTATAAGGCTATCACGAAGGTATTTTTTAAAAACTGTTCCGCAAAATTATGAAACTTATACCTTATTAACTTTTAAACTTTCATGAAAATTTTATAGACAGCTGCAATATTTTTCTCATGAGTCATGACATTGAAATTCAAGGTAAAAAATTTTGTTGGTTTGGAAAAAAGCAGCAAAAAGGAAAGAAGTGTTGTTGACAGTTTTAACAATGAAAAAGATGAGAAAAAAATTTTAATCATGAAAGAAAAGCGACTATAATAATAACAATAAAACTCCCAGCCCATAAATAAAATGATGGATTTTCTAGCATTTCAAAAACTTTGATGTTTTCAAGTTGATCTTTTTACGGCCCTTGAGCCTATCGCTTTACGGTGTTTAATGTTTGTTGACGTGCACCATCTGCCTTGCTCTGTGTTGTAAATCATCGATGTCGATTGATTTTTCTTGCTTACAGTCAAGGCAATATATTTTTAAATAATATTTTCCTGTGATGTACAGTACGCCATTAAGCACTGTGCATTTTATCAGTAGGGCGAGCTTGGCAGCATTCGATACATAATAAATAAATTTATAAATGTATATTTTAGAGCTTTAATCTATTTATAAATCATTTGAAATTGAGGCTATTTTTCAACAAACAAGATGCAATAACGAAACACCTGCTACGACATAATCCATTTTGATGCTCCTCTCGGTTGCAATTTTCATGCTCCTCTTCTCGCTGTGTATTTTACAGAAAAAAGCATGAACATTTTAACAACGTGAGTCATTACGTGATGATCATCGGTGAATAGAACAGGGTCGATGTAAGAGCAGATAAATATATTGTATGTGGGTAAGATCTAAAGATTATCATGGTGTTATCAAGAAGCAGATAAAAAATGGTAAAGTTTTTTAAATACCAAAAATAGAAAGATTTTTTCACATTTTTAATGTCTCTAAATTTAAAAATCTATTTTTGGCTATTTTGTCATCATCTTTACCCCACCTTAGAATTGTGTCTCTATGTAAATTAATGACATTTACTCATCGCATCTTTAATCATATGAGCGCCAATTGCTAAAAATATGACTTCTTTCGTAAATTCTAAATATTGCTACATTTATGTTTTCTTTTTTTCCCTTCGGGCAATAATTTCACATCTCACGTTCGATGCATGTAAACGTTAGTATGCCACACAGTTGAAAAAAATAGTTCAAGGTAAATTTTTTAGTTGACGTGTAAACAATTTCTTTAGCTCGTTATTATTAAAGAGGAAAAAAGCTTATCTCGCGCATCTTGCAGCACACCTTCCAAATTTTCTCAGCCCGTTTTCAAACAACTGACTGAAAGATGTTGATGATGATTTTCCTAAAAACATCATTAGATATTTTTTCTCTCTCACTCTTTTACTTGGAACATGAGCAGACAGTTTATGAGGCGATGAAATCGCATCTCAGCTGTGAGATTTTTTTCTCCACTGATCGCGCCTCATTAGCGTTGAATCAGAAGGAAACCGCATTTAAATTTTCATGTGAGGAAATAATTAGAAATAAATGTGGAAGTGTATTATGCGCGGATGCGAAGAAGAAGAATTACGAAGTGCTTCACTAATGATAGTCAGACACTATTAGGGAGAAAATAAATAAAATCTCCAAAGGTATTTTTAAATTATAGACTCTTCGCACTCAAATGGAAAATGTTCTGGGGATTATTTGAAAAATTTATTAGGAATTTATGAAAGAAGCTATTTTTAGGTTGAAGTTTACATCGGAATGTTATCTTGTGTAGTCCTCAAAAAAGTTCGTTTGAAAATTCTTCACAGAAAATTTATTTTCATATTAGAATATATTGCAACAAGTCAAGTAATTAAAAAAATTGGAAGTAACTCATTTGAAAGTTTCAACAATTAATTAATTTGTAAGACACGATATATATACAGATAGAAAGAGAGAGTAAGTTTAGGCAAGGTAGTAAATTTTTGTGCAATATAAAACAACTAAAGTTATTTTTGTTTAAATCACAGGACAAATCACTTGTTGATAATTTAAATTTGATAGATTTTATAACAGAGTGATCTCAAATTAGCAACTTATACAAGTTTATTCTCAATAAAAATGCCGCAGTTCTTCAAAACATATTTTGACGCTGAATGAAATTACTGTTCCCCAACTCCCTTAAGTGTCGACGTTGTAAACAAGCTATTGTGCAAAAGGCCGCCATTTAAAAGTACAGTAATTTCATTAAATTGGATATTCCATCAGGGAAAATTGTTTTTCCTTCTCGCTTGTCAAAGCGTGTCGTAATGTGAACATGATTTTTCAATTTTCTCGTTTACAACGATAAAAAAAATTAAAACATTGATCACACGTTGTGTAATAAAATATTTTTAAATTCAGAGCATAATCGAAATTGAAAGTCGCAAGGAAATCTTTTTAATGAAATTGCGTAAGTACTCACCTGAAAAAATAAAGTAAACGCTACCCACTGGTAGTATTTCGTATGCTTTATCGTTAATTGCCCACGACTTAGTGAATTATCCACGCCCGGAAATGGCACTTCTGCACCTGTGATACAAAAATAAATAAATTATTAAGTTAGAGTTTTGATTTCTTATGCTGCAAGAAACTATAAAATTACAACTAGCAAAGATTTACTTACCTTGTTTTTTCATGAACGAATCAACGACAGTGTATGTGGAATGTATCCAACAATAAGTATTAAGAACATCTTCCGGTATGTCTCTGCACGAGTAACGATTGTAAAAATATTATATTAGAAATTTGATCTCGTCACGTAATGTGAGATACGAGAGTGCGAGAGTGTGTCTATTGGCAATGATCTGTCTGTGGAGATCGTGTCGTGGAGTAGCAAAATGATTTAGTGTAGAGACATTCGTCGGGTGCTAAAAAACTCATAATATCATTTCAAAAATTTATGACTGGCGAGTAGGAAAATGTCGAAATTATTTTTTCATCGTTTTTCCAAGAAAAAAAAACTAAAATCTTTTTAACGTTCCTCGCGCCATCTTATAGAATTTTCCGAATCGAAAGAAAAGTATTGAATGTGTCTTAGAAAAGAAAATCACAAACTGAGAAAAATTGTTGAAAAATTGAAACGCTTTCATCTGATTGATTCATTGACATTTCCTTTGTAAATCATTCGTATAATAAAATCCGTAAAAAATGTGAAAAATTTTAGAATATAATTTGCCAGGAGCAAAAATCGCGCTGATTGATGATTCGGTTAAAAAGCATTGTGGAAATATTTGCGGTCGGGAAAATCAAAGAGATTTTCAACGATGGCTAAAATTGTGGTAATTCAAGTGGATTTTCAGGGGTTAATTTAAAAGTCAATTGAGTTTCTAGAAAAAAATAAACCTAAGAAATACCTCCACAGACTTTACTGTACACTCTTTAATCCCATCGTATTTTTCGGTCTTACTTACCTTGTATGAACACAATCGATTGGATTTCCTACGTACTGTCGCGTTGTAACAGCTATAGAGAATGTGACGAGTAAGATTACAGTTGCATTTGTGTGTAAACGAAAAACCGCTGAATCAATTTTCACATTATTTATCTGTTTTCAAAGATTTGTATTTTATTTGACGATGCGATAATTGAATTTAGCGCGATGATTATGATGATAAATAGTATCGGCAGATGATGATGAATTTGGCACGATTGTTCAAGGTGGAAAGCATGAGGGGGGAAAAGATTCTCATTAAATTAATTTCACGGTAAATTTGAGCTTTTTAATTTAAAATATAATTGCAGATAATTAGATGAGAGAGGAAATTTCTGAATCTTTTTTGTTATTTCACAGAGAAAAGAAATTTTTTTTATTAAAGGGTTGTCCAAAAATTAAGGGAATTTCGAAGAGTAGTTTGGAGCGTTGGAAGCCATGAGATTTATGTGAAATGAATTCGAATACAAACCTGAAACGCTCTCTCACTGTAGTCCCCCTAAAATTTTGAATTTTTAAATTTAAACTACTTTAAAATAGTACTCAAAATATATAAAAAAGTCTTTCAAACAAGCTTTTTAAGGTTCTTCGAAGCCAAACTTTAGGTAGCGTTAGTAAGTAGTTTCAAACCATGAGTGTCATTTTTACTTAAACGTTTTTTTTCAATAGAATTTTGAAAATTTTTGTTAGATTTTTGTGAATAATCTTCATAAACGAGACCACAATTTTCACTTGGACAACCCCATTTTGAAAATTGTAACTAATCTGCCAAAAAAATTCTTAAATTCAGTTAAAAGTTTCGCAAGAGAAATTTGAATAATTCGCTTACTGAATTCCATAGAATGTCGTGAAACTTTATACACTAAGTTTATTAGAAGAAATCTTTATTGAGGGACAATTTCTGACATTAAAAATGTTTTTTAAAAAGTTTAAAGAACAATTTTTTGTCAAGTTTAACTTTATTAAATTATCTTTCAATTGCTTACGGCAAATTTCTTCTAATACTTTTAAATATCTTATTTTCAGCCTATGCGCTTAGTGATAAAAGAAACTAGGAGAGAAGTTAGTTTATTAGTAAATTGGAAAAAATTGACACTCACCGATGATCTACTCACTTGCATAAACGCATAAACACCACGTAAAAACTCCATATTACTTGATGGAGAATAATGCGACCTTGGGGCGCGACCCCCACGAAAAAATTGCGAAGCACTTTCAGAACAATGTGATGATTTGTAATTTCTCGATAGTGATCTATAGAGATACAAAGGGAAGAAGGAAAAATTACTTTAATTAATTTGTTTCTCTATGTGCAAAAATGAAAATCAAAGCAAAAAATCATCTACAAAAAAAAGGAAAAAAATGCAAGCACATGAAAATGTAACAACACATGAATTAATGATGGACATGAAAAATGAGACGCAGATAGAATGAGGAAGAAAGAAGAAGACAAAGCTGTTAATTAATAGCCACTAATCAGCATTGGTTGTGGCTGAACTTCAATCAATTGACGATACAATTAAAGCTAATGGACCACAATTCGTAAGAAGATGCGAGAAAATTCAATGAGGGTGAGAAAAATGTAATTGGAGCATCATCACTTGGGATTTCCAAGGAAAAGAAGATGCGAGAAAAATCGGAAGACGTTGAGAAGCTTGAATAATTAAAGAGTGGTTTTATTTTCGAAGGTTTTATAAAATAATTAATTAAATTTTCTTACGTTATTTAAAAAAAATATGAAACATTGTAAAATTCAGTGATTTAAAGCTCTAAAGAATCAAAGCTTTCATCACATTTCCCTTCCATAATAATTGTTTTTTCCCTCGTCTCATCTCATAAAGTCCCTAGTCATTTGCTCCTTCATTCTTCTTTTCCCTTGAAGCATTATTATTGCTTTACTACTTGCTGGCTCGAGGTTCTAGTTAGAGATAATTGCATCCCATTGATTAAAGCATTTTTCTCCCCTCATCTTCTTCTTCTTCTTCATTTGTTTCTCCACTCAACGTCGTCTGCTTCCTTGCTTGATATTTAATAAGCAAAGCATAAGAGAAAAGAAGAGTCTTTTATGTGAGTTGAGTGAGAGAAAAAACAAAACATTTAATTTCAGCGTCTTCGCTCTCCTCACTGGGGGATATTAAGGAAAGGATAAAGGCGGAAAAAGCACAAAAACAACAAAAATGGCTCAACATAGCTCGAGCATATGTATGGAGGCCTAATAAATAATGCAACAACAGTTAGCAAGCATGAAGCTAATTATGTGTTTGTTCTCAGGTGCTTCCCGTCATAAATTGCCGAGCGTGTTGCTCCCTTAAAAACGAGGCAAACCTTTTTTCCCTTAAAAGACTCAAATCATGTTCGCAGATGTGTTACAAAATTCTGTTTAAGTGTGCGAGAGAAATTAATTTTAATTATTTCATTACAGCACGATCTGAAACTAGTTCGGGTTGTGCTTTAAAACAACTCTCGTGAGGGATAAAATATATAAGGATTCTCCGTGTGTTGTTATAAAATCCCTACAACACTTTTACAACGTTCATTAAATGAATTTTAGATGAAGTTGAATGGCGGCTTGAGAATTTGTGGATATTAAGTGAATGTGTTTGCGCTTAAGGTGAGAGAAAGGAGTAATGATGTGTTGAAATCTATCACGAACGAAGTAATGAAGTTGATTTTTAAAATGTTGTCTAAAAAAGTAAAGAACTAAAGATTTTTAATGATTTACAATTTAAAATTGAAAAACAATTTGAATATATTCACTCGTTTTAAAAAAATCATCATCTCTATTAATTTTGAAAAGAATTAATTGGAGTTTCCCAAAATAAATTACAAAAGTTAAACACCGCAATAAAAAATAAAACTTTTTTCTCTTTACACAAAAATCAACAGAGTGTCCCTCACCAAGTTTTCATTTTCCCTATTATTATAATGAAAAGTTTAAAAAATAATTTTCGAAAGAAGAACTACATACAATGGAAAATAATGCTCGGTTCCTACTGTGGCAAAAAGTTATTTAAATTATCATTAAAAATATGCAGATATTCTCGACTTTTTGTTCGTTCTGCTTTTTATTTCGAGTGTGAATCAGGAAGAGAAAAAGTATAATTTGCTTCATTTTTAAAATTTTTAATACATATTTGATAGTGACGATAACCTCGAGGTACTCACAGTAGCTGAGTTTAGCATGCCATGGTGGAAATGTCGGAAAACATAAATTTAAAACTCATCTAAAATTAAGAGAGCTTAAAATAAGCGCGCGTTAGATGGCCCTTCAATGAATGGCTCGTTCGAACTTTTCAATTTCCTCGAGTGCGCTCGACATTCAGCCAAAATCGTGAACCAAACTGTATGCAGCACTGGAACTTAAGTTTGGTTCCACAAGAACTGTCATCCAGCACTCGATCCTAATTTGACTGGGTCTCACTTCCAGCACTGAAATATAGATTGACTGGATCTCACTTCCAAAAGTGCAGCTTATATTGACTGGATCTCACTTCCAGCACCAGATCTCACTTCACTGAACTTGGCTCAGAAAAAATAAATCAAATTTACACATAAAATCCGCAATCGACTTGAATTGACTCGAATCGATTACTTCATTCAACTTAAAAAGTTCCTTTAAACCTAAAGTTCCATTAATATAATAAAAAACATTTTGTGTTCCATATTAAAGATCCATATAAATCCATATAAAATTTATATGGATATAAAATTTATATGCCATATAAATTTATATGGTTTTCATACAAATTTATATGGCATATAAATTTTTATATGGCATATAAATTTTATATGGCATATAAATTTTATATCCATATAAATTCCATATAAATTTATATGGATTTATATGGGAGTTGGGGACCCCTTGGTTCGTGGAATGTAATAAAGCGGAAAGAAGTTTTAATGTTGGCTTTGTATGTGGTTAAGTTTAAAAGCATAATAGTGTCCTTTCGAGTGGTTTTCCAAGTTATTTTACATTGAGTTTTAACGGCTACAAAATTTCAATTTTAAAATATTTTACTCTTAATCGTAATGAAAACATCCAAGTTAATTGCATTTAAATGCATATTATGCAGATAAATAAATTTACGCAATAATAATTTCTGTCTCACTCTCGATGATCTCAACGGAAATAATTCTTTCTTCTCCGATTATCTCTTGCTTCCATTCTTAATACACCGCATATGGTTGAATTTTTATCATAGGTTGTAAATCTCTTTTTGTACACAGCGCCCTTCCAATGATATATTTGCACGTTATTCGCGATAATAATAGAATTGCTGGTGTGCGCCAGAAAATGCTGCCGAAAGCTCGTTTTTTACATTTAACACTCGGCTTACTATGATAGTGCATAAAGGCAATTCCATTGAACCCCTTAAAAAAACAGGAAACTTCAGCCTTTCCTTTAGCTGCCTTTCCATCAGAGTCTCCGTGGGATAATCATTTTATTGCTCATAAATTGGTGTTGCTAATGATATTCAAAAAATACAAAATAAAAATTTAAATTATTCCATTTGTGTTTCTACGTTGAAACTCAAATCCATCAGCCGGTTCTTTTATCTCTGCCAAAACCATCGAAATATTGTTGTGGCATTGCTGCATGCAAATGAATCACTTTAAAGATTTTTTTGTAATGTTCCGCAAGAAGAGAAACAACTAGCAAGAAAGAAAAGAATAACGAATGGAGGACAATAAATAATGGAGCTTAAGGATGGATGTTAAAGTGTACGTAATTTGAGCATTTCACCAGAAAATAAATCACATCACGAAAATCCTTAAGTGTCATAATACCCAAGAACAAGAAGCGTTAAAAGAATTAAATGAGAGAAAAATTCTAACCATGCCGCTAAGCACAATAAATGATGCAGTTTAATCTCAAAGTGGCCACATCGTGACATATTTTACTCGAGCGTCTTCTTGAACGGTGAAATGAATTTGGATTTTTCCGGCAAAAAAATCGTAAGTACAAGCCAATAAATGCACGTTCCATTTGCTTACCTGTAAGAAAAGCCCTAAGCAGCAATGCAGAAGTAACCAAATTTATTTAATAAGCTGATCAAAAACATATAAAAAAAATTGAAATTCGCATGTGAAGTAATAGTGGAACAAGCAAAAATTGAAACTTGAAAAAGTGTGGCCCATTTATAAAAGTTCCTAAAAATATAGGACAAAGTTTATTTAATTTGAGTATTTTTGTAAGTCATTATTTTTCACTCTACCCAATCATTACGTTAAAAAATTGAACATCGCCCATTCAATAAAAATCAATATCGAATGCGTTCTTGAAAGCAATTTGGTGATTGGGAAGTGAAGTGAATTCGAGAGATCATTACAGAGAGTGGAGGAATACACAATGAACATCGGAGGGGAGCAATTTTTGAATGTGAAGCACTTGGGTACATGAGTGTGTGTAAGTGTGTAACTGGCACATAAGAAAATAGAGAAAAAAGAGAAATAATCATAAAATGACAGAAAATGGAAAAAGTTTTCACTTCTTAAACTTAAAGTCTTTGTCTGTATTTGTGATGGTGCCGAAATTTTCATGCTGGCTTTTTTCGGATGTACCATGAGAAATTTTTATTCGTTGATTGCGTTAAAAAGTTAAACAACAAAAACTTCTTTAAAAAATTTAAAACCATGCGGGATATTTTATTTCTGGATTTAGATTAACATTTTTGAACACATTTAGAGAATGTTTTTGTTGTCTAAAAGTTCAAGAAAATCTAGTAAAAAATTATCTAATTTATAACTTTTAAAGCTCTCTGTCAAACAAACCTCAGAATTCAAAAGAACAATTGTAAGAAATTAATATGGCGTAAAAAATTCATCGGTCAATTTGATTTCCATCTCATCCACTTGATAATCTCATCTCATTTTCAATTTCAATTCTAGCAATTCCGAACGATGATATTCTGAGAACGAAATTGTATTAAATTTCCTCTTTCTCTTTTGCCATTTGAAATTAACTCTATTCACATTGTAGATGTTCTTCTTGAAATTCAGAAGAAGAGCAAAATGAATGAGTGACTGAACAAAAGTCTTTCAAAATCAATTTTTCTTCGTCGAAATCAGATGGCATGAGGGGAAAGTGATAGAATGAGAAGAGAGGGGCCACAAGGATTTGCCGGTTCAGTAGTGATTGATTAAACGTTAAAGAGGCAAAAACTAGATAAATAAAAATTTCTCGATGAAAGCTGAAAATTGCAATGCATTTTTTTTCACTAATACAAAATAAATGTAGAACACGCTTTAAAATTGCTTTTTCAGAAAAATTATACTTAATTTCGATAAAAAAATTTTTAATGACAAGCTTTTACATTATTTGGTAGTTTGTGGGTATTTTTAAAGCGCTTTAATTAATATCTTAAACCTGCGTTCCACTCAAGTCTCACCGAAAACGAGACATCTATTGAAAAGCTATAAAATATGAGAAAGGCGAAATTTGTTCTGCTAAAAAACAATACAGTTTGATCTCAATGACAAATAAAATCTATTGAATTGAAAGAAGATTCCTGAATAAATGCATATTTTATCAAACTTTCTTCCTCACCCATGCCGAGAATGGAGAGTAAAATGTTTTAGTTTTTCTTCGATACTGATGCTAAAGTAGACGAGAAGAGGAAAAATGAGCAAAAATTACACATTTGCTCTATCTTCAGAATATATATATATTTTTTTTTAATGGCAAGAGCAGAACTTCTTATTACAATTTGTGTGTGGCTGGCATGCCATCTGAATTAAGCAGAGAGGAAGAGATACTTCGGTTAGAGAAAAAAGATTAAAAATTTGAGGATGCGAGGAATTGAGTCATGGACTATTAATTGGACCGCATGAAAGGAACTCGATTTATTTAAGAATTTCTCTTAACAATTGAGAAAATTTTCATTAGCTTGAATTGAATTTTCTTATAGTCAATGAATTGTAAGCTGTATAGTTTTTTGTGTACGAGATTTTTGGATGATAACTTCGTCATGCCCTTCTCTTTGCTATTGAAGCTAATAAAAAGTCAACTCTCAAGGCAATTGAGGATATTAAATTTTCTTCTTCGTACTCGTTGACTACAATTTCTTTTATTTTTGTGTTCTATAGTTCTGTGAGCTGCATAAATTTGTAAATTTCGTTTTCTTTTTCTTAAATTTGACAAACTGGTAGCTCACTCTAGAAAAAGCATCAAATATCCAATGGAAAAATTCTCAATAACATTTTTTGAAAGGTTTTATATTCCAACTTATGTAACTTCAAAAATGCACTAAAGTTTTAACTGCAAAAGCTTCATTAAAAGCCTAAAATAATTTTAGTTCATTTTTATATTTCAAATTGCCGTTTCCCCAGGCATTTACTTTTTTTTTATCTCCCATGCAATGTAACAATTGTTTTCTCGCTTACATTTCCCAGTGCAAATACGTTTAGAACAAAAATAAATTGCATCACAGATCAGAGCGGGAGCCTTGCGAGGAAATTTATGGCCCATCTCGAATGTAGGACATGTAAAATTGTCAAGATTGAGCACGAAATGAACTCGAAAATTCTCCTTTTGCATGTCAATTAAATTCACAGAGAACTTCCAACTGGGACGAGAAAAAGCTTTCCACTTCTGCCATTTTTCTCTCTTTTTAATTTCATAAAATAGTCATTTTGCGAGGAAATTCTGTATTTGCTAAATTTCGTTTCATTTCTTTTTCCTTAAAAAATTGTAAAATGTATGAACTTGCATGCAATTCTCTATTTTTGTCGGTATGTAACGAGAATTTAGTGGAAAATAACGAGGCCAATGTGTATATATGGCTGAAGAGAATGTATGCAAGTTCCATCGTGTGCCATGAGAGAGAAAACTTTTTGCCATGTTAAAAAAAGCATTTTTGGCAATAGTAGCGGAAAATCCACACACACAATTCACCATTACATGAATATGGTATACACTGGTGAGGTTATTAGATTCCGGAAGATCTGTTTAATCTTGAAAATATGTTAGAAGCTAAAGTGGATACTTGAATGGGTATTCGGATGGAGAGGAAAATATTCATTTCCTTTTTGTTTACACACATTTTCACCTCGTGTAGTCTTTTCATTATTATTATTTTATGGAATGTATGAATGTGTAATGTTACTTTTCAAAGTTAGAATTGAAGTTTGTAAAATGAAGTTTTCCAAAAAATCATCTAAGGATTTTAAAGCTTATAAGCTTAAATTTTTTTAGCTTTTAAACAAGTTTAGGTAAAAGTTTTCACAGTTTGAATTTTTTGATTATTAAAAAGTTTTAAAATATTGAATATTCTAATCAAAGTAACTTTACTTCACGTTCATTTTTTTAAAAAGAATTTTTTGTCCAACACTACAGCTGCATCAACAACACAATCACCATCTCATGAATATCCACTCGGAATTTTTTAATTGAATTTTTTTCCGCTTTTATAGTGAAAGCGAACCTTACAAACAGCAATATGAAATAAGGAAGGCGAACTTGATATGCTCGATAAACGTCATTATGTGCTCATTAAAAAAGCTTTCCATTTTTCTCTCTTTTCCCGGCTGTTGACGACAGATTATACAGGTGTCAAACACATGAATGAGAGCCCAAGTAGACAGAGAAAGGTAAACTTTTTTGCTTCCATTATTAATCCCCACACACAATGATGCGCGAAACGAGCGAGCGAGCTTACGCTTCCTCTTCTGTGAGTTTCACACATCGTGTGATCATTAAGGTGAAATGATATCACTTTTAATTTAATAGTAGCTCATTTTGCACTCGCTGTTACCTCGCGTTAATATCATAAAAGACGGATGAGCGAGGAAGAGAGTGAGAAAAGCATAAATTGCTTTATAGAACTTTCCCTCCTCGTTTTCACACTCTCATCTCGTTCTTCAAGCGTGAAAAGCTCTTGACGTGAACATTTAAGGTACTTATAGCTGCCACACAAGCACTTTTCATCACTTGGGCAGAAAAGTGAACATGAATAAAAATAGAAATTAAGTGGAAAGTAAAAGTGGAATTATGGCTTAAATGCGAAATGATTTTAATGCCACACTCTTATCGTTGTTCTAAATGATTATGGAGGGCTTTAATTTTTGCAGAACTGTCTCGTGAGAATGAAAAAAGAAAGCTTTTAAATTTATTGAAACAAATTTTCACATTAAAGTTGTATAAAACCTTGTTTGAAAGTGAAAAATGCGGGTGACAACAAACCACCACGTTCTCCTCATTTCGGCCTGTCTACCGAGCTAAAGATAAAATTCCGCCTTAACGTGAGCCAAAGTTGCTGCCGACTTCACACACTAAGGAAAGAAGGCACAGTAAAGCAATTAAGCATTCCCATCTTTAAATCTCCATAAAATGCATAATTTATGCATCATTATATAACCGAGTGAGTGCACAAACTTTTTTCCTACACACCGGACCCCCTAGCAAATATATACGAAAATTTTAATAATAATTTCCGCCTGAAAGTTTCTGTGTTATGCGCGCCCGGCAGCAACTTCACACAAACGACTGACGGTCGATGGCAAGAGCAAAAACCAAAAAGTTTTATTACACTACTTTGCAGCAGTAGCAATACTGACTCAAATTTAAAAAGTTTCTGAACAGTGGTTGGTAAAAAAAAGGGATGGTGACGCGAAAGTTGTTTAAAAATTCATTTGGTGAAATGAAAAAGTTTTTTTAATGACTTTCAAAAAAAATTTTAAATACATCAAAATTTTATAAAATTTTTATTATTCAACTCTTGTACTATTTAACCCTTATGCATGTTGTTTGGTTACTTTCATTTTCGTCTTACTTCAAAGCTTTTTATTTAAATATTATGCGACAACAAAAGTGTCAGGACTAAATGTGTACACACATATTTATTTATTTTATTCCTGTACATAAGTGTGAGCTTTTGTTATTTACAAGGAAAATTTAAAACTTTTCTGCGGTTTATTTTCGAGAGTGTTTATTTTATGCCACACATACTCCTGTGTGTTGCAAAAATGTACGTGTCGTCCTGCCATTTTATGCCACCCCAAAATGTTATGACATTCGTAACTCGTAAGTGGGAGAAGACATCTCAAAAATGACTAAAAAATTGCAAAAGTTTTTCTTTGCATATCATAAGAATATTAGAAAAAAGACAAGTTATAAAGTGACTGAAAAAATAGCAAAAAAACTTATTTAAAAGTGTTTAAAATCAAAACAACTGTCGAAATAAAGAAAATTGTGAAATAATTTTTTGTATATTTCCATCAGATATTTCAATTATCTCAAAATTAACTTTAACATCATCTTCAAGATTTTTTCTTCATTTTTCTTCAACCCTCTTTGACCTCAATTATTCTTTAAAAAGTTCTTTTAAAAAACTTTTCTCCCTCTTTTAAAAAACGAAGCATCAAGAACATTGCAAGATGATTTTTATTTTTTCTTTTCTTAATTATCTTGTTATTGATTTTTTTCTCTTCCTTTAGCCGCTCTTATCAATTATACTTGTGGAAATTATTCACATTTGTTGTTATTGCCTCGTTATGGGGAACATGGAAAAACCGCAATGCATAACATTCAAGCGGATTAAATAATGAATCTCTGATATCATTTGCATTCTGTATATTTTGCAAAAACAAATACAGTTGGAAGCCATGAGGCACTCACACTATCACGCTCACATTCATTCAGTTGAAAAAATGGCTTAATTATAATTGCAATTTTTATTTCGGGTCAAGTACTTGGCGGTAGGTGCAGGAGTGTGAGAGAATAATCGGAATGGCAATAAAGTTTTCATATTTTTTTTAGCAGAGAATCGAAATCTGTGCAGCTGCTGTCACAACCCAATATGCATTTGCACAGCAAATAAATATAAATTTTTTACATAGCATCCATTAAATGTCTGCAGTTTTATTTTACTTCTTTTTCGAGATTCCTAAAAGTTGAAATTATTTTGTGAATTTTTTTGAAATTGTAACTGTTAAAATTATTCAAAACTAACCCTAAATGTAAGATCATTACCCTATCTCGCTCATCGATTAACTCTTAAAACATTCTTTTTTCGGAGCGTGACACACAATGAAGCTGTCTGGCATGGGTAGAGTGCACACATGGATGGATTACATCGCTGTCGCTCTGCGTTTCATTCATAGTAAAATAAAAATTATCACTCCATAACGGATCTCTTTGTAATGTTCATTTAATGCCTCATACTCCATCACTTCCCCGCACTCTTTTCTACTGCTGCAGCAACGACAGTAATTTGATTAATGTAATGGCGCGCGAGCACATACAAAGTAAATCATAAATGCAAACAAACTTAATTTATCAAATTACGCGTGAACGCACTAGAGAAGGGGAGAGTGATGTGTCAATTTTGGCAGTTGTCAACGCTTTTTTTCTTATTATTTAAGAGCATACCAGATAGAGAAAAAAGGACACTTACGGACGGAAGTGCGAAGGTTTTTTCTTCTCATTTTACTCATAAAATTCATTGTACCCCAACTGATTCACATTGAATCATATCGCATTGTATTCTCTTTTTCGTCTCTGTTTGTGCTCTTACATAAATATTGACTCTGGTGACCATTTTTTAACTAAGGAAGTCGATGATGACAATGGTGAATCAGATTTCTTAGTGAAAAGAGGCGGAAAAGGGTCACTTGGAAAATGATGTCTTAATTTTATACTTGAGGGGTGCTCTTTTGACGCTATCAGATAAAAAGATTAATCTAAGTGGTTGTAAGGAAGAGAATGTAATTGAAATTGAAAATTTATTGAAAATCGCTGTGATGGTTTTTTCTTTTTATTTTCGTGTTTTTGAAACCGAAAAACACCATTTTGCAACGACACATTAAAAGCTCACACATGTTCACATTCAGGATATTTTCCAGTCGAAAAAGTTTTAAAAGGGAAATCTTGAATTGTAACAAATCCATTTATATTCTCTCACTATATTCATTTGATTGAACCATAAAACACTCAACAAACGATAACAATTTCTTTTCATTCCCACCATCTCTCATACGCACTTTATATGTGTCTCCCTATTCACAGATCCTTTTTACTGTTGAAAGCATTTTTAATCTTTATCGATCGTAAATAAAACTGGAGGCTTTGATGGATTAAAACATTTATTTTCTTCTTCGAGTCGTTTCTCTCGTTTTATTGTTACATTGCTTTTATTTTGGCAATCTGTGTCGAAAATCGAACTGAGTCACCCTTTTTAGTTTTAGGCTTCTTTTTCTTGGCTTCATCGAACATAAAAAAAATGGTAATTCTTTGCTGCCTTTTGTTTTTCATTCAAGTTGGTTTAATCTTCACACCAGGAGAGAAACATTTTTTTAAAATTTTTTTCAAATGATCCAATAAAAACCATCCTTTGCATTTACTAATCTTTTCATGTTTTCGTCATCTCCTTTGTTAGATTTTCGTGTAAAAATTTCCATTTATAAACAAACAAACACGCTTTGAACATCATCCAATTCCTAGTCGTAACATTGATTACAAACGAAACTAGCAAAGTAGAAGAAGCATTAGGAATTTGTTTGATGGCACATTTCATGCCTTTCGCTGAAAAAATTAATGCGAACATGATACTTAAAAATAATATTTCTTTTCACATAATCGCACCACGCATTAAGTCGCTTATTTTATATGGTAGGAAATGGTCATAATCAAATAATCTTAATGAGTGGAAAAAGAAAACGAACGTTTGAGGGTGCAAGTAATGGAAGATGGATTAGTTATGTAGAATCTTAAAGAGGTGTAATGCGCTTAGTACTAAAGAATATCTTTAAACCTTTTTCTCATAGTTTTTACAAAATTCAAATCACATAATTGCTTTTTTAAATTAATAGTTAACTATATATTTTTGGTCGTTATATATTCGTGTGTCTAGAATGTCTGCGGCTAGGAATTTAAACATATCCAAATTATGTTTCCATTTATAAATATTTATGATGAAGAAAAAAGCGTTGACGATCAACGGTCGTTGAAGGGCTTCGTTAATGAGTAATTTACTGTACTCCTATTTATGTTTCACTTTTCCGATTAATTTTTTTAACTCTCGACGTTACATTTTATCGTTAATATCAAAATAAATAACAAAAACACAGCTCAGCAAAGGAACTGAAGGGAATTTTTCGAGGTCTTTTCACTTACTAAATAGATTAAAACGATTAGATTTCCACAGCCATGCATTCACCGTCACACAAAATTAACCTCACGGGCAATCTCACGGAATTTCCTAATTTTCCCTATTATTCTTTTTTTGCTTGTTATCGACTAAATTTTTCGTCTCTTCTTATGTAAATTGAAAAATATCAAGTGCTGATTTACAGGCGGTAAAATTAGCTCGAGAGGAAATTTGCAATGTAATGGAAAATCACTTCAAATTGGTGGAAAACACAACCCTATTTAATTTGAAACAAACTTCATGCAACTGTGTTTGCACAAAAAATATGTTTAAAAAGCGCCCTTTTTTAATTGAAGCATTTTCTTAATTTAAATATTTTTTCAAAATTTTAACGTCACTTTCTTTTCTCCACTACCTATTTTCTATTGTGCAATGACACAGCAATTGCAACGACATGAAAGGAAACGAAAAGCCAAAAGTGAGAGAAATAACTTTATATATTATTTCTCGAGTGACTTCACATAATTATGCTAATATTTGGCTGATTTTTTCCGTTCTCAAACGAAGTCGTCCATATGACCTATAAAGAAATTGTAATAGAGTGGAAAAGTAGCATAAAATTTTCATGTTAATGTGTTTCTTTACATAGAGTGTGAGCTCTAACACAGCAAATAGCAGAAAACCGTTAAAAGGAGCAATAAATTTATTTCGAACACGCTGAAATATACGTCATTACATAATTTTTAGTGTCCGGGAGAAAATTTCGTTTCTTGCGAGGTCATTAAGCTGATGATGACGATCCTCCTTTATGGCAGCAGCAATCATTTAATGAGGTTTTAAGTGATTTCACTTTTACTCACTCTTGTATGCTGACGCTCATTTTCTCACTCTCTCTCAAGAGTTAAATTAAAAAGAAATTTTCTTTGGCTTTAACGATGAACAGAGAAAATGAAAGGCTTGGTTTGGTTTGTTGTTGTGTTGTGTGAATGGAGAATTTTTTAATAGCACTAATTACCATTTTCTTCGAATGCTCATCAAAGTGATGAAGGGATATTTTCGGAATGAACACATGTGGTGTTTAGTGTAGTTTGTATAGGAATTTAATGTGTAATGGACTCATTCTGATCTGGAAAATCCGTAGGTGGCTGTTTTGGGTGACCACACAAAAGGAAATCTAATAAATTAGCTTAATTCATGAATCATGTTGAATATGACATAAAACTAATTTTGGAGCAACTGGGAAAAATGGTCTAATTTTGGATAATTTATAAGTCATAACTTTCTTAAATACAGTTTTCCCGCAAAAAAGAATTGATGGTTTAAAAATTTCTATTTCTTTGCTGCTGTAAACTTTCATGACATTAGTGGCCTCAAAGGCTGAAGAAAATCTTCAAAAGTTCACAAATTGAGCTCATTATCATGCACAACCTTCATTCACACCTTTCAAGAACTTTTTTTATCCTCCCAATTTCCACCTTTTTCATATGAAAATTTTTTTAAAAGCTTTTATTCTCAAAGGAGAACGGCCAAAGAACGAGCACTTACGAGAAAATTGAAGGACAATAGAAGGGAAATAAATTGAACTTTCATATGATTTTTCTACACAATGTTTTTTGCTCATATGATGGCAGAGAAAATAACTTTTTTACCTTCGAGGCATACACAAAAAAGGTGAAAGAAATTCTTTTTATTCAAAGTGAATTCAAAATTAGCATTATGATGTTGGTGGTGTATAAAAAAGGTAAGCGAGATGAGATGATAAAAATGGTGGAGGATAAAAGAAAAAGAAAACAAAATACTCATGATTCTTAAAAATATTTATGTTTCGTTGTGGTATGGAAGATTAAATAAAGATACGAATGGATACGATTAAATTTGCATATTTTCCACATCTTTCGCTTCGTTTGCTAAATTCTCTTTTAATGAAATTACTTTTCAAAAATTCATGTTAATTTCTTTTTAATTTAGCAAGAATCCATAAGTTTTCCATTTTAAATATTAAACCTCTTTTTATTTTTTTCCAAAGCTTTTTTCTTTAAATCTTTAAGGTCTCTTTCAGTCTTGTAAATTGCGTAGGAAGAAATAAATCGTTGGTGGTGAGGAAAAAGAGTTGAAATCCCCTGCAATGATTTTTAACAAACTTTCATAAAGTTTGCAACCATAATTTCTCACTCAAATGGCTCCATAAATTCCCACAAGGGCATGTGAGGAAAAGTTTTAATCTCAAACTCGTGGTATAGGTGGTTGGTTGTGGCTCAGTTTTTATGACAAACGCACGATGTGTATTTATGGAGAGAAAAAATATTCAAAGAGGAAAAAAATATTCAAAACTTTTTTGCTAGTTTAGCATTGAGAAAATCTTAGAAGAGATCAAAAAGTTTTTAACTCTTTAAAGTCAACTTTCGAAGGCCTTGATTATGCAAAATGAGTTAAGAGAAGTTGGGCAAAGAAATATTAATCTTAGAGACGGTAAAAAGAGGCAATTCAACGAGTATACATACATGTTTCCTTCATTTATTTTATAAATAGATATTTTATTCCTTTCCACTCAGATCTGAGAGCATGCAACAAAGCCTCATACACGTAAAGATGAATAAAAGTGTAATAAAAAACTTTTTCTTCAAAAAGTTTAAAAGAAAAAACAAGAAAAATCTGCTTTTAAACTTTTTTCGTACTTCACATATGTAGGAAAGTTTTTTTTTACTTTCCTACCTTCCTTTCCCATATTATTATCATTTTATGTAAAAGATATGGCGAAATGCTAGAACAAAAGCTTTTTTAAGTATATTTTTCATCACCGCATTTTTCAACGAATATCATTTGTGCATTATCTTAAGTTAGGAAAAGAAGTGGAATGAAAAAAGCTCAAGTTTAAAATTATTACAATCCATTACGATTTTCGATATGAGGGACCGATATTTAAACAATAAACAATTTTTTTTGTAAATATAATTTTAAAAAAATCGAAGAATTTATGTCGCACTATTCAACTTCATGTTTTCCTTCAAGTTCATTGATGAAAGCGTGTAAAATTTCTAATATGAAATTTATTCGTGCAATGCTTTTTTCAAGCTCTAATCCGAGAACATAAGCAACATGATTTTGTTCCATCAAATATTTTTCATCTATCGAGTTAAATTTTCAATACGAACAAACATAAGTGTTAAAGAAGATTAAAAACGAATGAAAGAACTCGAAGAGTGAGATCAGGAATTTAATTCCATTTGTGTGTAAATTTTTTTTCGTTTCACAATGCACGGCATACAATGGAACCATAAGCCGTAAATGCAGTTTCAAAGGAAAATGCTTCTGATGCCAACACAACTCAACAACAGTCGTCGGCCTGGTCGTCATCATAACTATTCTTCTTATCTTCTGAAATTCAATTAACAAATAAAAAATGCATCCCTCACTCGAACTTTTTTCCGCTCGCTTTACAATCCATTCTCGAACAATTTTCATAAAGTTAATTTATAAAGTTTGCTAATGCAACCGTAGCGCTTTTCTCCTTCTTCCAAAAAAGCTTTTCTCAACATTTTTTCCTCTCTTAATTTATAACATCTTTGTTATTCACATAGCTACAGGATAATGCTCTACTCCAGTGGTTGGATGACGTAGAATGGGAGAGTAAAAAGCAGAATGATGGAGAGATTATGCGGTATGTGCAGAGAGAGTGAGCGACAGTATTAGAAAATTTTAACAACATATTTTGGAAACAAAGCAAATTAGATCGTCATTGTTTATTGTTTTATTTCCACCCCACATATACACATACATGAAAAACGATGAAAAAACAAAAGGTTTCGCAAGAAGTTTATGTCTATGATTAAAACACACATCACACAGTAAGTGATGAATTTCCCTAAATAATATGCGCCTTTGTTTATTGTTATCACCTCAAAATTACCTCTAAACATCTCTTCATGATAGAAACAATAGACAAATACGTATAAAAGCAATCTGAACATACCGCATTGTAAGGATGGATGAGCAAACAATAAACGGCAATTTGTGATGGGAAAAATATTGTGAACAACACAAAGTATGAAAGAGTCACATTTTATAGTTTAATGACAGCTTTGTTTTTCCCAATTTTTAACTCTTGATTCTCGTACATTTTTAGTTCACTTCTCATTCATGCTTTGTTTGGCGTCATAAACAACATGCTTCAGGGTTGTTAAGCTGAGTCCGATTTGTTAAAAATGGGCTCTAGAAAAACGTTCTAACTCAATCCAATAGTCAAATTCTGAACAGTATGGTTTTTCGTAAACTTTTTCTTTTGCTACAAGCAAAAACACATGGTAATTTAAATTTTGTTAAAAAGTTTTTCATGGGTCCGATTTCTATAAATTGTACTCTATGGAGATTTATGTAATAAAAAGATTTCCTCGTAATTAAAGCATATTTGGGCGAAAATACTATAATATTTTATTGTTCGAAAAACTAGAGATAAACAATCACAAGGAATAAATTTTGTTTTATAGCAGATGAGTCAATAAAAAGTTTGTAAAAAGTATAGCGGGAACTTTAGCTATAAACAAGCGATTATTCTTGATTTAGTTTTAATTTTGAATCCTTTCAACCCTGTTTTTTCTCTAACTTAGTGTATTTTGTTTCTGATTCATCTTCCCACTGAAATAGCCCCAATTTTCTATTGTCGAATGAAATGTGTATCATCGGAAGGTTTGATGGCATCTATTCATGATCATTAAAATGACATTCGATTTGTGACAACAGCAATGGTGCTGTAGGTTATGACGAAGATAAGTGGAATGAAGTGAGCAGAAATGTTGATGACAAGGCATACGATGCAGAAAAATGTGCAGCAATTTTCTCTTCGCATTGTTTTTGAGAGATTCACTATGTATTGCTCTGTTTTGGCTGTCAACTGACAATAATAGAATGTGCATTTCGAGCACAGCTCTTTTTTACGTAACTGACTATAATTGGCATTCCCATTGTCATAACATGTTGTAAGGCTTTGACTTGCATTACATGAAAGATTTTCATCGGGAATATTTCTTTTTTGCTGGATAATCAAATTCGGTAGTTTGAGCTTTTAAAGATTTTGTGACTTCTTTGCAAAAATCTTATTGGATTTTCTACCAAAAGTTGAAAATTATTATAATATTTAATGGCTTAAAGTTTAAAACTTTTTAAGTGTATATTAAAAATAAAATGAAAGCGACAGTTAAAATGCAAAAAAATGACAAACAAGTAGAAAGGAAAATATTTTTATGGGTTATTATTCTTTACCTCTAACACCTAAAATCCATCTAAAATGCCTCTACATTCATTCATATTTATCAGATACATTTTTACGCCAACTTAGTGTGTGTTCTGTGTGCTACAACAACTATATAAAAGAAAATAGAACAAAAATTACACCAAATTTAGATATAAGACTTTACTTTTTCACGACTTTCTAGCCGAATCTTTTGTTCCCAATTTGCAGAAGAGATTTTTTAGATTTTGGTGGAAATTTTTTACGTTGGCAATTTTTCTCTTACTGGGGTAGAAAATAGTTCGATATTAATTAAGATATCATTGATTTGTTCAAAATCTATCTACGAGACATTTCTCACCTTTTTTTGTGCTCCTCACTGAAGCCGGAACTATCAGCATCAGGGGTATTGGCAGTGTAGTAAGTTTTGGAGGATGTCGATGTAGACGATCTATAGTCATGTGACAAGTCAGTTGCTGTGTCCAATGAATCAAACTCGACAATCTCGACACTCGCCTCCAACGGATGAACAATCGACGTAGCGCTTTCAAATAAGGAACTTACTAACGAGGCACTGCGAAGTGATTTAATGCTACTACGTCGCTGATCACAATCACTAATCATTTATCGGTGTCCAACATACACCACACACTGAATTTTATTTTTTCTTATTTGCGAAATCACAACAATTTTCACAATATCATCTCCTCTCGGCTCTTCGCGTCCCTCCTCTATCAAACTTTACTGTTTCTTCACCACCAAATATCATTAATCTGTTTATGCAATCGTCAATTCCATTATTTATGCGATCGTTTAGTTATTTTTACTTCCATTTAGTGCTCTTAGTTCGAAAGGAAATGAAAATAAAAACCTTTCACTTCTGCTCTCCTACGCAATCTCGCAATCTCAATCCATAGCTCTGGTAAAAATTTTTGTTTGTCAGTCCTACCCCATATTTACACTGGAAAATTCATTTAATTCTGAGCCACTGTCGTTAATGTTTGCTCATGTGTCTCATCATAATTTAATAATTTCCAGCGTATATGTTCCACTCTCTTACGGTAGATGCTATCCTCACCTCTCAACTATGCTGTATGTTTAATATGGAAGATACATATTTTTCGTATATAAGACATGAGATTTTCTTTATAAAGAACTTTTGTAAATAGACGTTAATGCGAGCGAAAGAGAAAATTATTTAGTGTGTGTACATATGTGGCGCAAAATTAAATGATGTTTTATGAAATGCTGAATAAAGTTTTAGACATTCTTATCAACGTCATGTCACGTTGTTTGATGTTCATTAACCGTGAAATAAGATTTAAGTTAAAAATTCGTGTGCTTTTTCATTTGAATTTAAGTTATATTATAATATATTATACTTCAACTTCAAGAGGGATTTGATTTTAATTAAAATTTCAATTAGTACTGATTAAAATATAAAGCTATATGAAAAAACTATTTTTCAACATTTTTGAACTCCTTTCTAAATGTTTTGTTCTTTTAAAGCTCTTTAAAACATTAAACAGCAGCGTCGGCTGAGATCATGATTCTTACTTTTGATGTATGTAAAAAGCCTTGTTTCATTCTTATGCTATCTTAAGACTTATATCACAAAAGACTATGTGTATGTATTTATGCAAAGAATAACTTCAAGGCTTTTCCCTCATATTTTTCCATTAAATTTTCCCTCCTCTTCTGTCTTTTCATCATTTTAATTTTTTATATCTTCTCATAAATTTATGAAAGCAGAGATGAAAATGGAAAATTAAGAAAGTTTTATTAATTATTATACGGGTTTCGCCATTTTTCAACAGATTAAAAAAGAACACTTTCATTCACTTCAAAAACGACAAAAATATAATAATATGACAATATTTTTATTCTCTTGCATTCATCAAAATAAAAACTTAATCTTCTTCAATTTTTACATCAACAATCTAAAAATCATACCCAAAGAGTAATAAAAATTTAACAACTCTGAATATGAAACAAAGAGAAAAGGGCAGCAGCACAAATTTATCCCGCATTGATATTGTTGCATTACTTTGCAAATGAATTGTCATGAAGCTGAATTTATATCTCGTTCGGCGGTACGCTAGAGCTAGAGACCAAGAGATGAATTTGTAAAGCACCACAATTTTTAACCAAATCGTGTACTATGTTTTAAACCATAACATGATGACACTAATTTATCTTTTCCGCTTTCCTACGGACGTTCCCTCGACAGTCTCGTTGCCATCACCCGGGAAATTCGGACTCATTCATCTCTCTCGTGCCATCAGAGTTAAAACTCACACAGCAGCATGCGATAACAAATCTTTTTATTTTTTTCCTTCTCTTCTCGCGCGCTCCATCCCAAGTCATGATTTTTATCATCATCATCGTGTGCTCGTTTGTGCGTCTTTTTACTTAATTAATTTTGTCGACATTAAAAACTTAGTCGTCGAGGATAATTTGTGCCGAGGCGATAATGATAAGCTTTCTTGATTAAAACTTTTTCAACCTTCATCATTTTATTCTTAAATTAAGAAGACACACGAAAAGCAACGTGGAAGTATTGAATATTTTATTTATAAATTTCAAGCTCTTCGCAAAGTGTCACAAGTATGATCGTAAAAAAGAATTTCTCGTCATACCAAATGAAATATTTATTTATGAAAATGCATTATTATTTTATATTTACTGGCAATATCGTTTACTGTCCATGATGACACATGACATGATTACTTCAATAAAAAAAATTTAAGCAGAAGCTGTGGTTACACTTTTTATGGAAAATTTAAGTTAATACTAATTGAATACGCACAATTTTGCATTCAAAGAAGAACAGATGAAAATTAGAAGAAATTTTATAAAAATAAAAGTTTTTCATTCAAAAGTTGATTTTAGTGCCAGTAAATTTAATTTATTATGTTAAGCTTTGTTAAAGCTCTCAAGCAGCTCAAAATTAAAGACTTTTATGTATTTCAATCATCTCTCGAAATTACTAATTAAATTTTTATTCTCATTCTAGAAAAAAAAGATGCTAAAAGACAAAAATCAATTAAGAGTAGAAGAAATTTCTCATCATCACATTCCACCATGGCCATGATAATCAAGAATGAACGATGGCAGTAGAAAAAATATATATCTCTTTTCCTCTCCAACTCTCGGGTATCATCATTTAATATTTCCCATCACCAGTGAGAGCCATCGGATGTTTTATAGCTCTCGTAACATAAATTTTAATAAATTATGCTCATAATCAGCAGACATTAATTTATGTATTTATTGTTTTATGTCCATTGGTCTATTTTTGGAAATACATCGTGCATGGTGTTACATTGGGACTCGTTAAAATCATTAAATTTTAATTTTTCCCACACTCATTCAGCCGAACCTATAAAATCACCCAGAGAAAGAAAATTACGTAGGAAATATCACGCCGTTAACGATAAAAAAACAAGTATATAAACTACAAAAATGAACATCGAAGTGTCGATAAAATAATTATTTATAAAAGTTAAAAACTTTTCCCGTTGTGCACTCTATGGACGGATTTGCTACAAATTGCAATTTAACCAGATTGATTTGATTGAAGTGTGCAAGCACGCAAGTTCAATTAAAAAGAGATTGCACGTTTGCTAAAAGCTTCTTAAGTAATTTTATATTGTACTTAAAATTATATGTGAGCTCCTTCACTCAATTTTTAAGAAGATTTACTCATGAATGGGTGACGGAAGTTAATGGGGTCACAAAAAGGAAACTTTTTTCTTCTTCTTGCTATTAATAAACTTGTAAGCCGATATGCGCAAGGAATTTTTATTGCAATTTCTTCCTAAAGAAAATTAACTCAGCAAAGAAAAAAATACTAAATTTAACTCGAATTTTTTTAACATAGAGAGTCTCTCATTCCAGCGCCGTAAAAAAATTCATTTGCGCTTGTCTCTCACTCAATACTATTCAACTAAGCCATCTCTAAGCACGTAATAAGACAAAATGAATGTGTTCAATTGATATTTTCAACGATTACTTTCCCTCCTCTTCTTTTTTTGCGTGGATTTCTGTTTTCATCAGAGCCCTATTTTTGAAGTTAGTTTTTTGAAATTTTTGGCAAAACTGGAATCAAATTAATCAAAGTGTTTCAACGAAAAAATATACCTAGTCATAAACCTTTTTAGTTTCAAATGTTCAAGTTGTAAACTTTCTTAAGTTTTTCAGTAGAGCTTTCATTCCTCAAAAACGAAAATTCTTATTTTTTTTGCATTTTCTAATTAGTTTAAAAATTACGCATTGCATTAATTTTGGTGCTAACTTTTCATGCTTTTTATCTCTAACAATTGTCCTTTTTACAGTACCTTGGGATTTAAACGATCATTATCGGAAAGCACAAAAGGCCAATTGGAAGTGTACATAAGGAAGTCAAGAGAAACTTCCCACGAAATGTTTTTCTCTCTTAAGTTCAATTTATATCACATCAAAATTGATTTGTCGCTCGCTGTTGTGTCATCATAGAAAATATTCATCTCTTCTTCTGTTCTTTATTTTCAGCAGTCACTAGCTCACACCACCCATGAATCACCAACCACCCACTTCATCTCTGCTATTTTACTATATTGCCTCCACTCAAGCTACTTCCCTTCGAAAAATTATCTCTCACACCATTATCGCAGCTCCATGGAAAAGAACATTGTGTAATATGTATTAGAAGAAAAAACTTGATGATGAGTGTGAGGATGTAATGCAGAGAAAAGAGAATAGAAAAAAAACGCGACGAAAGCAAATCGATATTAATTTCGAATAAAGCTTTATAGAAAGAAAAAAAGAAGATGGAAAGATAGAAATTAAGATTGGAAATGACTTTTCGGGAGGAAAATTTATTATTTGATTAGATAAGTTAACGGCTGGAGAGGCACTCTATAAGGGTGATTTAGGAGCGTTATCGATTTTTGGCTTAAATTGTGAGGAGAAATTGCAAAAAGGCTTCATTATGCTTAGAGAGCTTTTCCGCTTGATGGCGATTTCACTATGAAATTTAACCAGTTGTGCAAAAAATATGGTAAAATATATTATAAGCTAATTTCAAAAAATAGCAAAAACTCCTAACAGGTCGATAAATGACTCACAATCTTTTATGAATGATTTTCTAATAAATTTTAATTACTTGGATGAATCTAAGAAAATGCGCATAGATTAAATTGCTTATAAAAGACGTCAGGCAGACACGGAGCTTTGTAAAGGGCTCTAAATTGATGACTTTGAATTATTTCTCCTTCCATTTAAGGATTCATCACGAGATATACATACAGAATGCCCTACTTTATTTTAATCACGCGTACGTGAATTTTATAAAATTGTAACGTGATAAAATGTAAGAGTAAGATCATGGAGATAGTTCACACAATTTATTATTGCAATCTACATTTAATGTTCGCGATGATTTTTGATAAAAGAAATAAAAAATCAAAAGCTTAAAAAATATTTTCTCTTTTTCACGCATAAGTTTAGAAAAAAACTCAGCAAAAAGCAGCAGCGCAAACTAAATTGTTTTCTAAATGGATAAAGAAATGGGAGTATGCATGCTAATACTTTGTGAAATGAGTCTACGTGAATAAGATGAGCGTTGAGAAGAAAGAAGAAATGAGATAATTGTTGGGAAGCTTTTTTGATGATGCTTTTGAGAGAAATTCAAAAATGAAATGAATTACAAAGAATTTGCTAGGTTTGATGAAGAACTCATGGAAGAATGTGACAGTTTCAACAACTATGGAAGCTTAATTATAGACAAAGGAGTAATTTTAGATTTAATGAAATCCTTGGAGATTTTTTTCCACTTCTCTATTGCACCCACAATCTAATCTCCTCTCGTTTCTGTCCGGTACGTATGCTGGATTTTCATTCCATTCAGTATTGCATACACACACATGAATAATATATCATGAAAGAGCAAATGTTAAAATTTAGTTTGGACTAATCAAGGGTGTTCAAATAAAATATATCAAAATATCAGGTTTTATTTTATTTAATACTTTTCCTTGCGAAATGTATTTACTTAGTGATATCAGAAATGGGAAATTTTTCAAAGTTTTTTAATATAATTTTTATTATGCAGTTAAGTTTCATTTTAAAATTTTTAACGTAACAAAACGATTGAAACAATTTCTAAGAATTTATCGTGCTTTAATTCCGTATACGAGCTTTTTCTAAACATCTTTATTTCCGTCCTCCCACTTCAGAAGCAATATCTCAAGCTTAGATTTCGTTTTTAGACAAGCTTTCATTCCTTCCATGTATATGAATTTATGTGGAAAAAATAAATAGAAAAGCGCGAGCAAGAAAAACAAGAAAAATTCCCACAACATGACGAAAATATTTTCATGTGGCAAATTCCATGCATATTTTTACAGAGGAGCTGCTGCAAAATCTTCAAGGGCAGAAATACGGCGAGGAGAAGTGAAAATGTCACCCCAACAACTAGAGAGGGACTAAGTGAGGAATTTCTTCCTATGGTGTTCTGTAATATTTATCGTTGTCGCCTAGTCATATAAATATAAATGATTTTATGTTACCCCAAATTAGATAATTTCGCCACGTTTTTCTTGAAATTACTTTTAATACATTTTTTATTGAAATTTATTGATAATGAAATCAGTGAAAAAACTAAGTGAAATTCGTTGAGAGGAAGTTTTCAAGATTTTTTATTCCGCCTCCTCTAGCACCAATAAAATTTCTCCACCACTCATGTCATATTATGAGCAAGATGTATATACGATTCTATGTCTATATATCGCATGTCTCTGTGTTCCTCTCACTCATTCTTGAGTGAACGATGAGGAATGAGAAATATGAAAAATAGCAGCAAACATCATGTTTAAATCCTCTTGATATAAATTTCATTATATCTTATATCACAGAACAATATGCAGATTGCCTTCTTTTCTTCTTATTTCTTCCACCACTCATTCAAGACAGCATAGCATTTTGAACAGAAGAAACAAGAAAAAATGTTGATGCGTCTATTAATATGTAATATGCTAGTGAGGGAGATCAAGTGAGACAGAATTATGAGCTTTCCTCCTCTCCGTGATTTCTTCTCTTTCCGCTTTTTTCAATTAACTATCCATAAAATATTATTTTCCTTCCCTCATCTTCTACTACAGCTCTAAGATGTCAACAAAGCGCTTTTTCGATTTAATTAGGAGCAAGGGAGGGTGACAAGAGAGACTTTAATTAAAGGACAAGGACGATGAACAGAGATGAGCAATTACCAATTACAAAAATACAGTAATTTGTTACTTTTTTGAATTTTTGTGTAACGACAACTTATTGTCGCAAAAAAATTGTATTTTTTGTAATTTTACATGTAATTGTAGAATGTAATTGCCCAACTCTGTTGATGACAATGACAATCATGTGAGACAAAAGATTATTTCTGCTGATTACGTAATTCTTAATAAAATCAAGAGTGAGTTAGGTTCTGAAAACTATGCAGGCTGAGTAATGATTTACTAATATATTTTGACTAAGCGAGATATGAGCATAAAATATTACAAAAGAGCTTACAAAAAGCTTTGAAATTTAATGCTATATAAAATTGTTTGAACAAAAAACGATAAGTTTTTAAGAATATAAACACTTTTGTTGATTTATTTTCAAAAATTTAAGGTTGTCTTCGGATCCACCCTAAAAAAATAATTGCCATCACTCACACTCTCTTGAATCCTTCTCGCTCAGTTATAGCTGACGTTTTAATTCAAGGAAAAACACTGTCACATTTAACGCGTAACTTTTTCAACTCAAATTTGTCAATATTTCGCCTCGTCTACCCTTCTTTAAATCATACACAACTCACATGATGACATTTAAAAAGCTCGAAATGGATAATTTTTTTTCCTCTCTGCATCTCTTTGTCAACAGAAAAATGCCTTACATTGACAAACTCATTTGAGCGTTCACCAGAAAAGAGGAAAAATAAGGGGAAAGATTTATGACATTTTTATGACATATCGACGAGATGGAGGGAATTTATGCTTATCTACAATGTGTATGTGCCGCGTGTATATTTTTCTCTTTTTTTATTTCCTATCATGCCTTAAATACATCATCTTCTTACACTCCTCTGCACATCCGCACATATGACTTGATACGACGATGACTAAAAATATATAGAGTGCGGAAGAGAAAAAGCAGCCATTAAAAGTTAACCGAAAAAAGCACAGCGGATCATAATTAAATTTTCATGCTATTGTGCCATAAATATAATTAACTTTAGTTGAGACCTCAGATTATGTTATGCATCACTGAGTGGAAAATTTTAGTTTTTGATATTTAGAATACTTTTTAATTAAATATTTTTTCTAATATATTTGAATAAGGCAAAAAATTATTGCCGTGCACGGCCGTGTCAAAAAATCATAATTTTTTGATTTTTAATTTTACACAGGATTCACATGAAGACCACAAAGAAGAAAAACAAAAAGTTTAAAAAAAATCCAATGGTATGAGAATGCTGATTAATAATTTAATAATTGTGTAACATCACTCTGGAGAGGTTGGTGAGAAAAGTGATGTTGATGCCTTAATGAAAATAGCTCTCCAAGGAATTTTGATGGTGTAACAATAAAACTGTACTCTGGCCCTCCAATAAATTTTAATAAATTATTAAAAGACCCATCGTAAATTCATTAGACTTCGGTTATCTTCTCATAAACTTTTAAAGCGAAGTTTTCATCACTTTAAATCTCACTTTGTCTTTATTGAAATATTGAAAGTGCGATGACACTGATTAAATTCTAATGAAGGACTATTTTGATAATTTCACTTATTTGCCATTAACTTCTCAGTGTTCGTTTATTTAAATTTGCTGCAAAGTTACGATTACGCTGAATACAAAGCACTCACGAGATGCAAAGCATACATTACAAATGGGAGAGTGTTTATAGATTAATTGAAATTTGAAGGAGCTTTTTAAATGACAAAATTGTTTCCTTGTGTTAAGGCATTTTACTGACTCTAACTGTTAATAAAATAAATTTTTTAAAGATTTATTGGCGCACTATAAAGCTTTGAAATAAAATCTTAATTGGCGTACTAAAATTTTACTCAAGGAGCCTTCTATGACACAGTGACACTCGAATCACTCGACTGCAGTCGATTGTTAGCTTTCTAATAAATTTATAATATCTAGAAGCTGCTCGTTAATTATCAGATCAACCTACATCAAGTTCCATCATAAATACTTTTTGTGCTAAGCTTTTAGTAGAATTCTTAAGCATTTTTTCTTCTCTTACCGAAGAGGTTGAGTTTATAAAATGAAACAATGAGATAAAATTTTCACGCTGTCATCCACCAAAATCTAAAAACAATTTTCTTCCTATTCCATGTCTTGCCTACGTCACTCTTAAAATCTTTAATGAAGCCACTTTTTGAGGGTCGCCTATCAATTTAAATTTTTTCTCCAGTGACTTTACCGCTCACGCGACAACTAGACATGGGTAATTTCCTGATGAACATACACCAACAACAACAAAATGATAATAAAAAGGAACATTAAACATCACAACTTTAAATCAATTCCATGAAATTATTATTTTTTATTGTTATTATATGAGTGACAACAACATTGAGATTGGCTATATGGGAAGAAACGACAGCACAACAATAAATGGCGATAAAAATTCAGAGCACACCAGGAGAAAGGGAGATGGAAAATTCGAAGCTTGAATAAGTAGAATGATTTTATATGGTTGGGAAAAATTTCTCATGGTTTGTCAAATATTTAAAAATATCAAAAAATTATTTTAGCCAATAACTTCAAATATTCAGACGATTTTCAAAATAATTGAAAATTTAAGCAAATTTTATCTATGTATTTGTTCATGGAAAAATAATGGGAAATCATTGTGGTAAGCTAAAAACGCACATATTTGCTCATTTACTCTGGAAAATACACTATTTAGGAGCGAGCAGCGAAAAGCAGTCACGTTTTCAAGACGATTTAAGTATGATTTGAGTAAATTAAGGAGGAGATAATGGGATGTGAGAAGGAGGGGGGAGAGCGAGAAAAAGAAAGAGCGAATTGGCAATCTAAAACAACTAATTCCTCCCCAAATACGTGACTGTTTCATCAAACATGATTTCAACATTCGACATAAGAGAGGAAATATATTTTTTCCTTCGTTCCCTCCACTCATAAAATACACATTTAACGCACACATGAAAATTTTTTCTCTTTCAGCGTAGCAAAACAAATTTTATGTGAAAGTTTTTCTTATAGTGTCGTTATGCAGATTTTAATTGTAAACATGTCGCATTTAAAGGAATTAGGTGGATATTAAGCAATTAAGCTAAACTGTTTCGAAAAAATATTTTAAGGAAAGTTTAAAAATAAATGTTTAAAATATTTTTTGTAATAATCATCGATTAAAATCAAAAATGTCTCGAAGAGCTTTCTTTACATAAATTAATATTTTAATGCATATAATTGGTTTTTGCGAAGCTTCTTCTACTTTAACATCTATTAAATTAATTCCAATATTTTAGAAGGATCTGTATAAAAATTTCAACTCACTATTAACATGCGAACTAAAGCTTTTCGGCTTTGATCAGTTTTTATCCTTGCTCGTAATAATTTTCTATTATTCAATGTGTACAAATGTAATAATTTTATTATCATGTATAAACTACACAAAAGAGGCACATCGATGAAGAATGGTTGGGCTACACGAGAATTTTTTCTCATGAATAAGCTCATTATTTACACTCGAATATAATTCGATACAGTGACGGTTTAATAAAACCAATATAATAAGAAAAGCATAGTTGTTAACGTGGGCTGTATATCGATACTTTCAGTTGGTTCGCAATTCGTAATCAAAGTTTAAGCTAAAGCCAATTTGGAATCATTTAAAATTTTAAAATTTAATTTGACAGTTTAAATATTTTTAAAATAAATTCTATAACGAGCTTTCGAAGCTCTAAAAACTTGAAAGCTGTGTAAGTTTGAACTAAAAAACAAATTTTATCAACTATGAACTTATTTACATTAAATCATGTACACACATTCTCCAAAAATCAATTCAATCGTATATATGCGTGTAAGGAGCAAATAAAGTTAAACATCAATATAGCATGGTTAAAGCACAGCTCAGAATTATGGAGTGAAAATATTGGCTTTATGTATATAGATTGATTATATTTTTGGCGCACACAGACACACACATTTATATATTCTCTGGAGGGTTAATTATTGAACACACATAGAAAACAACAAGAACAACTGCATTTTGTGACTTTTAGCGAACCTGAAATCGAATCCTCTCCGATGATTATCTAAATCCAATACATCCATTACCATAGCCCTGCATTGATTATTTTTTCATTCTCCTCCCTCCGTACAGGTTCCGTATATTGTTATATAATCCAAGACTTGTGTGTGTTCTTTTTCTTCTTTTATCTTCAGCTCTTTCTCAATTATCAAAATGAGAAGTTTATTTTATGTGTATTTTATGTATATTATGATCATATGTGTGTGCATAACATGAATGATTGTGCAAATAGAGAGAGAGGAATTTTAGGTTAATTCCTTAATTAATGACCGGAAATAGCGAGAACAAAAATTATTTATTTTGCGCTGCTGCTTTGCAGATTTTCTTTCGTCCAAAAAATATTAATTTTTTCTACAGTAGAAAAAATAGAACTAACCAATTTTGCGGTATATTCTCGAAGCACTTTACACTTGAAAAAAATACATTGCACACCAACCGGATATTTTGCTATCGAAAATTGAACTTTTATTCAAATAATCCTTGTTTTCATATCTGTGGCAGTGCCAAATTTTTTGTCTCTGTTTTTTATCTGTTAATGTGAATAAGCTTCTGATAATTTAATTTTAAACTCGAAATTGCATCTCTGTCTCATCAGCTTTTGACACAACCACTACCATCTCACTACCACACACCACTATTTATTAGCCTCTGATAATACACACACTGTATACGGCTTGCTGCTGCTCTTCTCTACAAAGTGCTGATGAATTCTGCAAAAAAGAGAAAAAGAGAAAAATTCATTAAACTTTTTTAATCAAATAACCGGGATGAAATTTTAGTTGCTTGTGGAATAATAAATTAGCGGCAAATACATGTGAACATCAGGAAGTGAGAATGAGATGCGGAAAAAGAGGTTAAATTCGTTGTCATTTCGTTAACTCAATTATCGTGACATCGGCCCCAAGGATTTTTTAGTTTCATCGCTACCCCTTGTACTTATCATGTGACATTTTAAACACCGTACTCGCACTTTAAGATACAACTATACTTTCAAGGTCATTTTTGAATTACAAAAAAAAATATCAATTCCACTTTTAGTGTATTTTAATGTAAAAAATTACCGTCCTTTGACTGTCTTCTTCTCTGTCAATTTCTATCCCCTATCATGCCCTAGATTTGTACATAAACTATGCTATGTGTTATTAAAAAGTAAAACGAAAAGGTTGAACAACGTTCCTATTTTTCCTCGTTTAAATCCTAAGAATGGACACATTTTCATTTTTCAGGATAAAACTTTGAAAGTTGTCAAGTAAAGGATTTTAAATTGAAGTTCGGTAAAAGAGCTTAAAGAAGATTTTACATCTTAAATTGAGGACAACGAAAAAGATTTTATCGAAAATCGACTAAAGGAAGCAATCTAATTTTACTAATGATGTTCTGCAAGAACTTAAGAAGCTTCCGCCTCTTCCCGGTTAAAGAGAATTGAAATGCCCTTCTTTTTTGGAAGGACGAATGGATGAAATATGAACAATACCGTTCATTTTTTGAATGACCGAAATTAAATTAGCAAATCCTCTGTAATCCAACCATGATGAACATTCCATTAAAACGAGCAGGAAAATTCATGAATTGACATAATATTCTGTGCTACATTTAAAAAGATTAAATCAAAGTTAATTATGGCAAAATCGTTTGTCGCTTTTCATAACTGAATTTATTTTTGATGTAATTTTTGAATATAATTTGTTAAAACTTACAGAAATTTTTAAACCACCCAAAAAAATTTAATAATAATTTACAGCTGTTAACTGTCCAGCCCTTTTTGTAAAAAATCGTAAGCAATATCATTTAAACCCTTTTTTCGTACTACCTCCATCTATCACACATACGTTGAAAAATGTAAAAAAAAGGAATGAGATGGCAGATAGTATAGAGAGACAAAAGGTGAACTTTTAAAATCACTCTAAAGGCCAAAATAAATAGTGGAATCCCTGACAGTGGACAAAAAAGGAAACGATGAGAACCATTTATTTACCTGGATGCGACGCACATAAACAATTCCGTTTTAAAGAGTAGCAAGAACCGAGAGTGTCTCAAAAAATCCTCTCGAGGCGCGCACATAAATTCTCGAAAATAATTTTCTCTTGCTCCCCTCGTTTAGATTGTGGCAAAAGGTGTATCGGAATGACTGCAATGGCAGTGCTTTTCCCATTGTATTATTTTGCTTCATGAGTGCTTTTAATGGATTGAAGTTCAACTCTACAATGTATCCAACAATTCAGAAAGGAGAATGAGAAAAATCTAATGACACATATAGGAACAACAGCTTCAAACGATGTCATTTGTTACCGCCAACAACCATTTTCCAACGCAGAAGCATCACCACACAAATTTATGCTACATCGCTTAGGTGCCATTTCATCATCCATACAATATTTGCTTCCTTGCAATTGAACATTGTCGTCGGCATCATTTTCAGTGAAAAGGGCTGGAAGGAATGAAATAAAGTGATATTGGGGTTTTGGAGAAGGATAAACGCTCTATGTTTTTATTACATTAGAAATTTGAAAATTAAAATTTAAAGGTTATTTCCTGTGTGGGACATGAAAACCGTTGAAGCCGTAAATTTAAATAAAAGTATACTTTTTGTATACAATTGTCTATTGAAAATACGTTGAAGCCGAGATTTAAATTTTATTTGTATGAGGATTTTTTGAATTTTAACGGTAACAATTGGTCATGTCCCACGCAGGGGTTATTTATATAAATCCATCATAAATGCTCAAAAATTTTATGAATGAATATAAATCTCTATGAAATTTGTTATATTTGTATATTTTGTGCAGACAGGCAACTTTTTGCTCTTTTAAATTTTGACTAAATTATTATAAAAATTAAATTACAAATCTCTACTCAAAATCATCGAGTTTTTCTCATCACTTCAACCAAACAATCTCTATTTTTTCGGGTAAAGCTTCATCAGCATGTAAATGTAGTTCATAAAAAAGAATGAAAATTTCTTCCTTTCCGCTTTTTTTAGCCCTGGGGTGCTTTATACGTGTGAAAAAATTTAATCATCATAGAATTGAGAACATTTTAATTTGACCGTTATGTAATCCATGCACATTTTGCTAAATAAATAATGATTTTGTCTCTCTCTCACACACTCATAGTCTCAATTTATTCATTCATTTCCGACTCGGGAGCCAAACATAACACACAAAACGAGTAGAATTGTAGTGTTCGGAAGTAGAGTTATGTGGGCCAACATAAAATGAGTGAGAGAGATATGACAGCAGCAAGCTAAATGTAAATATTTGGCATTAAAACAAAAATGTATGTCAGTCGGTATAGCAAAAGCAGCAGAAGAGAGTGAATAATGATTGGAAATATCGCATTTCGTATGTGTACCGCATGCTTATAATGTTAACTGCCGCAGTTTTTAGCAGGATTCAAAACTACTGCAAAAAGGGTTGCAAAAATTTACATAAAACTAGGATTTTTCATGACCATCCTCTGCATGTGTGTCAACTACTCTCACCCACCTTAAAAAATGTTTTAATCCATTTTAATTCACAAACATTCACGTTTTCTAGTACAAAAGCACACTCACCCAGCAAGAAATTTTTAAAAATAGAAAACAATTCAAAGATTTGAAAAAACTGTCTTCAAACACTTGAAAAATAATTCAAAAAAAGTAATCAAATTACATTGTAACTGCAATTAGCACGATTTTTTTGACCTACCAAATTTCTCTATTTGTGCAACCTTTTTTGCAATTTTCCTTGATATATTCACACACACACACTCATCGTGCAAAAAACACTTTTAATATTTCATGAAATAACGTGAACACAACGAAGTGAAGCGAAAACTTTTTTCTGCACAATGAAAAAGGGAATTTATGATTTCGTGTGCAATAAATATTGTATAAAAAAAATTCAGTGCTGAGGATAAAGTTTTTCATTTTGCTGCAAGAGAGAATATTTCGAGCTTCACAAAGAGTTGAGATACAAAAAGCAAAAATATAACTTAGCTTATAAGAGGAAGTGAGAAAAAGAAAATTTCAAGGGGTGTCGGGAGACTTTGAGACTAAAATTTATGTGTGATTGTTATAAGGTTTGTGTTAAAAAAAATTAAAATTTTAATTCAAATAAATCTCTTAAAGTTCTGCAGCAAAATATTAAAAGTTTTATCGTTTTTATCATTTCTTTTTTATTAGACTACAGATAACCTTCAAAAAGTCCCAAGCAATTTCGATTATCTTTATTTTTATTTGCTTTGAATTGAAAACAAACTTTAAAGGTTAAAGCTAAAATTTTCCTTCCCTTGATAACCTCGTAATAAAACTAAACGAGTGAGTATTGCGCTCAAGCCAAGAATTTAAAGTTTCCACTTTTTTGTTTCAATTGTAATTTTTTGTGCTGAGTTTTGCAAAATAAACAGGGCAAAAACGTTAGGAACAGATTGGAGGAGGAGCAAGGGATCACAAAAATTGAAGTTTTTATTTTATTGCTATTGTGGAGTTTCACATGGTAGCTGCGCCCTGACGAAAAAAAATCATGTCATATGGGGGTTGAAAGTAAATGGAGCATTATTGAGTATAAAAGAAGGTCAATTTTATAGAAATTCCTACCCCAATTTTGGATTCTGCTTGACTGTTCAAAATTATGTCATAAAACGATAAAAATCAAGACTTAGTAGTCACCATATATTGCACAACTGTCACTCCCTAGGCATAGGTAGTGGCATGAAATCACAAAATTAGTTTTTCTCGCATTTAATTTGTCACAGAGCGATGCGGGGCATAAAAAATATTCTCCTAAAATGAGACATTATTAACGTTAAGATGTATGACACCCTCGAGAGGAGCTCATCGACAGCACAATGATGACAGAAAAAGCACTAGAAAATTCTCTTGAGTGAGAAAATGAGGCGGTAATTTTAGCTTCTTCCACTAATAACCCCGCATCAATCAAAAAGGCAAGCGAAAATTCTCATTCTTGAAATATTGACGCACTCAACGTATTGTGTGTCAAAGCTTAATAAAGCTTACAATTGAATGATTTCTTGCTCTAGGTGGAGGATTGATGTAAAATGTTGGCACACGAAAATGAAAAGGTATCTCATGATAAATGATAGGTCGAATATTATTTCAAAACGCTGTTAATTTTTACGCAACGTTAATTAAATATTTCCAGGCTCTGAATTTTTACAACTTTTCATTATTTCTCATTCATCCAGTGAATTGATACGATGCTTCTATGTGTGTCTCTTATCCTGAGTGTAAAGTTTACTAAAATCAATCTTTAAATTGCCTCCATCTTGATTGATATTTTCATCACATCCATCCTCATTCTCGTAATCCCTCTATTTTTCGAAGAGAGCTTCGACAAATGCATGGAATTGATGGAAATTGATCTCTTGTGGCAGCCACATATCGCCATCATCATCATCAACATCAACAGCACCTCGTCGTCATACGCACAACACAAATACGGCATGAAAAACTATTGATCCCTAAGTATTAAATTGAACAACAGTAAGTAAAGCTGCTCGAAGTATCTGCTGGAAATGAAAGTGGGCTAATGGGCAGAAAAATTAATGTTCTACGTTTATCTTTCTTCTCTCTCTCTCCTCCAAATGGTATCATCATCGTAAGTAATTACAAAATGAATAAACCATTAAGCAATGCTCATTTTCCTTGCATTAAAGTATCTCCATCAGCATCAATTATTTGCTTTTTTTCACGGATGCTCAACGCGGCATCTCGATCGTAGTTTGTGAGCAATATGAGGTCATGTACATGTTCATGTTCATACCGTCGAATATCATGAAGCAATATCTCTGCAACGTGTCATTGGAATTTACATTTGCGAGCATAAATTTGAGTACGTGAAGGCATGGAGAAGGGTATAAAGTACACATCCATGATATGTTTTTCAGCTGCAACAGTGTCATTCATATTTCATAATGTTTCATGTGCCCCCACCACAACAAATACAAAACGAACTTTCAAAAAATATATCAATTCGCAAGGCAGCAAGAAATATACGAAAATGTTCCTGTTGATGTGATTAAATAAGCTACTTTTATGTTACTTTCGACATACACACAGCCATCATTAATATGAACATTCCTTTTTGATTTGTATTTGTTGATTTTTTCGATGTTGGAAAATTGATTCATTTAATTATTCAGCAAGTTCATCTTTTGGTTATTTTAGCTCTTTCATGCTTAGAATTTCTCAATTCCCCGGGGAAAATTTTGTCTTCCCCGGTGAGAACAAAATATAAAAAAAGACCAGTTTTCACTGAATTTTTCGGCTATTCTTAATTTAAAATATAAACATTTTAACGGAAATAGATACTTCTAGTTTTCGCCAGATGGTAGCTATTAGGGTCTATATGTGCGCAGGCACTAAGAATTTAACGAGTCATGAACATAAGTCGTGTCATAGACGGCCATTTTTCATAAATTAAGCTTAAATGTGTTGAAGATGAAAATTCTAAAGGCGGAGATAAAGGTTCGAATGTAAAACTTTGATCATCGACATTAAAAATTTTAAAGTTTTAAAAACCATTTTAAAGCTGGTAAAGCTCAAGTAATATCTTGAAACTTTTTGCCATTCTATAATTAAGTCGTCATTAATATTTGATGCTTCATTATGTGAAACTCTTCATATTTTAATGAATTTTCATAGCCCTCAAGCTACATAAACAACCTCTCTCACTCCTTTTCAATTCATTATATGCATTCACGTAAATTTTTCATATTATTCCTGAGAAAAAAAGTTGTCTGTCTACGTCCATACTATGTACTCATTTCTCCCCCTACCACCCTTTCGTTATCATCATCAGAGATAAAAATACTCAAAAATATTCTCTCTTTTTTCATGACGCGCACATATGAAAATATGATCCATAGACACAATCGAAAAAAAATCAATTTCGGCACAAATTTGTAACACAAACAAATTTTTTATCCTTGCGTTGCTTGTTTGTTTATTTTTGCAAATGCTCGCATAGAAGTAACTTTTTAGCTTAAATGAATACTCGCGGGTTAAAAGCTTCAGATAAAAAGAGCCCATATGAAAGAAATTCGTTTCAGAAACTAGAGCTTCCATTTTGATAGATTTGCACAAATAAATAAATAGAGATATGCACTTTTTATTTGCATCTGCTGCAGCTGTGTGTGCACCACTCACAATTTTACTCTATAATTCTATGTTGATTTCTATAGCTCAAATACAATATATTGAAAGTAATACAGTACATCCATAAAAATACTCACAAAACGAGAGTGAATTCGAATAAAATGGGAATGTTAAATGGCATATAGCATGCGACTCGTAATCAGATTTATTTATTTTGTCGTCATTTGTAATTTTTTTATGATTTCAATTTTTTGTCGTTGTTTATTATTTAAAGATATTTAAGTAAGAAAGTTTAACGAAAATTTACGTTTAATTTTTAAAAAAATCACCCCTTTATGAATTTCCAGTTAACAAATCGATTTTTTCAACCCTTTTCAAAAATTCAAACTCAATTTAAGTTTTAGTATCGTAAATAAAATTTCATGCTCAACATAAAAATATTTGGGGATGCCGCTGATTTTTTTTTCTCTCGCTGCGATGTATGACATAAAAAGAAAAGAAAATCAAGTAAAAGACAAGAGAGGAAAATATCTTGATTCATAAGTGAAATTGTATTCTATGTCATGCTAGGTTTATATATAGACACAACAGCATCTTTTAAATGTGTGTATACAAAAAATATTTATGTTGATGAGATCACAAATTGAATTTAGATGTGTATGACTTGATTCTTTTTAGGTCATTGTTAAACGACACATAAAAATATACATAATGTAAATATATGTGTATGAAGAAAAGGAGGAAGTTAGACTGAAAATTTAATTTTAACTTTTTATTTTATTTATTTATTTATTTTAACTTTTTATTTTTTGAAAATTTGAAAATATTTTTTCATCGTTTTCATTTTAAATCTTCGATTTATGTGTGTGATATGCGATATCGTTTTGCATTGCATTTCATTTTGTGTCTCTTTGCCTCCATTTCCTCCTCTCAATTCTTCTCTCCCTCCCTACGCTTATTCTCCCCTCGAGGGATAAATCTTTCAAAATTTTAGCTAGAACTAGATCTGGAGCGAGTTTGAATTAATTCAGCCTTTACATATATATTTCATGTTGCCATATATATGTTAAGATTAAATCTTTTGAAACTCGCACAGCACGACATACCATCAAGGCTAATATTCGGCATTTAGTTTTCTTCTGCCAGTGGCGGCAACCGATAATTTTGCTATAACGAATGGCTGCATGAATATGAGAAAAAAACTAAATTTGAAAATGAAGCGACATCATTTCAAGCTAAAAAATTCTCTTTAGTCTCTGATCGTCAGCATTTTTGTGTTTTCCACAAATTTACATACAAACACGTCATAGTAGAGAAAAAATCAACAGAAAAATCGACAAATTGGTTCCAACATTGAAAACGATAAATGGAAATTTTGAGAGAAATTTTATAGCACAATGAACTTTTTATCTTGTTGTTTCAGACATAACCACTAAAAAATTAATCGCATGAATGAATGGATTGCAATTTTTGGGGGAAAAGGTCAAATAAATTAATTAAGAAGTTTAATGTGAGAAGATTTGAGGAAGGAATGTTTAACTTTCAAAAGTATTTTTTAAAGACCAACTTAACTTTTAAAGTTGGTAAACGTAAATAGAAAATTTTTCAATCTCTTAAATATCTTTAATCAAAACATTTTTCATCATTGCATTGCTTACGTAATTTGCAGTCATATATTTTTTTATAACAAAATCAACATCATCATTCGATATTTGTCACATTGAATGTATCGTACCTGAAGCATTCTTCCATGGCACACATCAATTTAGCATTGAATAAAGGTTTTCAATTTTTCTCTCCTCTTCTAACTCTTCTACCTTCACTCACTCGTGTCAACTTAAGATTTCCATCTGTCAACATTTATTACTGAATGAATGTGTTACAAAAATGTTTGTCTTGTGCTTGTAGTAGCTGATGGAGATGATTGAGGGAAAAAATTCATATATGCGATTAGGGTGTGAGTTAGACTGATGATATTTCTCACTCACTCACTTACAGGATGAAGCAATGATGAGTGTAAATAGACAAAGAATCAACATCAACATCATCAATCGACATCAGCCACACACGCACACAAACTCGTTCTCTGATTACACTCAAATTACTAATCAATAGACGCATCAAATTGAGCGAACAGGACACCCCAACACATCATCGACAGGCAGATAAACTTTTTTCATATCTCTCTCTCTCTCTCTCACTCTTGGTTGTCTTAATTGAGAGCATGCTTACCTCCTTATCACATCACACATCCACTTGTCATTCGCTTTTTGTGTTGCGTTCTTACGTGTCGAATGAAAAATACATTGTAAGAGGAAATAAGGAAAAAGAAATGAAGGAAATGAAGAAGCTGCAGAAACAGAAAATTTGATATTTATCTAATCAATTTCTTTCTTACTACTTTTCAAACCCTCCCTCGGCTTTTCTTTTTTTCCGCGTGGAAAAAAACTTTTTTTTCTCCTTTCTTACTTTTTCAAAAGGTTACGACATAGCTTCACAAAAATATCGAAAAAAAAATTACTTTCGGCAATGGATTTTTATGCAATTTAAAGTTATTTCGATATTTAAGTTGAAAAATATTAAGTTTATTTAAATTTTGAGTTGTGGAAAATTCATTTAACGCCATTTTCTTATTCTCAAACCTCATTTTAACTCCTTTTCCCCTCATCCTTTACCACCAGCAAGATTTTACCAAAAGAGCCATAAAGCAGTAACAATAACAACAACATTGAAAATTCCTCACGTAATAACGCCCTTTGGATTATCAGTCGTGTTGTAATCTGACTGAAATTTTTCTGCCTTTCGAAGCACCAACAAAAAATAAACTTTTTTAAATTTTAATTTCGCAGCATTGCTTTCAAATATTCAACCTCCTCCAACTTGCATCATTGTAATCATAAAAAACTCGCTCCCTCTTTTTATGATTAAGTCGTAAAATATATTTCTCGCTTTTTGTTTTTCGCTTTTTCCCTTTTCACGTTATTCAGATGCAAAATTTAAAAAGTGGAGCGAGGAAGTTTTGACAGTGAAAAAGAAGAAGCTGAGATGCAACATCATCATGTGAGGACTTGCTGAGTGAAATATCAAGGGTTGAAAACATTTTTTATACATTTAAGAGCTTTCCAAAAATATATTTTTTAACATCCTGATTTTAAAAGCAAAGTAAACCTCTTTTAAACTTTAAAGATATGAACTGAACGACCCTATTTCGTGTGAATGGTCCTTGAATTCAAGCACAATACAGACAATAAAAGATAACAGCTCTGAGAAATCGCTTTGACATTCCATTTTGTCGTCATGACGCTCGCACGCATTTATTTTGAAAATTAATTAAATAAACATTTTGTGATTTCATTAAAAGGTTTTCGACATTGCGAATCGCCTCTCGCATGTAAGAGCTCTTTCTGAGTACGGCAGGGACGTATGACAAATTTTAGATATTCGTTCATCCGATTTTGAAGTTAGCTAAAATAAAAAAAGTCTCGAAAATATTTTTAAAGGTTTTGTTAATTTTAATGTTAGGCTTTTTGAAATAAGAGACCCTAATTAATTTTTTCTTTTTTCTTTCGCTTTTTGTTAACTACCAAAATAATTGAAATTCTCACCAATGTCCAACAACATCAGACTAAGCGGTTGATCTAAATCAATTTTTCCTATCTTAATTTTATGCTCAATCTATTTGAGCTAGCAAATTTCTCTCTCAATCGACTTCACTCAACATCACCCGGATTTAATGAATGAAATGGAAAATCTCAGGGAGATAAAGAAAGTCTGAACACACACATTCTCTCGTTCAACATTATAAATGGACAAATTTTCCGGCTTTCGCATTTTGTGATATGTCCTCACGCTCCATCACTTCACTCACTCTCTTTTGCCACCCCCTCATTTATCTTCCTCTACTTTTCGCATTGACAATTTAATTAAATTAAATATTAATCCGCTTGTCGTGATGATATCGAAATGTAATTAAAGCTCATCCACCTGAATTTTCGGTTTTGCTTCACTGATTGAAATTGATTTCCCCTCCGCAAAGTTCATCTCCTCCTCGCCTTGGATAATCCTCATCATCAATTCGATGGCGAGACCATAAAGAGCAAAAGGAGAAAGGTTTTTTAGATAATGTTGTTAAGCAAAAGGAGAGGAAAACTTTTTTCTCTTTAAGCGAGACGACGACGACAAAGTTTTTTTTGTTGGTTTTGCGCCCTCGCCGTAAAATGAATTAAAATTGTGCCATTGACATGAATACGACAAGTAGAAATAGGAAAAAAAGCCCTAAAATCGATTAAGAATTTTCTCTCTCAATCAAATATTGAAAGCACACACAGCTAACAGCGCAATGAGGGAGGGAGAGAACAAAATAAATAAATTATCTAGATCCAGTTCTTGATTGTGCATCGTGCACTCTCACAACAACCACATTTGCATCATAGAGGAAGAAAATGAATGCAATTTGAATTATAAATGTCAATATAAATCATGATCAGGAAATATTAAACGTGCTTGGGAAAATATTTAAAAAAATCCCTTCTTCCGTGTCTCTGCGTACAACTTTTGTATGTTCAATTCAATATATATTCTAGGGAGGATAGAAGAAGTGCACTTGAATTCACTTGAGTTATATTGAGAATTGAATAAGAATAGGAAAGAGTTTAAATCAAGGGACGGATAATTCATGCACGATTCAATTAAATTTATAAAATTAGATAGTTTTGTATGATCGATGATCATTGAAGTTTAAAATATTTTTAAATTTCATATGTTATTTTGAATACATTTTAATAATATTCTCCTAAATTTATAGTTTTTCTAGTGACACAAATATAATTTCCTTTTCTTTTTAATTAATATTAAAATGAGGCTTTCTTAATCCCTTTTTTAAAATTAATTTCAACTCTTAATTCCCTTGACAAGAGTGAAAAGAAGTAAAAAGAACATTTCTGTTCAATTTAACTTTTAAGTATCTCCGAGATTGTAAATTTCTGTAGCTTCTTCGAATTCCTCTTTCATCTGTGAAAATCGATAAGCAGGGGAAAAAATGTAGAAAGAGAAGTAAAATAAATTTACAACTGGAATTGCGGAGAATAAGATACGAGGAAAATTAAATTTGTTGAAAATCCTGAGAAAAAGAAATCAAGATCTTTTTTGTTCTCTGTTGCGAAGTCAATCAAAATTGATTGATGCTTAGCAAAGCTTTTCTTAATGAGTGTCTGGAATTTTACAGCTCAATGCAGACAATGAAGGCAGGGCATTTATAAGATTTCATTGTTTACAGTTTCTTAATTAAACTGGGTAGAATTTTTATAAAGTTTTTAAAATTAGTGTTTATTAATAACCATTTAACACATCCACCATCATCGTATTCAAGAATTATATCTTCTTCCTAAATTATCAAAAAACTAAAATCAAGTTAATGTGATTGCAACTTACATACGTTAATTAACCCTTCAAGAAGTTTAATTCATTAATGCATTCTATTCCTCAATATAATTTACAGAATTTTCTCTCTTGTTAGCGGAATTAAAAATTCATAAAAAAGAACTAAAATCAGTAAATAAGAGTTACACTCGAGTTTTTGTGTTCTTAATTCACACGTCAAGGACAACAAAAAATTGGAACAAAGAGCGAGCTTTAAAAAATTCTTTTAAAACCCAAAAGAAATGAAAAAATGTTTCAAAACCCACACGTGGGTGTTGCCGTGTAACCCACTTGTAACATATCAGTATTGGCTGCCCCTTTGGCTTCCACTTTGGCTTCCCAAAATGGCTTCCCAAAATGCTTCCCAAAATTCTTCCAACTGTGTTTCGACTGTGTTTCAATTTCCATTGTGTTTTATTTTCCATTGTGTTTCATTTTCCACTGTGTTCCATTTTCCATTATGTTCCATTTTCCATTGTGTTTCATTTTCCATTGTGTTTCATTTTCCATTGTGTTCCATTTTCACTGTGTCCATTTTCCATTTGTTTCTTTTTTTCTTGTTTCTTTTCCATTGTGTTTCATTTTCCATTGTGTTCCATTTTCCATTGTGTTCCATTTTCCATTGTGTTTCATTTTCCATTGTGTTCCATTTTCCATTGTGTTCCATTTTCCATTGTGTTCCATTTTCCATTGCGTTCCGTTTTCAATTGTGTTCCATTTTCCATTGTGTTCCATTTTCAGATCCATGTCAATCGATTCCTGGTCCAATTACGAGTTCAATGAGGTACATGAAGCCATACTTCTAAAAAAATGGACATTAGAGGCATTCCTTGGACACTCCTGGCCGGCCGTGACGGTCATTCTTCAAAATCATCAATGCTAATCAATTCCTGATGCAATTACGAGTTCAACGAGGTACATGAAGCCATACTTTTAAAAAATGGACATTAGGGGCACTACTGGCCGGCCGTGATGGACATTGGTGGCACTCTTGGATGGCCATGATAGACATTCCTCAAATATCATCAATGCCTTTCGATTCCTGATGCAAATACGAGTTCAACGACATACATGAAGCCATATAACAGGAAATTTTATAAAAATGGCATTTAGGGCTGTCCATGGCACGACCTGTGGTCATGACCCTCATAATTCCTAAAATGGCCGAATCTAAATTCATAGACCTACCATTTGGCGAAAACTAGAAGTCTCTAGCTATCTCAGGAGCCGAGATCTCGATGGAACAGACGGACAGACAGACAGACAGACAGACGGACGGAAATAGGCGCATATAAGTGTTACACCACTTCGTGGGTTACACTAAAAACCTATATACATATTGTTTTTGCTCTATTTTATACATTTTTGATTTTTTCAAGGCAAGAGTTTATGGGGAAAACTAAAAAGAAATAATTTCCCAATAGTATTAACATATAAATTTTCACTCTCATTTATACGATAAGTGCATGGTGGTAGTTGATCGATATCGAAGGCCAGCAGATGAAAAAACGGATAGAGAGAACAATGGAGGGTAGGAAAGGAAAGGCCTGCCAACACTCATAAAAAATTTCTCTAGCCCATTCGTTTCTCAAAAGTCATTTTAGTCCGATAGGAAAAAATATATAAATTCAAAATACATTCGGAACAAGCATAGAAAAAGTCATTTGCCATCAAGAGTATCCGGAAAAGAAGAAAAGAAAGAAAGACAGGAAATTTCGAAAAAGAAACCAAGGGTTGGTCTCTGAATTACTTACTTCTTATAGAAGTTTTTGTCGTTCCGGCATTGCATGCGACTATGTCATTTTGGAGAATTCATTACTCATGTGTTTAGCGAATGACCAGTGGAAAAAATTTAAAAATTGATTTTGTAATCATTTGATAATATTAAAATCTGAAACTACATACTATACACTCTTCTAACTGGGTTAGACGCCCTTCGTCGTGTAAGAAGACGATGAAAAACATGCCTCGCTCGTCGACAACAATGAATGAGAAAATTTTCAGCATATTCATCTCCTCTCTATACCTTATAAAGCATTGATTATTCACTCTCTGTATAGGATTGAATTGGAATATGGCAAGAAAATATTATGAAGGATAAAATTGCGCTACATCATTTTGAGTGGATCGAATCGGAGAAATATGAATGAATGGCATGGGTCTTTTACATGAAAAAACATCTTTTGTGTGTGATACGCAAAGTTGGAGAACCCACAAAACTCTAAAGGAATCAATATTTGCTCGAGTAATCTTCTTGCTTAATATGGGTGTGTGTGTGTGTATTTGCGCTCGGGTTGCCCTTTTCTCACTCTCAATCCTAAATGCCTTAGCCAGAATATTCTCGAATATAATATCCATCACCCGAATTTGCTTAACGAGCTTTCGAGCTACTTTATGGTTGACTCATCTTTTATCCAAATCACTTCTATCTCTAAATACAAAAATAGCATAGCACAGGGGGGCTCCTCTTGGCATACAACAAATTTTATATCCGATCTACATAACATAAACCGATAGCCGGAAATTATATGGTGAAATATCCCATTCTTACTCTTTTTCCATCCACTTCTTATCTATTACACACATATGTCTTTAAATATAAACTAGCCATTCAGCTCCTAGCTGAATGCCTTGCCTCGCACCCACTATATCTTTCCTTCCGTCCCTTCAAGTTTTTCTTATGAATGAAGAGCAGCAGAAAAAGTGACTTTGGAAATCTGTGATAGAGTATCTCGTGCAGAAAAAAAGCGATAAGATAGAGAGAAACTGAGCAAAAGTTCCAGTCAAATTCATAAGTTTTTCTCCAAGAAAGCAAAAGATGAAAAGATTCATGGTTGACTCAGATGAATATAGCTTGAATATGAATTTAACTAGACAAGACATCCAATTCTTGTAAAAACATTTTTGAATACCCACAGCATAAAACCTTACCATAAATGTTAGCTAACTTCATCTTAATACACACTATAGTCCCCAACTCTGTATCTTTCTCGCCTTTCCCCACATAAAAAGAAACTTTCACCACATATTCACTTATTGCTTTGATCAGCTACTAACTGACCTTCATAGATCTCTCCATTTCGTTCAGCTAGCTCGAATGAAAAGAGTGAAGAAAAACTGAGCTTTTTACAAATTTTCAGTCAAATGACTTTGTTAAAATGAGACGCACACCAAACCGAATGCTAACTTTTGCTGTGGAAAGACTTATATGTGTACAAGTTTCCGGTGTAGATTTCATAACGATTATTCGAATGCAAACAGAATTTTATTTTTTCAGTATAAATATTTTCACACGCTGCGCGTCTAACACACATACAGCTCCGGGGGAAATAATGTCGGGAGAGATTTTTCTCACTCGCTTGCGGTTGAGAAAAATCACGCATTACATTAATTTATCGAATATGGTTTAAAAATCATCAAAAAATAGTCGTCGTTTTTGACTGGGAGGCGTGAAACGTGACTGGGAAATTGAGGCAGAATACGTTTTTGTGTGTGTGGTTGTGAAAAATATTTTTTATTAAGGGCTTCTGCTGCAAAGTTTTATAAATCAAATATAAAATGTGCCACAGCAGGAGTTTAATATTTTTTTAAATAATCAAGTCACTGTTTTTTCAGTGCTGCTCGGGTTTTCACTATTTTTCTAAGCAAAAGACAGACCATGCTCTCTCTCTCTCTCTCTCTCGACAAATGTTTGCTGCAAAAATCAAATTTATATCAATATTGATACACGTTATCTTTCTCTTCGATATCTCCAACTGCAAATAAGTAATCTTGTTATTTTGCGATTTTCCATTCTATTTCTTCTTCATTCGCTCTTGTGCCCATCCGTCTGTCATCAGCCTTTTTTATTCAATAAACCTAACATCGAAAAACAATGAAAAGGAGATTTCTTGCTGACTCGTGCAAAAACTCGCACTTACATGCAAGCATTTTTCTTTGTGGGCTTATGCTAGATCAGATAATAAGAGGAAAAGTTGTTTGTGTGTGAGAGTTTATATGGAAGGTGCTCAAGAGGTGGAGAGAAAATGGACAGAGCCCATTTTATTGTATTTTTGTATTCATGTTGAGACAATTTTCCTAAAGGACATGGCATGGTCGAACATTAATGTAATGAAATGTATAATTTTTTACTACCTCATTGAGGTCAATTGAATTGTTGTTGTCGTCGTCAAACAAGAACGTTTGTTTGGCGCTTTTCTGAAACCAAGATGTCACATATTTTGACGTGTCTGAAAGTCTCTTATAAATCCTACTTTAAACAAGTATAAAAAGTTTAACACTTATTGAATTTTCTCATTTTGCCTTAATAAATCGGATGATTAAAGTAACAAATAAGTTTTTGCTATAGGCGTAAATTTGTTTCCTAATTCTTTCAGATTTATTTTGAACGCACATTCTTCTTCCTTTTCGCTTCAATCCTGAGGCAATTTTGATTCTATCGTCATATATTACATATGAATAGAGATCCTCACGGTTTTCACCGGTTCGGTTATAACCGGTTTTCACCGGAATTTTTAATAACCGGTTTCACCGATTTTTTCTTCCGGTTAACCGGTTTTTCTACTTTTTGAAATTATTTTAATTTTATTAAAAAATTACAATTTAAATTTATAAATATTATCAATGTTTTTAACCGTTTTTATGTTTATTTTAATAAACCTATCTTCAAATACTAATATTGTGAAAAATCAGGTACTAAATGTCCACTAAACTTACGTTTCTCATGTATCAGATATTAAGATATCAAAAGTTTTGTTTTATTCAATACTTTTACGCTTTATCACAATTCAGTTTAAAGTGATTTATTTTATTAAAAAAGTGAAGTGAATTTTGGATTTTCGACAACGCGAGACAAAAAGTGTTACGGTAATTATTGTGAATATATAGTAGTTTTTTAATATTTTTTGTCTTAGCAGAACGTCGTTTTTCGGAAGCAAATCATCTAGTCAGCAAGCTTTTCAATAGACTTGGAATGAGAACATCAATGCAATTGCCTTTCTGAAGTGTTATTTTAGAAATAAGTTAAATTAATCTTTGTTATTTAGTTTTTAAGTTTTTTAAGTTATTAAATTAAATTTTCCTTATTTAAAATTTGTTGTTTTTTTTTTAAAAAAATCCGTTTTTTTCTCAGAAATTTAGATAAAAACTCATAACCGGTTAACCGGTGAAAACCGGTTATGAGCTTTTTAAAACCGGTTAAACCGAAATCGTTAAAACCGGTTATTTAAGGATCTCTACATATGAAAGAACTGAGTGCGAATGGATTGTGAGTAGGAAATTACGTGTGTGAGTTTACTAAGTGCAAGAATGAGGAATGAGGGGCAGATGAAGAAGAAGAAGCAAAGGCATCATGCACGAATTTTCTTTTTGCGTGATGAAAACATTTATGGATGTCTTAAGCATCCATTGCTATTTGAAAAGAAAATTGTTTTGTGTGTCTGAAATTTTCTCATTTTACTTCCCTGTTTCACACTCGATGTGTGTGTGCCGCCTGCTTAAATGTTGTTGCCAAGATTACAATATCCATATCCGCAGCCCCCAACCACCATTCATTGAGTTTAGCTCTCTCACTCTGCACGTTGGATGAAATTACAATTCGTTTTTATTCAATTTTCACAATTCAATTTGTGCTTACTACCGCGCCATGCCGCCGACGTCGTCGTCTCACAGCCGCAACATTTTCAAGTGGATCATTTCCAACTTTTTTTTATTCATTTTTCCTTCACTGTGTGTGTAATCATCTCTAAAGGAAAAATTGTGTTCTTCGCTTAATTTGCATATTTCTTCATAAGTGCCTCGTGTGTATGTATAACAGACACGCGATGAGAAAAAAAGGAATTCGTGATGATGACAGCATACGCAAAGTAGAGTTTTTATATCATTTTTCCATTCGACATGATCATCAAAGCATGAATGAAAATAATTGATGAGCTAATGAGTAATTTTTGTAAAGAGAAAATCCTTTATAAATTTTTAATTTCCATAAGTTGTTCTTTCAATTTCATTTTTTTCCACTACACAAAGTTTTTTCGATCAGCTGTTGAAGAAATTCCAGAAAGTGTTTATATTTCATTGAGGAAAAATGATTGATGTAGAGTGTAATTAACACCATTTTTCCAATGATTTTTGATGTGACGTCAGATCGGTTAAATATATGTGAATTTCATTTAAAGCGTTCTCAAATTTCCTTTTAAATCCCAAGATCCACAAATAATCTTCGCTATAGATTTACCTCCTCCTCCTTCTTTTCCAGCCCTCCATCCAACATCATCATCATCTTTCGTCTCCATTCATCCGTGAGTATGAAGAAAATCCACCAACATACATTCAAGTAAGAAGAATTTTCCGAGTTAAATTGTGTTGAAAATCATACGAAAGGTTTTTCCTCAAGCACATTCTTGTACACAATTTGTGATGTAACGCGTCAACAACTGGTTGGGGAAAAAGCTCCTCACAAGATTGTAAATTTTTTAAATAATTGCGAGAAAATGTATTAAAATTATTAAGTGCTATCAGTGATGATGAGCTATTACATTTATTATATATTATAGGTTAGATTGGAGTGTAAGTAAAGTTGGTTGTTTTTCTTGGGAGTGAAAGGAGGTATGAGTAATAGTAAAACAATTTAATGCGGTTAAAGAAAAAAATGGGCTAAATATAAAAAAAAATATTTTCGAGGGAATCAGTGAGTATAGTGGTAGTCATGTTAGTTGACGGACAGTTATATTAAGCTTAAGTTTAGCACATAAAAAAGGGTTGGAAATTTTTAAAAGTTATTTTCTAATAACTTTTGCACTATATAAAATCCTGAATACAAATAAATACACTTTAAAACTTTATTTGTATGCCTTGCAGTAAGCCTGACACATATGCTACGCTAAGCCTTACAGACATCAACTGAGCTTTATTCTAACCCGCTCTATACCAAGCCGTACATAAATGAAGCAATTAAGGCAAGCAAACAGTCTGATAGTTTTCATATTTGATTTAATCAATTTAACACTCTTAAGTTGTCACCACCATATTACTATAGTCTGACACGTCCATTTATATCCACTGACTACGTCATTTGAGGGTGAGATTAAAACGTGTCGGTCGTGCCAAAAAAGGGAGATGAATGAGCTGCATAAATGAATATAAACAGATACTATTACTGCTGGTAGCTCTGTTAGTTCTACTGCTGTTTATGAAGGTTACTAATCTCTCATCCACACAACCGGATGTTGCAATAACCTTGAAGCTATTTTCTCTTTTCTCTCACTTTAAAAATTATTCATTAAATCTCTTTGTAATTATGCAAATTCGTCTATGAGTAGAGTAAAAATTCTTATAAAATTTAACGGAATAGCAAAAAAAATTACATAAAAAGGTTTTTCTTTTTTAACCCAGTCTCTACTGTCCACTGTATCCTTCTGCAACGCTACTCACGATTATCATTATTATAGAGATTATGTGAAGAGGAAAAGGAGAGGAAATGAGAAAATTTAAATTTTTGTATTCTAAAGAAGAAAAGAAGAAAAACCGCATGCACACAATCCATAAAGATTTGAGAGTGAGTGAGATCAGTTAAGTTTTTGGCATTCTCATATTTTCTCGATATATCATGTTACTTTCTTTTTCTCCTCGCTTACTGCACGACGGAGCTGAATCGTTTCGGTGTGTCAAAAAATTTATTTTTTCTTCTTTGGTACATCCAAAGAGAAAAAAAGAAACAATGCGGAAGATCATATTGCTAAGATAACAATATTTTCTCTCATGAGATTTTCACCCAGTTTTCCTCTCACCCGTGTGTGTGCATGTGAAAAAGCAAGCAGAGCACAAAATTTTCTTTTTTTCGCTATGCTTGAAAGTATCAATAAATCTTTTTCCTGTCTTGCGTCTATCTCTTCTGCTCAACTCATAGTCTGACAGAAATTTTAAAATTCAGCGATAAAGTCAATTTTAATCTACATTTTTGCACTATGTTTTCTATATGTTCGGTTTTTTCTTAGACGATCCTTACGAGAAATTTTATTCGATACACTGGCAATGATACAAAAAGTATAGAAATATGTGAACAAAATTGCAGCATGGATTATTTCAGAAGTGTACAAATAAAGTCTATGTAGGAAGATTCTTGCTTTAAGTTTAGGTTTAGGTTATATTTTATTTAGCCGTAGCTTTTATATTCAATGATATTGTTTACAAGCCAAAAAGCCAGTCGCTTAAAGTTATATAAAAAAAACTAGTTTTTATCCTGATATAACAATAAAAAAGTAAACAGAAAAAGTAAAATAACGATAATATTTGTTTTAATATTCCGTTTAATACTCAAAACGATATGAAGAAATCCTTCCGTATTAACTTTGGAAGAGATGAGAAGTCTATGATAGCACTAAATTTTTTGCTTAAAAATTCTATTAAGTATAATGCTCTGGAATGTCCAGTTTAATTTTAAATCTGTATTGTTTTCAATAATAAATCTAACACAATTTTGATAAAAATAAAAGTGAAATTTTAGCTTAAATTAGCAGTTAAACAAACATATTAGACCACCAACATTATGATAGTTCTATTTCTTCCTTCGCTTTCGGCCATCACGATATGTAATAAAGTCATGCTTCAGGCCGACTGACTCGCCTTTTGGCAACTCACTGACTGCTGTTTTATTGTGCGTGAATACTTGATGAGGCAAGAAAAATTAATTGAAATCCATTTTCTCTCTCCCAAAAAACGCTAGAAAGATACCATAATTGAATTCTATTTCGAGTCTTTCTCTCTCCCATTGCAAAAGTATGAAAATTAGTATTCCATCACTGTTACCATGGCCATTAAAGAAGAACGCAAAAAATGCGTACAACCACCAAAGCTAAATATGATAAGCGAGGATTTGAGTTGGAAATTAGGATGGAAAAGTCACTGTGCAACCAAGAAATTTTTAATCGCCGCAGAATGTGAAAACTGAGTGAGAGAGCGAGAGAAGGAGATAAAAAGAATTGTGAACATTAAAAGATTTTTGAGTATCATCATTCCATGATAAGCTTTCATTAATGAGCTTTAAGGATGCGCTTGTGCATATAATGAAGTACTCTATAGGATTGTATGTGTGTATGAGCTTAGAGCTACACAAACTGCTCTCCCGAAAAAAATTCTAGCAGCAGGCACAGAGCAGCATAGGAATGAAGAACAAGGCACACAATGATATTTATGTGTCGTTCATGTGTTCGTGCAGAGGTCGACAAAAAGCAAGTAGAGCACATTTTAAAATTTAGGACAGCATAAGAGAGAGAATGAGAGGGCGATGGTGAATGATAGTTGCTGGTGGTGTGGGGAAGGATAAAACTGTGTTTTGTATAGGTCGACGTCGTTCATCCTGTTCTGCCGTGTGATATTGAAAGTGGATTTTAGAATGAAAAAAGTAAAAAAAATAATTTATTATTGAACTCATTTTCAAAAGGTTATCGAATGTGTTCACTCAACTGATTTTGGCTGTACAATGCAAATATGTATTGAGTATGAAACTGTCAATAAATGGTGTTTTCTAAACAAAACTTGAAAAATCTATAACAGTTTCTAAATTTAAATTTTATTAATAAAAAATTCACGCTCCCCGAAATTTCACATGTCACTTAACCTTCAATTAAAAATATTTCTCAATGCTGTTTTGCAAATTGACACATGATAATTTTGGCAGGTCTCAAGCATAAAATTCATCAATTATCACAACAACTTCCTGTACAGAAATTTTGTCCAAAAATAATTTATCGGAATGCCACACTACACTTTTTTGCAAAAAAATATCGATTGTTAATTTAATAAATAAAGGCGAAATAGACAAACATGTGTGTGGATGGTATTAATCGACAACTAGCACAGACCTGAATGTGGGAAAAAAAAGTTGTTCGCCCCTCTCAGGGTAAACAAAACAAAATAATTTAAATATTCTTTTTATAGTATTACAGTGTGTTTTTAGTTAAAAAATTAACATCATCGAGTTGTTTAGTCGTCAGTTCATCCAAAAAACATCGAGTTTATCAATTCAAGTCAGGTAAAAGAAGAGAGGAAATGATTATTTTTATTAACGACTCAAGAAAAACTTTTTATTTTCATTACACCTTCTATTAAAAAATTGTTAAATTAAATTTTCTTTAAAAACATCATTTTTATAATTCTCTAAATATTATTTTATTTTTATTTTATTTATTTGAAACTTTTTTGTCATTTCCTTTATTATTTATTTTTTTCCAAATACTTGATTAAATTGATTCTTCACATTGAAGTAAATTATTTATATTACTTTCGTTGATCCACAAAACCAACTGTAATCTTAGTGACCATTGAGGAAGGAAGTAGGAGTACTTACGGACGAAACTTGAATACCTGACTACCCATCTAATCAACTAGATTAGATGAGGAAGGTTGATATAAACAAACTTTGTACAATTGGTTTACTTAATACTTTATAAATTTATTTGAATTTTGTATTTATTATGTGGTGGGCCAGTGCCTAACAGCTTGTCAGGGCTGAGGAAGGTTGTAGTGGCGGTAACTTTTATACAATCCGTCGAAACCACCTTGATTTATTTATTTTTCCAACTCAATCGTAAATTCAGTTGAGGCTGTGCTTAGTTGGAAACACCAATGAGCGACAACAAGACTGTGTACAGCTCAATTATTTCCGTTATGGTAACAACGTCCGGATCGATGTTCTCATTGCCGGACGTCCATAACGTTTTATTTATAACACGAAGAGGGTTGTCGATCGCATTCACGTCTTTCTCAAGATATATTTGCAGCTCCCGAGGTGTGCGATTCCCGCGGGGACGCCTGCTGTTGAGGGGTAAAAAAGTGGTATTATACTCTATTCTTAAGAGAAATCTTAAGAGTTCTGCATGATTACGTTTTTATCCTTAGCCTAAGCTTTCGAGCTATGGAAAAGGAAATTAAAACGGGCGCGTCCTCCTGGTAACTCCAGCGTGCTACCTCTTTGTCATCTATCTATCTAACTAGCACAGACCTGAATGTGGCATGAAAGCTTCGAAATTTTTCTTTTTAAGTTTTTGTTTTTATGGCGATGATAGATGGCACTGCATTAAATGTCATCATCACAAAAAAATGCACGAAAAGCTCTTTTTTAAATAACCATGAATATACTATCTATGACAATGCTAACGTTTCCGCAACATGGCACCATTTTCACTCTCCCTCAACCACCCTCAAATCACATAAAAGCTCATTTAACTGTGGCCGCTTATGCAGGAGCATACACATATACATATTTTTGGAGCACACCATTCAATATCCACAATCCCTCTACTCCCAAGCGCAATTGGTGATTTAAATAAATTACCTCAAAGATTTTTCGTCTAGGTCGATGTTTTTATGGAATATATGGAAATCTCTGAGTCTTTTGCCAATGGATGGAAATTTTTTGAAGTTTTTTTGTGAAAGTTTTATATTTTAGATCTGACTTTCACTCCTTGACCCTAACCATTCACGATGAATGTTATACTCTCAAGCACTCCCCGGTCCCACTGTGCGTCACTATAAAATCGTTGTGTTTCCACGCACAAAAATATTTTCCTTCTAAAATAATAAAAATTTTGACTTTATGCCATGAAGTAGCATAGTTCATGAATCTCTTCAGGGATTTGTACACATCTACACTCAACGAATCACTTTACAGCCCCTCCAATCCAATTATGTGCAAAAGATCCATTCGGCGAAGGTGAGAATTGTAAAAAATTTGCATTTTATTAAATTTTCTTATTTTCATGCCTTCCCATCAACCACTCAAAAATCATCTCTGAAGCGTGTTCACAATATAGCAATCAAGAGGTATGGATGGGAAAAAACCAGATTTTCCTCTTCTTTGAGATAAAATTGGCCCAGCAAGAAGAGGCCAAAATCTCATCACGAAGTACTTTGAAAAGTGAAGGTAGATATCATCATAAACATGGCCTATAAGCATTTATTGTGTTCTTTACGAGACACACTAGCAAGGTAAGTACATTTAGAGTACGAAATGTTTTCCCGCTGGGAGGCACTTATCGAAAATGATCTGAAATCATTTTTTCAGGTTTCCCTTTTTGCAGATATACTTACATACACACATTTTTAGTGCGAAAGAAATGAAATAATATACAAAAAGGAATTTCTTTCTTCAAGCAGATCCATTTTGTACAATTTCCTATATTGAAGTATCATTTAATGTTGAATACATCACTTGAAAGAGAAGAAATCATATAACAAACTCAGAGCTCTCAACTCGTTCTTATTGAATTATATTTTTCAAGATATGATGACGGAGGAAAAGATGGAAAAAAATATGAAGAGGGCTTAATTTTTTTTCAAAGGGTTCGATTCGAAAATAACTTATTTTCCAAGCACAAAGGCGATATTATGGTAATTTAGACCGAGTGGTAATGGTGAAATAATCGTAGAGCAAAATTAATTAGGAGCAATATGTCTTTCATTACAATTTTAATAAAAAAATTTCAAGAGTGAAAAGAAAGCTTTTATTTTTTTCTTTATATTGTGTCGCATTCTTATCATCATTCGTTACCATCCCTCCTTCCCTCTCACTTTTATTATTTGCTTACAAGCATATATATTGAAAAATGTAAATTTAGGACGCATGAGAATAAATCACTTGTGAAGGCTTCGTTTTTTATATATATTCAATTTATGAAAACGGCCAAAGCGCTCTCACACTCTTCACATAATAGCATTACGCCCAACATCAGCATTCTATTTTTTTCCCGTTTCTTCCTGCTCCCTGCTGATGATGATGATACTCTCTTTTACTGTGCTATTGCCATTGACTGTATTTCCGTTCTTTTAAAACTAAATTTCTGGATTTTATAACCTGCCATCAACCTCGCGGCGGGTGAGAAGAGATTTAAGTGAGAGATATGCTGGTTGATAGTTCTGGATAAAAATTATAACTGACAGAACCCCGAGCTGCGGGGTCAAAGATTATTTATTTTTGGTGTATCCACTTTATTGAAACAGAAAAATTCATATTTTAGATGCTGTAAATTTAAACAGGAGACAATGTGTTATCCGGTCTCATGAATTATCTTATCTAAAGTCCCACTTTCACGTATAAATAATTAATGAAATCTCGAGACAATTTTCGCACATCTTATGTCATTAGAAATTCATGTGAAAAATCTCCCGCGAGGCCTCTCAGTAATTATAAATTTTCATCAAACCTTCATATCTATGACAACCGTCATAAACTCACATTTTTATTCTGTTGCAAATGAAATTACGAATAAAAATTCGATCACGAAAGAAAAAGATAAAATAAATCGTATTTTAATTGCTCACAAGGGGAGAAATAGACGAGCAGCTGTGATTCAATTGGTTTTGCCTTTTCCCAACCACATACACCGGACATACATACATAAAAACATGTGATGGGGATTAGACAGGCATAGAAGAGTCATTTTTGCCGATTGAGTGGAGCTTAAAAATTATTCCAATTCCCTGAGCACATCACTCTGTCACTCCGGCAACTGCTGCTGCTGAACACATTAAGACGGATAATTTTTTTGATTCTGTGTATTCACCGACCTATGAAAAGTATCTGCTTTTAATACAAACTGGTACGGTGTAGAAATTTAGTGCTTCCCCAATTAAAAAAGCCTGTGAACAAATCTAATTTTTGTAGAAAGCATTTAACCCTATCTTAATATTAATAATATTTCAATAAATTTCTCACACCTTGATTTTTATTCCCTTTGTCTCGTTTTGTAACATAAAACTTTTGCTCTTTTTTCTCCCTCATATAAAATAGTTGAATACGGAAAAAAACTGGAGCATCATGATTATTGTAAAAAGAATTTTCCTTCTTCATGACATTGCACACAAAAATTCTCTGCTTCCGCCTTTCTTTTATTCGTTGTCGTCATCATCATCAACTTATATATAGGACAAAATAGCAGCAGTAGTGTGACGGCAGTTAAAGGAACAGCTTCACAATTTAGCTTTGCAGCATTTTTTTAATGCTAGTAATGAAAGTTTTTCAGAGTCTCTCGTGCATGAAAAATGAACATGTAAAGGAGACAAAAAAGCAATGACAATATTCTAAAGTGTGGCAATTGAGATTACTCTATTAGTGTGGTTACTCTTTGCGTTTGATTTTTTGACTTTTTAAAAAATGTGACAGCCCATGAAGCACTTGATTTTGAAAGTGGAAAAATTTCAACAAAAATCCTGAAATTTCTTTCCTTACTTTGAAATGCAACAAGAATGAAAAGTGATGCAAATTGCTCCTAATTGAATAATATTTCAAGCACTTAGAATCATGCTCCAGCTCTATGACACTTGTAAAATTAATTACAATTCTTATTCTTTTCCCATAGTTCATTTTTCTCTCACAGCCGTTTTTTAATTAAACTCATTTTTGAATAGAATTCTAATGGCATTTATTTTATTGATTTTCAAGTCACCATAATTTTTTTTATTGTTATTGAAGTAGTATACATAAGTGCAGAAGGTTAAAGCTTGCTTTTTTCGTTTCTCCTCGGCTGACTCTACCCTCAAAGCATAAATCATGCCGAACCATAATAGAAATTATTTTTCGTTGTTAACGAAAAAGTCGCTCTTTTCGCTATTCTTCTCCATATTTTTGTGAGCTACTCTGCTCGCTCGCTCACTCACTCGACCCCGTGTGCAGAGGAGGCACACAAAAATTTCGACGAAGAAATATTTATGTCTTTGGAATTTCATTTAGAAGTCTAGCAATAAAGGATAATTGAGGAAAAGGATGTGAAGGATTTTTAAGGCTATCAATAATTTCTGAATGGCGTGGGGCGAGATTTTAGAGGGCTGTGGGAAAAGTTTAATCAAAGTAATTTAGAGAGGGCAACTTGAAAATTAATCTGACAGCTTTCAGTAATTTTCTCAATAAAAATCGAAATTCCATTAAGCACCGCTTTGACTCTAATTTTAAGTCCATACTGTGCTAAAGCTGAACTTTCCGCTAATTCATTCTCAAAAAATCCTCTCTTTTCCAACAACAACAACAGCTAGCACTGAATGGTGACGTGCAGAAACAACAGCAATAATAGAAAAGCGGAAAGAAAATTTTATCTCAAGCCGATGAATTACAAAACAGGAAATAAATCTTTCACTTTCGTGATTTTCTCCTCTCATCCGAATTTTATTTCAGTTTTCTTCTTCTCTGTTATTTTTTACATAATCCTTATGCACACAGCAAAGCTTTAACTCCCATTTTTCAAACATTTTTCTGCTCAATCTCGAACAAGTCGAAAATTTTCTTATGCTCTTTCCTTTCAAGTTTTTTTTTCTATCTTGAAACCACAAGAAATCATACATGTTAGAATATTACGTTTGCCCTGCAAGTCGATTTCACTCCACTCCTTTTTTGCTAATACAAACTGCTGCAAAGCAAAACACAAAAAATGGATTAATGGTCGCACATGAAAAATTACACTTTGTGAGGGGTGCTCGACTTCTGATAGAGAGCTAAGATGTAACACAAAAAGTTTATTTCGGGATGTCAGGAAGTGAAAGCTTTGACATTTTCAAGATTTTTTTAGTTTTTCATACTTTTAAAGTCTTGAAATTTTTGAGTTTTAAAAAATTATATTTGAAAATGAAAAATGACAGAATTTATGTGTAAAAAATGTTTTCTTCCCTTGATCAATTTCCACCGCCTGAGATCATTTTTTCATCTACTCTAAAAGGACATTTACACTGAATTATTGTAGTGTGAGGCAAACTGAGTCATCTCCAACAGCAAATATAGATGAGATACATTTATAAAAAGTGTATTTTCTTCCTCGGCATATAACGATATTAAAAATGTATTTCAATGATTAATTTTTCGGTGTCAATGTCCAATTTTTTGGTTGTTCTTTGCTGCTCTACTTTTAGTGTTCGTAAAAAAACAAGTTGCAAAAGTTTTTTCCTCACACAATACTACTTTCTTTTCTTCCTTCACTTTGAACTTTTCAAAGCTCTATAAGAGGCGTAAAATACTTTTTTGGCAATGGATTTTTCTCCTGCATATCTCTCGCTTGCTCTTGGCTCGTTTATTTGAGTGTTTTAGTGCTTTTTTAGGGTAACAGAAAGAAAGTAAAAAATGAGACAAGCTGAGAATGTACTGAGTTTACGACAACGACACATTTTTCGTTTGTTGTTAAACGTTATAATTTTATTTCTATTTTATACTCTGGATATTTTTATTGAGAGAACAAGTGATACTGGGTGATGAATGAAGGAAAACTTAATTATATATTTTGTAGGAAATATTATTTAAAAATTTAAAGTGTTTATGGTGAATTCTGTAAGTTAAGTTTTTAGTAATTTTCAAAATGGCTATTTTGAAAACTTAAAAAATTCTTTTTTATCTAACTTCTACCTAACTTTATCGTTGACTTTAAGTTATTTTTTAAAGCAAAATAGTATGAGACAAATTTTAAACACGAAAGCTTTTGTACATAACTCACTCTCTTTTTTCCGCTCAAAACATCATCACCATATAAAAAGGAAAGCAAAGCAAAAAGAACAACCATATATATATTATCCAATATAAAAAATATTTAACATAAATGTGCTATCATAAGAAAATTAAATCTGAATCAATATTAAAGCAATTTTCCTAAAAAAAGTTGTAAAGATTAAATGAATATTTGTAAACGCATCTTTTAGTTTTCAAATGTGTCTTAATACTTTTTTTTAAATTATTCATGCTCAAATAATTCCAGTAATCTTAAGAACTTTCTCATAAAATCAAGAAAGCTCTTTTTAATAATATCCACACCTCCCTTTCGAATACAAAAGACAACGCAATGGTATGTAAATATTATTTTATGCCTCGTGATTTCAGCAAATTATTTCGCTTTGGTCTTGTCGTCGTAGAAGAACAAAAAGTATTAAATTGCATGCTTTTGATTTATTTTCTTTCTTTTTTACTAGTCCAATAATCTTCTCTCTCACTCCACTATTCCAATCGCAATCAGACACGCTCAAAATGCCAATAAATTCCATCGATTCATTTTCCCTAGTTTTATTTTTATGATGTGACATAAATAAATAATTTAATGTGCATACATTTATGAGAAAAAGAGAGTGAAAAACAGAAAAACCTAAAATAATAAAAATGTGTTAGTTCATGAAATATTTACAAGAGACAATTGGAATGGACCCCTAAAATAATAAGCCTAGAAAGGACGCGGACACGCGATTCCCATTTTCTTTATTTTTATAACACTTCCGTTAGTAAATAAATTCCTCGCACCTTCTTTTTGGGTTGTTTATGTTCTCTTCCCACGTACAAAGTCGTACACAAAAAAGGATAATCGAAAAATGAGGAAATTCTTCTTTATCTACTTCCTTCATACACTTGAATGAATGCCAGACACACACTTTGATCATAATGAGCTTTTACGTGCCTTCTTTTACACTTTTTCTCTTTTTTGTTATGACTTTATCGTAGGTTTATTTTATTCCATTCATAGTCATCTTTATAGTCTGTAGAATTTCTTGTGAGAATTTAATTTTTTCTTGATGATTTTTGAAAGTGTTTTCAAAAAAAAATTTTATTTTCTTCGCAAAATAATTGCATGATTCTAATCTTTCGTCCCTTGTCTTCTCTTTTAGTCTTGAAAATGTAAAAGCTTTATATGTGTACCGTTAGGCTCATAGCTCATAAAAGAGGATTATCATACTAGGATAAAGTGCGGTATGTGTAATGAAATATTTCACAAAATATTCACTTGAGCACGAGAAGAAAACCATCCATGCTCAATATCAGCCTCCATTAGTCCGAAAAAAAGGAGAGAGAAAAAATATTGTCGACTATCTATTTCAATCTCCTTTTCTCTCCTCATCCGACGACGTCGTTCAATATCATTAAATTGATTGGTTCATATCGCATGCTACTTATATGTGCCATGTTGAAAGGGGAGGCAAAAGCATATTATTCATATTCCATAGAGTTGAAGTCTCAAGTAGATGGGTAGAGATATTTTAGGGAAATGAATTTTTATGTTTTCAACTTCTTTTCCGTAATATCAATGGATTATTGAGTTATGATAGGAATGAAATATTTCATGCTTTTTATTTTTGGATATTGTCTGAAACCTTGCGGATGTGGGTAGAATATTTTATGAATTTTCATTAAGGAGCGAATTTAAATTTTTGAACCATAAATTCACAACCTAGGTTTCATAGCTATTAAACTTGAAATATATCCCTTGCTCAATGATGTAGACGAAAATGAAGAAATGCAAATCAGCGAGAAAAAAAAAAGGAGGAAATTATTTCATTTTTTTTTTATAATCGATAGGCGTTCGTAAATTCACCCTTTTTATACCTCCGCGGCGAGCATATTCTCTTTTCATGAGTTTTCACTTCAAAGCATTTTTTTTTCCTTTTTTGCATGCATGAATATGAAATTTTGTGTGTGAGGAAAAATAATATCTTGGATGAAAAAAGTAAAAAATAATCAAGGTGGCAACTGTTGTTTAAGGATAATTAATAATTCAATTTTAACTTAGAATCAACTTTTTAAGTTTTTTTGATGTTCCACTTAATTTATTTGAAAAATATTCGATATTGCAGTCAAGATTTATTCGTATATCATCCTAAATTCTCGTAAACCAAAAAATTTAATTAATTTTCTTTTGATATTTATAAACAATCAATGACGATTTTTCTTCACACTATGTTTTTAATAGCCATAAAATATATCGTGAATCGTGATAAATTTTTTATTGATTATGTGTTACTGGAAGAAAATTTAGCTAAACGAAAATCTCTTTTTGATATCGAAAATTTCTAAATTTAGAACTTCATCGTAAGTCGGGGATGTACGTCAAACATTCATATATCATCATGAGAAAAAATCTTTTTAAGAAAATAAATTTTTACAACTCTTTACGCTCGATTAATTTTTGCTGGCGAGTCAAGATTATTAATAAATTTCTTCTTTAATCGATTGTCAGAGACAGCCTGAAACTTTTGCAGAGTGACTTGGAATTAATTGGTGGACAAATGATTATAAAAGTTATATTAACTTATAAATTTTAATTATTTATTTAAAAACTCATCAATTATTAAATGAGTTAATTAATGAGTTATTAATACTATTCAATTTCGGTGTTAAAGTTTTGTTCATAATTAAATTAAATTTTGTCTTATTATAAAAATTTATTAAAAAATAAAACTTCACATTTTTAAAGCTGGAGTGACAACACAACTTTTGTTATTCTTTGTACCTAAAAACCATCTTTGAAAAAAGACCAAAGCTATATAAAGAGAGAAAAAACATTTTAGAAATAATTTATGCAAAGTCATTTTGAGCATGAAAAATAATTTTTTAAAAAAAGCTTTGAAATATAAATTTTCTTTTCATTCTTTTCACTACAATAATCCCCTTCCAGTGGTTGCATTCGTGTATGTGTGTATTCAGTAAAACTTGAGGAAAGGGATGGAAAATGGTTTTTTTTCTTTGCGAATATTAATCACTAAAAAGCTCTTTAAGCACACACTGATTCTACTTTCTCTAGTCGCTATTGATATTTGTGCGTTTCATCAATTATTATCATAATTTCTATTCCCCATTTTTCATCTCAATCATAATTTATCACTTTTTGTATCATCATACTTTCAATATATTCTAGTTTTCCTCTCTGTTTTGTGGCTTATATACGAAAGAAAATAATGGATAGATAAGATGGGACATGCATGAGTTGATGATTGACTCTCATTCTCTGCTATTTTTATACATGTATTATTACAATATTAACTTTATCCCTATGCCAACTATTTATTCCATTATTATTCAATCATCGAGTACTATGTGTGTGGGACTTGTGATTACTTAGTAGTTAAATTGAATAAAATTGTAATGCTGAATAAATTTGTCGATCATAAACATGAAATTGTGGATTATGGCTGATTTTTTTGTCAGGACATTTTCCTTTTCATTCTCTGATATAGAAAGGTAAATATTTGATGATTGACAACATTGAACGAAGGAAAAGGAAAATAATGTCGATTGTTATTGAAAGAAAGATTTTGTAAATTTGAACAGGGCTAGTTTAATCTTTTTGTACAGTTTAGCGATTTTTCAACAAAAAAATATAAAAACTCAAAAATCTTCTCACAATTGTGAACAAACTAGGAAAAACTAGAAAAATGATCCATAATAGAAATCACTTGTGATTTTTTCTGAAGCAAACACACACACACAAAAATATGAAGAGAATATCAAAAACAGATTTTTCCTCTCCGTCGACGTCGTCCTTTTTTCCTAGACATCATTGCATTTGCTGATATCAATAGAAATTTTTCTCATAGTCATCATCATCCTTTTACAGTTTCCTTTCATCGGATGAGGAAAAACAGAAAATTATGTTTTTTTCATTTGACATAAAGTCATCGTGTCTCCCGCCTTCAGAGATTTATTTTTTCAATTTTATCGCCGAGAAAACAATTTTCTTTTGTATGTCATCATTGTAAAGACCAAAAAATTTGAGATATTTTTTGGTGTAATGATGAAAAATTAAGAGAAATTTTTTCAACTGCTTGTCAATTATGACAAACTTTCCAACTTGTGATTTTTCATCCTGAAACACTCTTCGACTTTTTCACATAAATATTTACTTGCCTTGCCAATCCACGCGCTTTACTTTTCAAGATAGAAAATGTTCAAGAACAAAAAACTCAACATAAAAAATTAATTAATTTTTTCCCTTTTGATTTTCGAACTCACACAAATTAAAGAGGACGAAGAGTAAAAAAGAGGGCAAACTTTCCAACTTGTGATTTTTCATCCTGAAACACTCTTCGACTTTTTCACATAAATATTTACTCGCCTTGCCAATCCACGCGCTTTACTTTTCAAGATAGAAAATGTTCAAGAACAAAAAAACTCAACATAAAAAATTAATTAATTTTTTCCCTTTTGATTTTCGAACTCACACAAATTAAAGAGGACGAAGAGTAAAAAAGAGGGCAAACTTTTCACAAAATTTATTAAGTTGTAATTAACAGATTGAAAAATGCGACAGTGAATAATGAGCGATTAATGCCAAAGTTCGTCAAAAAAACAAGAATAAGAACTTTTGCTGTCAAACACTTCGAGAGAGAGAGAGGGGAGATTTAAACAAACATTTGAAAATTAATTACTATAAGCACAAAACTTAATTTAATCACTGCAATGCACTGAGAAAATAAATTTATGAGACAGATGGAAATTAAAACAACAAAAAATTGAACAAGTAAATTTTGACATTTAGAAGTGAGAAAATCTTGAGGAAAATTTTAAATAGTGTTTAAATTGTTCAAGCGAAAAAGAAATTTTTTAAATAAAATTATTTAATTTACTTGAAATAATTTCACTATTTACTTTAAGTCGAATTTGACTTTTCCCAAAAATTTCACCACAAAATCACTTGGATTTTTTCACTCTTAGTTTTCACGTGGAAAGATTTCTATTTGCATTTCACTTGAGTCTTCATTCATCTCTTAATTAATTAATTTTCCAACTTTTCTCGTTGAAGTTCGAAGTTTTCACTATGAATGATAAAGCAAATACATTCTCTCTAAAAAAGCCTGAAATTATCTTAAAAGTACACACACTCAAGAATTTTTCGACAATATTTTATAGTGCAATTTATTTAAGCTGTCTGGTGGTAATTTTCATTCTTTTTCTCTTGCTTTTGTTGAGTTAAATAATTAAAGCGCGAAATTTATTAATCCTTTTAAAACAACCTCATCAATTCATGCATTCATTATGTTAATTCTTGCTTAACGCGCTAATGAAAATAAATTTCAGCATTTGAGAAAAAGATTTTCTCACATTTTTAAGATTTTCTCTCACTTTTATTCACAAAATAAAATATAGTAAAAAAGATTTTAATTTACCGATTTTTTTTTGTATATTTTGCGTAATCTCAGTAAGGTTTTCCTATAAATGCAATTTATGCAAGCAGCAATAAATGTTTTTCTTCTTTTCTCTTTTGGAATAAGATAAATTGAACTAGTTTCTGACTTGGAACAAATCTTTATGTTTGTTGGGGATTAAATTCAACAATATTATTTTTTTAATATATAATTTATATAAGAACTGTAATAAGGATTAATTTATTTATTTTTCTCTACTATTAGAACTTTTTTTGCTAAATTCTTGTCAATTAATTTTTTTCACTTCACTTTTCATTCCATTTTATATCTGAGACAATATTTAATTTTTTTGTTCCTTTTTACTAATCTCACAAACTTTGAACGTAAATAAGTTTTTTAATTATATTTACACTTCTTCGGTTATTACTCTTCTCTTGCGTTAGAGATTGAAATCAACGGTTAAATTTAACATTAATAATTATTTTAATAATTTAAAAATTCTTATTCATTTGTGAGAGATGTTTACAACGCGACGTCAGACCATCAACTAACAGTCGAAAAAACAGAGAAAAAATCGGAAAAACTATATTACTAATGAAAAGTTGTATGATGTAGTATTATTTGTTATGTATGACTCCACGTTCACGTTCAGCTCTCTCGCTCTCTCGTGCACGAAGCAAAATTCGACCATTTTCTTCGCTTTATACGAAAACGAAGCTGCCAACATGGTTTTTCGCTCTCTTTGCACTCAATTTTTTAATTTTCCTACATTTTCTCTCAAGCCCGCGTTCTCTCTCACATAGCTGCAAAATTATCGAATTTTTCCTGTTTCTTTTGCTTCCCCAAATTCGCTTTGATATCGAGCGAAAAAGTTTTTATCTTCTTTTTTTTCGGTATATTCAGAAAAGATTTCGATAATGCAATTTCTCTTCACCGAAGTTGACCAGGAAATCGGTTTAATTGGAAAGAAATTTTTTCTCGTTCCGCACACATGACTGAAAGTCCCCGTGGATATTATTCTGTAGCATTTTTGCTTGTTACAAGGATATTTGTTCAGCTTTTTCTTTCTCTCCATACTCTCCTTATCGTCTCACCGAAGATTTATGTTTGAAATACATGAACAGAGATTTCATTCTTCAGTTTAATGTTCAGCTACCTTAAAATTTAAAAGACTTTTCTTAAATTTTAAAAGATCACTCTCAAATTGACCAAAGAATGTTTTCTCCGGGATTTTTACAGTTCTGAATTGATCTATATATATGTTTTTTGGAGAGTGGGTTGAAATGAGTTGAGACATCGTGATGCCGGATGACATGAAATCCCTTTCAATAAATCTTATGGCATCAGGGAAAACATATGTCATATGAATTTATATTTGCTGCTTATACTTTGGTGGGTTCTTTGGGAGTTGAAAAAGAAAAATGGGATGATAAAAATGAGTTGTATTTTTATAAAAAAAATTTTAAAAACCTAAAACCTTAAATTTTGAAAATTACATGAATTTTGTATGAATATGTAAATAATTAGATGTAATTTTTACTAGATTACAATGTAATTGTTCATCTCTGATTACTTGATTTCAAATCAAGTTATTTTTAATTTTCATTTCTTTATTCATTAACTCTAATTTTACACCTTCAAGTTTAAGTTGATTGAGTATAACAGAGAGTTGAGTTGTGAATAAAAAGAAGAATAAAATAGTTAAAAAAATTTTTAAAACCCACTTCTATTTAGTACATTCCGCACGGAAAAGTATAAAATAAAATAAAATCAGTATAAAGACTGATATTTTTATATATTTTGTTTACCCCTTGCGTACATCAAACAAAATTTTGATATTATTTGCTGTATCGTGATATATTTTAAACATGCGTGTGCATGTAATACTTGAATGGAATGAAAATTGGAATTAAAGAACAAAATAAAGAAGTGGGGGCGGTATATTTTTGATGTGCATTTTGCCAAGTGTTTAATTATTTAAACCGCCCCACTTCTTTATTTTGTTCTTTAATTCCAATTTTCATTCCATTCAAGTATTACATGCACACGCATGTTTAAAATATATCACGATACAGCAAATAATATCAAAATTTTGTTTGATGTACGCAAGGGGTAAACAAAATATATAAAAATATCAGTCTTTATACTGATTTTATTTTATTTTATACTTTTCCGTGCGGAATGTACTAAATAGAAGTGGGTTTTAAAAATTTTTTTAACTATTTTATTTAATACTTTTTCCTGTTCAAACTTTTAACATATCAATGGTTTAAATTTTCTTTAGTTTGTTTGGTCCATTTGTTTTTCTGATTTGTTTTTGTTTACCTTTTATTAATTTTTATGAGCCCTCGATCAAGATTTAAATTCTAACATGCCTTTATTTTTTTTTTTTTTTAACTTTTTATTACATTTATTTTATATTTTATTAATTTTAATATAATCTGTTATTTATTTTATTTTCATTTTATACATGTTTTATTTATTTATCCAAGGTGAAGATGGACGTGTTTTTGTTCTTGTCCCGAATTGTAGCGACCTCGTTTATTGACACGTCCTTGTCCTCGTCCACGAACTGATTTCTCTCGATTTCCGTCTCGTTTGCTTTCTTGTTGTTCCTTTGTCTTGTCATTTCCGTGCTTAAAATTAAATGTATCAAAGATCATTATTTTTTTGTTCAATTTTTTTTCTTCAAATTTTACCTAAATTCATTTCCATCAGCTTCTGAAAAGTGTCCGTTTGAGTTTGTTTTGCCATCTGAAAATTTAAAATATTTTGACTTTAATTTGACAAATTATATGTTTAATTTAATTTTGTTTCTTATACCTTTGATATTTGTGATTACACTTTGATGTGATTTAAATTTGTTTTATGATGAATTGACGAATTTTAAATATTTGTATTTTTTTCTCCAAATGTTATTGTTTTGTCGAAGGGTTTTATATCGAAACTGAGGAATTAATTTAAAGTTTAAAAATTTTTCTACCGTTACTTCTTACACAGCTGATCTCGCTCCGCTTCGCTACGCGACATCAGCTGTGCGTGACGCACAGCCGTAAACTCTTCAATGCTCGAGATGAAATTAGTTTTAGGGTATATTATAGAAGTGGGAAAAATGGATCTTCCCAACGTAATTCTCATTTCTGTATGTGAAAATATTTTTTTCTTTTTCATACCTTTGTTGCTGGTTATGAAATATATATTTTATGCCTTTTGCATAAAGCTGTCGTATTTCACTTTCGTGAATGAGAAAACACACACATTTTTGTGGATTTATCTCACATCGCCTTTTACTGTTTGTATTACTATTATGGCACTAGACATAGCGTTCATGAGCAAATTGATGAAAAAAAATATTTTTCACTTAGGAATGTTGTGCAACAAATTTAGAATTACTTGTTTTTTATTTCAAAACAAAATATAAACGACACAATATCTTTCTCTAATCGTTTTAAAATTCCCAAACGTTTTAATATTGCATTAAAAGTTTTGAGAAATAAAAACTTCCCCGGTGACATACACAGGAAAAGAAAATCGAAAAAAAATAAAGAATAAAAAACTATTCAAGAAAAATAACATTAGAAATCGTTCAATTCCACATGGCACACCAACGTTTCCACGTTTGAGTCACCCTTGCCATTCACTCTTTTTTATTCTGATATTATTGTTACTCTCACCTTTGAAGTAAGAATCTTGCGAGTAATTTCATATAACATTGCTAGGATTTTTTAATTAAATTCTTCTCGTAGTCATAATGAAAGTGAAAGCGTGATGTGAGTGTGTTGAAAGTTTAAGCTCAAAACATTTTATTACAAACTTGAATGCGCTCGGAATTCTTTTATCATAATAGATTTTAGAAGTAACGTTAAATGACTAAGTATTTGACTTGAAACCTAGATGTGAGTGGAGTGAGAAACATCAAATGAAATTTTTCCACCTTTGAGGAACTTTGAAATGCTGAGTGATTTTTTGTTTTCTATACTGCTATTGATTTTATTATTTTTGGAGAGAAAGCGAGAGAAATGTGTGGAAATACTAAAATCCAAAGCTATGCTAAAATATTTCCTCACTTTGCTCTCCCTTTGTGTTGTATGTAAGAATGCTATATATCGCATATTAAAGAGCTTTGAAAGTTTTGAGGAGATGAAAAGAAAAAGGAGAATGAAAATTCCATAAATGGCAGATAGATAAATGATTATCATCGCCGTCAAAGAGAAGAAGAACCTGATAGGAGTTCAGCACACATTTAAAAAAAATCAAAGCCCAATAAAAACTCAATGAAATTCTCTGTCTAGTTTTTAAGCCTTGATAAACATTTCAAAAAGTCGAATGTAAATTCTAGTGATCACGCACAATTTTTTTTTATAAAACATAATAATGAAATTCTCTATATTTTTTTCCTCATCAATTTAATATGTTTTCCATGTCGACATTAAACATAAACCTCCTCTGCTGCTGCTGCTGTGCAATATTTATACTGGTATTTAGTTAAAATCGATTGCGTCAATTTGTTTTTTGTTGAGGTTATTCTGGTTATTTTCTTTACTATTTCTCTTTCGGCCAACTAATAACAAAAACCATGTTTATATTTTCCTACACACTCTCCTAGTGTGAGAGAGCATAAAACAACAGTGTGTTCAAAACAATATTTTTCATAAAAATAATCTAGCAAATAATATAAAATAATTAATTGTTTCCGTTTAGCAATATATAAATACGAGCATACTCACATAGAGCAGTTTCCATTCTTAAAGCTTTGCCATAAATAAATTTTCGAGAGGAAGGGGAAGAAATAAAGAAAAACCAAAGGAATGTGCCTTATATCATACGACAAATGAATTGGGGAAAGGTCCTTTTCAGTCTTTTCGTCTCTCGCACTTTCTTAGTTATGTTTTATTTTATTGTTCATTGTTAACACAAACTAGAAAAATATTTTTGAGCCTTCTCTCATTTTTGCACACACACAGAAAAACGTTTTGTTCGTCTGCGAAACTTTTTTTATAGCCTTATGAATGATTAAGGAAAATTAACTGCAAATGAGTTTTTAATAGGAACATTTCATGCCAAGCCAAATATTTTTGATTCCTTCGAGTTCCGTGTTAGTTGAAAGATGTTTCTAAATTTTTAATAAAAAGCTCTAAAGAAAAGTGAAGACAAGCTTTCGAAAATCTTAAATTTTTAAATATTCGTATAGACTTCTCAGAAATTTAATTTTCCTTCATCAGTTCTTCACATTTGACATCTTAAAAATCAATGCTTTCACTTCTCACAGAGTGAAAAATAAGGAAAACTTTTAGCACCCAAGAGCTCTCGAAAGTGCTAAGCCGAAAATGACCTTGCGAACAAAGTGATCGACAGATTTATAAGAGTTTTAAAATTTGTTCGGATTTAACCATAAAGTTTAATGATAGCAATTAATTTTCCATCTTAAGAATCAAGCACACATTTATCAGTCGGAAAAATTATTTTCGGAAACGTTTTCTTTGGGTCAGTTCTAAATGGCTCTATTAGATAAAATACAAACCACCAATTTAACCCATTTATCCATTCTTTCATCGGCATGTCTGATTGTGGAGTTATTGTGCGTTTTTTCACAACCTCCTCTAAGCAAACAAAAGTTCTCGTCTATAACTATATTTAGAAATTGCTTAATTGTTAATTGTTTTTATGGCACACCCACAAAAATTTTATGCTAAATCACATACCATAACTGTCGCTTATTCGCCATGGAAATTTTTTGTATAGACTTTTTAAAACTAATGACAAGTGTTTAAATGTTAAGATTACCTTTATGGAAATTAACAAAATTAGAACCCTAATTTTCTCGCATTCTGTTTAAATCATTATTTCGATCTTAATGAGAAAAGTTTCTCACGCTTATTGATTAAATTACGTTTACACTCATTTCACTCTTATTCGACATGAATACATCCCACATCAATTCACCAATGGCTTCATCATTGAGCAAACGTATGATAGCAGTGGTTACGCTCCATGTTAATAATGAGTAAGAATGAGGCAAGTAATAATGAGATTTATTGAAACAAAACAGCGATATAATACGTCGTTAATTTTCTCTTCACAATGTGAAGGCGTACGATATCATTTATAACGCGTTAAACAATTCAATTCCATGTGATTACTCTTCGTAAGTCGTCGTCATATTCAATAATTCATTCTATATATATATTCTAATTCAATAATCGGAATGAATAAATTTCCTCGCACTCAGATAACTTTGTGCCTTCTCGAGTATATAAAAGATATAAATTATTTTCTAAAATATATTCGGAGAGAAATTTTTCTATTCTCAGTACCGAGAGACATAATCTTTTAAATACTTTTTTCTTAGCTTTATTGTTTAATTGTTATATTGTGGTGTTATTGTTTTTATTGCCTTATTTTTTTAACCTACTGCTTGCTGCTTTGAGAATTGGAAAAACCGATTTAGGATTTATATTAATCGTTACTTTTCCTCCTTTTTCAGGCCCATTTCCTCAAGTCGTCATTTTTCTTTCGCTTTTTACTCAACAAGAGCTGGGAGATTTAATGAGTGAGTGCTGAGGACTAAAAACAACAAGATTCTTTAGATGGGTTGGGGAAGGTGAGCGAGGCGTTTTAACTCGATAACAAAAAATCAAATCCTAATTAATTTTTTTAAAATTCCAAAATAAGTTTGTTTATTTTTAAACACACAAAAGTTTAAAGGAAGATTAATTTTTTTTGTTGCTAGGCCTTATCACTTCTTCCTCTTCAACCACCGAAAAAAGCAAATTCTATCACGCAATTGTGTGACTAATAAATAAACTTTGTGGCTTTGAAGAAAAGAAATACGATTTTGTATCCAACAACCTTCCTTCTCATTAAACTCTTTGTGGTAAGAGCAAGTCAAATGAGAAGGAGTGGGAACGCAAAAAAGCGGAAGCATTCAGCTCAATGGGGCACTAATTTGTTTTCTTTCTTTCCGGTATCGGAAAAGTTGTTCGGGTACATGTTAAAATGCCGTGGTTGCTGCTGCGTGGCACAAAATTTCTTGAAATAGCCATCAAGATGACCGATATATCGTCTTTGTTTGACCTCTCGCCAAAATAAACTACACCCATTAATCAAAGAAATAAGAAAAAAAAATCATTCTTCCTGAATTTTATTTTTGGAATTATATGAAGTCGACACTACAATTTACGTACACACAAAAATTCGAGTGGCAGACATAAAAATAATGGACAAGCAAAACTCACTTTTGGGGACTAAACAACAAAAGGATGTAACATATGAATTGGATAGTTTCGAGGCAGTACTGAAGCGAGAGATGAATTCATAAGACGACCATGACGATGTTGAGTAAATTTAGCTTGAGCATCATCATTTGTTATCTCTTTCTTTTATTTGACCAATCTTTTCATCATAATAAAATTCATTCAGTAAATTGCTACAACTTATTTGTACTTATGAAAAAGGAAAGTTTTTATGATTGATTGAAATTGTAATTTCTTGAAAATCAAGCAAGTGAAAAGTCAAATTGTTATTAAGTTCTGAATCTTTAAAATATAATTTTTTGATTGAATCGAAAAGTGCCTTAAATTCCTAATTTAAATTCTCTGAGCTACCATCTGGCGAAAACCTGAAGTCTCTAGCTGGTCCAGGGACCGACTTCTCGATGATGCGGACGGACGGAAAGATGAGAACATAAGCGTTACCATACCTTGTATGGGTTACGTTAAAAATTACTTATGTATTTCGCTCATGAGCTTTTTCAATGCACTTGGAAAATTATAACTTTTTGCCATATCGTCGTTGTGCAACGATAAACTGCAGTTATAGTTTCATTGTCTCTTCAAAAGAGGAGTTAGCAAACTTAAGATACGCTGAGAAGGCACTCGAAAAACATTGAATAAATCGAGGGTATGACAGCTAAAGCTATTCCGTTTTTCCTAATAAAAGATTTAGTTCCAAATAAAGCTGTCATCCCCTTGTAATGCACTATAGAGGATAATTTTCTGGCATTATGCAATTTTGTGCTTATGTTCTGTTATATTCTGCTCGAGTGTTGTCGTTTTGTTGTTCACTGCTTATCATATTCTCGCGAATCCATGACATTTTCCTCCTGTGACACTTTGTTTTCATAAAAATCTGTGGATAAGGACTTCTAATTTAAACCTTTAGACCAAAAACTGACCATTACAAATTTGCTTAAGCTAAAGTTTCACAACATTTTGATATTGACAAAATTTTCAAAGAACTAAATATCTCACACATTATTTTTTCAACTCTTTGCATTCTTCTACGTATATTTTTAAATCTGATCGTTCATGGATATGCAAATTTTATTTCATATGAACCCATCACATCAAGATGATGTAAATTTAATTTTTTTAAAGTCCTGGTTTAAGTGTAAATTTCACAAAAATTGATTTGTTTTAAATGTTCACAGTATATCAGTATGCAATTGAGATCCTGAAATAACCGGTTATAGCTTTTTCGGTTATAACTGGATTTCAAAAAGTCATAGCCGGTTATAACCGTCAGAATCTCTTGTATTGCGGTGGTGGGCAGACTGGAGCTGACACTAGTAAATGAAACAGTCAAGAACTGATGATATACAGATCATATTGTACTATACCCTTTTGCAATGACCATCTTATTCAGACATTCTTGTTCTTATGATAGACTCGTATACGCAAGATGCACCTTATGAGCGATATCCATTTTACTCAGTAGATTAGCAACACATTCCTTAAGCAGCTATCACCTCTTTGCAGATTCATGAGCGGTGGAGGCACCAAATGCCTAAATCGGTCATACTCGCACCCAGCACACGGCCCAACACTCTTAAGCTCTGCAACATTGTCGAAACACGAAATTAGTTTAACGGCAATGAGCCCATCCGAAATTCAAGTGCGTAAGCCATTCCATTTCAATGTGTCTCATGTTCCACATTTCAACTCACGACCAACACAAGAAACGAGCTTGGCGGATGTAACTGAGAAAACACTCCACGGTCACCCATCTAATTCACTGTATGACACAAATGTCGCGTAACATTTAGTCAGAATCTCTAGTATGCAACAGCACACTGGAAGGCAATGTTGTCATTGCACGAGTGCAAAATAAATTGCTCTAATATTTGCTAAAGAAGAGTGAAAAAAGAGATGCGAGGGGAACAGATGAGATTGAGGGTATGGAAGGAAGAGCAAAAAAATCCGAAAGTGTGACAAAATCCTTTTCCAAAAAGCTTTCGCTTTAATTTAATGTGTCGTGGTGTAAACATTTCATCCCATCCCAAAAAGTGTTGATGTACATAAAGAGTACTGCCTCAAGTCATACGAGAGGCGGGGTTACGGAGGGACGTTGACAGATTCATTCATTCCCAAAACACTTCTTTCATACATAGTTCTCCCCATAAATATTGCAGACATCAAAAAATTCTCAACCACTTTTTTCTCTGCGTACACTGCAAGACTTTGAAATGACAAATTAGAAGAACACAGTTTTTAAAAACCATAAAACGACTTATACAGAAAATTTAAATGCCTTCATAAAAAATTTGCCTCTTTTTTAGTAGGTACGTTAATTATTTAAAAATTAATTTTTTGTTTCTTATATTTCCTATAGTTCATTTTTATCAAATTAAAGAGCAGTTTGTTGTTTTTGCATAATTGTTTTAAAAAAATGGGTGAACTATAGTGCAATGAGACAATTTTTGAAGAATATTTTCAAGGGATAAATGTTTTTTTGTCTTCTAAAACTATGCTTTGTAAAAATTAAAAGTAAAGTAATCTGAAAAACACACATAATAAATAAATTCGAAAATTAAATTTTTAAAATAAAATGAAGATGATAAAAACATTATTTGAACATTATATACGTGTGTATATACATAACAATAAATTTTTTAAAAGAATTAATTCGTGTAAAATTTACTTTCCTTGGCACTTCTTATTTTGCTATTAGAAGAAAAACTAAAAAATCTCATCGTCGTTTTCGTCGTAAATTGCTTTTTTCCTATAAAAAGATGACATGCATTGTTGCTGAATATAACATGAATTCGTGCCATTTGCTAAATATATCTATGTCTAATAGAATCTGATGAATCTTTCCACCTTTTTTCTACGACCACCCATCTTATAAAGTACATTCATCTATTCAATCTGTCTGATAGGACGTCTCACATTCGCCAAACTCATGCGGCAATGTTGATGATGATATAATTTATTTTCTCTCGCATTTTGCTAAGGGCATAGAAGAGCGCAAATGGTTTCAACAATAAGATATATGATTCGGAAAAACTTAATCCAATTTTGGTTTCATCTCCCCGTTTGCCACCATCATTGCCATGTTATTATAGCTGGTGCGGTTGAATGCACCTCAATTTCACTTCTTATTCCTCCAGAAAAAACTTTCATAATTTGTATTACACCACATTGCCAAAGCAGTGCTAAATGTATGTGAGTAGAGTTATCTATTAACTAACTATAGATATCGGTAGTGCTGAAATTGAGCTTTCACAGGAATGAGAAAAAACTACTCATTAATATTTCAAGACTCAAACCCGAAATGAAAAGAGGGAAAAACGGAGATGAAGGAGGAAGCTCTGTGCTTTATGCATCACATCGTAGAGAGAGAAACTAAATGTCGAGTAGTGGCGGTGCAACGAAATAATATGGGAAAATAGTAAGAGAAAGGAAATTTTTATTGAAATCAGGCCAAAAAGTTTTATATAACAGTTTCCTTCGTGCTATCGTTCTCTCTCTTTCACGTTTGCCTTGTTCTATGAACGCGGTATTATAGAGCAAAATAAATGGATTCTTGGATTTGACCGTAAAACCTAGAAAAAAAAATTTCTAATATTTTATAAACAATTTTAATAAAAGTTTGAAAAATTAATTCGTTTTAAAACATGAAAAAAATTATGTAGAGGTTAGGTGGTTATGGAAGCTCAATTTGATATTTGAAGCAGTAACAGCCGCAGTAGCGTGAACTTCTGATTACTCAATACTCACAATATAAAGCAAGGAAAGCCATGTATTTAAATTTAAAGTTGATAGAAGAGTCCAGGAAAAAAAATTAAAGTTAATTTACAGAGTTATTATATTGTTTTGCTTTTAACTACTGCCTCAATATTTTATTTGGCTTGTCTAAAGCACATAACCATAAGTAAATCAAGAAAATCAAGAGAATGAGGAAAATGGATACATTTTAAAGAATTTCTTCCCGATGTCACACAAATGTGGGTTTAAATACATTATTTAAGTTCTTTCCACCACCCCATCCTTTTTAATATTGCCATGCTACTTTTTCTGTGGCCTAATGTCATTCAAAAATATTTTCAACAACAACTATTAAAGGGAAAATAAGGAGGAGAGATTGAGTGGGTCACAACATTCAAAATGCTGGTAAGTGTGGCTTTTAGCATAGAGTGGGAGGAATAGGAAAGAAACTTTCTTCATTTCTCTAAGGACAGGACATCAAACTCAAGAGCCATCAGTTCTGATGCAAAATCACTGAAACAAAGAAAAAAGCAAGGAAAAAAGCCAGGGATGAGAACTCCAAAATTTTGCGGCCACTTACGGCCACATACGGACACTTACGGACACTTACGGACACTTACGGACACTTACGGACAATTACGGACACTTACGGACACTTACGGCCACTCACGGTCAAAAAAAATCGGAGTTCTCATCCCTGGATTTTTGTAAAATATTTAATTGCATCCAATATCTTTATTTTACCTTCCTTAAAAGCGCCATTCAAGAGAATATTTTTAATTATTGAAGGTTGTCTATGAATCATTTGTTAAATTACGAAATCCTTTTTATTTATTACAACCTGCAGAATAATGATTTTTTTCAACTTTGAAAGTTAAAGTAGAAATTAAAATTAAAAGTGTTTATGCTTTCAAAAAGTAACACGTATAATTAAAAATATGCGAAATTTCAAGCTCTCAAATCTCTAAATATTAATTATTGTCTTATTAATTTTCTTATTTACATTGCATTGTATGATCTACGAAAGACACCTAATTTATTTATTTTTTAAAAATCTCACAATTTAATTATGATTAAAAATTAAAACTCTCAAAGAGCTCAAATTCAAAGAATATTTTTTTAAAATAAAAGGGGTTATGTGGAAAAATAAATAATTTTTGATCTAAGGAATCAATCAGAAAGCGAAAATTTCTAAAAGAGGAAAGATATCAAATAATTAAAGCTAGATTATTGATATCATTTGGACTTGAAGTAAAAGGATAACTGTAAGTAAAATCACGATAAGCCTTAAATATAAAAATTTCAATACTTGTAACAGTGACAAAAAAATAATTGTTATGTTCGAAATTTTTTTTAATATTTACATAATTTTTTGATTAAATTTTTAATTATTTTTAGATGGGCGGATGTTTAAGAAAGCAACGAAGTTGCAAAGACGATGACGATGACGATGGTGGATACACACGAAAGCAAATTGGTTGCAAAGACGATGACGGTGGCGGATATACTCGAAAGCAATGTAGTTGCACAAATGACGATGACGATGGTGGCGTGAGAATCTTGAAGATAATTCAAGAAGTTGTGTTAGAAGATGTGAGTGTTTAGTGTTTAACACTTCTCTTGTGGATAAAATTATTAGTTTATATTTATTCACCACGATCGTTAAAAATTGCGAAAAACACATCCATATTCAATAATTACAGTTGTTCCAAATGAATATCAGAGATGTTTTGTGCCTAATTTGAAATTTAAAATTTATTTTATTGACTCGTTGAATTAAAATTTAAAATTGACAAATAATTGAAATTTTGATTGTAATTAAATCAATAAACTGTTAGTAGCTTCATGAGCCAACTTAGTAATATAAAATTAGGGTTGTTTTGTTTAGCCAAGTGAGTACTTTTTTCTCACAAAGTTTTTGTGTAATTTTATTTCCGAGTTGCAACTCTTCGAAATCGAACTCAAACAGATCCACTTTTTAGACAAAAATTTAGAGAAAAAAAGAGATAAACTTTTTAGTAAGTTAGCTTCGCAGATAGAGCCCAAACAGATAAGTCTTAAAGTATTGTTTATGCTTTCCTTTATTCCTCAACTTTTTTAAGCTCCATTGCCAATTGGTTTAATTTAGCAAAACAACTTTAAAAAAAACTTTTTGACTTGCCCGAGACTTGCCTCAGTTTGAGACTAATGACTTCAGCCATTGATCTTAAAAATTTTAAGTTAAAAGTCGTCTTTGGATTTTGAATAGGACTGAATGACTCGAGTGCAGGATTTTTGAGAAACGAAGCACTTTTGATTGGGTTCCATCTAAACTTTCAATTTTACTTTTTTTTGCAACATTCAAGAAACTGTGCAACTATATAAGAAGAGATTGAATTCGAAAGAAATAGGGTTGTTTTGCTGTTTTAGGGTGATGAAAAAAGATTTTGTCAGATGCGTGAGTCCTTAGAGGAAAATATCTGCGAAAATTGTTTGGATCTTTTCAGTTTAGCACTTGCTTGTATATGGATGAAACTTTGGCAATTTAAGGACAGGATGGAACGGACATTCGTCGATATTTTTATTGATAAGATTGAAGAAGAAAAGCAAATGATTGTTAATGAGTTGAAAAAAGTTTATTGTTAAATAATTTTTAAATTTTGAAATAGTTGTTGAAACTTCAGAATTAGTTGACTCAGCTCCTGATCTCCACTTTTGCACTCGATGGGAATTGTTTAAATAAAAGAAAATAATTGAACATTATTGATGATATATGTTTAGATTGAATTTAATTTTAATTTGTCAATTATCTCGAAGAAATTCACTTTGAAAAAATTTTAACTTAGATAATCTCAGTGATTTGCGTTAAATTCTATAATAAAAGTGACAAATTCAAAATATTTTTATAAAATTTTCAAACTTGTAATTTTTTTTCATGTTTTTGAGATGTTCTAAAGTGAATTTTAAAATATTTTTAGTTTGGCGGCTGTGTTCGACAGCATTTGTGTCTTGGTGTTGAAGAAGACGATGGTGACGGGGCTTACATGCCGAAGGAGAGAGTCGGCTATGTTTTTGAAACATCTCTTGTTGATCTTGTCGGTTGTATGACCGTCAAGAAAACTCGAATTTCAAAAAACATTATTCGGGTTGATGGTAAAATGGACTTGGTTGAGTTCATTGGGAGCTTTATTATGCGTGCTCCAAATATTAATCTTATGCCAGAGCTTCTCTCTGTGCATTTGAAAAAATTGGAGTTTACTTTTGATATTATCGATTCATTCGAGTGCGATCGTAAAATTAACTTTCTTTTCCTTAAGTGGCGATACAAAAAGCCACAGCTATTTTTAAATGGCTTTTCTCTTGATTTAAATCCCACTTTAAATCAAGTTTTTACGAAATTTTCGGCTAAAATGGAAAGAGATATTAAATATCTAATAATTCTAAAGTTCTTAAGCCTGTCAGAATTTTTCAAAATTGCCAGTATTATGTATATTGGATGAATCGATAAATCAATTGTAATTAAAATAATTCCTTATGAATTAAAAATTATTTAAAACTAAAACAAAAAGCATGTTTTAAAATTATTATAGGGAACTTTAAAATTGTTGTGAGCTTAGGAAGAAACATGCTCTTTGTTAAATTTAATCATTTTATTATATTTCAGGAAACGCGCGTTTAGAATGCTTCCTTTAAATTTTTTTTATTTCGTTAGCATAATTTAATTAAATTAATGCTAAATTAAGCATCAATAGCTAGGGAATTTGCATTTACTACTAGATTTAGGGAATATTTTAATTTAAAATTTTCAATAATTTTTAAAATATTTTAAAAATTTTTTTTATCTAGAAACGTCTAGAAAAATCATAAAATATTTTTTCGCCCCGGCGTCATGCCCAAATTTTTTTTTGATTTTAGTAAATTTAGATTTTTTCCCTTCTATCTAAATTTTTAGTCGTTAGGGATTTTCAATTAAGATTAGAGATAAAAGTTAGATTTCGTAGCATAATTTAATTAAATTAATGTTAAATGAAGCACCATAAACATAAAAATATGTTTGACAGTTAGGGAACTTTCATTTAACTAGTAGATTTAGGGACATTTTCGATTTCGACATTCAATAATTTTTAAAAAATTTTAAAAATTTTTTTTTTAATCTAGAAACGCTTAAAAAAAACAAGAAATATTTTTTCGCCCCGGCGTCATGCCCATTTTTTTTTTGATTTTAGTAAATTTTGATTTTTTCCTTTTATCTAAATTTTTAGTCGTTAGGGAATTTTCAATTAAGATTAGAGATAAAAGTTAGATTGCGAGAGCATAATTTAATTAAATTAATGCTAAATGAAGCATCTTAAACATAAAAATATGTTTAATAGTTAGGGAATTTTCATTTACTATAGTAGATTTAGGGTATTTTCGATTTCGACTTTCAATAATTTTTAAATTTTTTTTTATATCTAAGAATGTCTAAAAAAAACACGAAATATTTTTTCGCCCCGGCGTCATGCCCGATTTTTTTTTTGATTTTAGTAAATTTAGATTTTTTCCCTTCTTTCAAAATTTTTAGTCGTTAGGGAATTCGCAATTAAGATTAGAGATAAAAAGTTAGGGATTTTTTCGAATTTTGAATTATTCTCAGTACATTTTTTGATAAAGTGTTGTTTGAATAATTTAAAATGCGAAAGAATGCTCAATTTTAGTAGGTTTTAAGTAGATTTAAGTCATGTTTTAATAATTTTTTTTAAAAAATTTTTTTTATATCTAAATCGTTCTAAAAAAAACGAGAAATATTTTTTCGCCCCGGCGTCATGCCCATTTTTTTTTTGATTTTAGTAAATTTTGATTTTTTCCCTCCTTTCAAAATTTTTAGTCGTTAGGAATTTTCAATTAAGATTAGAGATAAAAATTAGGGATTTTTTCGAATTTTGAATTATTCTCAGTACATTTTTTGATAAAGTGTTATTTGAATAATTTAAAATGCGAAAGAATGCTCAATTTTAGTAGGTTTTAAGTAGAATTAAGTAATATTTTAATAATTTTTTTTAAAATTTTTTTTTATATTTAGATCGGTGTAAAAAAAACAAGAAATATTTTTTCGCCCCGGCGTCATGCCCAATTTTTTTTTAATTTTAGTAAATTTTGATTTTTTCCCTCCTTTCAAAATTTTTAGTCGTTAGGAATTTTCAATTAATATTAGAGATAAAAGTTAGGGTTTTTTTCGAATTTTGAATTAACTGTGATCATTTATTAAATAATAAATTTTGTTTTTTTAGATAAGTTTTAAAAAACTACATGAAAAAAGTTTTATGTCGGTGTACTTTCGGTTGAGAGCTTCTGGAGATAAAGAATATACAATTATAGCATCAAAACTATGTATGTCAGTAATGAAAAAATTTAAGAAAAAATCTACAGAAACGTTTTTAGAACTGCAAAAAAAAACAAATCGCAATGAAATTTAATTCTTTTCTCACTCAGTTATTTAATCAAAAGATGATCCCACATTATTTATAAATTTTAAAACTTAATTTATTTTTATTTATTGATTGTAAAAAATGTTTCAAAACCCACTTGCACTCGTGGATGTTGCTGCGTAACTCACTTGTAACAGATCAGTATTTGAAAATCAAGTGCATAAAAAATAAGTTTAAGTCAATCAAGACATTTTGGTTAATCCGAACAGTTATAGCTTTAAAAATTTAAAAATAGGTTTAGCAAACAAAATTTTGAAAATTTGACCTTACTACTTATTTTTGACTTTAAGAACCTAAGTCCTTAGTACCTTGAATCTATTCCATCCTACTAAGCATCAAGGGACGAGTTCAACGAGTTACATGACGCCATAATTCTAAAAAATGGATTTTATGGCTGTCCGTGGCTACGGGCGGCTTGCCGCTTACAAACTTTCTAGTCATTAATTAATCATGAGCGATAAGAAATCACTATAATATGCTAAAGATTTTATCACACTTTTCAAACAAAGGTCAAGGTTCATATTTAAAGGCTCATTCATAAATTACGTGCAAACCCTCCTTAAATTCTCATCAATATCCATGTTTTATTTCTTATCAAATCAATTCTTAACTTTTACCCAAAACGATATTTCAAACATGAGAGAAAAAGAGAAAAATTGACATGAGCTCAAGGAAAAAAGAATGAAAAAATGTTTCAAAACCCACTCGTGGGTGTTGCTGCGTAACCCAACCTATCAGATCAGTATTTGAAAATCAAGTGCATAAAAAACCAGTTTAAGTCAATACGGATATTTTAGTTAATCCGAACAGTTATAGCTTTAAAAATAAGCTTAGAAGACATAATTTTGAAAATTTGACTTTACGACTTATTTTTGACTCTAGGCTTTAAAGACCTAAGTCCTAAGTACCTCGGACTGATTCCATCCTACTCGGCACCAAAAGATGAGAAATATGAAACCATAGTTCTAAAAAATGGATATTTTGGGTTTCTGTGGCACTACTGGCTGGCTATGATGGATATTCTTCAAAAATCATAAATGCCAATCGATTCCTTTCTGTAACGTTTGAATATCTTATATCATATATTTCTAATTTAGACCCTCAGAGCTACCACCTGTCGAAAACCCGAAGTCTCTAGCTATCTCAGGGACCGATTCCTCGAAGGGTGCAGATGGACGGACGGAATGATGAGCATCCACACCTTGTGTGGGTTACGCTAAAAAGTTAAAATCAGAAGCGTTCTAGAGCTTTCATCATAAATTCAACAACAATTGTGAATGATGAATGGCTTCTCATTCTTTTTTACTTTTTCCTCACTCACATTTACCAATTTACTTTTTTTCCCCCAGTTGTGTAGAATAAAAGCAGCACAGCACATTTGAATGGTAAGGTACAAATGATAAATTCTCGAGGTGAGTTTTACATTTCTTCTAATGTTTTCAATATTCTCGCGCGTTGAATACATCCCGAATGTATGGATCATCATCAGCACATGGAAATGTGAGAAAGTTTTTTCTACCATTACCCCGTCACACATCTTTTTCAGTCTACCGTTGTGCGCACGTATGTGATTTGAAGGCATGTTGTGAGTCTGTAATAGTTTTTGAATCAAAATTGTGCGCATTTCTTTGCCACCACAAGCAATGCTTACGTAATCCCTCAATGGCATTTTAAGAAAACTAACTCGAATTGTTGAGTTGTTGAGCAATTAAAGTGCGAGAGAGGAAATTATGTAATTGTGATTATATTAAAAAGCATTATAGAAAAGCCATGAAGTTAAATTAGGCCAGTAATTTGGTGATAACTAGCGAAAAGCGGTGTTATAAAATGTTGTAAAAATAGAAAAAGATGTTGGAAAAATTTATTTAAACTTATCTGAGCAAATTTCATTAGATCTGGAAAAATGCCAGAAATTCAATAGTTTGAAATTCAATTTTCGACTTTTTGTGATTTCCTTTATCTTATTTTTTATTTTGCACATTTTCTAACAAAAATATATTCTTTAAAATTTTACATATGATTTTCATCCATAATTACTTGTTCAATCTCCTCAATAAAAACTTTTCCAATCACTTCCCGCAAGATATTTGAGCAGCAACAACATGGTAAGCTTTCTCCTCTGTTCATAAATAGCAAAATAATATTGAATGGAAAAGTTTGTGATTGAAGCTGAAGTTGGCTCATAATCTGCAAAACACATTAAAGATGATGTTAACTTATCATGAGCAGAAAGAAAATATCAATATATTTTTCTACGTACAGTTCGGCTGATTTTTATCTTCCCAAAAGCCTCGACAAAGCCTTAAGCAAAAGTTTCATTTCGCCTTAAAAAAATTAGAAAATTTGTTTTTTTTTACTCAAGAATCAAGATGCACATTGAGAATGCAAACAAGAGAGTATCGAGATGAGCATACAGGACACGTTTAAATTCAGAAGGGGTGCTTAGGGAAAAGAGCAATCAAGTTTTTCCTGTTTTTCAGAATGCACTTTCCTCTGCATCTGCTACAGCAACATAAAACAGAGGCAGTCAGGAAGAAGTTTAAGAGCAATTATTTAAATCTGCGGAGCTTTATTATGATCGATTTTAATACTTTATCAAGCCAAAGAAGTGAAACGTGATTTTTCATGAACCACTTCTGCCTGATGCTGCTTCAACTATCCGATGCTCAGGATGTCAATTTTGCGATGTTTGATTTCAATTAAAGACTATTTTCCTGATGATGCATCATGATGTTGGAAAAATTCTTCATAAAAAAGTTTTATGATCATTTCGAGTTGATTAAAAGTTGAAAGATGCAACCTGATGATGAGGGTAAAAAGTGCACAAGATCACGAAATTATTTCAAAAACAAAAATGATTTTTTACATGGTTAAAAAACATTGATATGGATAGATTTCTAAAATGGCAAAAAAGTTTTGAGCATACATCAAATTTAGTCTATTATAATTTCTCGTTTTTAGTGTAATTTGTCAATTTTAACTCACTAACAATGCCACTCGAAACATTGCTGTTCGAATTACTGCATCGTGAGATTTTGTTATTTGACACATCGACACCAAATTTTTAATTTAAATTTAAATTTAACAATTTCAACACATTCTTTAAATTCAATTTTAATTATTTAACATTAATTCAAAATTCATATTCTTCAAAGTCATCAATTTCAGTCATCTGTTGCATTTGCATTCCAACTCGCATCCTCCAAATCGGTAACGCATTTTACAAGATTTCTTCCACGTTTTTTTTGATTTTTCGCTTTCTTTTTCTTTCATTTTTCATTTTGGTCACTTTTTTTAATTCATCATCAATTGCATTCCAGTCATCATTTACATACTTTGCTTTTGTAAACCAATTTTCATTTGGCAACGTAGCCGCTTTAATTTCGATCTTGTAATTTGATACATCATTTTGCTGTCGGTTGTGTTCATCGCTAATTTCATTCATTTATTTTATTGGAAGATTTCCCATTTCAATCATTTTCTCATCAACGTTGACGAATTTCAAAACAACTCTATCGAATTTAACTTCACTGTCGATACTCCTCAAAACTTTGGTTAAAACGAGTTGTCAAAACTCAAGTCAATGTTATCACTGCCCAAAATTTCATTATCTTCATTGCCATTTTTAATTAATACCATCTTCAAATTCCTAGAATAATCAAGCAATCTCACTGAGCAATTGCACCAATATAATATTGGCAATATTTATAATTCATTTCAAATTGTCAATTGTTAATCTTACTTTATTCGAAATAAATAAAGTGAGTGGAAGAACATGGGTTGACGTAAATCTAAAACGTCACCTCATCACTCTCGTCTTAAATAATTAAGTTTTTCATTTTGCATTTAGTTTTCATCACTTCATTTAATTCATTGTTGCGTTTCAATTTTCATTTCGCAACGGTATCATTTTTGCTGACAAAACTTTAAATTTTACTTTTTCACTCAATTAAAAAAAGACGTCCGTTGCTTACGAACGCTTGCGTGCAATTTAATAAAATGCGCCGTCAAGATAGAAGGAAAGAGAAAAAAAAATTATTGAAATATTTTGAATTTAGTTTGTTTAATCGATATTTCTCTCATGTTGGGTTGGAGATGGATAACTTATGTAAATCGAATTAATTTTTGAAAAATTTATTTGTTTGGAAGGGAAATTTTTATTCGAGGAAATGGATAACACTTTGAAAACACTTAACTCCCTTGAAATAAAGTGGGTGACGCTTTATGCCTAAAAGAAGAGATAAAAAATGGCACCTATTAGTTTCCTTATTTAGTTTCTCAATACTTTATGGACCATAGGAGAAAATGTAATCATAACGAAAGCCCTCACAATGAAACTTGAGCGTGTGTCACCCACATTGCACAGAGTCCTGATAAAGACAGAAAGCAATAATTCTCATCAATGAATTCCCCAATCGATTCACATGATTTTGCTATATCTGACCGCAGTCATAGAACAATTGGAAACAGTATTCAGTTTAGATTGTATGAAAAAGATGACGATCAAGCATTTGATTGCAATATTAGGTTTCTGATTTCTGAACAACAAATTATAGCACTTCCATTTTTTACTCAAATTTACGCTTTATGTTAAATGTTTGTCTGTTCTGTGTCGTGAGTGGTCCAGCTCCTAAAGGTTAGTAGTGACGGAAACTTTATTCAATGCCGTCAAACCACTTTTATTTATTTTTTATTATATTTCGGGAAACAGCGGTACTTTAAAAGCACCCTTTCGTTTTTCTGGTTTGCACTTAGTAAGTCTTTTTGAAGCCTAAAACTTTTATGAAAATTAAAAAAACCTATAGGCACAGAGCATTTTAAGAAATATTTTTTTGAAGAGCGACAATAAGGGTTCCACTAAGCGGAGCTATTGGAAATGGCAACACCATTTGCAGACCGATCTTTTTTTATCCCGATTTTAGGGGTCATCTCTTCTTAGAATTACTGCTCTTTTATTAAATTGACTTTTTGACCCAATTTTATAAGTTTTTAAAAAATGTTGACAAAAATTTAATTTTAATTGCTAAAAATTTCGATTTACCAAAAGAGAAACTTCTCTCAATGCTATGCTGTTGTACACAGCGAAAATCCCGAACAAGAAAATAATTGGCGATTGCCAATAAAAAACCGAGAGGTAGAAGAGAAAGATAATTGGGAACATGATTCGCATAATTTTTGCAAGTTGCAATAAATAGTAATAATTCTTTTTTCAACATACAGCTAACAAAAAAAATTAACGATCTACCACAGTTCTATTAGAGACCTTCTAATCATAAATTAATGTCAATTCTTCTCTTCCACCTTTGCTAAATTTTTACGTAAAATCAATATCCAATTCGATTATATGTGTATCCCTTTTTCTTTTTTTCTAGATTCACGACAACATTCATTTTCTTTCCAATTTTTCATTTTTTTCCTTTTCGAGGAACATAATTTTCTCGCCATTAGCACCACGTTTGGCATTCACAAATAGTCGAACGACGACATTCAAATTGAAATGGCGGTTGTTGACGTTTATAAGAACGATAAAAATATGAGAGTTGTATGGCAAGGATGATATAAATCCAAAAAAATAAAAATACCAATAATTCGAAAATTTTACACACATATTCATGTACATAGAATTTGGCACAACCGAGATTTCCTTCGAACTTCCAATAATTTAAAGTGGCATTAAGTACAAAAAGCTTGGATCGATAAGCCACCAATATCTAAATTCACTCAAATTTGAATTGACTTTTTTGTGAAAGTATTTTGGTTGATGAGCATGGTTAAAATGGAAAAAATGTTCTTAGTTCGATATGTCTGACATTTCTGGCTCGTTTGAGATGCTTATGGAGGGTGTAAAAAAATGGAGAAAAAAATTCGAGAGACAATGAACTTTAATGAAAATTTGTAATGTGAAAAAAAACGTTTGTGACGAAATTAAACACTTCAAAATCTTAACAGATGCTAAAATTCAATTTTGAGTTATAAGATGTGGCAAGATAAAAAAGCCTTTTGCTTAAAGATTATCAACAACGAGAAAGAGAAAAAAATATTTTATAACGTATGATGTATTTTATGCATTTTCATTGGCGTAGAGAAAATTTACCTGCTGGCTCATGTAGTGACTACTTACGGTTTTGAGTATCTAAACGACACAATAAATGTTAATTAAAGTCTTCTCTCAATTTTATGACCACGCCGAAATCGATGATGCTGCATGCATGAAAATTTATTTCCTTCTCACTGTTGACAATTTATAATTCTCTCTAACTATAAAGCACATAATTTATTACACAGCCCGTCATCATTAAATTCTTCTACTGGAATTAACTAAATTATGAAATTATGCTTTCTTAAGCCATCTCTTAAGATTTATTCATTTGAATAGACACTTCTTACGGTCACATTTCACAACATAGCTTTTTCTCTCAGTAAAAGAGAAAGAGAGAAAAAATGTTACTTTAGATTAATGCGAGTTTTTCGCTTCGTGGGCAAAAAATAAAGAAAAATACTAGGGATTTGAGTCAACTATAAAACAGTTTTATCGCAGATTCGTCATCTCGCTTGATTTTTAAAGATACATGGCTTGATAATTATTTTTAATAAAATCCAATACAAAATGTCGAGACATTTTTTAAGAATCATTTGAAACACTACATATAATTCTCACCTCATCGTTTGTTCTTCGACTCAATTAATTTCGATCATGAGAAAATTAAAATTTCAAAATTGCATTCTCATACATCTAAGGAAGTTCGTACATATGTACACGACAATATTTCCTAAACTCAGATGTAATTATTTATTCCTTCTTTTAAATCACGATTGACAGGTTGTCAGTTGCAGAACTCACTCGTTTCGCTGTTAGAACTCTTTTTCTCTCGAAATGTTTTCTTCACAAAAATGCCCTCAAACAAAAATCCATATAAAAGCAAGAGAAAAAGCTATTTAAATTTTTTTCTGATAAATAGTCTTTTTCATCTTATCATCATCATTCATAAGAAATAGCACAGAAGCAAAAGCACAGTGGATCTTTTGTCTTCTTTTTCTTTTTAAATGCAAAATGTTTTTAGAAATTTTAATATTTAGTTTGAGGTGCATAAAGCGCATTCTTAATTTTAATTTCTCTAAAATTTTACAATGCATTTCAATGTATATTCAATTTAAATTTTTAAGAGTGACACTTGAAATATTGCTAAAGTTCTTTAAAACTAATATTAGTCTAATATTAAAATACTTTTGCAAATCCATTGAATAATAATAATAAGAAAAAGAAGCAAAATAAGCATAAGAGCGAAAACTAAAAGAAAAATTTACAGATTATCAGCGTTGAGCAGCTAGAAATAGAGAAATCGAGAGAAAATGAAAAAGTCAAATTTTAAAATGAAATCGCAAATACACAATTTGACAATAAATTTGTTTGAGCGAGGGAACGAGAAAAAGAGAAGAAAATTCCCTCCTTTATTCTTCGCAACTATACTCGAAGCGAATTTAAGTGTGCAAACGACTTTCGAAGACGTGCTGCTGCTTATGCTTTTGCTCATACATACATAAATGGGAAGTCAAATTTCGATGTATGAAGTAAGTGATTGTAAATCTTCTCCTCCCTCATATCACCATCCATACACATACCATACCCCAATAAATTGCCTTATCAACAACAAAATTGTCGATAAATAAATTTGCATTCATGCTTATTTTCCTTATTTATGGGCCTCCCTCACTATTCTTGCCAGCATTCGCACACACCATCAATATGTGATACCAATGAGGAAAAATAAAATGAAATATTTTATAAATTAGCAGATGCTCAGCAAGAATGAGTTCAAGTGAGTGAGATATCAACAAATTAACAAAAATAATTAACTAATTTGCCTAAGCTCTTGTCTATGCCAATTGTCTGCCACTTAAAAAATAAAACAAATTCAGTCGACTTTAATCTTTCAAGAAAAAGAATAAACAGACGAATTGAAAAATCTTGACTAGGCTTGTAATGAAAGGATTTTGTACGACACAATAATATTTTATTTATAATAATAATAAATTATATACAAGGTAATAATTAATAACACATAATAACAAGTTTAATACTAATTTAGTAATTTGATTAATAATTTTAAAATTGAAACTTCAAAAATTCATTAAAAATTGCATGAGAGGCATTTAATCAAAAATCATGATAGACTTTCTGGCAACAACAGACATCGAATAATGAAAAATTACTTCAAAATCGTTTTTCTCAATCGACTTTGCAACTGTTTTGAAATCGACACTAATTGATTGAGCTCTCGTTAATGCTCTCGTATTTAATAAAAAATCGTCTAAAATTTCTCGAGAGAGAAAGAAAAATTATAAGTTTTTCTTTAAAGTAAACGCGTATGCATGCATACTCACCGCAGTCTCTATGCTTTATGTATACAAAGAAGATGTTTGTGGATATATTAATAGATTTATTATCTCCTCACAATCATCATTTATTCTGACATTTATTTCAACGAACATTCCAATTAACGAGATTTTGAAGTGCCTCTAAATGTGGCCGTTTATTGAACCGTAGACTTTGTGCGAGGCAAAGTAAGCCAAGTGAGTCAAGTATAGAGGTGAAGTAATTAATTAAGAAATTAAATTAACGGAAAATGATAAATGATAAATTTTCCCTACGCGTCGAGGTCTTTCTTGCGTTTATTTATTTGCTTGAATTTACTATGGAGAGTATTTGAGTGTATTTTACTATGAAATAATTTTTCAACCGTATGTGACTTTTCAACCTGCAGTCAGAAATATTTTGTACGTGTTACCCTATATAAATAAACATTCAAACGACGGTGTGTATTGTATGTGCTTTGTATTAATTAGGAAAATGTATTCACATAAATTATCAAGCCGTGGAGTGGAAAAATGATTTTTTTCTTTCTTGTGGTTTCTTTATTGCGGAAATTTAAAAAACAAGATGTAAAGATGCACATCAATAATAGTAGTCCGGACGCCACCGCGATTTTTACACTCGTCAAATAAATATTAATTTAACCAGTTTTTTAATATAATATTTAATTAATTTTAAATGTATTAATAAGTGTGTATCTCGTTGAACTCGTCTTTCGTAGGATGAAATAAGTCCGAGGTACTTAGGACTTAGGTTCTTAAATCCTAGATTCAAAAATAAGTCGTACGGTCAAATTTTCAAAATTTTGTCTACTAAACTTATTTTTAAAGCTTAAACTGTTTGGATTAACCAAAATGTCCGGACTGACTAAAACTGATTGTTTTTTTTCACTTTATTATCAAATACTGATCTGATATGTTGGGTTACGCGGCAACACCCACGAGTGGGTTTTAAAACATTGTTTTAGCTACGTATCGATGCAGATTTGATATTTTTATGGACTATTTAAGATGTTTCGGTTCATTATGTCAAGGTTGTTGAAGAGCAGAAGATGAGTGAATTAATAGCAATGCAATGGCAACATATGGATGCATTTTCAATTTTCTTGAAATTATAATTTAGAAGAAAAGAAAATCTGGAAATATTTTTCTTCATCATCATTTTGAGTGGCATGCATGTGAATCCCCCGGTGACGTGTGAGAGAGAGGACATAAAATTTTGATGTTGAGTCCTGCCCACCATATTTTAAATTTTAATTGCCACGTCAAATATCATCTTTTTCTTGTATGAAATTTTTCGTGAAGGTTTAAAAAGTGAGAGTAAGCAGGTTGAAGCACTATTTAAAAAAAATTATTTCTTTAAAAATTGAACTAAAAATGAATCTGAAAATTGTATTCCTTTTGCCAAAAATAATTTAATGTATTAATATGGCTTCGTGAAATTAAATAATTTTCAACAGATTTCCAGAACTCAGAATTAGTTATGTCAACGAATTCAAATGCATCCTGTATACAGGCCCTGTCAGGATCTCGAAGTGAGCCCGAGCTGTGAAGGATCCAAAACAAAGTATAATTTTTTAAACAAGATTTTCCCTCTGTATTAATTATTATCATTATTAAACATTATCTACTTCTGAATTCAGCCGTAAGACTCAAAAACTTATTAGTCAAGCAATCTCTGTGAGATCATTTATTGTTATAACATATTCATTGTCTGTAATTCAAAAATTATTTTTTTCTTGTTTGTTGATGCACAATAAATAACGTGAGCGGCTTTTAAATGGGGTGGCGGACCTCTATCTAAGCTTGATCTAAGCGTCGCCTCATCGCTCTCGTCTTTAATAAATCTTTTTAATCTTGCGATTTTTTTTTAAATTTCATCAACCTTTCATTCTTCTCTATTCTTCAGTCATTTTAATTCAAACAAATCTTTTTTGCATCATTTAATTTTTGATTGAAAATCGAAATCGTAAAATTCGATCAACAATAAAATCCGATTTTCAATCTTTAATTGCGAGTGAGAAGATAAAGAAGCAAAGATGAAAAGTATTAAAATAAAATAATCCGGAAAGGGAAGAGATGGAATCTCCATTGTGATCAACGTTATTCTCCATGCGGTGGATGCTGTAAAGAAGAAAAAAATTTGCCTGATTTTTATCGTCCAATTTTGAATGAACTTTAATCGATTTCTCTCCTTCACAAATTTTTCAATTAAAGACTAAAAAAATTTACGACTTGGCAAAGGAAAATTTAATTCGTTCGATGAGATTGGAAAAATGATGGAAAAAGAATTGGAGAAAAGTTCGTTGTTATTAAATGCTCAGCATAGTAATAGTAAGGTTTAACCGGAAGTGAAAAATGGTCGTGTTGACCACAAACTGAGAACATCAATATATTGTGGGCCTTCACGGGCCTTGGCCACCTTTTCAGCCCTTGGAATTTTGAGGGTAAATATTTTCTATGCGCGAATAAGAAATTCAAAGTATCTCTTGGAATTTCTCGACTGCCTATTTGGTTGAATGAGATTTATTGGAAAAATTTATTCAAAAGCTGGTGAATTCAAGCGTTTTATGATTGATTGAAGATTTATGATGTTGAAATTGAGATTTTGAGTAAATTAAAGATTGAAAAATATTATTTTTTTACGCGTTACCCGCTAGGCCACGGATACGTCCGTTCACTCAGACCGATAGGAAACCGACTGTGTCTGGACACACACTAAGCAGTGTACTACCGACTTCCATATCACTGTCTAAGCCGTGATAGACTGGGAGCAACGTAATCCGCAAAACTGCTTCAAGTGAAACAGCCATATTTTGCCTAAGGAGATGTGTACGATGCGCAAGCCAAGTTTTTTTTAAATCTAATGACATGGAGTGAAAATTACTTAAATCTAAATGTCCTTAACGAGCACTTAAGCTCCTTTCCTCATCATTAGACTAACTTATTTTACATATTAAGTCTATTCATCGATTTCCATGCCATCGTTGTCCTCTTCCTCACTATCCTTATCGTCAGAGGAGCTAAAATCCCAGTCAAGATCCGAGTTATATCCATCAAGATCATCCTCGAAGTAAGCAAGCAACAGGCGCTTCAGTTGGCAGAATAGCAGGTGCTGACACGAATTCATTGTCAATCTAAGAGAATCAGGAAGAAAATAAAAAATATTAGAAACAATTCTTAACATTAAGGTTAATAACTTACGAGCTGTGTTTCTCGCCGAAGTTGAATTGGCACCTCATGGCCCAAGTCGCTGAAGTAAGGAGCCAAGCCGATTGTGATGATGGTCTCAGCTGCATTTGAGATAAAATTAAAGATATTAAAAGTGTGCTCGTGAGAGAGAAAGAGGGATGAGAATTTAAAGATTTGAAATTTAAAGAATTTTAACCCGTTACAATTAAAATGCCGATTTAAAATTTTTTCAAAATTCCCCTTAATTTGAATTTAAGCAAGAGGAACAGAAGAATCGGCGACCGTTAAAAGAAAGAGACAGAAGATTTAAAAAACTGCGCTCTCACTCTCTTTTTCTTCAAGTTTTTTCCCGCCATTTTAAGCAAAATATTTCTTTCTCTCTCTCGTGTTTTTTTCGGTTTTTTTTGAATTTTTTAACCATTAAAATTAAGATCCGTTCCTCTTGGGAATTTAAATGTGATTTCAAGTAAAATACAAAACCTTTAAAAAAATTGCAAAAATTCCTTTAAATTCCTTTCAAATTCTCCATAAACGAACGAAAGTCCTCGACAACAACGATATGGCTTTTGGCGGCATTTGTGCTATGGCAATATGTGTGTGTTTAACATGCGACATGATATCGAGTGCATAAAACATTAATTCTAATGCTCCCTTAATGTCTCTTCGTGTTTTTTTTCAGTTTTTTTTGTCTTTTGAAATTAAACCGAATGAAACTGAAGAAAAACAATTTTCGAACATATCAACGAGCAAAAATTTATCGTCAACTCCGAATTTATTCACATGCGAGTTGCATGCGAGCATTACTTTGGCAAGACAGAAGAAAGATGGAGAGACTTGACTTATTATTATTGCGAGAACATGTAAAAGGATGTGCGAAAGAGAGGAAGAAGATATTTAAAAAAATTCTCACTATCTTAGAGCTGAAGTTGCATTCAAAATAATCGTTACAGCAATCACTTCCTTCTTATTACTTTCTGCCGTCATTTCTGTGGGTTTTTGAAGATAAAAATAAATTCCAAATTTTTTCTACTGTTTAGGAAGCAATTAATTAACGGGAAATTAATTAATTTGACAATTTTTACGATTGTAATTTATTTTTGAAAAAATATTGATTTATTTATGAATCCAAATATTTATTAAAAATGTTCGAAAGCATCAGAAACTATTTGTGGAATCTGCAAGTTAAGATCATGGAAAATCGTGTGAGTAGTACGCGGGTCAAAAGTTGACGATCATGCTGAAATTTGGCATGGATAATGGATAAGTTGCGACACCTTTTTATAGAATTTTGATCTTCTGTATCTCTCGTAGTACTCGAGTTAAACTTTGAAAATTAACTTTTTCATTAAACTTTGAAAATTTTTTTTGTCACTAATTTAAAAATAATTTGATTGAAATATTTCCAACTTTATAATGAAAAAGTTGTCTTTTGAAGTTTGGCTCGCGTACTTTGAGAGATACAGGAGATCAAAATTCAAATGTTCATAACTCAAAAAATAAAACTCTAATTAAAATTCTAAAGAGGTGTCGCAACTTAGCCATTATCCATGCCAAATTTCAGCGTGGCCATCAACTTTTGACCCGCGTACTTCTCTCACACATAGAAAAATTATATTCAACAATGAGAAAATTGATTTTTGGTTATTGAAGGCGCCATTCTACACTCTTAATTGACCGAATTATTAATCATAACTGTTTACAGTAAGGCGCAAGATAAAAATTTAGAACTTTTCTTCGCAGTGCAACGTAAACATTTTTTAATTCTTTAAAGAAGTCGCCGACACACATTTGATCTGTTAATCATCAAAAACATTAATTTGCGTGTCATTTTTACTTTCTAATAGGAAAATGAGATGAAACTCTATAAAAATGCGTAAATTTTTTCACAAGTGAGGAATGAAAATCGTCCCGCATGTATCATGTTTCTAAATAGTCTTTAAAAGCGTTGTGTTGATTGCTTTATATCATCAGCTTATTTCGAAAGCACGAAAAAAAAAATAATTATTCATGTTGTCACCTCTCATTGATAAATTTGAATTTTAAGTTATATATTAAAAGATAAACGTTTTGCTAAAATTGATTAAGCTAAGTTTATTAATTTTTTATTGCAAATTATAATTCATAAAGTAGTTTTATTCTGCTTTTTTTCAATATAGTTACTTAGAAACACTAAGAAATTACACAAATGTATTATAAAAAATACTTTAATGTCATATGATAGTTAATGCATTACTTTAATTGCTAATCACTTAATTGTATATAAAAAATGTCAAACAATATTGTATGGATTGGAAATGTCATCAATTTTGCACAGTCTAAATTTTTTGCTCTAATTTTTCTTTTCTTTAATTCTTTCTTCTAATATTTAAGTTCACAAATGTGTTTTGTTAATTAATTGATAAAGTCTTAAATTCTGCGGAAAATATTCTCGTAAAAGCTTGTAAAAGAATTTTTTCGCTTAAGTTTCAAATAAAAATGTCTTTTAAGCAATGCAAAAAATCATGATAGAGGATAAAATTTCACTTTTTATCCACTTTAAATTTTCGTTTCCATCATAGCAAATTTATCTTTAAATATCTAAAAGCGGCATTCACACGGCAATTCGTTCTTCGGCAGTTTATCTGGTTTCTTCTCATTTAAAATCTTTTCATAATAATTAATTTTTTATTTTCTTATATTTACACTTAATTAACTGTAATTATTAAATATTAAACTAAAAGAAAGACATTTTTTCAGCATTAATTTTGTTTGAAACAAAAAATTATTCACAATTGGAAAATCCATTGCTATCTGCTCGAATTTACAAAACAAAAAACTTAAAATAATTAATTTGCGTAATTTTAAGTCTGTTTGCATTTTGTAATGAAATTCAGTGATGTTTTTGTTTAGCTCATTTCCGTTATAGAATACGTGTGTGAAGAGCATTCGAATATTATGCAGCGATGGATATTACGCAAAAAAATTTCACAAACATAAAACTTTGATTGCTATCGAAAAAAAATTAATACGGCTCATGTATGAAATACTTTAAAATTTAAAGTTTAAATGCACAAAAATTATTTGGAGTTTTAATTATTTTAAAACGTTTATTTTTGTAGTTTCGTAATTTTCTCTTAAAATAATAAATCCGTTCCTCGAGTTTCTTCACTGCTCCATCGATGACTTTCTTCGTCAGTTGCTGGTTTCAAATAGTCTGAATCATCCTCATCTGGGTTACTAATAAATGTATTTTCCTCTGAAGATGCCGATGATGGCGATGGCGTTGTTCTCGTAATTCCCAATTCAAAGGATCCCGCCGTTGCTTTTTGTGGCTGGTAATTTGCAAAAGGCGTTGAACCTTAAAATAAATAAAAAACGAAATGAGAATACTTCATGACCGCGAGAAGCTGTGATGCTTACCCAATGGCACTGAGGTCAATAGTTTTGATGAACTAGATCGTCCATAAAAATTAGCATCAACTTCATCATCATTGCCGAATGTCTCATCAATCAATAGTGAGGTTTCCGAGGGATATTCGAATGTTGACGTCAGGGAATCGTCGAATTGAATTTTGAACTGAAAATAAAGCAGAACTATTAGAGTGTTTAAAAAATTGCAGTAACTTTATGCCATATTTGAAATTTAATTTCAATTTTTAAAATTTCCCACACAACGTCCAGCTAATAAAGCATTCTATTGCCAAATTGTATGTCAACGAGTAAAATTTCTGCGAACAACGCAAAAAGTAAAAGTTTTCATTTATATTCAAAAGGTGCAATACAAAAAATTCAAGTCACCACAAAAAGTCATGCAAAACGCGCTTTTACCTGTTTAAACGTCCCATGAATAATTACAAATATTTCTTCATAGTTTCTAGTTTCTCTACCATAAAATTTGACATAACATAAAAAATCAGTTAAAGTATCCGAGAGTCTATGGAAATAAATAACAAAAGAATAAAATAATAAAATTGCATAATTGATAAAATAATTTAGGTTCCACTTCAAAGCGTCGAACGCAAGCGTTCTTAGCAAAGTCAACATTAATTTTTGCCGATGGCATAAAAATGTTTCATGATGAACCTACACGACTAAGTATGCTTAGTCATTGAATTCTTATTCATGCACGCAATATTTTTTGCAGAAAAAGTTCTTTTGCAATGGCGGAAGAAAATTAATTTTGGACAGTCAGCAGATGTTTGTAGTTGGCGTGAAAGCACAATCAACATTTTTAAAGCATTTTTAAATTGCTTTTCAAAATTTACTGTTTTAATAATTCATCTCTTTTTGTGATTTTTTATCAAAAGCAACAAAAAAGCTCTATATATACACATTTTTTAACTTTAAGTCCAAATTAAAAAATGTTTCAAAACCCACTCGTAGGTGGAACAAAAGGATGGACGGACGGACGGACAGACGGACGGAAAGATAAGTATATAAGCATTACCACACGTTGTGTGGGTTACGTTAAAAATCACTAAATGCAGTAGCGGAAAATGATTCAGAATTACGAATAAAAAAATTGAAAAAAGTTTTTGACCTTTAATGAGAGAAAAAACGCGAGAAAGTAATTTGTTGGATGCTCCAAATATTGTTACCGGCTGCTGTTGTTGTTAGAAGAATGTCTGTGCACAGAAACACACACTCAAAAACGAAAATAATGAGCGGAAATGTAATGAAATTTTTGCTGCTATTTTTTTGGGGTTACGACTGGGACTGGTGTGCAGACTGAGAGTTTCATTTAAAACTTTGAGTTTATATTTATAAAAAACTTAAGAATTTAAGATGATTAATTAAGAGAAAAATTAAGTTTTATTAAAAACAAAGATATTTGAGATTTTTTTATATATATATTATATGTTGTAACTTAAATCAAAGCAATGTTTTTTAAAAATTTATTATACATGGCATAAAATAGGTAAAATTTTTGGATTCAAAAAAAAAACATCTAAAAAATTCAAAATTAAATTTTGAAAACACGTTCATGAAAAATTTAGAACAAATACCAGCAATTAACAATAGAGTAGAGAGTATGAAGTGAAGCAGCGAAATGGCTTCAAAGCATGATCAGACAATAACGAATGTTTCTTTTCTCATTTAATCTGTAAGTGTTCCCATCCTATGAGTTTTTTAGATGCATCAGATGTCTGGAGCTATGTTTTCTTCTAACTTATCCTGATTTTCCAGAAAAACGCATCCAAGAGGTTTTTAGCGTAACCCAACAAATTTGTGGTAATATCGTTACCACGTACCAAAAACAAAGTTGTCATATACTCATCTTTCCGTCCGTCCGTCCATCTGCACCTTCAAGAACTCGGTTCTTGAGATATCTAGAGACTTTGGGGTTTCACTAGATGGTAGCTCTGGGAGTCTATATGTGCAGGCACTGACATTTTTCGATTTATGACCATAGGTCGTGCCACACACCGCCATAATGTGTATTTTTCATACAAATTTTTTCTTGTATGGCTTCATAGGTATCGTTGTACTCGTGATTGGACCAGGAGTCGATTGACATTGATGATTTTTTGAGTAATTTCTATCATCGACCAGTTCAGATCATGATCGAGTACTGCCACGGAAAGTCCCTTTTTCAGAATTATGGCTTCATGTCCTCTTTTGATGCCGAGTAGGATAGGTCCGAGTTACTTAGGACTTAGATTCTTAAAGCTTAGAGTCAAATATAAGTCGTAAGATCAAATTTTCAAAATTTTGTCAGCTAAACTTATTTTTAAAGCTTTAACTTTTCATATTAACCAAAATTTCCGAATTGACTTGAACTGATTTTTTATGCACATTGCCATTGGTTTCTTTTATGATATTCAAATACTGATCTGTTACAAGTGGGTTACGCGGCAACAACCACGGGCGGGTTTTTTCGGTATTTGAATAATTTAAAATGCATTTTTATGGTTTAATATGCAAACTGAATCCAACTTTCAATGAAATCACTTGATTACACATTTTTACAAAAGGAGCATAAAAAGATTTTCGGCCGTTAGTATACTGATTAAAGCAGAATGGTAAGCTTAAAAAAACACTAAAGATTCAAATTAGGCGTTAAAATGGGAACGAACTTAATCGTAGAGATTTTCATTCGCTCATTTATTTCAGTCTGTTTGTGTACTCTGTAATTGATTTATTTCCATCTATTTTTTAGCGTAACCCACAAAGTGGTGTAACGCTTATATGCTCGTGATTCCGTCCGTCTGTCCGTCCGTCCGTCCGTCCGTCTGCACAAGCGAGATCTCGGTCCCTGGACCAGCTAGAGACTTCTAGTTTTCGCCAGATGGTAGCTCTTAGGGTCTATATGTGCAGGCACTGACTATTTTTTGAGTCATGACCTATGGTCGTGCCATGGACGGCCATAACGTCCATTTTTCATACAAATTTTCTCTTATATGGCTTCATGGGTATCGTTGAACTCGTGATTGGACCAGAAATCGATTGGCATTGATTCGTAACTTGACCAGGAATCGATTGACATACATGATTTTTCGAGTCGTGACCTATGGTCGTGCCACAGACAGCCAAAATGTCCATTTTTCAGAACTATGGCTTCATGGGTATCGTTGAACTCGTGATTGGATCAGGAATCGATTGATATAGATGATTTTTGAGGAATGTCCATCATGGCCGGCCAGCAGTGCCACGGACAGCCAAAATGTCCATTTTTCAGAACTATGGCTTCATGTATCTCGTTGAACTCGTAATTGGACCAGGAATCGAATGGCATTGATGATTTTTGATGAATGTCCATCATGGACGGCCAGTAGTGCCACGGACAGCCGTAATGTCCATTTTTCAGAACTATGGCTTCATGGGTATCGTTGAACTCGTAATTGGACCAGGAATCGAATGGCATTGATGATTTTTGATGAATGTCCATCATGGACGGCCAGTAGTGCCACTGACAGTCAAAATGTCCATTTTTCAGAACTATGACTTCATGGGTATCGTTGAACTCGTAGTTGGACCAGGAATCTAATGACATAGACGATTTTTGAAGAATGGTAGAACAGCAAAAGTGTCCGGATTGACTTAAACTCATTTTTTATGCACTTGATTTTCAAACACTGATCTGTTACAAGTGGGTTACGCGGCAACACCCACGTGTGGGTTTTGAAACATTTTTTCTCTTTGCAATCAATTATATAATTTCTTTAACAACTGAATTGAGAGTTGAGTGAGATTATTAATTTTATTGGTGTATTTAAATGTCGGAAAATATTTTATTGTGTGCTGGACTCGACATTAAAAAATGACAAGAAGTAGTATTTTAAAAATGTTAAGAAATGAGAAAAACTTTCTTAATTTCTTATGAGAGAAAAAGTTCTCACACGGCAATTATGCTCGACTAAACCACAAGTGCTTAATCCCATGACTTGATAATTTATTTACCACACATTGTTGCCGTCTGCTTGCGCGTTACCTGCTGCTGCTGGCTGACAAATGAGGGTCAATCGATTTATATTAAATAAATTTATGAGGCATATGTGAAGTTGATCAAAAAAATGAGCAATACAGAATGGTGTGAAGCAAACAATTTGTCAACTTTTAAACTGATTTATTAGTAAACGTTAGTTAACGTGGGATAAAGCCAATGAACATAAGACAAATTATTAGATTAAAGTTTTTTGATATTCGAATATATTCTAAAAACGTCGTGATATCTTTTACTAAACTAAAATTAGTTGAACACTTGAACGTAGCCTGCCTGGGACATGCCCTAATGTTACCGTTAAAATTCAAAAATACTCATACAAATAAAATATAAATCTCGGCTCAACGTATTTTCAATTCAATGCATTATTTTATTTAAGAGGAAAATAACCAAACAAAAAATTTATGCAAATATGAGTTTTTAAATTGAATTTCATCGCGCATGAATTTAAATAGAAAAGAAGAGAAATTAAAAAGATGCAAAAATTGTTTGATGAAATAACTAACTTATTCAGGTAAAATGGTGTTTGTAAAAACTGGGAGTGCACAATGAGCCGCAAGCAAATATTTTTTTTAAAATTATATTTCGCAATCAATGCTTTTGTGAAAAAAACAGGAACATTTTACTCGATTATAAACGAGATAGAAAAAAGAATATTTTAAAAAAATTGTCTTCTAAAGTTCAACTCGGCAGTAAATGCGCTCGCATAATTAAAAAAATTATTGCTTGAATGGTTTTCGCCTTTTATTACTATCAAAAAATAATATTTTTAACACAAGTAATTTAAATTCCAACTTTTTCTTCTTCTTTTTGCATTAACTCTTTTACTCAACTGTAGTCAGTTATTGTAACAAAAAATTAGTCACAAAAGTTTTTCAATTTGACTTTTAAATGTGTACACTATATTTTATTGAATCAATTTTAAGCAATTGTGTATTTGTGTGTCCCCAATTTTGTTATCAACAGCTTTAAACTAAACTACAAGGTTTTGGATTATTTTGAATCAAAAATTTTAAACGAAAAACAATTGAAAAATAAATTCAATTTCATGTAACTATCGAATATTTAAACTCAGTATTTTTAAGGCTTCATTAAATTTCTCCAATTAGCTATACAACATCAGTGAGCGTTGATCGACAACAGCTAGTCTTGTTGTAAAATTTAGGAATTTTTCACGGAAAGTAAAACGAGCAAATAAATTAAGAATAACAACAAGTCAACCTGATTAAGCATTGCTGAAACATCCAAAAATGATTTGATAGAGAGAAAGGCATCTTCAAAATAAGTAGCAATTTTCATTGATTAATGAGGTGAAAATTTAGCTCAAATTCGATTTAAAAAATCAAGGAAAATTATTTTTTAAAATTTTTGTTATTTTTTCATTAAAATAAAAGTGAAATTTTAATTAGATTAAGTTCACAAAAACCGGTAAATTTAGGCAAAAAACTTTTTCGCACTAAATAGCGTAACGCTGCAGTCATAAACTATCATCATTTTACACAGTAAAGACAACACAACATGGAAGTAAAAATAAGCTTAAACTTATTTAATAACGCAAATAAAAATACACAACAAGAAATTACTCAATAATCAGCACTTTATGCACTTTTGTGTGCCTCACGAAAAATTTACAATCATAAGCGCAAAAATGTACATAATACGGCAGTCTGTCGGGAAATATGGCATAACATCAACAAAAATTCCAAAACTCACCTTCATGATCTTTACTCGTGATCTAATGCTTGATTTTCCGTCTGGAACAATGTTGGCATTCTCGAATTCTACGTCGCATGGAGATGGTGGACCCTAAATAATGTAAAATAAGTAGAACGGAAATTTACAATTTTTATTCTCGACACGAAAGTGAAATCTATTGGCAGTGCCTTGTATTTTCTCTTTTTTAACTCACCATGTGATACGCATCATCTAAATCGGTTGATGATGAGTCTAATGTCAGATCACCCAAAAGTACAAAACCTGATTCATTTGGCTGCAACCGATTGAACACGAACAGTAGAGAGAGAGAGAGAGAGAGAGAGAGAGAGAGAGAGAGAGAGAGAGAGAGAAATTTTAATGAACTTCGATCAGTAAGAAAATACTCTCCGGCAAAATTGTAATTGCACGGCAATTGTTAAAGCGAGAAATTTTCTTCTATTTCTTTTTATTGAATGAAAAACGAGAATTGAGTTAAAGATCTTTACTGTAAAAGTTATTTACTTGTTCACGTTATCTGCTGCATAAGTCTTTGAGAGGATAGACATGACGAAATCCCCATTGATAAAATCGCAAAGAGCTTTTTCACTTTTTCGACCGATAAGGATTAAAAACAAGTGAGGGATTAACGGTGCGCCGCGTTCTCAGTTTCACTGTTCTCTTTGCAAAAAGCTCCGCAGAACTCCGCCTTTTCCGTATGGCTACGCATTTGAATTATTTTAGTTAATAAAGTTCGCTTTTGTTCCGCTGGTAAAATTAATTAAATATTTTTCTACTAACTCTTTGAACGAATATATACTTTCTCTATTCAAATCTACTCAAAAGTGAAATTTTTATCTAAAACCATCCAAATGCGCTTATTTCCCCCTGGTTAAGTTAATTAAGTTTTCTTTATCAACTCTCTGACTAAATCCATGCTTCCTCTATTCAAATCACGTCAAAAATGAAATTTTTATGAAAAACCATCCAAATGCGCTTATTTCCCCCTGGTTAAGTTAATTAAGTTTTCTTTATCAACTCTCTGACTAAATCCATGCTTCCTCTATTCAAATCACGTCAAAAATGAAATTTTTATGAAAAACCATCCAAATGCGCTTATTTCCCCCTGGTTAAGTTAATTAAGTTTTCTTTATCAACTCTCTGACTAAATCCATGCTTCCTCTATTCAAATCAGCTCAAAAATGAAATTTTTATGAAAAACCATCCAAATGCACTTATTTCCCCCTGGTTAAGTTAATTAAGTTTTCTTTATCAACTCTCTGACTAAATCCATGCTTCCTCTATTCAAATCAGCTCAAAAATGAAATTTTTATGAAAAACCATGCAAATGCGCTTATTTCCCCCTGGTTAAGTTAATTAAGTTTTCTTTATCAACTCTCTGACTAAATCCATGCTTCCTCTATTCAAATCAGCTCAAAAATGAAATTTTTATGAAAAACCATCCAAATGCGCTTATTTCCCCCTGGTTAAGTTAATTAAGTTTTCTTTATCAACTCTCTGACTAAATCCATGCTTCCTCTATTCAAATCAGCTCAAAAATGAAATTTTTATGAAAAACCATGCAAATGCGCTTATTTCCCCCTGGTTAAGTTAATTAAGTTTTCTTTATCAACTCTCTGACTAAATCCATGCTTCCTCTATTCAAATCAGCTCAAAAATGAAATTTTTATGAAAAACCATCCAAATGCGCTTATTTCCCCCTGGTTAATTTAATTAACTTTTCTTATCCTCGAAATATCATTGACTCATATAAAAATGAACTCTCAAAAAATTTCTCATTTTTACTCCCTTTAAAATTTCTTACGCTCACCACGTGTTTATATCACCACGTGTTTTTCGTTACACTTCAGAACTTTTTTAATTAATTTAACTAACTTTTATGGGTCTGCGAGAATTTTCTAGTAACACAAAAGTTAAGTCAAGAGTAGCAGAATCAAATAAAAAAAATTCGAAGGCAATCCGTTGATCCGTGTGGCCTGTAGGCCTGCGACAAAAAACGTCACCCGGATCCCGGATCCCGGATCCCGGATCCCGGATCCGAGAAAGTAACAGCTCTCTTTTAACGATCCTGCCCTACCTGGCCAGTGGATCGTCCAAGCATGTATCCTTCATAGATCAGAAATTCGATGGACTTGCATGTGGCAAAAGTTCTAAATCGAAATAAGGCTTTTTGAGGGCAGCAGGTGACAAAGAGAGTTTTCTTTCCAGATCGAAAACAATATATGGCGTAGCCATAATAAAAAATCCTGGCTTCTTGATTGTTTTCAAACAACCGTAACGAGTTAATCTCACGCTGTCTTTTTAACTTCCAAGCGGTTGACTCGATTATTTGATATGAATTGTGGAACTAAATTTATTTTTTGTGACAAAAATCGCTCGGTAGTGCGGAAATAAAACTTAAATATTGCAACTTGAATTGGAACTCTTCATTAGCGCTGCCATTGATTTTTCGTAAAAATCCGGGACATTGCATATAAATCAAAAAAAGTGCAGTTTTATTGCATTTTTAAGGGTAAATTTTCAAGAAAATCGGTAAAAATCCGGGACTATCCCTGCAAATTAGTAGACCTTGATGAAATATCTAAATTTAGTTGTAAGGGTTTTAAAATTTCCAAACATGGACTACAATGTAGTTCTAACTCAACTTTAATAATTTAGTTTATACTAAAAGACATTGCCAATAATTCGAACTTGGTAAACGGATGTCAAAAAGTAAAATGATCGATTGAGATAGAGGTGATGACGGTTATTGCGAATAAACACTCACATTTATAGAAAATGTTGAATGTATATGAGTAGAAAATCAGCAAGCCGTAACAAATGGGCCTCAGCTCATCTTTCTCTAGAGCTCACGCAGTCATTATCAAAACAACTACATACATTGTTATGCGTACTCATATATCGAGCAGCTGTAGTGATGATCGAGGAAGAGAATAGTAATTTTTATTTACGATGTAATGGAACTTTTTCAAATAAAAAATAGTTATAAATTTTTCATGTTATTCGTCGTCGCTGCTTGCGGCACTTTGGCTGTTTTCTAAGCGTGTGCACTATAATTCGTTGTGTGCTCAAACGAAAGAGAATTGTAAACGGAATTCGTGTTCCAAAACAATGATTTTTCTAATAGTGAGAGACGTAAATTGTAAGAAGAAGAAGACATTCGAGAACTCAATGCGAGGCTAAGGATGAATGAGTGATTACCGTTTTCCGTTTAAATATCCAATAAATTATTATTATTTTAGAGTACGGGCTATGAGAAATAATTACACAATTTTCCAAAAGAATGGTCATTTACAATTAATTTGTTATGGAGCATTAATTCATTGGCATTTTTTTACATAATGTTCATAAAAATCTCATTTTACTTTATATTTAGCTTTCACTGAAGTTCTCTGCTACCAATCTAAAAAGTTTCAACAAATTAGTCTCACCAAAAATTTGAAAGCTTCATCATGCCACCCATGAGGTCCTTAGAAAATTTAATTGTTTCTATTGAGACATATCGAAACCAAATCAATTATGATTTACTTATAAATAAAAAAGTTTTCTTGCCGATCCCACATTAATTTGTCGATTATTTAAGCTGCATATATAAAGCTAAATATTAATTGTAAAAATCTTGTAAACTCTATTTAATAAAAAATTTTGACCGTAAACAATGAGAATAATGCTTTGAAATAGTTTATTATCGTACATACATTTTTTCTCGCTTATCACATCACGCGGTTTGTGCCAAATAGCCATGTTAGCTTGTAAATAATATAAATGACAACAAAAGTCATGAGTGAGGAATGGAAAAATTTATTTATATCACACTCACCCTTATCGCAAATCGAGTAGATAAATGTATATTTTTCAGTAATTTTAAATTTCACCACAATATTGAGAAAACAAAATAAAGTTTAAAACGATTATTTCCTAGTAAAAATTTCGGTCTCAAACTTTTGAGTTGTGGGTGGTGTGACACTGTTTTCCGCATACCATTTAAAACTATTTTTATTTTTCATAAAATTTCATAATTTTTCGGTTCAACGATAAACAAGAGCACGACTCCGTCATGGTAGAAGTGAAATCTGGCAACATGTGGCAGCAGCAAAACTGCAGGAGAAGAAAAATTCTCGCTTTCAATTGAGACATGAATTATATGTTTAAATATTCTTATACCTCCTGCTCTCACTATCTACATCTCACAATCGTTAAATATGTACACGTGTACCGTTCGATGGACTCATAGTGAGAGCAATTACTAAAAGCCAACTTATTTATCATGATATAGCGAGAAAAGAGTCAAATGATGCAAATTGTGTCGAGAGAGCATAGAAATAGTATGAATTATTATTGTCTGGCAATAATGAAGAACAAAACGCGATTGACGACGAATGAGAAATGAAGAAAAATGCAAAAAGTAAACTCTTCTAAGTCTTTCATTAATAAATTTCAAGTGGTGTAAGAAGAATTTTAACGGGAAATCATACACACATGGCAAGAATGCTGCTATTCCTCTCATATAAGCGACGCAACAATAGTTATAAGAAGAAGACTAACTTTCGGTGTGTGCGCAATATTTATTTATAAAATGCACACATATAATAATTTTACCGTAATTCATCTCTCCGGATACTTCACATAAAGGTGTGATTGATTATTGACTTTATTCGAAATTCTTGATAAGAAATTCAATTATTATTTGACTCACCTTGGGTAACTCACGTTTCCTTCGAATAATTAATCCATCATTATCGATGTAGTCGGGAACATCTTTTCTATCACAAAAGTTAAAGACAATTGAATTTTTTGGCTCGTCGGTAGTTTGTGATGTCCATGATTTCTTTTTGCCCATCGACCACTTGGGTTGCTCAGCCGCTGAGTCACTTGCGTTATCGTTTGACGTAACCAAGGAACTTTTGTTGTCACTTTCACGTGACTTGGCGATTGGAGGTGGTGGAGGTTTTGACGTCGGTTTCATAATAACTGAATTTTCTTTGACCATTTTCACTTCACTAACATTGTTCAACTCGACAGTTTTCTCATAGGCTGGGGGAGTCGTAATTTTGGTTAAATTATTATTAATAATTTTCTGCGAAAAATTCACAGTCTTTGAACTGTCATCACTCTTTACTTCAGCACTATTAATAATATTTCCACTGCCAATAACTCCTTTTAACTCCACAATCACACTTTTGTTGTTATCACTTGATTCCTTATCACTATGAACATCGAAAATTTCTGAATCATCATCGATTGATTTGAGCAAGTTATTATTTTTATTATTGTTGTTGTTATTGGGGGTCGAAGTTGACTCCATGTGTAAGTTACTGAGCTTGCTGGTTAGCGATGAAATAATTGGCGAGGACGAGGCATCAATAATCGCAGCCGTTTTCTTCGGACTCAAATTCTCATTTAATTGTGGCGACATGGAATTACGATATGGTGACAAAATATTAGGCGTTGACGAAAGCGATGAATCGGAATGTGCGGGTGAGTAATCAAGCTTAATGCGATATGAATCCTTATTATCAGCGGGTGACCATGTGGCGGCGCTGTTGCCATTTGACTTGGTTTCCAAATTATTTTTGATAATATTAATGTCGAGCTTCGGAAGTACGGTTTTTTCCTTTGCAAACTTCGCAAATTTTTCATTATTATTCATATTATTATTGACTTGATTATGATGAAGTTGATGATGATGATTTACTGTTGGCTTCGGACTAGAAGTGCGTGGTGCAATATTTGGTTTTTTCGCAGTGATTGCCGGCTTTTCATTTTGACACTTGAAAATGGCCATTTTACTCGCAATTTCCTGTGCAATCGGTCGAGTTTGAGAGTTGCGTTTCTTGTTGGCAGAAGCCTCAAAAATTCTCATTGTCTGCTTGCAAATGCCCGGTGGTGGCCTTTCACCGTCATCGATTAATGAAGTGAGACGCTTTGGAGGTGCTTTATATGGTCTTTCTCGTGCATTGTGAATTTTATCTTCAATTGTGACTTCGTGTGTAGTTTTAATTATTATCGGCTCATTATGTAAATTGGGGTGATCCTTTTCAGTAATTTCGCGTTCCCAGTGATCGTGTCGAAGAATTGCCTCAACAGAACGAGCACGTTTAAGACTTAAATTCTTGTCAACAGAACGGCTACTTCTGATATGGTACTGTTGTTGTTGTTGTTGATGCTGCTGCTGCATTTCAACAGACGGAGAAAAGTATTCGGACAATGGTTTATGCTTATTAATTCCATTACGTGTATAGTTTTTCTGGTTTTCATGCTGCACAACTACGCCATTTTTATTATTGTTGCCATTTGTTTCACTTATTCTTCCATCTTCGTGCAATTCTACATCCTCATTTTCATCATCGTCCTCTTCTTCCTCCTCCTCAACGTCATCGATGTCGTTTCCATCGTCGAGCAAGTTATTGAGGCTTGTTGAACGTCTAAGTTCAAGAATCGATGGCCTTTGCTTGCTTACAGACGTTTGGCGAAGTGTTAAACTTAAATAACGATATCGTAGCTTGCTTACAAATCCTGGACCATACTTAAAGTCCTCATCTGGTCCGAGTACAACTTCTTGTTTTGCAACCATTTTGTTACGCGACGAACACGACGACGGTTGATGACTCACCGAATTGTCCTCGTTTCGAGTTATATTTTTGTGCGCGAAACTAACTGCCTTACAACTACCTTCGTTGCTGTTACTGCTTTTATCAGACGAATTAAAACTTTTTTGTTGCTGATTATTAGTATTTTTTAAACGCGACACATTATTAACCACGATACTGCTTTGTTGCTGTTGAACGAGTGTACTACTCAGCGGAACGTTCACGACTGAAAGTTTTGATTTTAATTTCGTCGGCGAGTTCGTTGTTGTTGTTGTTTCTAAGCTCAGAAGAAAAAACGAAACAGTTAAAGAAAAAAAAATCAGTTTCAATAAATGAAGAAGAATGTTTTTAGTTTTTTTTGCAATTTAAGAGGGTTCACTTGGAAATTATCACAGAAAACTGATAAAAGCTATGCTTGAGTATGAAACTATACTAATTTTATAGCAATAATTCACCTGTTTCGCTTGTTTTCTGATCAAAAATTTGCTTTAACGTTGAAACGCTCATTTTTAACGCGTCTTTCGCGAAACATTTTATTGCAACTGAAATGAAAAACTAACGCTCACTGAACAGATGTTTTGTTGTGGTGAATAAAAATTCAAATCCAACTTACGTCGTGAGAGTATAAAGTTTTATTCATATATACTTATAATTTTCAGGTATAATATTGTAAAAATGTTTATAAATGTTTTACTAATAACAGGGAATGCCATCAACCTGCTTCTTTCCATAATGATTATGAGCTGTGAACTCCGGAACAACTACATTTATTCCTAACTCTTCGAATGTACGTATGATGACGCTTAAGTCGTTGCACTCAAATCTGTTTCCAGCAATACCAATTTCACTTAACTCGGGTAAAATTGTTCGAATTCTCTCAAAGCCGTGCAATTTGCTCAATTTATTATTCGATAAATCCAGAATACGAAGGCGATCCAATCCCGCGAACATGGTTAAATCTATATTCTCTAGAGCATTATCCGATAGATCGATTGTCCATAAAAACTTATTGTTAGTAAAAATTTCGTAGGGAAGTATTTCAATACCACAATTTTTAAGAAGCACATATTTAAGTTCTCTCATATCAGAAAATGCATTTTCTTGAAGTACGCCAACGAATGAATGGGAAAGGTTTAAATATTGCATTTCTGGCATGTTTTTAAGGGATGGAAAAATATGTGAAACGTCTTGATTATCGCTTAGGTCAAAGTGATAAATTTCAGAGTCTTCGCCCGTCACCAAAAATGAGCCAATGTGATTTTTCGAAGCAACAAGTCCTTTCAAATCACTGTGAATGTGCAACCAATTTAAATGATTTTGAGATGCTACTAAATATTCGACAGAACAGTTGTCGAAAGAAACGACTTGGAGGCGGTTATCTTCGAGATGAAGTTCTCCAATTTTCATGTCAGGACATGTGAAGCTTTCAAGGAGATTACCCTTTAGCAAAAGTGCTTCAAATGCAAGATGAGAAACTCGATGACTTTCTTTCACTTCTTTTATCTCATTATGATTTAAATTTAGTTCAACTGACAATTTACGTGAGTGGGCAATTGGCAGTAAAGTACTGTAATCAAGTTCTGATAAGCGGTTGAAAGATAAATCAACCTAGAAAAAATTGTTTAACATTTTCAATTTATTCAAATTCAACTTTTTACCTCATATAAATCACTGCTAACTCCACTAAATGTCATCTCATTGATTGAAGTAATTTGATTTCGTGACAAATCTAATCGTTGAAGACGTTTTAAAAACGAAAAAACTCCATCTTCTAATTCCACAATGTCATTTCTATCCAGATGTAAAATTGTCAAATGCTCAGCGTCTCTAAAATCTTCCCTCATAATTCCTCGCAAACTCACATCGGATGCACGGAAAACAAGAAGATTTCTAAACTTATGAAAAAGTTGCGATGGCAAAAGGATGAAGTTTGAATTTTTCACCACAATCGCTCCAACCTCGCGTGGCTCAATCATACCAAACATCCCATTTACATTGGCATGCGAAATAATTTGGTCGACAATTTCGACGTGGCCAGAATGTTGTATGACATTTCCCAGATAACAAACGTAATGAGGCCCCATCTTGAAGGCTACACCACTTCGATGAAATGATGTACTTTCTGTCACAAAATCATTGCACTTGAATGTTTGTCGCCGCTGATATGAGGGATGAATAGCACTTGCTATGAAGAAAATTACTAAAATCCACAACATTTCACTTCTGAGCTGTGTCTTAAACTGAAGAAAAATTTAGAGGCTTAAAGCTTTTATACAAATTTTTTTCTTTATTTACATTAATAACAAATTTACTTTAATTACAAAGGTAATTAAGATAAGCACTGTCCAAATTTCTGGATGTAAATTTTCGAAAACCAAATTTTTAAAATTAGGTATCTGATGAAATTTATTCCAGAAATATTTCGAAAACGAGACTCGTGCAGTCACTTAAATTAAGATCAAAAAAGAGAAAGGTTATTGGTGAAAAAAATGTTTCAAAACCCAAACGTGGGTGTTGCCGTGTAACAGATCAGCACTGGCTTCCCCTTTGGCTTCCCTTTTGGTTTCCCAAAATTTGTATGAAAAATGGACATTGTGGCAATAAAGACATGACAAATATTCCTAAAATGGTCTAATATAAACCCTAAGATCTACCATCTGGCGAAAATCTCGATGGACCAGACAGACTGACGGAAATCAAGGTATATAAGTGTTAGCACCTCTGGTGGGTTACACTAAAACGAAGGCACACATTTTTAAATGGGTTAGATTCTAAATAAAATACCAAACATATATTAATTCGCACACGGTGACACACTAAAATCATACTGGGCTATATATGACAAATATTTTAACAGCCAAACAAACCTGGTTCATAATATTAAAAAAATCTAAATTTGTAATTTTCAATTGATTAGCTTGTTCCTCTTTATTTCAATAATATTTCTTTATTTCGAAAGTTCATTAAGTTATAAAGGCTATTGACACCCATCACCCGATACATTTTCATATTAACTACAACAACACGTCGTTCCGTTTTTATAAACTTTGACTAATAACATGGATATCCGAGAATATTTTGGACTTCAAAATTAGGTTTTTCATTATCTGAAATTTTAATCTTGAGTTGATTTAATGTTCTCAAAATTGCTGACAAATTTAAGCACTGCCAGGGATTTCCATCTATCTTAATTTCTCCCAAACTCGGTAAGACCTCTTTGATTCTCTCAAAGTCATGCAATTTGCTCAATTTATTATTCGATAAATCCAGAATACGAAGGCGATCCAATCCCGTGAACATGGTTAAATCTATATTCTCTAGATCATTATCCGATAGATCGATGGTCAGTAAATGTTTATTGTTTAAAAATACCTCAAATGGAATTATCTGAATTCTACATGATTTAAGGTACAGGTATTTTAGACTGGACATATCACTAAAAGCATCCTCTGCAAGAACTCCAATAAATGAATTTGACAAATTGAGATGTTGCATTTTTGTGAGGGTTTTCAACGTTGGAAATATATGTGAAATGTTTTCGTTTTCACTCATTTCCATGTGATAAAGTGACGAGACTCCGTTGACTATAAAACTTTTAATATTATTTTGAGATGCTATTAATCCTTTAAGATCACTATGGAAGTGCAACCATTTGATATTGTTTGATGTGATAACCTGTAGAAAATTTAACATAAAATATGTTTTAACTAATTATAAATTTACAAACTAGTAGGAAGCTTGTAAGTACTGAGAACTTTAACTCACCATGTACTCGACACTGCAATTATCCAACGATATCGTCTGCAAATAATTATTATCCAAGTGCAAAGTTTCAATTTTAACATCCGGACAAGTAAACGACTGCAATTGGTTGTTTTTGAGCGATAAAATATCAAAATGAAGATGGTGAACATTGTGACTTTCTCGAACCTCTCTGATCTGATTGAAGTCTAATTTAAGTTCTAGTGGAAAATTTTTCTCGTGTGCTAAAGGAACCAGTGATGAATAATCTAGATTAGAAATTTTATTGTACGACAAATCGACTTGTCGAAGATCATCGCCACACCCTTTAAATGTTTCTTCGTTAATAGAGGTTATCAAGTTATGGGAAATATCCAACTTTTGCAATTTTCTGAGATGAGCTAAAATTCCATTTTCCAAAATTCTAATCATATTTTTGCTCAACGTAAGAGTAGTCAAGTTGTGTGCGTCTTGAAAATCATCACGATAAATCTGCATAAGTTGAATATTAGACGCCGAAAAAGTCAAAAGATTGGGTACTTGAGAAAAGATAATTGAAGGGATTTTTAAGAGTGTCGAATTTCCCACATAAATCACACCGACACTTGAAAAATCTCTCTTTGCCTCAAAAACTTCCATTAGGTCTGAAATTTCATGGACATTTGAAATTTTACAGACGCCCCTTGTAGCACGTTTAATGGGAATGCCCGATGATATGAGGCTTTTATGTTCCAACACATGAGAACAGTTAAAAATTTCACTTTGTAGTGTTGAATTAAAAAATGTTAGGGATAAAAACAAGATTTTCTTCCACATCTTGAACGTTCTCAAGTTAAAAAAAGACTGAAACAAATTGTGACGAGACGCACAAGTTTATAAAGCAATTCTGAAAGCATAAACTGGAAATAGATAAAATTTTTGTCAAGTTGCAGGACATAAGGAATGTTGATTTTTTTATGTCTCAACTTACAGCGAAACACGAGCATTAAAAAGTGTAGATAAATATTAAGTTTAATTTTTTCGTCTAAAGCATTCGCCAAAATGATTTGGACTTTCGCGCCAAAAAATATAATCAAAAATTGATAAGCGATCCGAAATATTTTAAACCTTCAAACGTAAAAGATCAATGCGATGAATGATCTGTACGTATATATTTTACATATATGTGATAATAATAAATTTGCCAGTTGTGTGTGTGTGTGCGTGTGTGTATTCGAAAACCAATTCATGCTTAAAGTCTTTATATGTACATAAAAACTTTTAGCCAAGTCTCTCATACTGCAACCTGTTTCAAGTCAGTCTCTCAGATTCCTTCGACAAGTAAAGAAGCATAAAAAAACTGTTCGGAAGAATTCTTATTTATAACCATTATGTGGTGCAAATTTTTAACTTTAATATGTTTTATAGTTGTTTATGCTGTTGAATCTAATCCAATGCATTTAGAACTTAAAGGTAATCTTCAAAATTTAAAAAAATATACAAGCAGATTAAAATTTAAAACTTTTTTTGCTGTTTTTATTATTAAAATTTTAAATTTCAAATATTTACTTCTTCAGATGAAATGACTGAAAATAGTGTAGGTTCATATGAAGAGAATGTTGAAAATTCAAATCTAAGTGATAATATTGAATCTACAAGCTTTTCTAATTCATTTGATTCTGAAGAAATTGTTGGAAAACTACAACAACATGCTCAAGATGATTCCAGTGCAAGTAATGATTCGACTGTCTCAACAAATATCCAAGTTGAAAAATACATTAAAGGGTCTTATGAGGGAGATATTGCAGGTTTAATAATTATTAGGTTTGATAATAAAAATAACTTAAAAAATAATTTCAAAATTCCAGATCCAAATCCAATAATGCATCCAAATGAAAAAGCAAATATTGAAATTGTTTTTCCACCAACCATAAATTACGACGATGTTAAGAGTAAGTTTAATGAGATAGATTTTAAAAAATAAATTTAAAGTGAGTGATAATTTTCACTTTTTATAAATGAACAATGGAGGTATCGAAAAAATATTAGTCCTGAAAAAACTAGTTTTTGCATTCCAACTCATTATATTAAAATTTGCGTCCTCTCAATTATGTAAATTTGAATTTACAATTGTAAAGGTGACTCATGAAAAAATCCAATTTTTCCTCTCTTTGTAGCGACTACTCGAGCATCATTCTTAGACATGCTGATAAGCCTAAGAAAATCTGAAAGAACAACACAAACAAGCTTAGACGTTTAGAATTCAACTTAATTTTTATTCAATACTCTACATTTTATTATTTTTTATTGAATTTTTTTAAGTTTAAGTTTCATCATCAAATCAATTAACTAGAAACATTTTCGTCTTCTCCTTCTTCACAATTATTTCCAAAAAATAGAGTGAATAACTTATTACTTGAGAAAGAGAGAAAAGTTTTAATTTTTTTCCAATGTTTTAAAAATGTGTAAAATATTAAATGAAAATAGGCTCTAATTTTCTCAATTATTATGGCAAGACTAAGAGGGACGAGAAGTTAAAAAGTTCTCAATTGAGATGATTAAAAAAGTCTTAAATTTAGACAACAAAATCTATTTTGTTTTGTTTGATTCTCTTTATAATATCTTTTATAACAGTAGCATTTTCATAGCTCAAAAAAGTCCAAGTCGACTTCGCACGCGCACCAAAAAAAATAAAAAATAAAATAAAAACGAGTAGAAAAATCAAATTTTCTTTTAGTTCGAAATAAATAAATAAGTTCATAATTTGGTGATTGAGAGATAAAGGTACATAGCTATTATTAGAGTGCCGTTAGTAAAATTGAAAACGAGAAAAAAAAATTAAAAGTAAGTTTTTTTGCCTCTTTAACGACGATTATATCTGTCCACAAAGAGCTTTACGAGATAATGAAGTAGAAAAAAAATCTTAATGATTTCGTGTAAGGTCTAGGAAAATAAATAAAATTAAAAACATGTGTTGTGACTCAGCATTATACAAGTCATTGGATGAAAAGTCATTAAAATTTCCCTCATCGCATTGACACATCATTTGCAATAATTTAAGCTTACGCAAAATAGAGGAGTTCTTAATTTTTTAAAAAATTAGAATGTTATCCTTTCGAGCTTAGCTCGATTTCTCATTATCTAAAAAATGCCTTATCAAACTAATTACATGCGAGAAAACAATAAAAAAAAAGATGACACACAAGGAGTGAAAATTCTTTTTAAACTTATACGAGAACACGAAAGAAAAAATCATATTAAATGGATTTGGAAATTATGAGCGAATAATATCAGTCTAATAAATGTGTTGTTTCGATTTCATCATCAGAATTTCATGTGATGTTTCTTTCACAATGTTTAGTTCATATACTTTCGGCATCTTTTTGCACCGCATCCGCACGGAATTTTGTTTTCCTCAATGTCAAATTTATAGTCATATGTTAGCTCTTCTCCGGTAACAATGCGACGTAATGCGAAGATAATTATGTGCTTTTGACCCAATATATCGACAACTTTAGAGTAGCAGTTTGGCTGCAATTAAAAAATGAATTCATTATTTTAGCATTAAAGCAAAAACAATTAAATCTTACATCACAAGAATGATTGATGAACCGTGCAGCTGTTCCACTCATCGTAGCATCAACAACCAAGTTTTCATCAATTTTGAACATGTAGCATCCAATTCCTTTGCTATCATAAAAACGCTCTCGTTTGTCAGTGAGCGTTGATCTTATAAGTTCACCAGCATATTCAATGACCATCTCTCCTGCAATAAAAAAATCAATAACTTTATGATAAAAAACGCAGTCTTGCAACTTACCAGCTTCAATGTCTCGTGTGCAGAAAAGACCTCGACCATGAATGTGAGATCGATAAACTCCAACACTCTTCTTGTAAGTCTCTTTAAGAGTTCGATATTTCATAGCCATAGGTAGATTACTTCCAGTTCCACGTCTATAATTAATGGATATTACTTAATTAAAAAACACAATGATTTATTTACTCACCTCAGCACAACTTCATCATTATTGCTTAGCAAATGCACAGGCATCGGTGGCAAACGATGGCGTGATGCAAGCCAACTAAACATGTCATAGTCTGATCTAGTGTTAAAAGGCTCAAAGCGAGCACAACCATAAATGTTTTCGTAAAGAATTTCATCCGATTCATTCATGTATTGCATAGATAGCATTGATGTTGATATTGAAGAATTGGAAGACAAATTGGAAGCGTTGGATGAGAAGGAACTAGTGCCATAAAATCCACTCATACTCGAGCAATTTCCGTTCATAGATGAAAATGATGAGGTCTGTTGGATATTTATATTAAAAAAAGATTCTAAAGCTTTTATAAAAATTAAATTTACCGATGAATTTGAGGATGCTGAAGAATTTCTTCTATGATATTTTGGAGAATATTTGACACATTTTTCAACACCTAAATTTGATTGAGTTAAATTAAAATAAAATTTGCAATGAATTCAAGATAAATCATTTAAAATCCTCACCTGGTAATTGCTCTAGCAAATATTTGAGAGCATTTGTCTTAAGACCCAACATTTGTTCACCAGTCATCTCGTTTAGTCTTCCCTCGGGCAGTGGCATCAGTCCATGAGCCTTTCTAGCCAATTGCACAGTTTCAAAAAGCTTTTCCCAAATCTCAGAGATTGACGTTGACTTATAAGTAAACCCGTCTTGTGACTGAATCTCAAAGAGAAGTTTAGGACCTGTTGATATTTTATTCCTGATGGTGCTGGTAGGAGTTTTCTCGCGTGATGCTTTTGTGGCATACGTCGATCCGAGAGATGTCGAACTGGGTCGATCAGATGAAGTCTCTTCGTCAAAAGTTTGAAATGAATTTTTCTCTGGAATTTTCATTTCTTGCGACTCGTCATCAACGGCGGAAATTGATCCTGCTGAGATGACATCCTTAGAGGCTTTTAGTTCCGGCAATTCTTCAAACATAGATTCAAGATTAATTTTGTCAACAGCAATTACTACACCATTACTTTCAGTATCAATTGGTGTAATGGTGATTGATGGCGGTATCAATTCGATCAGTGAGGGAATTGGTGCTCGATCATCAAGAAGATTAGCCCCCGTCGCAACGGAATCAATTGTTTTTGTCAAGGAACTTACACTTGCGGTCTTTGTGACCATCAATTTTTGCAAAGGAATATTTGACGCACTCGTTGATGGAATTTGATAATCTTCAGGTGACTTCACCTTATTATCATCCATCAAATAACTTTCACTGCTAGCCGTTACCGTTATCACGTTGTTTATTGACGATCGTCGTAAAGCATCGAAGAGTTCATCGGCTTTGCTACTTTGCAATTCCATCGCTATCGAGTTAATTTTTTCACTAAAATTTTCATTGTCAGCACTTTGGATTGATGGTAAAAGTGCATTAATGTTAACATTGACATTGATATTGTTATTATTGTTGATGTTGTTGTTGCTGCTGCTGTTATTGATAGGAGTGCTGTGACTATCGGTTAAGAGTGGAGAAGCAGAATTCCTCAATAAATTACTACCTGCTGAATTATTTTGAGCTTTTGCGATGTTGCCAATTTTACCGTTATTCTTCGCCGTGGATGTTGCCAAGATTGTCGTCGTTGCATTTGCGGGCATAGGTAGTACTCGATTGGTTGGTCGATTTTGGAAATGCGGCTTCACAGCGTTTTGATTTTTATTAAAAATGCTATTTTGTTGTTGAATGGGATTTACTATGTTAGTCGGCGGTAGGTTGATTATTGTAGTTTGCACATTGGAAGTTGAGGAATTTGCACATGGTTTTTGATTATTTGCAATTATATTATTCTGTACATTTCTGTAAGTTTGATCGAGAGTAATTTTTTGAGACTCATCTTCGATAATCGGGGAACTGATTAGAGCTGGTTTTATTGTGATTGATTGATAGTTATTTTGCGAAACTGGTTTAGCTTGAACTTTCAACTTGGGCTTGATAAGAGTGGCCGATGATGGTATTTTTACTATATCTTCTTGTGGGATTTTAGGACCAATTGTTCTATATGTTGCCTTTTGCTTCTTCACGACATTATTTTGATTACTTAACACCTGAATTTGTGCCGGCTGTTGCACATTCTGTATGATTTGTGCTTTATGAGGACTCTCATTAACGGTTTTTAGTACGGAACTGCTATTTGCTGTGTTTAACGACGTAATCATTGCTCCCGCAGATGCTAGGGATGTTGTGGGAATGACTTTGCTAACTATTTGCGGTTGAATTTTATTGACTTTAGTTTGCACTTTCGGTTTTTGATTTGATGGTTTTAGAACTACACTTGCGGTCTTATTTGACAAATTACTAAAGCAATTTTCCATTGATTTCTTGTCACTGCTATCAATTACGTTCCACGATGAATCCATTATTTGAGGCTGATGAATTGTGCCATCATTTGCGTTTAGAAAAACATAACCAGCAGGAATTTCCATTTGAATTGGCTCAATTTTGCTGGCTTGAAAAACTTGGGTTGTTGTTGCACTAAAACTTGAATTTTGACATATACCTTGCATTGCTGTCGAGACAAATTGTTGTGAACTCATGACGGTATTCTGAACTATTGTCTCGAGTCCATAATAGACTGGCTGTGAAGTCAAATACATGCATCCCGAAGAAGGATCCATTTCCAAAGCCGTTGGAGTTGAGCCTAACATCATTTGTTCTGTACTAACAACTCCGTTAACGCATTGCAATGTTTGTGGTTGCTGTATGAGAGTACCGACAATTGGAGATTGTGGCATAACAGAGAGTCCATTTGACGTCAGAACAAGATTGCCAGTAGAATTGTTAGAGGGAAGTTGGAAAGCGTTTTGAAAAATTTGAGGTGTTGAGTTGGATTGGGAACTGGTGATAAAGTTTTGTGAATTTTTTAAATCTTTTCCATTTGTACCTCCAATTTGAGATATGTATTGTATTTGTGAGCCATTTTGACCACTGTCAGCGGGGATGTACTGTACCAATTGACCATTTTGGTTAAGTATAATCGGATAATTATTGATTTGTGATGTAACCTGTTGAGCTGGCTGCTGGAAAATTATATTTTGTGAAGGTTGAGCAATTGTAGTTTGAGAAGCAGAATTTCCACGAGGTGAAGATGATGTCTGATAGTTAGAAATTTGAACATTCTTTGCATTTAACAAGGAAATTTGCTGTTGTGATTTTGTTGAATTAGTTTCAAGCTTCTTTTTTGTTATGGCGTTTGATTTGATATATTGAGAACTAGTTGTTTTAGTCACTGGTTTTCCCTTAATCGGTGATGGCAGAAGCAATGGTTTTTTCTTTTCGTGCACATCACTTGTAGCTTGTGTTGTTGTAATTGTCATGAGTTGTGTATTTGTCGCTGATGTTGAAGCTGGTGCAAGTTGAATATATTGAGTTGGCTGCTGTTGCGAGGTATTGATGTAAGAAATGCCACCATTATTGATTAATGAATTTTGATTGTAATTTCTTAATGGCATAAGCGTTGCAGTCTGTCCAAAGTTACTCAGTTGGAGTGGTTGCGCGGTAAATATTTGTTGTCCTTGCTGATCTACTATGACGTTTTGACACAAATTACCATCATTACCGAGTGTTAGCGAGAGGTTTTGAAGATTAGGAATTTGAACACCGTTTGCTAGTGTAATTCCATTCTGTGCTGTTTGTGTGGACTGTCCAAATGGACTGTTAATTACAATTGGAATTGATGTGGCCATCGATTGATTTTGCTGTTGATTTATCAAAGAAATTCCAGCTATTGTTTGTGATGTATTTGAGAGATGGTAAACATGATTTCCATCGTGAAGATCAGAATCACTCTCACTGGTGTTCTGAATTATTTCGCATGTTGCGAGATGACGTTCATAAGAGTTTCGGTTCCTATAAGTACAACGGCACTTTTCACACGCAACAGGGCCATCTGTTTGAAATATTTCATCATTGAGGCCATCAAGTTGGGGAATTTTTTCTTCCTTGCACCTATTTTTCAATTCGTTTTGTTGACTCAGAAACTTTTGCAGTGACATTCCACTATTTGATGCTATTTTCTCGCTTTTTATCCCACCAGGATTATTGTTGCTGTCATTACTCTCAGGACTCAAGCTTAATTTTCTTTTTTTTGGCTGAGGATCCTCCCTCTTAAATGTTGAACCAGTTGAAAATTCGTACTGTATAGAGTTCAGCAGTCCATTAAAGTCACTATCTTCTGCATCACCATCGCCATCTCCATTCACCTGATTACTCTTGCTGCTATCATCATCCTCATCAGAGGCTGGATTGAAAAATACAGTCTTTGTGTCGGCCGGGTCTTTTGGAAAAATATCAAACATAGAAATGCCATCAAGCACATCGTGAGGAAGATCTTCAAATATAGCAGCTTTGATCTCGGGTGGTAAAAGGTCATTATTATTTTGAGGCTCTTCATCTTGTGTTTCATCTTGAAGACTAATCGCTTCTTGCTCCTTTGCAACGGAGTTGTGAAAAAAGGCAATTTGTTTTAAATTTTTCTGCACTGCTGTCATGCTTTTAGTATGATCAACGGTAAAATTAATTCCTTTATCGACTGTTATTGTTGGATAGCAACTTCGTTGAATAGAAATTCTTATTTTGTACTCCACAATGTTCCAAGGCTGTTTCGAAGACCAAAATAATCGAGTGCATTCAAAGTCAATTGGAATCAAATAGTCGCCAGCATCACTCAAAATAGGAACTATACGCCCAAGTTTTGTTATACATAAAGATCCAATAAGAAATTGAACTTTAGACGCTTCAACAGTCTTCTTTTTTCTCCGATCAAGTTCAACATAAACCGAACGATTTACTTGAAAGTTTGTTTCAATTTGTTTGACACCATTTTCATCTTGGCTGATATTAAAATGTTGAGGACAAAAGACGCGTTTATCAACACGAAATTCACACATGCTTCTGGCACATTGAAAGTGGTATTGTTCACCGCAATTTTTAAAATTACAGCCGACTGTTGCACCTTTCATGCCACATTTACTGCATTTTATCAATCTTCCACGAGATATGGCACTGTGGACATTTTGCAATGATCCATCAATTTCCTCGTAAACTTCTGCCGACCACAATGCACAATTTGTATGCACCCAGGTGTTGTGACCACAATATAAAAGTCGACCTTCTTCATCTGATGAGCATTCACCTTCTTTTTTGCAAAACATACACACTCGGTTATCTTTATCATTGAAAAATATCGTTTCAAGATAATCCCCGTTTTTAATTATTGATTCCGGTACACTGTAGTTAGTCATCATATAATAATCGCTATTTTCATTCTCGATTATGAGTTCATCAAGCATATCGCCTTTTGAATGGTCATTCATAGTTTCCTCGAGTGCATCTGTGCATGCTTTTGTTTCATTTTGGTACCACGGAAAGATTTCACTTAATATTTCATTGTACGCAACTGTCAGATCTTCGGAATTGGCATCACTAAGAATCTTATTCATGTCGTAATTAAAGGCCTGAAGTGAATGGTACTTATTATCGTGTATACTCTGTTTAACTGACCCAATATTGGGTTTTATACTGTTCTCTACGACTTTAAAACAGGTGCATTGTGATGAAGATAATTGAACACTGTGATCAATAGAATCCTCAGTTTTGAGAGCATCAAAAAGCGAATTGAAATTCATCGGATAGGCATTTGACTTTTGACAAAAGCAACGGGAATTTTTCTTTCGAGGACTCATCCTTAGGAGAGCACAAGCATGACGACTTTTGCTCAATAGCTTTATAACACTCAACAAACTCGTTTTGAATTCTGCTTCAACTGACTCGCGCCATATATTCGATATTGAGTTATTGGGTGAGCACTTCTTACATATGAACTCAATATGTTCTGGCAACACACTCAATAAATTATATTGCTCATCAGTTAGTCCTTCACATTTTGAATGAACCCATCGCTTACAATCCCCGCATTCCATCATTTTAACATCATAGTCATTGTTTTCATAGCATTTTTGACAGAGAGGACAATAATTTCCTTTCCGCCGAAGTCGAAAACAGTTGCTACACATACCGAGATTTCCAATAAACTTTGTAACATTTGTTGTTCCACAGGATTTACATTTCAAACACGTTGCACAAATGAGTGGGCGATCGGCACCGAGTAGTCTCTTGCTCGTTCCTAAACAGGTTGTATGAAAGTTCTTTTCACATTTCCAACATTTAACCTTGACACCCGTTGACATATTACAAGTGTAGCACACAGTGCACCGTGGACACAGCCAATTAAGCTTCTTATTCAAAGGCATATCGTAGTCGTTACTATGTACAACGAGTGCACTTTGGTCTTCGGAAATATTCATCGAATCATCAATGTGTGTAATGGAAGATGTATTTAGGAAGCTGTTGGCTTTAAATCTTACATTAAACTCATCTTCTACGCAATAAAAGTGATAACATTCACAGCAACATACACAAAAGATTAAAGGATCACTTCCGTAGCTTCCACATAAAAAGCATACTGACTTAATGGGCGTCTTTTCGCTTAAAACCAATCCGAATCCTGTTCGGCTAACCTCAGCCGGATCATAGTTTTCCCAGAAATCAATCGAAATCATAGGCGGCAAATTATTGTTAATATTGTGTCTAGAATGATTGAATAATAGCCGCTTCGATAAAACTGGTTTCGATGAAATTCTATTTGCATTTTGTGTTTGCGAGAGTGTGAGATTTGGCCGAGTGACCTTTCTTGTAATAGGTTTACTGATATCGTACTGCTGCTGTTCAGTTTTTCGAGTGGGATGAAAATCATCAAATGCCACTTTTTTATTATTAATTTCCTTCTTATTCTTAATCGTTATGCTATTTTCAACCTCTATTTTATTTTCTTGCTTTTCCTCAATTTCTTTTGAAGGTGTTGGCTCACATGATATTAGGAGATTTTCCTTCTCAGAGTTTTCATCTAAAGCTTCGATTGTAGTAGGAGCATTTTCATCATTATGAGATTCAGACTCGCCACCTGGGAAAACGGCAATCGGGAGGCCGAGTACAAGTGAAGCAGACCGACAAACGTGCTTTACTCTTGGACCCTTTAATAGAGTTCTCTGTCTAAGGCTTTCAGAGATAGATACATTTGCAGGACATGTAAGTTGAGAAATAGTTTGTGATGTTTGTGTGGGAGGAGAAGCTTCTAACTTGGGTGATGTGTTGATACTCGATTTTGAAGGAGATTTTGGTGATTTTGCAGAAGTTGTGGGACTTTCAACTTTTGGAATTTCGACAACAAGTTGTTTATCAGCTGCAAATGCACTTTTAAGCACATTATCGACACTTGATTTGATGTCGGGCTTGCTTCCAAAGGTAAAATTATTAATTGCTAAAGGATTTGAGGCAATTTTAAATGATGGGAACTTGAGCGAGTTTAAGAATATGTTTGAACTTTCGCTTGTAGAGTTGTTGTTCAAAACACCAGATAATTTTTCCATCATACTTTTAGGTAGAATATTAGACAGTCGAGTCTTTAGCGGAAGCGGCAATTGAAAAGTGATTAAACACTTTTTTAACCAACACGCATAACATCGTCCTTTGCAAAGTTTTTTCAAGTTAAATTCCACTCTCGATGCTTTCGGGAGAATAACGGGCTCAATCAAACATAATCCATCTGATTTATCACATTGCCAATGCTGAACCGGATGCTTATTGACTCGTTCAATCATTTTTGACATGAATTTCTTGCACAACTCACAACAAATCGTCCCATATTTCTTGGGCTGCTTTCGAGTAGTTATTGAGTTACAAACATTACATGCAAGGGATTCTGTGAAAATTGAATTATTTGATGGTGGAGAATTAAGTTGTATCGAGAATGGACTTTTAATAGACTTGTTGTGCAGATCTTGAGGAGGTGATCCAAAAAGACTAAAACTCGATGAAAGTTGAAGGACTGGTTTACGTAGAATGGATAATTTACTATCCTCATCTTTAAGCAGCACTGATTTTTGTTCTTTAGATTTCAGATCGAGTTCATCAACAAAATTGAAACCTAAAAAGGGAAAACGGTTCACAATTAATTATGTATAGAAACAAATTAAATCATCAAGATGAAAATTTTACCAAAATTCTTTTTTTCCTTCAAAAGATTTGATGATGTTGATGGAGAGGGGCTTGCTTCACCACCCTCACCCCAGGGGCTTGCCTTGATGACTTTCTTTTTCACTGCAGAAGGTTCTTCCTGACCCGTGTCAAAAAGAAAACGCTTATTGGGTTTAATGACACGCGATGAGTTTGCACTTAATTTGGGTAGGTTGAATTTACTGGCAACAATCACATTTGATGGTGACTTATCGTCACCATTACCACAAGATAAAGGTGCATTCTGATTGGCATATTCGCGCCCAAATTTAAGCGAATTTAGTTTGTCAATATTATTTGAACTGTTTTTCACTATCTCTGTCAGTTTTGATGGACGTACAGTGAATTTGGACTGATACACCAAAATGGGATATTTTAGAGAGTCCTTTTTGATAATAGAAATTAGGGGTCCTTTAAAATTCGGGTTATAAACACGTTTCACTTTACACTGATCACTAGTCTCCGAAATTGTTTGCCGAAATGTCACTTTCTTAACTGATTTTTTATCTAAATTATCACAATTTGAATCATTTTCACTCGTTTCCATCGTATCCTTTGCTCCTACTTCTTCCAAAACAAACTCTTTTTTTGCTACTTGAGTTGTTTTCATAACTGGTTTCGATTTTTCTTCACTCTCCTCCTGCGACGACGACGATGAGTGTTTAGTTGTTGTTGCAGTTTCCGTCTTTTGTTATATGCAAAAAATTATCAAGGAGAAAAGAGAAAAAAAAATTATTGGTATAGTGCAGCAAACGTATGTAAATATTATTCGAAAGGGAAAGAAAAAATTGCGTAGCAATAATCAGCTTGGACGCTTAAAATCATGAAATCTATTTTGCGATTTGAAATTTAGACTTCTCTAGCAACAAAGTTCATTAACGCGATGTGATTAGGTGGCAAGAAGAGAATTTTAAGCATTTGCAAAGTTTAAATGCATTAAATTGCCATAAAAATTGCAAAAATGCTAAATGAGCGCCCTCTGTTACCTCTTGGTAGCCATGTTCATGTTTTGGTGAAGCCAAAATTTTTTCACTGTCAATTTTGCAACGATCATTTGTTTTTTTATCAAAACTTTCATCGGCAGATAAAACACTAACACGCTTCTTATTCACTAGTTTGGATGGCTTTCCCGGAAATTTCGTTTTGTTGAACATAATTAAATTTTTTACATCTTTAGCTTTTCACAATTTCTTGCTGTACACTCATAGAAAAAAAATATTGAAATATTGATCCATCCAAAAATTACATATTGGGATTTCGCAAAAAAGTGTGTAAACAAAAATATCATTATTAAAATTTTCTATGTACAAAAAGGATTTTCATTAAAGATTTAAAAAAAGTTTAAATTAAAAGGGAGCAAACTGACCATTATTCGACTTGAATCAAATCAATTCTTAAACTTTTTAAAAACTATCAAAATTAATTTTTGTAAACATGAATTAGTGACTTGGATTCGAAAATCTAAAAACAAAATCCGTCGAAAAATCTCAGTGTCTTAAAATAATTTCGTTTGGTGTATTACACTATGCAAAATTATTGCAGTCGCTTGGCGGGAAAAAAAAATTAATTAAATAAAGAGAAAAAGGAAAAATTAATAAAAAGTTTAAAATTTAAAACTATTTTTATTTAAAATTTTTGTTTAATTATGCTAGTTTTTGCGAGATTTTAAGAAAACAATTTCCTAAATTTTTTCTAAGCGTGCACAAGGCTAACTTTTTGACAGTGTACTCTCAAATATTTCACTGTATTGTCACACATAGGAATTTTCTCTAGCATAATTTTGTGCAGCAATTTAGTGTAGACGATGGTCTTTTAGAGTGCAAAATAATAAAAAATATTCAAATATACCGATAAAATGCCATTAGCTAGAAAAGATTTAGACATATGGCCAACACAACAAGAAATCGCGGTAAGAAAAATTTTCTATACTTAAAATTCGCATTTTGACAACTTGTTGTTTTTGCGTTCTCCAATTGAAAAGTCTTTACGATAAAACTTTACCAACACGATTAATTTGTTATCCAATCTTAATTCCAGTATTGTTTTTATGACCTAAAGTGTTATTTTTATACAGCAGATAACGACAAGATTGAAGCACCTTCTCCTCCGCCCATTTATTTTTCTCAATATTGAATGACGATATATGCATTATTTTTGTGTCTAATTCCAATTTTAAATGACACATTATTAAAAACACAGTTTATGTACACATAAAATTATGTGAAATCGGCAATGATAACTTTACCTCAATACTATTAATAAATTGTAATTTTCTCACACAAGTACATAATTAAAAAAATTCAAAAATCAATACGAATAATAAGAACGAAATTGACGTTTTTTTTCTTGTTTTTACATTTATTTTTCGCAAGCATTTGCCATCAGCAATTCTGATGATTATTCATTTGTAAGGAGATTAATTAATCTTTTTTCCTTCCTTAAATTTTTCTAACTTTAGCAGTCGCACAATTATTTAAGTCCATTTGTGTGTTTTCCTTGCATAAAAATCTATGAGTTTTCCTTGTGTAAAAAAACTTCTTCTCTTCTTATATATATTATGTTTCGTCGTTAAATCGATTATAAAAAAATATCTCTCTGACAATCAGCAATAAAAGCTAACAGAGGGGGTTTGTGAATACATGAGGATAAGTATCCTTGGCATGTGTTTTTATCGTTTAATAAATATTTTTGTTCTTAAATTCACTATCAATTGTGCGTCAGTACTTATTTTCAGTTGATGATTAAATTAAATTAAATTCATAATTTTTAATAAAAACTTTTTATTCAAATTTTTCAATTATAAAAACCCTCAGGATTTTGATTACTTCCGATATTTATGTGCGTTTTAAATGTTATTTTTTTAAAAATTTAAGGAAAAATTGATGAACTGAATGAATATTTTCATATTTAATTAGCACGTGAATTTTTGTCTATTTCTTTTCTCTTTTTCTCTCCCTTTTTTTTAAAAAAACCTATCGTAATTTTTTTTTGATGAATGTTTTAAAATGTCATGCAGATGATGATGATGAAAATTTTATTGAAGCAAATACTTTGTGACGAAAATGGTGAAAAAATTCTCTTCTAGAGCTCGTCTCAGCAGCATCATCAAAGCTTAGAGATGGTGGTGGATGATGGATCGATTATTAGTGGCAAATATCCTCAAAACACGATTTATAACAATAATACTAATAATAATAACAACACAATGGATAAACTTCAAATCTCAAGTCATGACGATGATTTGGAAGATATTGAAATGAAGTCGGAAGATTTGGTTGTAGAGGTTCGAGATTTGGTAAAGGATGGACATGAAAAAGCCGATCCATCGCAATTTGAACTACTCAAAGTCCTTGGTGAGGGTTCATTCGGAAAGGTATTTCTTGTAAGAAAAGTTGTTGGCCTCGATGCTGGTACGATGTACGCGATGAAAGTGCTTAAGAAAGCGACACTAAAGGTTAAAGATAGAATGAGGTCGACAAATGAGAGAAACATTCTGGCGGATATAGCCGTTGGACACTCTTTCATAGTTAAACTACACTATGCCTTCCAAACACCGGGAAAACTTTATCTTATTCTCGACTTCTTACGAGGTGGAGATTTATTTACCCGATTAAGCAAGGAGGTCATGTTTACCGAGGAGGATGTGAAGTTTTATCTTGCGGAACTTGCATTAGCTATGAATCACCTGCATTCACTAGGAATCATCTACAGAGACCTAAAACCCGGTAGTTACTAATTTTAACTTTATTATTGAAAATAGTTCACTGAGCTTTCGCTAAAATTTATGCAAAAACATCACAGCCGACACCCACAGCGATTAAGCTCCACTTTAAATCAAGCAATTTGTTAATGAAAAAATTTCTCATTAATAATCATTTATTTTTTTCATTAACTAGAAAACATCCTCCTTGATGCCGCCGGTCACATAGCTCTAACTGATTTTGGCCTTTCAAAAATTCCACTTGGCGATTCAAAGACTTACAGCTTCTGTGGAACGGTCGAGTAAGATAGAAAAACAAAATTTTCATAATAACTCAATTGATGTGATTTATTTCAATTCACACACACACAGATATATGGCACCGGAAGTTGTCAATCGAAAAGGTCATACTTTTGCTGCTGATTGGTGGAGCTTTGGCGTGTTGATGGTGATTTTAAATTCATTTGTTCATAAATTATGTCGTGCGTTAATTTTTATTTTTTTTCTTTTAGTATGAAATGCTCACAGGAAACCTGCCGTTTCATGGTGTAAATCGGCAGGACACGATGAATCAAATTTTGAAAACTAAATTAGGCATGCCGGAAAATTTGTCACCCGAGGCTCAGTCTCTGTTGAGAGCACTCTTTAAGAGAAACCCACAGAATCGACTCGGTGCTGGTCCTAATGGCATTGAAGACATTAAACGCCATGAATTTTTTGCAACAATCGATTGGGAAGCGCTTCAAGCGAAAAAAGTGAGAGCACCTTTCATACCATCCGTGTCACGCGCTGACGATACTTTCTATTTCGATTCGGACTATACAAACCGTGATCCACACGACTCGCCCAGTATTCCTGTGTCGGCTAGTGCTCACGAAATATTTCGAGGTTTTTCATTTGTTGCTCCTTGCCTTCTCGATGATGAAAACCTCGATGGTAGTGTTGCTGGAAATACGAACAATAATCAGTCATCATTCCACTCTTATGAAATTCCTGGTGCACAGCCACATTCCATACACGATGATTATGTTCTGAAAGAGGTCCTTGGCAAAGGCACTTTTTCGGTTTGCAAATTATGTGAGCATAAAACGACAAAGAAACAATTTGCAGTAAAAATTATTGATAAATCACGTCAGGATTGTCGAGAGGAGGTAAGCGATACTATTGCCTCATTGGAAGTGATTAAGTATTTTCTTTGTCATAGGTTGATATTCTTCTGAGATATGGTAACCATCCCAATATTGTAACACTTTATCGTGTCTTCGAAGAGCCATCGTCTCGTTCAGTGTACTTAGTTATGGAATATTTAAAAGGTACTACACAAATAGGCATTTTCGATTTACCGAGTTTTTTTAATTTTGTTGCTTAAAAGAACCTGAGTCCTACAAAATAAACTAAGATCCTCTGTTAAACTTTTCAGCTACTTTTTACGTAGTCGTACGTTTGATTTTTACTTTTTCTCATAGTTCATATTGACTGCAATATTTTTGCAATAAAACCTAGAAATATATTCTTTAATTTTTTGCAACTAAAATTTTTTTGAGGATAATAACAACAAACTTAAAATCAAAATATTTAATGAAAAAGTGTTAAAATTATCATATTTTTTTGAACCTTTTACTCAAAAATTTACCGTTTTTTTACCGAAGAACCCCTACCACAAATTATCATCATCAACTATATTTCAACATGTTTCTAATTAAAACTATTTTAGGTGGTGAATTACTCGATAGAATACTGTCTGTACAGATCAGTGAGCAAGAGTCGGCCGCAGTATTAAAGACTGTAGTATCGGCTGTTTCATATTTACATGACCATGGTGTTGTACATAGGTAATTTTTATATTCTTTTTGAAAACAATTTTGAAATCTTTTATTTTAGGGATTTGAAACCTTCAAATTTGCTGTATGCTTCAATAAATCACGCACCTGATTCGCTTAAATTATGTGACCTGGGTTTTGCCAAACAGCTCCGAGCTGACAACGGATTATTAATGACACCCTGTTACACCGCAAATTTTGTTGCACCCGAGGTACTGAAGAGGCAAGGATATGATCAACTTTGTGATATTTGGAGCTTAGGCGTATTACTTTACATCACTCTAAGCGGTCGAACGCCCTTTGCGTCATCTCCAAACGATGACCCAGAAACAATTTTAAAGAGAATTGGTTTAAGTCAAATTGACCTTGTGAATGGAGTGAGTTTAGATTGATAAATTAACATTAGTGAAAAACTTACTAAAATCATTATTTTAGCGCTGGGCCACAATTTCACACGAAGTCAAGGAATTAATTACTCACATGATGCATATTTCACCAGCCAAGCGACCAACTGCTGCTCAAATTCTCCGACATCAATGGACGGTTAAACAGGCGCAAGCTTTCGATATTCGAATACAGCAGTCCACTTCACAACAGAATTTAATGATACAACAGCAGCAGCAGTTGCGACCAACAACAAAAGACATCACTGATATTAAAGGTGCTGTTAATGCTACTTTTCGAGCTATCAATTCGCCGCAAGCACACGGCATTGGCGTGGGTCCAGTAATTATGAGTGAATTGGCCCGTCGAAGAAGACGAGGTGCAGAGAAAGGACATAACTGAGATCGGATGAATATTTTTATCATGGATTTCTAGTTAGAGTTTAAAGAACAGGATATAAAATTTTTCAACCAACCTGCAAGTTTACGCTCCCAAGGAAAAAAGTCAGTATGAAATATCGTCGGTCTAATTTATGTTGTTGAAAAAAAAGAACTTAAGATATGTCAATGAGATCAATAACTAAAAGTAAAAATGTGATCTCTACTTTAACTATTTTTAAAGTAAACTCTAAAGAAACTAAATAATGTGTATTTTTTCATACGAAGATGCTTATCTAAATATTACTCTCCCTTACTTGAATATAAACTATAAAGTAATGTGGTCATCGAATATAAATTAATTAAATGTCTTTGATTCATTAAAATTAGTGCCATTGATAATAATGAGATGCATTTCTATTCTCTCAAGTCAAAAAATTAGAATAATTATGAAGGATTGGTATGTTAAAATTAAACCGAATAAAATTTATGTCGTTGTGGAGAATCTAAAATTTAAAAAAATATTGTCCTTTTCATCCTCAAAAAATCATTTAAAATAAATAACAATTGAAAAATTAATACTAATTTGTTAGTTCTGCTGGTTTGATTTTAAGTCATTTTTGGAGAAGAAAAGAAAATAAATAAATGCCAAAAATTGTGTACAACATAAACTTATAACTTACTCACATAATTCAAAATTTTGTCAAACTTAAAAAAGTTTAAACTTACATTTTATTGCATTTGTGGAAGAAAAATTTAAATAAATAAAGGAGTTCGGTTATTTTATTGAAACTTGTCGGCTAAAGAGCTTATTCACCCCTAATTTTTTTCTTCATTTCGCATCTCCCTTCAAAACATCAAAAGGTGATGCGAAGTCAAACAAGCTACTCTGGCAACTCTTATTCAATTACGGTAACTCTCGTGAAAAATCAATATTTTGAGCTCATACAAATTATTTAATTCTTACGGTTTAATTATTATTTCTGTAGGAAAAAATTAGTGAAAAGTGTTGCTAACTACATAATCTATCTAAAAGAGTTGGAGTAAAGTGCAATATGAATCATTGTGCTCATAATAATTGAATCTGAAAAATCGCCTAAATTTTTCCAACACAATCATACATACGCCCTCTCGTCGTTGTCGTCGTCGCACTCTTCTTGTCATCGTACACAGTACATACAAAAAGTTGAAAGGAAAGCTTACTTGCTACTCCTATTTGATCAATAAAATTTAATCGGAAAATCTCTCCTACTTTTCTCATAAAGTCTCACAGTTAGCTCCTAGAACTTTTAGAAACTTACGCGAATAGAAAAGAAAATAATTTTCTCCATAAAATATAAAAAACGTACTGTGTGTGCAAATATAAATCACAGAGACGTAAAAAAATCAATATTTATAGAGAAAGAATCTCAGTGAAAAGTGAGTGTGTGTAATAATTACAGAATCAAAATGACAGGAGATACAGCTATGCAAACCGACGACTGTTCAAGCCAAAATGGTGATTCCAAAATCAGCAAGAGTATGCTTACCAATGAGAATCGCACTAACCTCATCGTCAACTATCTGCCACAAACGATGACCGAGGAGGAGATAAAGAGTCTCTTCTCCAGTGTCGGCGAAGTTGAAAGTGTAAAGTTAGTGCGTGACAAAAATAATATACCCTTTCCTCCGAATCCCCTCAATCCTAACTCACTTCGTGGTCAATCATTGGGTTATGGCTTCGTTAATTACCGCCGAACTCAGGATGCCGAGCAGGCAGTTAATGTTTTGAATGGCCTCCGTTTACAAAATAAAGTCATCAAAGTCTCCTTTGCACGTCCCAGTTCTGAGTCTATTAAGGGTGCAAATCTCTACATTTCTGGACTCCCCAAGACCATTACGCAAGAGGAATTAGAAGAGATTTTTACGCCATTTGGCGAAATTATTACTTCACGTGTTTTGACACAAGAGGGCAATGATAAATTGAAAGCCATTGGTTTTATTCGATTTGATCAACGCAAAGAGGCTGAGCGAGCTATATCATCCCTTAATGGAACCACACCAAAAAATCTCACTGAACCAATTGTGGTAAAATTCTCAAATACTCCGGGACAAAACAAGCAAAGTCCGACTCCCATCATACCGGCTTTTATCAATCCTCAATTGACGAGACGGTTGGGAGCCATTCATCATCCAATAAACAAAGGCTTGGCTCGCTTCTCACCGATGGGTAGTGAACTTGCCGCCATGGACCCCACGCTCATGCTCCCGGCAACTGCAAATGGAGCAATTGCAAGCAGTCTATCCACCCCTGGTGGTGGGTGGTCAATTTTTGTTTACAACCTCGCACCGGAAACTGAAGACAATGCATTGTGGCAGCTTTTCGGGTATGCCTTCTATCTTTTGTCCAATTTTTCTGCTTTCTCGGTATTTATTATTATTTTTTTGTTCTCTTATCATGTTTACCCAGACCATTCGGAGCGGTGCAAGGCGTCAAAATAATAAAAGATAATGCGACAAATCAATGCAAAGGTTATGGTTTTGTAACCATGACAAATTACGAGGAAGCAATGTTGGCAATTCGCGCATTAAACGGCTATACGCTTGGCAATCGAGTGCTGCAAGTCAGCTTCAAAACCAACAAAACTAAGTAAAAATTAAATTTTTTAGTATTTTTTTTAAAAAAAACCCACCCTCTATAAAAACAAAAAAAAACTTGAAGCATAAATATATGGTCTAAAGCTGCATTTTTTGTTTTATAAAAAAAAATTGGTATGATAAAAATACTTTAATTAAAAAAGTTAGAAAACAAAAACCGGTCAGTTATGTACATATATATTTATAATTCTTTTGATTTTTTGAAATCAACCTCAATTATTCTATTCCCCTAGTTTTTCCTTTCTTTTCCTTCTAACATGCAATGTAAATTTGTAATAATTTTAATTGATCATTTCCTTACTTTTTCATTGTTTTTTATTTTACAGTCAGTAACAAAATTGAATTCTTCACACTCATACATGAAACTATAACGGGAACGAATGAAAAAAAGTAATATAATAATAATTATAATCCAATATCTAACTACGATATGCTAATGAGTGAGACACGAACAAATTTAATCTATGAGTGCACGAGGGAGATATTTTGAAGCCATCTTGAAGACAGATTTTTTGAATTTTTTATGCGCAGTTATTGGCTTAAAACCATGTTTAGCATGTACCACCACATGAGGTGATTAAATTCATCAATAGAATCTTCTTCATTTTACAAAGTATTCGTTCATCATTTTATACATCATCAGACTGCAGCCATTGTCTAAAACATGCTATGAAATTCATTATAATAGTATCATATGCAGTATCACATATATTTTAGGCATTCAAAAATGCAGCACACATTATTTAATAGCGTGAGGAGGAAAAAATATTTAATCAGAATTGAGAGCTCCGAGCTCTAAACTATGTTAGCAAAAAGCATAAATCAGGTTTTTACATGCGCGCGTATGTAAGCAGTAGAAAGAGTGAGGTTCAGAATATATAAATGTGCATAGGACGATGACAAAAAGCGAGAAAGAGAACATTTTGTGTGGTTAGAAAGGGAAGAGAAGCGCACAGTGTAACAGACATACAGAGCACGAAGAGAGAGAAAGAGAGTAAGGATCATTGACCTTTTCCTAGATACCCAATTTTATATTTCGCAACATATACACGTTCATTCAGCGAGACATTCACAATACAATGTTGAATATAATAATATCTAGGGGTTGAAAAATTTCCTTTCTGTTCAATTCCCTTTTTATGCTTTGTCCTCGGTGCAACCCTTGTGATAACAATTTATAAAATTAAAATACACAGAGCAGTGCCACAGAAAGAGAGTCAAATCAACTTGCTTTGCATCTCTTCTGCACACATACCAATGTCAAAATGTGCCGGGCGCTTACATTCATAAATATATACTTTTCTGTACTTGATATCACAAGTTGTTCATACAGGAAAATGTTTTAAAACTCACAAAATCGTGACAAAAAATCGAGTGAACCTTACTTTATGATTTATTTTGCTCATGCCAGATCCGAAAGAAAATTTCCAGTCACTTTCCTAGCATTTTTCATAGTACATCTACAGAGAATGATTTTATTGATTTTCCTGTTTTCTTCTCGCGATGCTGCTTTTTTTATTAAACGATAAAAAGGAAAATCACAGAGAAAGAGAAAAATTCTGTTCGTAGTAGTTAATGATGTATAGAATAATAATGAAATGCATGGTTTAGTGAAAAAAATTTTACGGCACATTCAAAATGAAAATATGTTAAATGAGATGTTTTTTGTAAAATTTTTTCTTGCTGATTACATAAATGGCCCTTCCCTCGTACATATTACAAAACAAACACATACGCAGCATGATATCGGATGGGATAGAAATCAAATATGATAGAAAGAATATAAAAAAGGAAAATTTCTAGTCAAAATCTTAGTTTTAATGCATAAAATTTAATTTTTTTTATAATTAAATGCTTAGATTTATTTTGAAAAAAAAATTAAGGAATTTATTGAGCTAAAAATATTAATTTAAAAAATTATTTATTATCATAACCCAGTTTATAATTTTATTCGCAACTTTTATGTGCAAAGATGCTATAATGTAATTCTCATGAGAGTATAAAAGAAAAAATACTTAAGATATTCCAAAAACGATAAGAAGTGATTAGAATTGTGGAGAAAATTTATAATGATATTAATTTAATGATCGATGGGTATTCTTTTGTGGCGGAGAGTCCTTTTTTGGGACACACTTTTATAGAAAAAAAATTAAGATCTCTTCTCCCCTCAGGTAAAATGTTGAAAAAGTAAACTAAAGAAAAGAAACTCATACCAAAATTATGACATTTTGCATTGCAAGCCATACCTAGATGCTAAACTACTCACTTTACTCAAATAATATCCATTTTTGGATATTTTGCGCAAGCATTCCATGATGAACAATGAACTCATAAAGTTCAATCCACTATTGAAGAATTGAAGATATGCAACAAAATGATCTCAGACATAAATTTAAAATTCTTTTTCGAGCTATTCATAATTTTTAAATTAAATTTCTGTTTTTTAATTTAAAAAAATATTCATAAGGTCACATAGTGTAAATTTACTTAGATATGGGTGATAATTGCTGCTGCTTTTGTGAGATTCTGAGATGGAAAATTAGATCTGGAATAAAAATTCAATTTCTTAATTTAAATTAAAAAAAATAAACTGAAAAAATATCTAGTCGAAAGAAAATGTTAATGTGCAATTTAAAGCGATGATGATGAAGGACGATAATTGGAGCATCACATAAGAAATATTTATATACATTCACAAACGTTCGTTAATGATGATGGAAATTTTTAAGCGAAGTGAAAAATATGAGAAAGAGCTCGGGTAGAGGAGAAAATCGGCACAAAATAAATTTACATCGATATAACATCTTGCAAAAGGCGTTGATATGTGAAACAGTTTATTTATTCTCTGTCTTTCATCAACGCAATTTTTGTATCTAACATCTTCCCTCTATGTAGCCTTCCCCTAAATAGGTCTCAATGAAAATTTGACTTTTGATTTTTTGATTTTTTCCTTGGTTTATTTTTTCACATTTTATTATTTTTGAAAAACAAAAAGAAAATAGACTTTTTTATATTTATGATTTTTATTTTACCATACACACAGAAGTTTTTTTTTGAAAGTGTCATTAAATTATTATTATTATTATTTTTAATCAATACATACGAAGCACATTTAAGAGTTTTTTGTACTAGAGAAAATTTTAGTAAGTTCTCGTACATTTGGTCCAATTCAGTTACAAAATATTTCTCGAATTTTTTGATGAATCGTTCCGACGATTTTTCTCTCAATTATTTTTCATTTCATTAAATCGACGACGCCACCGAAAAGAAAAAAATAAATTACTTTGGGACCTCATGGAGAGTATCTTAACACACATAAATTAAATCTCAAAAATGTTATAAAATTTAAATTTTGCAGAGAGTATCTTTATATCCACGACATCTCAAATCTTTTTAAGGAAAATCTCTTGCAATTGAGAAAAATCACAAGCAACAAATTATTGAGAGGCAAATTTAATTTTATAAATCTTGAAGTATTTGAAGAAGAAAAATTAAAACCTAGTTATTAAAAACGTTAAAATTGAAGATGCCATAAGATCACATAATACATTAAATATCACATCAATTTTTACTCGATAGTATCTTAATATTTTTTGGATAGATTATCATTGCTTTTGAATTCATTGCACCTTGTCCTTAAATTTATCTTAAATGTGTGTTGTTTTCGTTCTCTCTTAAGGGAAAAACAAAGAATTTCTTTCATCGCTCTGCTACTACTAGGTGGGATTTAAAAAAATATATGTATTATTACTATTAATATTTATAAAGTATTTTTGAGGTGTGTTTTCCGTACTAATTTTTAAATATAATTTATAAAGCACTTAGTGCACGCAGCCAACATTCACACATATGCGATTAAGCTCGTGTAGAAGACAGAAATTATAAACACACGATGGGTTTTTATAATTTTTTACTACCAAAATGTGACTCACCACAAACTTCAGATTTATCGCTTTTCGCAAGTGAAAGCTTTTTGCTTTATATTTTAGTAACATACTTATCTTTACTCCTCTGTATCTTGTGTATTTTTGTCTTTTTGAAAAATATAAAAATTATGAACTATATATAAAAATATTTGAAATGAAAAATTATGGCTACAACTGCTTAATTGAAGTCCATTCTAAGATCTATGTAAGAGTAAGTCAATGCTCAATATATATAATATATATGACTTCAATTTAGGCAGGATTGGCTAGAAAATAATAAACATTTTATGATTAAAGTAATATTGATATTTAAACTTGATGTAATTTGATGTAGAACATTGTATTAGTTGAAAAAATATGATGATATGAAATGCGATTGAAATTTCCAAATATAATTTAAAGCTCCTCATTTTTTCTAATGCAATAAGCTTAATATATTCTACCTACTCCCATTATTTATTTATTTTTATTCTCTTCTTTTTAACTTATATTTAATTAACCAGCATTATTACCTATAAAAATTAATTAACCAGAAAAAATGTTTGAAATAGTAAGATTCGAATAAAAAATTTTAATTTTTATGTTACACACTACAAAAAAGGATATGGAAAATGTATGATTTTATGTTTATGATTCTATAATAAAGTATTTAAATTATTCTCTGATTGTATAATTATGATTTTTACTATTATTAACAAGTCATATATTATTTTTTTTTTAATTTTCAACTAATTCTTATATTTTCAGTATTGTGCATAATAACAGTTATACATTGGTACATATCAATGATTGTGATTGAGTTTTAAAGCATGAACTAAACAAAGTTTCTATAACATATTGATGGTTGTAAAAGATCACTCGCATAAAAGAGAGAGAGTACGATGAAAATTCAACTTTCTTTAGTTCTCTTGATAACATGTCGGAAACTCAATCCAGTCACTTTTTAATTTTTTTGTTCTTCCAGGTTTATTTGCAAAGTATGGTAAAAATGGTTTTTATAATTTTGCTGCAACGTTACTAATCAATTAATATAGTAACACTTCTTTTCCCCCTTATATAACTTCCAAACAATATTGTCTTCCGTTTAAGATCTCATTTCATTATTAAAAATAAGCTAAAACTTTTTGATTTTGCTAAATCTAAGGTAAAAATCATAAAATTGATTTAATTTTTACTTAATTTTTGATAGCACAATATTTTTAAACAAGTCATTCCAAAACATATTTATAAAAAAATTGTTTGTAAACACACACAAATATTCATAAGCAAAACTAGTTAAAACTCCTTCCATTTTAACAATGATAATCTATTGATCTAGTTTAATTTATACTGTCACTGCAAAATGAAGGAAAAAAGAAAATGCATTTTCTATTTTAAAAATAATAAATCAAATCTTAAACAATGAATTTTTTAATAAGATTAATGTTTGTAATCGTACAACTTTTCTTAAGTATAACTTCGTAGAAAGAAAGAAGAAGAAAATGCTTCCCAACCAGCGCACAACAGAAAAAAATAATACAATCTTCCCAATATAATGACGGTGAAAAATCAAAAAAGTAAGATACATTTACAAAATAAACTAAATATAACTAGATTGGGTTTAGACACTAAAACCAATTTTAAAAATTGAGCGAATATGATGAACAAATTTCAAATTTCCGGGTGTCCTGAGAAAATCATTTTTATACAAGTGTTGCGTAATTATATCAGGACGAATTTTATTGCTCAGCTTGAGATTTTTTCATTATACTCGCTCGAGAAGTTGAGATCAATGAGCAATATATGTTATTAAAAAATTAAAAACGTAAAACTTAGTGCAATCACTTTTACCCCATTAGAAATCGATCTCACCCGCAAACTCTTTGAATAATAAACCCAAAAAAAGCAATATATGTTTTACCTTTTAATTTCTTTATAATTCATTCAGATTGATATGGAAATTTGAACAAAACTTATAGGTATAATAAAACGTATTATCAGTTAAGCGTTAATTGTAACCAAAAACCATTGAAATTTGTCTTTGATTTTGTTATTTTATCAATTCATTTCCGTAGCAAATTTTATCCGTTACACTCTGCTTTGAAAATATTTTTTCAAAAAAATCTCACCATTATAGTCTGTTTTCATTACCGAGGCTCTCTGTATTGTTTTTTATCAAGTGAAATTTTCCTTTAATAATTATTGAGATTATAAACGTCTTTTTGACTTATCTATAATGATTTTTCTTCATTTTCACAAAAAAATATATAATGAATTATTTGCAACATAATGTTTTTACATAACATAAATATGATTTTTCCTTAGGTAAGTAATTTATTGTATTTTCTTTGTACATTGCAATTTAATGCTGCAACATTTTTATAATTTTCTTATTTTCAGGACTTTAAAGCAAAAAATATATTGGTTTTAACTAAGAATAATCTGTACAGAATTGTTTCATGTATGATTTCTATTTCATCATAAAATACAAGAAGTGCAATAAACAATTTTCAGTTAACATTTTTAATGTTTTATCCTGTGTTTTGTTTTTAAAGTAAACCTTTGTATTCTTCTTTTTAAATATATGATAAAAAAGTCTATTTAATTTTTTCAAGAGAACTTTTCCTTTTCATGACAAAATGAAATTTGCCATCCCTACCTGATATTAAAAAAAAATAATAAGAGTGATAAATGTTATAAGAAGACTGATAGACTATATATATACGAAGTAAATTTTTGTAACCTAAGAATTTAATAAAAAAAATTCAAAAAATTTATTGTATTTTATTGACATTAAATAAAAATTTATTTACAACTATAAAATAACTAATATAATGAGGAAAACAATAAACATTACATTAATGCTAAATTTATTGACAAATTAACTTTTTTTTAAGATTCTATCTAACGTTTTTTTTTAATATAAACTACGCTTACTTGAAACAACTTTGAGTGATGACAGGTCCCTTTTGTGGACATCTAGAAAAGAAAATTTTTAATTAAGTAAGAATTAGTGAAATAAAATAACAATTATTTATCATGAACTACTGTCGAGTGTGTCTCGCTCAGGATGAGAATAAAGAAATGGTGTCAATATTTGAACAAAATAGTAAAATTGCTTTCGAAATTTTCCTTATTGCTGAAATAAAGTTTATAGAAATTTTAAATAAGCCGGCTTTAATTTGCCAACAATGTAGAAAACAGCTTTTAGAAGCAACGAAATTTCGGAATAAATGTAAATCATCAGAAGGTTTTCTTCGAGAAAAAATATTCCAAGTTGAAAAAAATTACTTTAAAAAATTACTAAAGGCTGAAGATCAAATTGTCAGTCATAAAGCGGGAGAAGAAGAGTGTCACGAACGCTTGCATAACATCATTGATAACACTGACGAAAGAAGGGAATCAAAAAAAGGTTCTTCCGACCGGAAAAATGATAACTCAACGGAACAGTGTGAACTCTGTTTGAAAATTTTTACTTCCCTCCACTCACTTAAGTGCCATATGAGAGCCATTCATCAAAAAATTGATACTAGAGACATGTATCGATGCGAGCATTGTGATCGACTTTTTAAAATGAAATACTACTTAAGTGAGTACTGAATGAAACTTGAAATAAGATAAATAATATTTTATAAATTTTAGACCGTCATATCAAGTGCTATCACACGAAGAAAATTTCTGAAAAATTAAACGAGAACAAAGAAAAGATTATTACAAAAAATGAAGAGATTTTCAAACAGAAACTGTTAAAGTGTCCGTACTGCGGGAAATATCTAACTAGTAAGCACTCCCTGAATGATCACATTAAAGTCAAGCATGAGTTTATTCACGTGAATGATAGATTTCTCTGTGATGTAAGTTTTATAAAACAAGTGGTTGCCCGGTATGTAGTATGCGTTCTCAGTTTTACCATTCACTTGCCAAATGCATTCACCGATTTAAACTGTGAATGTTTAAAACTATTAAAAAAGTCCAAACAGGGGGGGTTGGGAAACTCTCAACATTTAAATTAAAATCCTTCTTTCGTTTTGAAGGATCTTGAATTTACACCAGACTGTCATGTGTCACATGTCGAGGGATGTCTTAGCAGCCTAATTCCTAATTGACTCAAGTTTTTCGGCAACAGCATTAATTGATTTAGATGCAGTTTTTGGCAATTTTTTAGGCTTTAAAAGGCCCAACTTAAATACTTAAATACTTAGCAGTTTTTCAATCTAGGCTTGGGGAAGGAAAGGATCATCAAGAGCGAAAATTCTTAGGAAACCAAAAACAAAAGAGAGCGAGGCTCTATAATTTATGCTTGTGACATATATTTTCTAACATTTTTTTAGATATGCGGTAAGGATTTTCCGCTTAAATACTACCTTTTGAGGCACATTCGAGCTTCACATCTCAAAACAATTGTATACAAGAAAAAGGAAAATCAATCGATTCCATGTTCAATTTGTGGTAAAATACTCAAAAATAAGGGTAATCTTTCAACACATGAAAAGACACATAAAAAATTAAGAACGAATGATTATTGGTACTGTGTAAGTTAAAATTTTCTCTCTTAATGAAATTTAAAAACTTTTATTTAACGTGTACCATTTACAATAGGATCTATGTGGAAATAAATTTAAAAATAAAGGAGAAATGACAGGGCATATAAAACGGCAGCATTTAAAAAAAATCAAGTACCCTTGTAAAATCTGTCCAAACAAATCATGGAAAACACTTTTTCAACTCCAACGTCACATCAAAGTATATCATCAAAATATTCGTGAATTTAAGTGTGAATGGTGCGGAAAAGAATTTGGAGAAAAAAATAAGCTGATTTGTCATACTCGGATACACACAGGAGAACAACCATTTCAATGCGTTTACTGCATTAGAAAGTTTACTCACCAGACTGACCTTCGCCGGTAAATAATTTTATCAAAAAATAAGCTAGAAATTTAAATCTTTAAAACTAAAATTATATTCAACAGGCATACATGGGGTATATTTTTAAAATCTAAACCCCCTTTTTTTTTTTTTTATTTTTTTTTTTTTTTTTAAAAAAATTTTGGTTTTTGTTGGTTTTTTTTTTTTTTTTTTTTTATAATTATTTTTTAAAATTTTTTATTTTCTATAATTTTTTTTTTTTTTTTTTTTTTTTTTGGGAAAAAAAAAAAGGGGAGAAAAAAAAAAGGGGAAAGGGGGAAAAAGTAAGATTTTTTATTTTTTTTTCCCTTTAGTTTTTATTTTTTTTTTCCCTTTTTTGGGTTTTTTTCTTTTTTTTTAATTTTATTTTTTTTTTTTAAAATTTTTTTTTTTTGTTAGGGCCAAAACAGGTTTTGGAAAAATCCAAAATTAATATATAGCGGATAATGAGCCGAAGAATAATTTGTGTTTATCACTCTTTGAAAAAAGATTTTTTCAATAAGGGTTTGTACGAATATTTCTACGGTCATTCCAATTTATATTATATTATAGAGATCCTGACGGTGATCACCGGTAACGAAATTGATACATTTTTCCCTGCGTGAGACATGAAAACCGTTGGGGCCGTAAATTTAAATAAAAGTATACTTTTGGTATACAATTGTCTATTGAAAATACGTTGGGGAAGAGATTTAAATTTTATTTGTATGAAGATTTTTGAATTTTAACGGCAACAGCAATTTACATGGAAACCAAAAAAAAGTTGGCCCTTATTGGAAGAAACATTTTTTCCTTCAGAAATTTAGGTCAAAAGTCAGTTTTCACCGGTGAATTCAGGATCTCTAATATATTATATTATATGAATTTATGTTAAACTAAGTTTTATTTTGCTCTAGGTCATACAGGGGAACGTCCTTACAAGTGTGAAAAGGAAAGCTGCGTAAAAGGCTTCATGAAAAAAAGTGAGCTTGTAGCGCATAGAAAAAGATGCTCTCAACCCCAAGCCAAAACTGCCCCATTTCACTTTCAAATATTATAAATATATAAGCTAATTCAAGTTAAATAAAGTTTATATTTTTCCTGAACAAATCTTTGTCTTAATTTTGAGTAAAGATTTACAATTTTAGAGAGGCTATAGTTTATACAGGTTACACTTCATCAAAGTGCTTTTCCGCGAAGGATGCTGCAAAGAGAAGTTTTACAAAGTTTTCGGCGTGGTAATTACACAGAGAAATATCTCACATTCGAACCAAAAAGTCGGAAACCTCATAAAGAATCTAAGCGAAGCAGGTAAAAATGTTAAATGTAACTCTTAAAAAAGTTTATAATTAAATGGTCTTTTAATTAGATGCATGCACGTGCGATGGAACTGATTGCAAAAAAATGCAAAATCAAGATTTGGAATTTTTGGTCAAAAATTTGCATCCGTTGGAGAAAAAAGTTCGCAACATAAAATTAAAATTGCCACGCGAAGCACCAGCAAAATTAAGAAAAGCGACAAAGAAGAAGAAGAAGCTTTGCCTATCCAGAGTAATGAAATCACATCACCTAGTGAAGAAATAGGAAACCCATTCGGTAGTGTGACAAAAGTGATTTGCGGCGCTTGTTTCCAAGACATTATCCAAACAGACATTTGTGTCCCTTGTCTTGATGCAAATGATGATGATGTCGAACGAGTTTCGAAAATAAATGAAGCCAACACTAAAATTGTTGAAATTTTAGTTGCACTTGGCGAATTGCACGAGAGACATCAATTTATTAATTATTAAGGTTTAGCGCGTGAATTAACACAACAAAATTTCTCGAATGTCGAAGAAAGTGAAACAATCTCCGTTCAAATGGAAGAGGATCAAGCAAGCAACGATGATGTTCCACAAGAAAACTCTACACGACATACGAAAGAATATATCGAGAAATTGAATGCCAGACTTCTTCCTCATACGCCTTTAATCGGTGAGGTTTTTTTTAAATATCATATGAGAAATTAGTAAATTACAGATTTTTGTGAAAAAAAATCTTTCGCGCATTGAAAAAGATGCTCTCAACCCCAAGTCAAAACTGCCCCATTTCACTTTCAAATATTATAAATATTATAAGCTAATTCAAGTTAAATACCGTTAAATAAAGTTTATATTTTTCCTGAACAAATCTTTTTGTTAATTTTGAGTGAAGACTTTACAATTTTAGAGAGGCTATAGTTTATACAGGTTACACTTCAGAAAAATTATTCTTTAAGAACGACAAATTTTTCTTTGAGTTATAATAAAAATAGATAAACTATTTTAATTTATTCAAATGTCAACTGAAAATCTAGTTAATATTGATATAGAATCAGATGGAATGCACGACGGTGAACAGGAAGCGGAGAGAAAGGGAAATCTGAAAAAAAGCAACAATAGAAATTATCCAAAAGTTCTCTCTGATGATAGTGAAATAATATTTTCGTGTGATAACATTCTGGATGAGTGCGATAGGTTGCACAATGAGTCGCAGCCACTGCTTGGTGGAATAGATCATAATGATATGCATCAGATAATTTACAATCAGTTTCCGAGTGAGTAAAGTCCTTGATAAGTCATTACATTTGAACTTTAGCCTTTCTCTCGCGGCAATTGTCTTATCGCTTTATGTTGTGTTCTCTTTCTAAAAATTATTCCAGAGTTTATTCTCTAAAATCAAATTAAAAAATCTATACTTCTAAGTTGTCATTCGTACGAAACGCAGTACACAGTATTTTCCCAGCAATGACTCAGTTTCATTATATATCTCTGAAAACAAGCATGACGTCATGAAAACATATGTTTTATTGTTTTATAATATTAAAACATAATCTAGCATTAAAAATCAAAGATTTACAATTACAAATAAATTCTAGCTTCTATAAATAATTAAATATAAATCAAAACCTTTCATATCATAAGGATTTTTACTCCGATAAATTAATGATATCATTCAAATCTATTTCTTCTGCATTATAGTGCATAATTCTGTTAGTATTTTAAATAGTTTAAACTCATGCTAGCGTATGATCTTCAAAACACGCGTAATAATTTCATGTATCGATGTTCTATTCATCTATTTGATTTTCGAAGTTAAACTAATTATTGAATGTAAAATATAGAAATTACTCCATGCAAACAAGTAAAACAATGAGCTTAAACACAAAGTGTCTTCGTAAAAAATCCGTGTATATATGAACGCAGTCAGAAATGAGCAGCAAAACGATATAGCAGCAAAAACAATATTTTGTTAGAAAATCGATTGTAATTTTATTACATATGGAAAAATTAATAGAAGACTTGAATCTTATGACGATTGTTGATGACAATCTACTTAAGATATCTCTCTCTTCATACCAAAATAGAGCACAAGCAGTTGACGATTATTTTTACCCAGATCACATAGCCTTAGGTCTGTATATACTTTTAGTTCAATGCAAATTTTTGCGATAACTTTTCACTGTGTGCTCTTTTTGAAGTAAAGAAGAAAAGAAATATTTTAAATGCGATTTATAAGAAAAATGGAATTGAATGACATATAGTAATATTTTTTTTAATCTCAGATGATCCCCATTTTAGTGACCTTGTGTATGCTGCTGAGCTCGTAAGTTTTCATATAAATTTGTACAATATTGCATGAAATAATGTTATTTAATTTTATTTGAAGGCTATAGATGCAGGAATTTATCCAGAAAGAATCTATCAAGGCAGTAGTGGTTCCTATTTCGTAAAAAATCCAGCAAAAGTAAGCATGACATGGTTTATAGCATGAACGTTTAAAAAACTACTTTTTAAATAATGGCTACGCCATATATTGTTTTTGATCTTGAGAGAAAACCCTCTTTGTCACCTGCTGCCCTCAAAATTAGTCAATTTTTTTGCAACCATACCAAAAAGATTTTTTGTTAAAACATTAATATTATTCCCTTTTTCAAAAATAATCAAATATTCGTAATATTTTTTCATTTTAGAAAGTAATTGCTGTATTTAAACCTAAAGATGAGGAACCATATGGAAGGTTAAATCCAAAATGGACAAAGTTATTTCATAAACTCTGCTGTCCATGCTGTTTCGGGCGTGCATGTCTCATACCTAATCAGGGCTATCTAAGTGAAAGTGGCGCAAGTTTAGTCGACACAAAATTAAATCTTCAAATTGTACCCAAGACAAGAGTTGTTAGGCTCGTTTCCGAAACATTTAATTATCCACGCATTGATAGACAAAAGGCACGAATAAAGAAGACTATTAAGGAACGGATGCCTACGGCTCGGTTCAAACGTATGACTTTGCCTCCAAAGACTGGCTCTTTTCAATTATTTGTGAACGGATACAAAGACGCGGACTATTGGTTAAGAAGATTCGAGCAGGAGCCTTTGCCACTTAAAGTTGCTCAAAATTTTCAATTTCAATTCGAGCGACTTGTTGTACTTGATTACATTATTAGAAATACTGATAGAGGCAACGATAATTGGTTAATTAAATATGAATTACCTTCGTGTTACACCTCTAAGAATGGAAGTGTCGCTAGTCTCAACGGAAGTGTTACATCGATAAACAACAACAATAGCATTACCACCAATATTATTAATATAGTTGGTTATAATAATTTTTAAATGATAGTATAATAATTTTTTTATAATTATAGCCAGTTCAAATTCCAACATCCAATAAACTTATTCAGCATGGCAGTAGTACGGCATCTCTTGACCGTGGTAACGATGAATGGAATGTAGTTCATTTGCCGGAAATCAAAATAGCTGCAATAGATAATGGTTTAGCCTTCCCTTTCAAGCATCCAGATTCATGGCGAGCATATCCTTATCATTGGGCATGGCTAAATCAAGCAAAAATACCTTTTAGCCAAGAAATCAAAGATCTCGTACTTCCAGCACTGTCTGATATGAACTTTGTAGAGGACCTTTGCAATGACCTGTTGGATCTATTTAAGCAAGATAAAGGTTTTGATAGGAGTTTATTTGAAAAACAGATGGGTGTTATGCGAGGTCAAATCCTTAATCTTACCCAAGCACTCAAGGACGGTAAGAGTCCAGTTCAGTTGGTTCAAATGCCTGCAGTAATTGTTGAGAGGTAAGGTTTATTTTTTTAAAAAACTTTTCATTTATGTTCGATATTCTCTTAGATCAAAAACAAATCAAGGATCGTCACGCTTTGGATCGTTTAAGCAGCGCTTTCAAAACAAGAGTCCAATTTTTTCTTGGTGTTAATCTCGTCCTCATTACTTCAAAGAAGCGGATAAATTTTTTTTGAGGAGATTATTAATTATCAATCGTACACATTCCATGTTTTAAATTTTTGTATATCATGCAACGTCTTAGCTTGGTTTATTTATAGTTGCCACGAAAACAAAAAATTTACTAGTCTTTAAAATTTTTTGAGCATATTTCCTTTTTGAAACGTTAAGAAAATAATTTTTCATTATCCTTAAATATTAGATTCTATAATGTACCGCTTTCTCATCGAGATTTCAAAATCGATTAAATAGTAAAACTTGTTGATGACAAACAAATCCTAAAAATTCAAACCAAATCTTGTAAAATTGATCTTGTATGTTTGTAAAAACAAACAAATGCAAAAATCAAACCAAGTCAATAAATTATTATATGAAAAAAAATTTAAGCTGTTAAAATTACTTTTTAGCCTTATATATATAGATCAGAATTTAAAAACTTTGGTAAGTCACTCTAAAAATTACTGGATATCACTACCCTACACTCAAGTCGACTCGAGACAATTGGAAAAATTTAATTGTTGTCAAACCGGTGGCTTTAAATTTTTGCGACAACTAATCTGAAATAAATTAAGAAAAAAATACTGTTTTAAGACCGATTTATAAAAAATTATTTATTAACTTGTCGAAATTTAACATTCAGCACGTGGCATCTCATAGCATGGTTCACATGGATCACACTCATATTGATCATCAATGAAACATCCTGGTGGTTGGAACGATAATTTTGTCACGGTGTCGCTTGCGAATGGAAGGGATGGCGGCAAATATGATGATTTTTTTGCCCATGGCATTTCTTCTCTTGGTTTCGGGCATATGGGCATATAACTGAGTTTTTGTGTCGTCTCAAATTCCATAGGTAAATCAGGCTTCTTATATTGCAAAACTGGCTTGAAAGACTTTGTTCGACTAACTCCACAAGGAGGCAGAAAAGACATTCTCTGAACTGTACATTTCTCTATGCAGCCACATGACTTCGAGATATTATCTCTCGGTACAATTCTTTGTTGTCGATATTGAAATTTTGGGACAAAATCGTGCTTTTGTGTGGTGAGTGCCTGCATAGGGCCCTTTCCTAAAAGTGATGATCCCAGAGGCTTAATAGGCTGCCTTTTCTCAATTCCACAATAGGGTTGAAATGACATTTTAGTGACGGTTTCTCTCTCAAAACTGCCTCCGGGAACTCTTAAAAATCCACTTGGATTGAAAGGAGCAGGTTTGCAACACATGGCAGTGTTTGAGTCAACACCTTCGAATGACTTTCTGTACACTGTATCATTTGACATTGGAATTGTTGGTCTCTTATATAAGGCATTAGGCCTGAAACTCTGCCTACGAGGTGGCTGAACATAGCGCCGTTTTTTGAATGGTGAACACATTGGTAGCTGACAGCCGTCAGGGCATGGTCTATAAGAATCGCCACTCGCTTGCATCAAATTGGGTTCGCATGGCGTGCTCATATCATTTTGCTGCTCATTTTGATAGCATTGAGGATCACAATATTCGTTACAATCTCGACCTGCCATGTTTAAACACGAGTTTTCGGAGCAATCGTAGTAGCCTTGTTGCTGAAGATTATTTTCTGTTGGTGATGGTGGTGAACATTGAGAGCAATCAGGAGGACAGAACTGGCCAGCTTCTTTCTCTTGTTGTTCATAATTGCCATAGCTCACTGAATTTTGATACTCATCGGCCATTGAGTTCATAGCACAAGGCTCAAATGATTGCAAGTAACCTTTTTGATCACTGCAGAGCACAGAAAAAATTAATGATTAGCCTTAGAACCAGCACACTGAACTCACCACATGCTTAAAACCTGAAATTTAATCTCTTCAACGGTACTGAAAATTTTCAGGGCTAAAATCTCTCAAAAATTTTGACTCGATCCGAATAGTTTCAACTGCAAATGAAAAGTGAACATTTTGCCAATGCAAAGTTAACTGAGATTATTTTTATTGATAAATCATATTTTCATGCATGAAAGAGATAAAACTTTTAATTTTAACAACTGAGATTTTAAAATGTAGATTAATTTTGCAAAGAAATCATTGGAGGTTAGTAATTACTAATTTACAATTCGATTTTTAGAATCGTTCTTTTAATTCACGGCTCTAAATTTACTTCTTCTCGTCGTCTTTCGCGGGTTCGTTAGCACTTTTATCAATATATTTAAATAAAACTGAATGGTCAGTTGACTTGTTACTCTCTTTTTCCATTAAAGAACCATCCTCTGATACATCCTCACTACTCTTGCTTTCACGAACTGTAGAAATTGCAAGTTTGATGAGCGGAGTATTAGAAATGTCTGAAAAAAATTCATCCGATAAGGAATCACGACGACCCATAATTGTCGTGCCAAATGGAAATATTTTCTTATGATCATATCCTGATGGCGGTCTTTCAAGATCTCGCACATTGTTGCAAACATCACTCTCGGTCTCCTCTTGCTCGACGTAATGACTGAACCAATTGTCACAATCTTTTATCGACGATCTCTTTTTAGCAGCTTGTGTAAAGGAGATTCGTTTTGCACTTTCATGTTGATCCTCATCTGTACTCTCAAAAGAGTCACTGTACCTCCGATTTTCGAGTTCAGAGTCTAAAAGTTCTTCGTTTTCGGCAACAATTTGGGCTGTAAAATTTTCCATTACTTCTCTTCGATCGACAAATTTTTTCTCCTCTTCGGCATCAATAGCTGGATCCTTTTCTATAGACTGTTCCAGGAACGACTGGAATTCCTTCATTATTTCTGAATTTCGACTGTATATTTCATCTATGATATCTATCATACTGTTGGCATTACCAGAAATTATTTCTTTATTTTTTGGTATACGCGCTGCTTCGTCACATTCATCAAATTTTCTATGACTCTCTTCAACTAGATTATCAATTTTATTTTTAACCTCCTTTTGTACTTCTTCTTCAATGGAGTTTCTAGGAGCTTCCGAATCCATACTCTGAATGCTTCCTTCTTCTTCGGTGCTATATTTGCGGCTCGTAGATGAATTTTTTCTAACGGCTAATTTGGATTTTGGCGTAACAAGTTCATCGTGGGTGTGATGTGAACAATCTTCTGGATTGAAACCTCCTATACCATAAGCTTTTTTAATCATTTCATCAACCATGTTTGTGATTTTATGCGAATTTGATTCAATTTGCTCCTTAATACTTTCACTTGATTTCTTAAAGTCCTCTAAATCATCGCCTTTTTCTGTCATACTGAGTTCAATAGTTTCTATTGTAATTGTTGGGGTATTGCCAGTTTTTCTTCGCGGCGTATCAGGTGGCGAGGGGAGGTTTTCTCTTGAAATTCCCCGACGAATGATTACTTTCGTTTGCACGTCATCAACTATTATTTCTTTCTCAATTTGGTCTTCGGTCAATTTAAATTTTGAAAAATCACGATCAGGTTTTGGAGGCGCAATATTTTCTCTTTCATGATGATGGTCGTCATCATCGCAAATATGCTTTGTAATTTTCTTGCGCGCTATAAATTTAGGCTCTTCTACAGGCTTCTTTCCTCGATACTTATTTTCGTCGCGAATATCATCGAGCATGTTCATAAGGAAAAAGCTCAATTTTTTGTCGTTTTCTGATTTTGCATCGATTTCGTTTATTTCAGTTACGGGTTCATCCGATAATCGATCTGAAAGTTCTTCGCCAAAGAATTTGTCACTTTTTTTGTTTCCAACCCTTAGCTTCTTCTCGGGAGTCGAGTTCATTTCAAGCATTGAGTGATCGTCGAAAGAACATTCATCCTTCTTATTGTACTCAATTTCATCAAATGAGTGAATAGAATTCCCGAATACATCCTCAAAACCATTTTTGACTTTTTGCTCCGAAAGGGATGTCGGCAATGTTGATCCCTTTTTATGAATTCTACCTTTTTTTCTTGGGGGTGCGACGGGTGGTTTCTTTCCACTATCGAATATTCTCGCATCAAGGGAAATAGTTGATCTCATGTTATTGTTTAAATTTGCCGTTGAATAAAATCTTAAAAAAATATTAAAGAGAATAAAGTGGTAAAAAAATTTCTCTTTTCAGACAAAAGCATGTATTACATATTATTGGCAACACTTTTTGCACCATCTGCTTGATCCTTTTGCGTGCCATTAATCATCGAATCGGATGCAAACATTTGTGGATTGTTGACTGCTGGTCGTTTTACGTAGACACGTCTCGGGGCTTTATTGCGACATAAAATGTTTCCCATCTGCAAATGAGTTATTTTAAAGATTTCAAAAAATTTCTTATCAAAAATTCATTATATTTGCATAATTCACGTCAACAAATTACATTTGTACAGTAACGTTAGAGCATTGTATAAGTATGATAAAGGTATCTTTTTACTTTTATTACAATTTCAACCTTAATGGCTTAAATTTTTAAATTTTTCAACTTCACACAACTTGACACTTAAGAACCGAGTTAAAAATGAGAAAAAATCATGAGTATTCAACATTTTTTCGCCTCTTAATTTCTCTGTTAAATGAGAATGCATACAAATATATTTACGAACCCAATTACCACGTTCAATCATGTGATATCAATGAGGGCGAGTTGGAAGAAGAAGCGCTAAGCGTATACCTTTTTACTTTATAACCACTGAACTGTTAAAATCATATCTTAATGTATAGACATGCAAAACTAATCCTAAATTCAAAACTCATCCGACAAACAAACATACACATAGACAGCCTTTACTGTTTGGTTTTGAAATTTTTCATTTGAATAAATGTGTTAAATCATTAAAAATAAATAGACATGACGTAATTTGTGAGTTGCTAGTTGTAGATCTCTATTGTTATAAATAAATAATAATTAGCTTTGAGTTTCTCAAGTTATATCTAGGTATAGAATGAAAAGGAAAAAGCTCACATATGCCTTCAAGCTTTCGCTTAATCACGTGTCGCTAATTTACTTCCATATAAATTTTTTAGTTTAAAAGAATTCGATTTATATAACAGCGAGCTAGTATGAGTTTTAATGGACTGCCCTTTTTTAAATGTTATATTATTCATGGAGTTCTTAAAATAAAAATTAAAAATAATAATCGTGTACCTTTTGTTCGCTGTAATATAAAAAGGTAGATAGGTGACGAAGAGGTAGTACTCTGGAGTTTTCAGTATGAGCTACGCGCTTTAAGTAACATAAATCTATAAAAATTTATATTCATTATACACGCTATGCTCGTTTTGGAAAAACTTGTGATTTTTTTCTCTTTTGTTGTTGGCCACTAAAATTTTGTATTGATTGACATCATCATTAGAGTCACAATATAAAAAACATTTGAGAGAGAGAGATCAAATTAATTTACGAATAAAAATAAATTGTCTCCCAAATATTTTCTTACACCTACGATTTTTTTGAAAAATAAACAACGCCCATAACTTAGTTACATATTAATTATCAAGGATACTTTGCGAGACTAAGGATTAATCAGCATTGATTAGTACGATGCTAACTTTTGTAATTTGTGACATTATCTAAAAAATCAGTATGTGATAAAATTCTCACCTTAATTTTCTAAATACTATTAATACGATGGTGTCTTTGGAAGGTCACAGCATTTGACGCGCAAAAGATTAACATTTATTTTGGAATATGTAGTCATTGATGCACAAATAATGACTAAAAATTAAAAATATTTTTTGTAGATGTTTAACAATAATTTATGAGCTTCCGTAGTAATCAGCAATGCTTTTTCTCTACCGTTCCCGTCAACATTTAGCTTGTAACTAATTTTTATATTTCGCTATCGAGTGTGAGTTTTGTTTTTATGTATTTGTTATAAAGCAGAAAGATGTGTGCAGTTTTGTAAATGATCACTGCTGGAGTGGCAGTATATAAAAATTCAATCTTATATTAGAGCTCCGCTCTCTTTTAGTTTCGATTTGGCTTGAATTCTCTATTTTGTCCATTGTGTCCTTCCCCGAGACTTAATCAAAAAATTGTGGGGCAGAGGGCTGACAACTAAGATATAAATTATATAAAATTTATATCCGATATAACATAACGAAAATGAAATGAAATTCCAATACAACTTTAGGTTTCTTTTATCTCGACAGATATCAAGAACTTAACATTCAAAGAAATATCCCAAGAAAAAAGAATTAATTTTTTGAATCCAGTACACTGTACACAGAATTTTTTTAAAGCTCAAATTTTTACAGACACTCATATTTAGAGCAATTATCCGTTTGAGATTGAAAACGGGCGCGCGGATTTGGATCGGTTTTGTTGCTAAAGATTTCGTTGTGCTCTGGTTGTGCAAAAAATACATTTTTTAAAAAAGTCAGTCATTAAGTATTGCCAATGTTCAAAAAACCTAAAAAAATGCCGAAAACATGTATTTTTCACGTGGTATGTGGAAACTTGAGAGAGCTATAGCTATTCTTAAGAGGTCTTAAAAATTTAAATAATTTTTAAAATCAAGTATATTTTGATAATTAATCAAAAATTCAAAGGAAATTTGCTTCATCAACTAAATTGCATCGAGTGCGAAGTTTTCAACAGCTAAAATTTGGGTAAAAAGCAATTTAAATTTTAAATTGTCAAGTTACAGCAGTGTGATGCATAAGGAAGCAGCACGTGTCAACTCAATTGGACAGATTGATTAATGATGGGAAAAAAAGCCGAACAAGACAATCGATGATATTTTTTAACTGCTTGCAATTGCCTAGTGTCGAGAAGAAAGAAGAAGTTGAGATCAAGAATGTTGCTGAAAAAGAAGAACTTGTTCTAGAATTTGACGAAAATTTTCGTTTTGATTCAAATCGGGTATGCAAACGTAGAGATTTTTCGCTTTCATTGATTTTATTTTTTCCAAGCAGAAGATACAAACAATTTACACAATTTAATTTAATATTCAACTTTTAAGGAATCAATTTTACATGAGTTGTTGTATTATAATATTTTTAATTGATAACAGAACGAAAATAGTAACAAAAGCGATTTTGACAGTAGTATATTAGAGAAAATTGATCTTTTTTTGTTTCAAACTGCGATAATTGAGTAGAAATTAGATGTTTTATGTTAGGCTAAAAAATCATCAAATATACCAATTATTACGATGTAGTTGTTTGACAGTAGAGAATTTTTAAACTTCTTTGTGGTTTAAATTGTTGGCAAATGTTTTGATCATATTGCATCTACAGGATCGACTTCATTGTCGGAACTGCTATAGTCGTCAAATTCAATTTCATCGTCCATATCTCCTTCAACAAAGGTAACTGTGTCGTTGATACGCACTGACTCTGGAAATTCGCCATATGTTTTAAGATTTCGTGCTTCATCTGGTGTGTATTTAAAAATGACATCGGCTTTAGTGTCCTGATAATCACGCAATCCAACAAGAATAATGTCACCTTGATTGATCCAGACCTAAAATATTAAACACAAAGAAGCATTTACTTTTATTTTCTTCTTATTATTGTTCTCATTTTTTTCGTTTTGTAAAACCATCTAATAAAATTAAGGAAACGAATATTGAGAGTGCTTATGGAGCACTTAACTTTCATAAGTTCTCGAAATTCTATAAAAATTTGTTTACGTGAGTCTCTTCAAAGAAAAAACATGGTGGTGGCAGGCATGAGTTGAGGAAATTGTTTAAAACAAGGAGTTTTCACTTACCTTTTTCCTTAGTTTTCCTCGAATATGACATAATCGCTTTACACCATCAAAGCACATCGCCTCTAGACGTCCATTGCCCAGCATTTTTGTAACTTGGGCATATTCCTGCTCATCCTCTTTAAAAACCAATTCTCTTTTTTCGCTTTCGTTCTCATTCTTTCCACGACGTCTGTTCTTTCCTCCTTTACCTTTATTTTTCGGCATTGCTACTTTTTTTCGTTTTTACTTGAACCTGAACCTGATATTAATAATTTTGCAGAAAATAGAAATTTCAATCAAAAGAAATTTTCTTCTTATTCTTTATTTAGCTCAAAATTCTCGTGACCGTTATGCAGATGAAACCTAAATCGATGAAAAATGTGCACTGTCATTAAAATCACTAGTAGATTGTGATTTAACCTAGATTTTATACTTAGCAATTATATTTGTATATATAGGATGTTTATATAAGTTTAGGGAAAAGTTTACATTTAAACGCTATTATGTTACATTTTTTAACGTTTATTAATTTTTCAAAAAAATATTGATAGTGTGCAGTGCATTCGAAGGAAGTCAAAAGTCTAAAAATATTTTCGTTTAATTGCGATTTAATGCTAGTTAATTCAACAATGATTTGTTCACGAACCTGCTGTTGAGATCACGGCCAATGTGATGCATGTGAAGTTGATGTGAAATATCTTTGAATCTTTTCAAAAAGAGAAAATATAAATTTTCGTTATTGTAGTAAAATAAGTTAAGTTAAATCTTTGTTCACAAACCAATCAAATACTGAAAAACCATCAAATTAACATCAAATGTGAACCGTCCAATTTAAACATTGAATAACAAACATTCGAAAAGAGTAAAGTTAAGTAAAATATGGAATTCATTAATAGTACACTGGATCTGGAGTTGGCTTTCGATTCATCGTCAGGTAATTTTCTTCCAAAATTTACTAAATGTTTCACAAGCACCATTTTTTTTATTAAAGTCGATGCCGAAGTTCAGGACAATTCTCTATTTGCGTCGAGTAATAATTCTTATGTGAGTAAACTTTTCGCACATACTACTACTACGTCGTAGAAAAAGTATATTTTCGGGAGCCTTTCTGTAGTCTATCTGGTTCAATTTCTGATTCAACGAAGTTCAAGAAGATAGTTAGAAGATATCTCATTCTATCAGTAGGATGATGATGATTGTTACGACCCTGGGAGGGACCTTTTATTCAATTTTCATTTAAGGTTTACATTAATAATTTTTGAATATGGAATTTTGTTGTTAAAAATGTGTTTTTAGCGTAACCCACACAAGGTGTGGTAACGCTTATATGCTCGTGATTCCGTCTGTCTGTCTGTTCCAGTGAGATCTCGGCCCCTGGACCAGCTAGAGACTTCGGGTTTTCGCCAGATGATAGGTCTTGGGGTCTATATTAGCCCATTTTAGGAATTTTTTGGGTCATGACCACAGGTCGTGCCATGGACCGCCATAATGTCCATTTTTCATACAAATTTTATCTTATATGGCTTCATGGGTATCGTTGAACTCGGGATTGGACCAGAAATCGATTTGCATGGATCTGAAAATGGAACACTGTGGAAATGGAACATTGTGGAAAATGAAACACAGTGGAAAGTGGAACACAGTAGAAAATGGAACACAGGGGAAAATGAAACATGGTGGAAAATGGAACACTGTGGAAAATGAAACACAGTGGAAAGTGGAATACAGTGGAAAATGGAACATAGTGGAAAATGGAACACTGTGGAAAATGAAACATGGTGGAAAATGGAACATGATGGAAAATGGAACACAATGGAAAATGGAACACAATGGAAAATGGAACATGGTGGAAAATGAAACACAATGGGAAATGTAACAATTGAGCCAAATAGAAATAATGATACACATTGGAAAACAAAACATAATGGAAAACAGTGGAAAATGGAACATAGTGGCAAATAACTTTCCCAAAAAAAAAATATTTCCTTATGCTTCCCTTTCAGCTTTCCAAAAAATATTTTCCATTAGGCTTCTCTTTTGGCTTCTTAATAGGACTTAACCATGTTACATTTTCAATACTGATCTGTTACAAGTGGGTTACGCGGCAACACCCACGTGTGGGTTTTGAAACATTTTTTAAATATTTTTCCATTCATTTTTAACCTTCAGCAACAGAGTCCGATGCTCGAAGCAGCTCAATCTTTCAATAATCTTCTAAATGTGTCCAATCCATTTAACCACATATTCGCAAATATCTCGCAACCATCTGCTCCTCCTCCGCCAACATTAGATATCACCTCGGCAAATAATGTTGCACCAACTGTAATTGACTTGAGCTCAGAAGGTGACGAGGAGAGTTTTGAGATGACTGCTGCAAGACGAAAGCGTCAACATTCAAGTGAAAATCCAAATGAAAACAAACGGAACAGACAAATCGATAATCATCAGCGTCTGTATGCAGAGAATCAAAAAAATGTGCCACTAAAGAAGCGTGGCGTAGGCAACAACGTAGGCAATAATAGTTGTCAGCGACGGAATGAAGAAGGTTTAAATTTTCTAAATCTCATTGCAACTAGTGGAGACATTAATAAGGCAAACGATCTAAACATAGTTGGTGACAGTAGCAGCTCATCAAAGGTTGCTTCTTTGTCGAAGCAAGGACATTTTCAGAATACAGAGCCAAAGGAAAAAATTGATGTGTCTAATGCCTCATCAATTTGTAATTGCTTCGAGTGTTTTCCATCGCTTGGCGCCAATAGTGGAATCAGGCCAAAGTGTAATAAGATGAATAGAACACAAGAAAAGTTGCTTTCAAATCCAGAATCTAAAATAGATCTTTCCATGATTCCTGGTCCGAGTGGCCTACAAAAGAAATATCCACCGCCACCTAGCAGTATGCCAGTAAAGAAGAGAAGCAACTACTATGAGTCTGATGACGACTACGATTCGGACGAAAATAATCCACTTCCAACACTTCCAATTGTTGGAATTAGTGAGTCTCAGAATGGGGTTGAGGAGCGGCCAACTTTAGCTCCACATTTACAACTAGACTGGTTGAGCGATTCCTCTTCGCAGGAAGGTATTGAAACTGACGACGATGTGATTTTTGTTAGCAATCGAGCTGAGCCGATTGATCTAACAGCAGATTCTGATTCAGAAAACGATGTGCGTGCAAATTCTCTACATCTGCCATTGTCAATCGATAATGTCGATAGATTAAATGGAGATGTACCAAATCAGGCACCTGTAAACACTGTCTGGTCTCCACTGAATATTGACGCACCACATTCAGCTAATGCGCCAACTAGTAACACAAGCTCTTCGAGAGCTCCAATCATGTCTTCCCTTCCATCTCCTCAAGTCGTTTTTACCGTGAATCCACGACGAACAACTCCCGTTCCGCCGAGACCAATAAACTTTCATGATATGATAACTGGAAATGATGTGATGCTGTACGATGGCGGAGCTCAAAATTATTCTGTACAGACGCGTCCTTTAACTACTACAAACACTGCCGAGGTCTCAGGCCCAGGTGACACAAGACACTCGACTATGGAACAAAGTAGTTCTCGACATACACACAATCATCATAACATTAACAGCAACAATAACAGTAGTGGTACAAATAGTAATATGGCTCATAGTGGCAGCAATCCTAATATTCTACAACATCGTAGACACCAATTTTACAGTGCCCCACAAGAAACTACACCGACAGCCCAAGAAAACACTAGTGCACAGCAACAGCAATCGCAAAACTGTCGTCAGCACAGCATCGGAAGGTGTCCATTTATGACAGAAGGACATCATTACAATAGGCCCCGTAGATTGCCTCGCGATTTCTATCCCATTAGTAATGGTCGTCCTTATGCAGTCCATGAAGACTTGTGGAGAAGACAATATCAAGAGCAGGAAATTAGACGACAACAGTACTGGTCGCCAAACTTTAATGACAATGCACCAGAAGTGCACTTACTTCGCCCTCCACCCCAAACAGCTTCTAGCGTTCATGCAAACGATCAATTTTTCCATCGATTAGTTCCCACTACAAACGATAGCAATAACCCAACATCAGTCCCACCGAATGACATCCTTAATCGGAATTTTGCAAGAATGCAACGCTACAGACGTTCTCAATGGTGAGATAAATTTCACATAATTTTAAATTTATTATCACTGATTAATTCTTTTCAGGTTTTTCAATGAAGGCTATGAATATCCTCTCAATCAAGCACAGCCGCACGTCCACCATCATATGCACTATTCGATACCGCCGACAACGCCTCATTCTATCCATTTATCGATCGGGGTATGTTGTTAATGAATAAATTTTTACTCTATGAAATTAAATTATATGAATACTAGCTTCGTCAGCCCGAACGTCTTAGTCAACCACTCAACTTGGTATGTACTAATGTTGGTGATTTGCGATAAATTTAATTAAGTAAAAAGTTTTCTAGGATGATAAATTTAATTAAGTAAAAAAAATTCTAACGACTTTGCAAACTTTTATATTATTTTAGTTGACGCGATTAAATCGGTTCGTTAGAGTGATTGAGGAACGTGTTAGCCGAGGTGCTACTCAGGTCTGGATTTACTCTCTAGTTTCAATTAAAAACTTGCTTATGAATAATTAAATTCATTTACAGGAGACTATTGAGCACCACACATTGCCTCACAAGTACAAAAAGCTTCGTCGCTCAAGTGAGGCTGATGAAGACAGTGAAAAGTGTACAATATGCCTCTCTCAATTTGAGATCGATAACGACGTTAGGTAGCAGAAATTCTGAATACGATACAAAATTATTTTTCTAATAAATCAATTGATCTATTCTTTCAGACGCTTACCATGCATGCACTTGTTTCATCGCGATTGTGTTGATCAGTGGCTGGAGGCTAGTAAAAATTGTCCAATTTGTCGAGTGGATATTGAAACACAAATCAAGCATTTACTCATCGGGCAGTAAATACAACCACTCTAATGCCATGTGCATGATAAATATCAGATAAGTTTCATAGAAGAATGATACAAAACTCCTGTCATTAAAAATTAAAGGCTCTTTTTAAAAAAATCTTGTAAAGCTCTAAAAAATCATTAAACTTTAATAACAATAAAGATGTATTTTTTAACTCATATATTCATGCCCAATACAATTTACAATTTCAGGGTAGTCATTTTTTGTAAAAAAGCACCCTTAGCTTAAAATTTTCCTCTTACGAGAGCGAAACGAATTGAAATTTTATGAATATTTGAAAATTTCCCTGCGTGGGACATGAAAACCGTTGAAGCCGTAAATTTAAATAAAAGTATACTTTTTGTATACAATTGTCTATTGAAAATACGTTGAAGCCGAGATTTAAATTTTATTTGTATGAGGATTTTTTGAATTTTAACGGTAACATTTGGTCATGTCCCACGCAGGAATTTTTCATTATTATAAGAAACGAATGTTTGAAATTCAAAAAAATTAATTTAATTAAATATGTTGCAAGCAAATGTTTAAAACTAAATATGAGGTATTATGTAAAAATAAATTAGCTACAAGAAACATATTAATAAAAGTTTGTTTCATCCATATTTTTTTGTTCGCACTTTCGAACCAATAAGAATTTAAAAAGTTTGATAATGTGAACCGTTTTGCCGAATTCTCAACAGCTTTTGCCGAGAGCGCCTAGAACTTTATGTAAATGCCGAGAAAAATTTGTTTTGCCTACAAAATAATAATTAATTTGTTTAAATCAATTCGGCTCTCTAAAAATAACGAATTTTATTTAAATAATTTGATAGCATTTTTGCAAGGGCTGTTGTACAATTGGGGATCAAATAAAAATGATGTTTTCACTAAATTCTTAACATAATTAAACATGTTATATACACATTATTTTTAAATTTTAAAACAAAAAAAAACGGAAAAAAGTGCACCCAAAACAAGTTTAAAAAAATATTAAGTTACATCATAAGCGAATGAAGCAAAGTTTTTCAGTCAAGAGAAAAAGTTACAAATTGGACATTCTTCAAAATAATCGTTCGCGTTTAATTGTTTTCTATCTGAGAATATAAGTGTTGTCCCTAAAGAGTTGAACTTTTGAGAAAATTAGAGTTTGCGAGGAAAGTAAAGAATTATAAACTTTTTCCTCTATATAGAGAATTTTTTTTTCGCGCAACAACGAAACAAATGCCTAATGTGAGAAAAATTAGTGGTAAAATTGGGCTTTACTTTGCAGTGCATTAGATTGTAAGTGCCATTTCGAATAATTAAAAAAATGTGATGAGGAAAAATTAAGATTAATTTGTGACTCGGGAAGAAGAAAGAAAGATAGAAAAAAAATACTTCAACTGATAGGACTTGAATAACTAACACAAGCGCAAGAGCTTGATTCATGTCAAAACCCAAACGACGAAGAGAAAAGATATCGATTTACGATCGAAAAACTTGTTTTTTTAAGAATAAACCTTTTTTTCTGGGGTCTCTCTCTCTCCCTAGTTTCTCATTGTGAATCAGCCGCTTACATTCAGCGTTCCGATAGTACAAAAAAATTGCAAAAAATGTGTAATTAAAAATCTCAAAATTCAGACAAGATAGTTTTTATAGTAATGTAAGGAGGTTTTTGCGCAAATATCCGAGTTTCAATGGAATGCAATGAAAGAAAAACTAACTATCGTCGTATGCTCTTTTACTCAAAAAGTATATAATGTGTGAAAAATTGTTATTTTCATTCACGTCTTTTCGTTTGTGAATCAACGAGTTTTTCGTATTATTTTACATTATATCGCGTTTTAGGCCGCCAACGTCAGTCTGTCGGTTGTATGTTATAGTATATTGAGCATTTAGCTTCCACAGTGTGCATTATTAGCGAGCGAGAAAAGTAAAAATCAAGAGTCTACCCACACACAATTTGTGTATGTTTGTATAGTAAATAGAATTTATATTCGTTTAACTAAAATTCATTTTCGTTATGAGACATTTTAATTGTTGAATGTCTTTTCAAAAATATGAGACAAACATAAAAATAGCATGTACATGTATGTATATTCTATATAGATATAATAGGTTTAATATATACGGAAGTATGTATTATTTTAATACCATTTTTCAGTTCCATTCATTAAATTTTTTGACTAAGTAGTCCCATGCTCATTTTTTTGAGTGATTCTCAATGCGTGTGGTTGTAAAAACTTTGAAAGAATACTATTTTTAAGAAAATTCCCTTAAATGGCTAAAGAAATTCGAACGACAACTTCAGCAATATTCGTCTATTATTTCATAAATTTCCTTACGCTCTTTTACGTATTGTACATCACAAGCATGTTTTGTACTTGGTTATGATGATGTAGTGAAGTAGAGAGAGAGAGAGAAACTACCCGCGTATGCGTGTGTGAGAGATATCGAAGAGTATGTAAAGACTTGAAACATTAAATTCATTCTTTTCCTACCTCTTCTTTTGCTTTCTTGGATATTGTGTAAGGTGGATGAAATTAAAGAGACCATAGAAAAATGTGTAATTCTTCATTGAGAATCGCGAAAGTAACGTCGACAGCAGTAATAGTGCGACGTAAAAATATCTAAATAGAATAAAGAAAGATTCGAACATATATAATCAAATATATTGAGCGCAGGTCAAAAAAAATTAAGAAATGTGAATGTATCACTAAGAAAAAAATTATTTTTTCTTTATTAATTTTTAATAATTATCGCTCATTTTACATATATAGATATATGTGTGTGATGCAAACAAATTCCATAAGTATGCACCCACACATTAATGAAGTAAAGTCACATAAAGATTTCTCTTACTCACTCTCTTTGTAAACGACATTTTTTTCCTCTAAATTCTCTCTAAAAACATGCCAGAACTTGTTGTGTCTTATTATTATTATTATTATTATAACACAATCTCATCGTCATCTTTTTCTCGATTTTATTTTTTGAAGCGTTGAAGCAATTTTTACAAATATTAAAAAATAATAACTAAAAGGCTGACTAGCATATATAGCGAGCAAACGAGAATCAACAACTTAGATGTATATACACTTTAAATAAAGATGTAATTGACTGAATTGTGCGTGAGCAGCAATGAGCAAATTCATGTTTTGAATTTTTGACAAGAACATATAACACGGTTTGTTAACGCTTGTGTGTTGCGCATCTAGTTTTTATTTTTTTAACAAACTTAGTTTGAAAAAAATTATTCAAAGAGCGAGCCATAACCATAAGATAATATTTTAACAAAACTTAGTGTTTATCGAATGAAACTTGAGTAAGAAATCAATAAATTAAAGCCAAAAATTTCAGAGCTAAAGATGAACACCGTAAAGTCTGGATGATGAGCCAACTGTACAGAAAAGAAAAGGAATGAACACGAAGTGAAAAAATGTGCAAATGAACAGTTTTGTAAAAGAATTTTCCTTTCGTTCTCGTTTTTTAATGAATGAAAAACAAACGATGACGATTTGTAAACACACATAAAATTTATATAGAAAGTGAAGAGGAGAATGCATGTAACAGCACAGCCAACGAATTTAAAATCTGTACCTGTAGCACAAAATCCACAGCAACAATCATCAAGCGCATTGGAAACACCTAATCGCAATTATAATCAAAACAAAACATCAGCAGTAGAAGGATCGAATACTAGACAACAGGATAAATCAACAAATTTGGACGATGAAGTAAGTCTTCAAAACCTTTGTGTTGACGCGATTACTCTTCCGTGTGTATTCTTTAATATTCAATTGGATGATTTTGCCTCCAGCATTTCATTATTCGCTAAAGAGCTTTTATATATCTAAAGTGTTACTTTTCATATGATTAGATAAAATCAGAGACCCTAAAAATCAGAGCCAAAATTAATTTTGCGCTTTAAAAACACTACCGCAGAGATTTGACGTATGGTGTATAAATATGTTTCTTTCACTGTATTTACTACTGTATTAAGTCTTGACTCGATGTCCATGGCACTGAAAATAAACTCCAAAAACATACATATACATGTATTTGTGTCTTCGCTCAAACTCAGTGAGGGTTTTACATTTCAAGTTTCTTCTCGTTCGTTTCTTTGCTCATTCGTTTTATTCCATCCAAAAAATAATATCATAATAGAATCGGCATGAATGAGTAGATACCAGGTCTACTATGTGAAAGTACGTGTTTTTTATTTTTTGAATCCCTAAAATCTCTGTCATTACTTAAAATTGGAGAGTCTAATTTTTCGATATACGAAAAAATTCAAATTACAATATAAGTAGTTTTGAATTGCAATTCAGTCTTCGTTGTTATGCGTGAGCAGGAAATAATCAAGAGAGAGCGAGAATAGCTTGCTCAAGGTCATTGATATGTACTATTAACCATATAAAGCTTCACTTTTGTAAGAATGTATCAATGTAATTTATAACGCTCTAACAAGAATCCAATGAGAATTTAGGGGAAATTTTAATCTTTACTTTTTTATATTAAGAGCAAATATCGGTTTGAGATTAGAACTTTCAAAAAAGTTCGAGCAATAAGTTCAATGGTTGCGCTTTAGCGCAACCTCCACAGTCTAGATCTATGATCGCAGTATACTCGATACAGAGCTACGGGCGGCTTGCCGCCTACAAACTTTCCAGAAACGTGTTCTAAAAAATCAGCAAAAATTGATATGCAATAAAACAGCTCCGATAAAAGAAAATTTTATACTTGGATGTTGGGTCCTCCATCATCCAAAGGGATAACCGAATTTTTTCAATTATTTAAAGACAGGTTTTAAGATGAAAATGCGCAATATGCATCTTTTTTCAACTACATATCTATTCCTGAGATTTACGTTCCAAGTTAATCCTTTCAACGCTGTACAAAAAAATAATTATTTTACACACTCAATAAAGTGTTGTTAAGGTTAAGAAACTCTTCATATTGTAATGCAAAGAGTTAAATATATAAAAATTCGTCATTGGAAATCGTTTTGAACCTTCTTTGTGAGACAGACTATACAACTCTTCTCCTCATTGCTGTGCATATAGTATACAATCTCATTTCCATCCCATTCGTGACATTTGTACCGCAACGCAATGAAGGTAAGTCAGGTACAATGACCCTTGCATGTAAATTACAAGTATATTAAGGGTAGTTAATTGCTTTTACCGAAAAATTAATATTTTGTCGAATTTTTAAGTTTGCCGGTTTTTATATCTTCACAAGAAAATTCTAATTATTTTCATATTCTATGCCAGATTGTCAACAAAAGTTATATATGTAACACAAAATGAAAATATACGTGTTGATCTAACCTTGATTACCAATGCAATCTTTTAATGCAGAAACTTTAAAACTCACTGTCTGCAATTTTTCGTTTCCTCCGAAATCCCCAAGAGAAGAAACGTACTCTGATGTGTTTAAATTTTTAATTCCTTTTTTGGTTTAAAATGTGTATCCATACACTTTATCCTCCTTGTTACTTTCAGAAAAAAGTGTCTATATTTTGGCTATATTTTTTCTTTTTAAATTCGCTCTTCTTTTCCATTTCTTGAAAGTTTTTCCACAAGCTTCCTCGACAACGACAAGTATAAGCAGTTTGATAAAATTGTTTTTTTAAAATTATGAAAACGGTGTTACACCTTAATCACATGTTCTTGCTTTTGTTATTTTGACGATGTTAATTCGTTAGACGGCGGAATTACAAACCATAAAATGTAAAGTTGATGCAGAAATACAAAAGAGTATTCAAATGCAAATTTTTTTTGTTTTTTCAACGATGAGATTTTGCGATTCAGTTGGATGCATCGAATGGTCGCGCTTGATCGTCGAGTTTCAGTCTAGCGTAATAGCGCATATTAAGTGTTGAAAGAAATTCTTGGGACCACCATATACTTTGGAAAATAAAAATAAAATATTTATGAAGTGCGCCAAAGTCATAAACTGCCATATTTCTAGGCAATTTTTCTAAAAATATGTTTTTATTTTTTTGCCCGCTAATAGATACCTGCATCTGTAATCAGTAGTTTCCGATCGACTTCAACGACAACGAGCTCAAATCATCGGCAATTATTCATAGTGTCGTCGTCCTCATCCAAAGACAACACTTCAAGTCTCAGTCATTCTCAACAGCACACAGGTGTAGTCTCTTCAGATGAGAATGTAAATACGAATAAAATGTTACAGCATAGTGTTAATGTTCAGGCTCCACCGCCTCGCTTGCACCCTAAAAAGCGAAAATTTGATATATCTGAGCTTGAAGATGACCATCAAAATCATCAGCAGCAGCCGACTGTCTCAGCCGTGAATGCAGTGCATTCGGTTGTTTCGAGTCCCCTCATTATTTCATCAAGTCCATCTTCCTCTTCGACTCTGATACCTATGTCTACGGTTGTTTATCACCACCAAAGAATGCCCATTCCTGAAATGATAACCACTTCATCGCATCAAAATGGAAATCAACCAAGCAGTGTTGGCTATAATTCTCACATGATGCAGAACGTTAAAAGTACAAGCGAAGTTCAACAAATAATTAAGCGGCAGTCATTTGTCGGCTACAGGTAAGTGAACTTTTCACATCATCAAATAAAAAATATTAATGTGCAGTCAAATAAATCATTGACTCCATCATCATCTATCCATCAAATATAACAATCTATAACGTTTTTAGTCCAACAACATCAGCAAATCACCCTCAACAACATACGAAAGCAATACTGACGTCTAGTCAGGCGTTAGGTGCTTCATATCAGACACAGCAATTGGTTGAGCACCATTATCAGGGTTCATCATCATCGTCATCAACAACACAATGTGTCGATCTCAAAGAGTGGTGTAATCAGCGAGTTTTGGCAAAGAGAAAAGATTTCTTTGTGCCCGGAGTCACGCGACCCTCGAATATACCCAATTGTGTGCTCGTCGCACTCGACTTTCCCGAAGGACAGCAGCAATTATATCAGGATATTTTTGCGAGTGGAAAATTTGATGTCATTTCGGATGCTCCGCCGCCAATAAATGAGGTATAAATTATTGTATTGAATCTAGTTAGTGCAAATTTAAAGAATGATTTTCTTTACAGATTTTAGTTGGTCATCGAGTTTGTGTTCGTACGGTCCTTTCCGATATCCCAACACATGTTTTTGTCGAAGGCCTAATTGTTGAAGTCTGCAATATTCCCATAAAAAAGTTTACTGTGCAAATGCATAATGGTGAAAGGCGGATCGTAAAACGTGCTGATTTAAGACTTTTACTACCACCCTGGTGGGATGAGTTGCAGGAGCAGCAAACAGAATCATCATCGATCGTAAAAATTACACAGATGGGCAGTATCGTCAAAGGAGAACCGCAAGGTCAACGTCTCATATTGATAAAAGAGGGAGAAGCTTTGCAACACAATCAAGAACCATCAAGCATAATTTATAGCCGCGAATCGGCCGGTATGATAAAAAGTTCCACTGGACTTGCCCAAAAAGCTTTTATTCAACAAGTAATTCCGACACTGCAATCACAGCAGCAACAATCCCATCATCTTCTTCATCATGGTGACGAATATTATAGAACAACTGCCACCTCGCCATTTCAATCGTCCTCCACTCCTGAAACTCTAAGTGTGGGCGCTGAACAGCCGCAACAACATTTTGGAATGCATCAAGTTGTGTCGGCTAGTCCACTGAATGATGTCGATTCCTATAGAAAACATTCGACCACAAGATTCGCCGATGAATTTGAGAGCGATGATGAGCTTCGACGCGAGGATATAAGTTTTCCAATGGATGGTGAGGAAAAATATTCGGGCAGTAGTAAGAGAAGCAGCATGCAGAGTCGAGGCAGTACTTCAAGTTTAATCGAGCATGGGAGTTTAACTCCACGATCTCAACCAGCAACCCCAAGGTAGCTTACTAAATTAATACAATTCGTAGAACATTGAGATAATAATCATACAATTAAATTATTTAGATCTCAAGCAGCAACGCCACATCGCTTCAAGAAGGGCGATGTTGTTTCGACACCAAATGGCATAAGGAAAAAATTTAACGGTAAACAATGGCGACGATTGTGCTCAAACGAGACTTGCTCGAAAGAGTCTCAACGTCGAGGGTTTTGTTCGCGACATTTGAGTCAAAAAGGAAATGCCTTGCGCTCTTCTGCCGGTCCAAATTCACATTTCTCAGTGAGTCGATCGAGCAGTAAAACGCAAGGCGATGAGGATACGAGTCGTGACTCCGAAACTTCTCCAAACTATGCGCGCGTGGCCGGAAAATTTGATCAAGATGAAACAGATGTTGCCAACATGTTGGGTAAGAATTTCATTTGGAATTCTATTTGCAAATATTTTTAGAGCAAACCTTTTTTTTCTCTAAACTTTAAACATGAGAGCTCGTCTAATTATTCATTAATAATTTTCTAACAAATTTCTGAGATTCATCTAGAAATCGAGATAATTCTACCTGCCTCATCGGGTATAATTTATTTTAATTTCCCATGTACTTGCAATTTTCTTTCGCATTCTAAGGAAGTTTACACTATTTTATTCCAAACATTATCAATAATTTTATATTTATATTTTTTCAAGTATTCTCTCAAAATACAGCTGAAACATTATACATATTGATTTTTCAAAAAATGTAGCTATTTAAAATTTAAAAGTTTTTGGCACACAATATGCGGAAAATATCGAAAGTACCTGGGTACTTATTTCTTTTAAATCAGCGAGCCAAATCTAAATCGTGAATGTTTCTACTCATAACTAAGATTAAATTATGCATAAATTGTGTTTTTATTTGTTGCAGAGCTTTAAGCTAACTAATAAAATATGCGCATAATTTTTACCATCCGCATATGATTCACTCTATGATTTTTTTCTACCAGCAACCAAAAAAGAATATTCTCTTAAAAATCTCTCTCCATTATCACATCATTAAAATGATGTATAGAAGATTTTCTCTCTTTCTCCCGAGTTCTCGGAGCTTTTCAATATAATAATTTTCTTTCACTCTCTGCGCGCATCATTTGTTTTTATTTCTTAGTTACTTTTTATTAGCAAGTATTCATTGTCACTTGTAGTTTTGATTGGGTGCATAAAAAATGATGCTAAAGAGAAAGTAAAGAAAACCAAAGTGATATAAAATATTGTTAAAATTGCAGTGATATGAATTTCAACGTCATGGATTTACATAGTGGCGCTGAGCTTTATTGGAAATGTTTATGTAAACAGAAAAAAATATATATATACTTTTTAATATTCTTTTCGTTTGAGGAATTCTTACTAAATTTAGTTTTAATTAAAATTCCATCTCTCTTTCTCTCTATTATCTCATCATCAGTATCTTTAAGCAGTTCACGCTCGGCAACTCCTGCTTTTTCGTCACCAACGGGACACGGCTCATCGCCCATAGTTCCAAATCAATCGCCAGTAACAACGGTTGGAAATAGACAGAATGTCTTTATGCCTATTGGAGCGGCTGATGTGGCTTCGCACAATAGTGATATTTCAAAATACAAATCAACATCGAGTCCCGTTCTCTATAATAATCCACCACATCCTCAAGTCATACGTCCCGAGCTTGTCCGTCCAAGCCAGCAGCAACAACAACAACAACAGACACCAGTGCCACAAACAATTCAACAACCCCTCGCCGCTCCTCCAATTGTCACAATAGCGAGTCAGCATCAACAACAACAATCTATAGCACAGCCAGTGCTGAGCCATGCAACAAGTGTGATTCGTATTTCACCTGCTTCAGCAAATGGTGGTTGCAATCAATTTCAACCATTTCATTCGGCGCCAGTAATTGTCGACCCCACTCATCTTGTGCCCTTGCTACCGCCCTCAACATCAGCTGCAAATTTAGGCGGTGCAAATAACATTAGCAATGGAACAACTATTCTGCAACAACAACAAAATGAAGGATCAACTGTGACAAAAAACGGAATTAACACGGGTTCAGTCTATCAATGGCATACACTATTGCCGGTAATTAATGCACCACCGACGCCAGCGACAGACGGACATCATCATCATACGAACAATCCACAATCGCACGATGGAAGCTCTTCTGGACCTTCAGTGACTGCAGGTAATTTAATTCAAGCTTCTAATTAAAAAAATCCTTTTCAAATTAATACATACATACATACATATACTATTGAAAAAATTTTTATTAAAAAATATTAGGAGACGATACGGGAGACATGAGTGGAGATGATGACGATGTTTTCGTAGCCTCAGAGCCCGTGCCACCGAAAAATAATAGCAGTAATAGTTCTCAGCAAAATAGTGGAAAAAATGCGAGCAATGGAAATATGCAACGATCGGTCATTTTTCAAAGCGGAACAGGTGGTGCCGAAGACATAGAAATGAAAAACGAAGGAGACGCGCTGGCTTTGAACTCTGCGGCTGCTAAAAAAGGCAGATCTCAATCTCTGAGTGCTCTGCAAGCTGGCAAAGAGCCAAACAGTCCCTTAATAAAAAAAGATCCCCGTATTAGGCGACCGATGAATGCATTTATGATTTTTTCTAAGCGCCATCGTGCAATGGTTCATCAGCAACACCCTAATCAAGATAACCGAACGGTGTCCAAGATTCTGGGTGAGTGGTGGTATGCGCTCAAGTCAGACGAAAAGACAAAATATCACGAGCTTGCGAGTGAGGTAAAAGAAGCTCACTTTAAGGCTCATCCCGAGTGGAAATGGTGCTCGAAAGATAGGAGGAAATCGTCGAGCTCGAAAGACGGACAAGGGCGTATCGATTCAGTTGATGGAGTAGAAGCTGATTCTGATGAAAAGAGTCCTGCTGACCTTTTCCCGCCGCCGCATCAATCAGAAAATTTTCCCTTAACCATTAACAGTTATGAAACAATTGTTGAGGACTCTCAAAAGGAAGAAGAGCTGAGCGAAAGTCATCCAGAAGCAATGGAAATTGACTTGAAATGTGCCGAAAAAGTTACTGATTCTGACGTGGAGTCGAATAACGATGATAAGGTAAAACATTTAAAATAATTTGAATACTTCTCCGTAACGTTAAATAATTTAATTATTTAGAATGGAGCTTACCTTAAGGATCAAAACAACAGCATTTTTAGTGGCGATTTGACACGAAAACCGAAACCAATCAATCCCGCTGAGAATGTCCTTTATTCGCCGATGCCAATGTTTCCCTACAGCAGTCCCAAGAATCCTATTGGGGTCATGCCATTCCAGCCAAAAAGTGAGTATTAATTTTTCTCAATTTGTTTTCTAAGAAGTTTGTCCACGCATTTTAATTTACTAACGCACGCAAAAATTTATTAGGCGGAGCATTTAAAATAATGCCGCAGAGTCCAAAAACTACTGGTTTCATGCAAACGACACCGACCATCAAGTCCGAAATGGATGCTAAACAATGTTTTTCGGCAAATAGCACAAACAATAATAACACAATTTTCAATTTCCCAATTGTGCAATCTTCCTCGTCCAGTGGAGCCACCACAATGACGACATCAAAAGTCACTGCTAATAATCAAATTAATCAAATAAATAACAAACATCAGCATAAAATCGACGATGGTACAATCAGAACCTCGTCGCACGAAGGTAAAAATCTGGATGTAAACGATTTAAGTTGTGTTAATGTGAATGTTGCATCACTAAATCATCTTTCAACTTCTTGCTGTCCTAATTCCTCCTCTTTGCCATCTAACGTTACTACTACAACCTATAATAATGCTATAATTAACACACAATCCACATCATCACCTTCATCATTGTCCTATAATAATATAAATGTTATCAATGTTTGTGACGGTAATGGCGGCAATTTAAACGCAATGAATCCTCACAATGGTATCATAATCGCTGAGACGCACGATACTGAAGGTGCAAGTTATTATGATGCCATCAAGTTAGAGGAAAATGGCACGACTGCAATAATCTATGAGACGATTGTGATTGAGAATCCACCATCGACTAATAGTCTACATCAAGACATCCAGCTGACAACAAAATCAGCGAGCAACTCTAATTTTATGAATAATAATAATAATCTTGATTGTAGTAAATTTATAACTAACAAAAATCATATACTAATGGATAACAACAACAGTATTTCACCTGGTGGTGGCGGTATAATTGTACTAACTGGATCATTGAATGATTTGTTGTTAAGCAGTCAGACTGGTGCTGGTCAATGTTTAAATGACGTTGTTAAGAGTCAAATTCAGTCAATTGTTTTAAATTTAAATTCACAATCATCAGCTCCCACAGTCAACACAACGACGACTCCGGGTAATATAGGCTGCAATCATCATCATCATCAGCAGCAGCAGCAGCATCATCAACAACAACAGCAACAGTCCATTTTGGTCGCCATTAACTCAAATCATCAGGTAAAATTGAACATTTACAATATTTTGTCCTACTTTTGCTAATCATAATTTTTGGCCTTTAGGAGGATTATATTATGGCCTATCCAAAAGTTTCTACCACTGGATCTCATCAATCGCTTCCACCACCTACGGCTGCATCCATTCAATACATGATACAAGGGGCGAAAGGAATGTATATTCAACAACAAAATTATGATAATGTTACTGTTGATTCAATGAAAATTAAAGAGGAACCAGAATCGCCAACAGTTCGCTCTCATTTACCCGTTACGCCTAAATCGAATGAGGCACAATCAAATGATAACGAGAAAGTTGGTGGCAATACCCAAGGCCAAGACGAAGGCAACAATAGCTATTCGGAAGAAAATGAAGCAAAAAAGTTCATTTTGGCTCCGACACCCGCACAGGTAATGAATGAAATAATTTTTTAAAAAGTCATTGTAATCATAAATAAAATATTAAATAGCTGGGAAAGGCACCATTACAAAGAAGACAAAATCAAGGTTTGTAAAATGGAATTAACCGTATTTAAAAATTTTAATTGTAAAATTTCTTTCAGTTCACATTACGAGTAGCTTTGGTGACTTTACCAGTTTCATTGATACTATGACGACGTCATCAGCCCCACTCAATTGTGTTCCATCCGCACTTCCGACGCCAACTTCGGCTCCTTATGAAGACATTCAAGCTCAAATGTCGCCTTCGACAAAGGGAAAGTCTTACAAGAAAATTAAAACAGATGACATGGACAAGTGAGTTTTTTTCAGAGAGGATGATAACAAATTTTTCGTAGATTTTCTTATCCCCTCTATAGTGTCCTCAAGCAAGTTGATTTCGAAAACAAATTTAAGACATTGCCACAGTTCAAGCCCGAAGATTGTCAATCGCCCAGCGCAATATCAGTGCCATCATCACCCCGCGTTTTTACGCAGAGCTATAGAAAAAAGCAACAGTCAACAATTCCTCCAAAGAGTGCTGGTAAGGACGACATGATTGTTTTTTTGATCTTGTTTAACTAATTTTTTTTAAACAATCATATAGCTCAAACTGATGACGAGCAATCAGATCTCGGAAGTGCCATTTCGTCTGCAACTCCTTCATTTTTAATAGGAAATCGTTTTTTTGGGCCAGATTTTAACATTGATCAATTGAGATGTAAGAAAAATGCGTAATTATTTTTCCAAAAAAAGCTTATAAAATTTTATTTCTTAGACTGTGTGAATGCAGTCTTAGCAGCTGAGGACACCGATCGTTCACCAAGAACACCAAAAACGCCATCTCAGAGAGCAACTGATGCGAATGAAAAAGGACATAGGAAAATTTTAGAAGAACGTAGGCGTCTTGTGATGGAACTTTTCCAACAACATGGCATGTTTCCATCTTCTCAGGCCACCAACACTTTCCAGGTATTTTTTGTGATTTATTCCATGAGAATCAAGTAATTACGATTATTTTTAGATTGAACACAACAACATTTTCCCTAATAAGCAAAGCTTACAGTTGAAAATTCGTGAAGTGAGACAGAAATATATGGCCCAACCGGGATTTTCCTCACAACACGCATACACACCGAATGATGGTAAGATTTTTTAAGGTAAAAATTGACGCAAAAAGTTAAAAGTAATCAAATTTTAGCTAGTGTAAATGATCATCAATCTGGAAACAACGCTACCACGGTTACAGCCGCACAGTGAAGAATATTTTCTTCATTAAATTCAAGTGAATAACATAAAAAATGACAAAATAGAAATGAGAATTAGGAATAATGATTAGATTTGATAATAGACATTTCCATAACAATTCCTGTTTTAGTTGACAAAAGAAGAAAAAATATTAATCAGAATTTCGTAGTTAATTGATTCAAAAAAAGATAATGATAGTATTTCATACATTGAAATACATAATAAGAAGATTTTTCTATCACTCAATATGCTAACAATAAATTATTAGAAAAAAATCCATAATTATTGGAAGAATTATTAAATTGAAAAGCCATTTAATAAATGGATGATAAGTTTATTTGAAAAAAAACTGATACAAAAAAGTTGAATTTATAAGAAGAAATCTTCATCGTTGTCTTAAAAAAAGATTTTTGAAATTTTTCGGTAGCGAAAGCGCATCGCACTGTACTTTATTCCGTTTATAACATTAAACATTAACAATTACATCTATACACGAAACATAAAACTAGTGAATTTCTCTCTTTCTATAATCCTTTTTTTAAATCATGTCCAAAGTAAAAACACAACAAACACAATACACAATAACTAAAAACGATATTTTTTATATATATATATTTTCGGACAAAACAGAACAAAAAGCCTTAACACATATATATAATGAAAATAAAGTGGTTCGAAATTATGTAAAAAAATGTTTAAATGTGATTTTAGAAGAGCGAGATTTTATTTTTTCGATTAAAAATGTAAAAATGAAAATGCAACTTTGGCGATAATTGAAAAAAATACTAAACTATTCTCTTTCGGCCGAACTTTTGGACTTAAAGAAAAATTAATTTTTTTTCAATTGAATCTAATTTTAATGTTAAGGCTTTGAGTCAATCAAAACATTTTATTTCAATTTTAAACATACACTCAAACACACAGACTAAACTCCTCGTTAAAAAGTAGCAATTAAAATTGATTGAATATTCCTCACATAAAATAATGACAAGAGGTCATTAAATGACTCTTTTTCAATCAAGATCAAAATGTTTTATGTATTTTAAGTTCGGGTTTACTAATCAAATTCTTCCATTATCATTTGAAGATTTTTAGTACTTTATTTTAACAAATTAAATATCGAGACATTGTGATATAAACACCTCTTTTTAAATTGGTCACTAAAAAGAAATAAAGGTATAAAGATTCATGGATTTCAATTTTTTCGGATCATATGCATATTTTAACGATTTTTCTTTCATTCATAACGACTTCAAATATATGTTTAACACAAAAATGTACATTCTACAAAATATGCAGTGCCAATTTTTTGTTTTTTTTTCATTTTGTTTCCACCTCTTCATCCAAAAAATTACTCATAAGCTCCTCTTAATACGATACTAAAATTTTCTAATGTAAAGTAAAGTATCTGAAATAATTATTGTGAAAGGAGATACATCCTCAATTTTGGTTGGAATACAAAACTTAAGAAGAAATGCTAAAATCTTAGATTGAGATCTTAAGTGAAACAATAATTTGTGTAAAGAGTGATATCAATTTTACTTAGTAGAAGAATTTATACTAGAAGAAAATTTTAAGTCTTTGATCTTTTGAATTTGTTCAACAAGAAAGTGGCTCCAAATGCAAGAAAATAAATGTTAAAAACCCAGTCCTTCCTGCTACTAATCGATCAGATGAAAAATAAGGAAAGACAGTTACGATGACCTGTTATAAAAATATATAACTGGATGTATTTTTGAGCATAAGACCTAATTCTGGACTTAAATTTCAAAAATTTAGAGTTTAACAGAGTGAATTTTTCGATTGAAAAAGGCAGGGAGGATCCCTTTTGTGAGAATTTCAAGCTTAATGCATCTCTGTATAAGATACTTTTAACTAATTTTCTTCTTTAGAAAGAGTAACACGCAATATAATTCTACGAAAAAGTATAATTTTAGCAAAACTTCGAGTTGATTAAAATTGATAAATATATATTATTAAAAAATCAATAAGGAAATTTATGTTGTAGTAATCAAGTTAAATAAAAGTTTAATTCAAAAATTATACACAAATGATTTTCTAACGTGTTTATTTATTTTAAAAAATTGTACGGATTCAGTTTTTTCCGTTATAAAAAAAAATTGAATAAAGTATCTTATCAAACATAGGGTTTTTTCAAAACGTTTCGTTCCCCTCGATTTACGAGAAAGAAGAAGTAAAAAAATTAAAAAGTAGAATAATTCAAAATTTTTAATTTAAGGTCTTTAAACTTGAACTTTTTAACTTGTGAGAAGAAGAACAATGTCAACGCCAGCACGAAGAAGATTAATGAGAGACTTTAAAAGGTAAGAAATCAATAATTAATTGTGCCAAAAATTTTCTCTTTTTATCGCCATTTCGCGAGAAATTTTCTCGTGATTTACAGATTTACAGCAAAAGGAAGCTGTCAAAGTTGTCTTTCACTTTCCGAAAATTTGTTTAAGCATTGCTGACTCATGAGTAATTTTTTTCGTGATTTCATAAAATTCGAGATTTTTCTCCTTTAATTGCGTCTTGTTGAGCGATGAGGAAGAATAAATAAATAAATACGATTTTCTTTCGCGATTGAAATAATTCGGCTCAATTTGTACATTTTAAATATTTTTTAACCTTCACATTCAGATATATAGTTCTAACTATTAATCAATAAACAAATTTATTTATCATAAATTGACTTTTTTAAACCTGGCTTAAATTTGTCCTCCTTGCAAAACAATTGTTCTTGAACTATTTATTTAGATGAAAGCTCCTTTCTTCTTCTTTACAAGGTCAACATTCTGCAGTGAGTGCGCGTGAGAAATTAAAATGAAAATTTCATTCGAGGTATCCAATTTTCACACTTTTAATTTTTTTATAACTATCAAATTAAGTGAATTTTGGTTGTCGATGACAAAGTTTTTCTCTTTTTTCTTTCCCCTACCTCGTTAACCTTGAAACGATTCCAACGAAATTATTATAAAAATACTGTATGATTGTCGTTTTGCAATTGAAAAGTTAACCGAAAAATTTTCCACCTTTTTAAAAAAATAGTTTTTTGTATGCAAAATTTTCATGAGACATGCATTATAATTTTTGTTTATTTTTAGGCTTCAAGAGGATCCTCCTACGGGCGTCTCTGGAGCTCCAACTGATAACAACATTATGATATGGAATGCTGTGATTTTCGGGCCGCACGATACGCCTTTTGAGGATGGTACATTCAAATTGACGATAGAATTCACGGAAGAATATCCTAATAAGCCTCCAACGGTTCGCTTTGTTTCGAAGATGTTTCATCCTAATGTCTACGCTGACGGAGGAATTTGTTTGGATATTTTACAAAATCGTTGGAGTCCGACTTATGATGTGTCTGCCATATTAACTTCAATACAAGTAAGTAAATTAAATTAATTTTGTCTTACTGTATCATTTCTCAATTCAATTCTTTTAGTCACTTTTAAGTGATCCCAATCCAAATTCACCCGCAAATGCAATGGCTGCACAGCTGTACAAAGAAAATCGCCGGGAGTATGAGAAACGGGTTAAGGCATGTGTAGAACAAAGCTTCATTGATTAAGAGCTTTATTGAGCTTTGACTAGCTGCTCCTTTATAAATTATTAGGTCACTTTTTCTGAAAGATATTCTTCTGTGTCGATCAACTACCATCATGAATGTACTAAGTTTGTTCTCTCATTAAAATGAATATTTGAATGTGAAAGTTATTTAAGTATGTTTTCTAAAAGTTTCATAGAATATTTTCTCTTCAATTGAAGTCTCAAATTAAAAGAAGAATGACTTTTATCTCTTAAAAACACCTTTTTATGTACTTTATCGCTTAAAAAAGATTTATTTTTTTTAAACATAGTATAAAATCTAAAATTTGAGAAAGTTTTCAATATAATTCAGAATCTATAAGAGAATTTCACGATGAAGTTGCTCTCCTTGTAATAACTAAATACTAAATATGGAAACCATCATGCAAAACTCTTGTAATTAAATTTATTTAGTATCAAAAATAAAAATTGATGTTCGGTCTGAAAATTGAATATTCAAAAGTTGCAGAGGATAAATTAAGATTTATCTTTTTTTCTTCTATACATTGCTCCTGAATTTAAACAAAATTACTAATTGTTAATATGTGAAATTAAATAAAAATGAATTACTAGGATAACATAAATTGAAAAAATACTTGTTTATTAATTAAGTTTTCAAGACCATCTGTAAATTATGAAAAATACTAAACGCAATCCAGACATTTTAAATTCATATCGGGCGACACATAAGCAAGGAAAAAATGTCTTAAATTTCTTTAAAGAAATAAAATATTCACATTTATTCAAATACATCTTTTTTGCATGTATTACATTTAATTTAATTAAAACTTTTATAAGTAGACATTTCTATTTCCCTCTATAATTGAACACAATTATGCAAAAGATTTTGGCTTTTTGTGTAATTGTGTCAACTTACCCGATTAAGAAAATATGTAAATTTGACTACGAAACGTTTTGTTTATCACAAATGACACCTCAAACAGCGATATTTCTATATTACTACAAAATGCAACAATGACCGTGAGGATGGAGGAGTTTATGGTGATTGTAATGCCTTCCATTACAACATTGATGATCCTTATTGTAGGTAAAGCTTTGACTATTAGGCAAACATCTATGCTGGCGACAGCTATTTGGGTAGTAGCCATTATAGTTACTATATGATTGATAAAAATAACATTTTTTGAGATTTTTAAGAGGCCTTTAAAATTAAAAGTCTATGCGAATATTACTTACTTGCAAGAAGTTTGTAAGTATCTTAAATTTCCCTCCGAATGCGAATTGGGTGGTGGAGTTGATATCGGCCAGCACATTCCAGGAGGGATATCACTATCAATACTTTTCACCATTTCATCAAGATTCTCCAAAGCTCTTTTTTCTGAGTCAATTTGACTGAAACGCGATCCCCTCTTGATTCGATCTTTCGGGTCTTTTGTGGAATCTTTTGAGTCACTTTTCTGCAAAATAGGTGCCGATGGCGAGGGCGATGGCGAGGATTTTCGTTGATTAAGTTTTAAAACTTCTTCTTCATTAAACTGTAATAAAAAATATCAGAACGTGCTTAAAAATAAATTTCTTACAACAGTTGACTTACCTGTCCGGCAGTTGACTTTTTCTTATTCTTAATGCGAGCTGATATTTGTCGAATTTTACTAGTACTTCTATCTGTACTGTATCCCGACATTGGCGTTGAGAGTGGTGAAAATAAATTCGGGCCTGCCGAATTGCGATTTTGTAAGTCTTCCAGAAATTCTTCTGTGTCAACAATAAGTGAGCCAAAAACATCACTAGGACTTTGTATGTATGCATGTCCTGTTGAATTTGAGCGTGAAACTCTTCCGCTTTGTGCACTAAAAGGGTTTCTAATAGGCGAATGAATAATTGAACGTCGTGCAACATCTTCGAATGTTATTGGAGAATAACAAATTCGTCGCTCGTCGTGACTCGTCTCTGCTGACTTATTATGCAACATGTATTGTGGCATGCTCATACGACGGTCATAGTTGTATTCAAGTGCTTTTACAGGGCTCTTAATGGCCCTAGATTCAGGCAAAGATTGAGCTAAAGTGCGTCGATTTTCTCGATAATCGAGCCAGTAAGTTTTCATTGTACCCTTTCCTTTTACGTCAATCTCACCACGTTCAGTTACTTTATAGTTTTCTGGTAAAAATTGCCTTGTAGTTTCTAAATTGATTAAAAAAAATAAATTAATTCTATTGCACACATTAAGTGAGTAAATTTTTTCTTTCAAATAAAAGCAAACATACCTGAAATATGAATTTTCATTGGAGCACTTGTGGATTCCATCCGGCTTGCTGTATTCACAGAGTCACCAAACAGACAGTACCTAGAAAAAATTTAATTAGATGAGTCAAAATAAGATTTTAACTACCTTGGCATTTTTAATCCGACAATTCCTGCAACAACCGCACCAGAATGTACCCCAACGCGTATTTTTAAATGCTGTCCCGTTGATGGATCCTTGAGGTCAGTTATCGCTTCTATCATATCTAAAGCCATATCGCAAACTTTCTCAGCATGATTCAATTCCTTTTCAGGTGCGCCTGAGACAACCTTAAAAATATTTCAATAAAAAATACAATTCTTGGTTTGAAACTTGATTTCTCGTTATCGTTACAATGAAAAGTTACGGACGTGAAGTTATAATAAACCGAAAGAATAGAGTCGATTTTGATAAAAAAAATTGTAGCATTTGATCATGGCCACTGGCACTTCATTAATATACATTGTGCTTGAAAGGACAACAAAATGATAATAATAAACAATTAAACTCACCATGTAAGCGTCACCTATCAAAAATCGAGGAAGGAAAGCATGAAAATTTTATTGTTTTTAGTGTAAGGGTGGCTTTTTCACGGCAACACCCACATGTGGGTTGTGAAACATATTTTTTATATGTATGCTTACCGATGGTCTCGACTTTATAAACATTATTGCGTTCGGTTAGTGTATCGAAAATTGAGTACATGGCGTTTAACATTGAAACTACTTCCATCGGCGTTATTCGACTACAAATCTCTGTGAACGTGACCACATCTGAGAAAAGAATCGATACACTATCAAACATCTTTATAGTTTTCGAAATGCAACAAGTTTCAATTGGCAGAGACGAGTAGAAAAAAGAAAAATTAAATATTGATATTAGGTTAATATATCATTCTACGATATAAATTCGTTCTTACCTCGCATGTATCAATAGGATTTTCACCCCGACGCAAACGATCGGCAACCATTTTCGGAATCATTTGATAGAGAAGCTCATCCGTACGTCGCATTTCTTCGTCCAATTTCCTCATTGACTCTTCCAATTTTTTAGATTTTTGTTGCTCTTGATCAAGCGCCAATTTTAGTTCAACCGATTGCTGAGTTCCCGCCAGGAGAATATCTCTATAATTTTAAATAACAGAATTAAAAAAATAAATAAACAATGAAAATTTCTTTTACCAAAAAGAGGAAAAAGATTATATCAATTCAAAATTTATTCAGAAAAATCCAATAAATATACTTTAATTAAAGAAGTTCCCTTCTTTCTTTATGCGCTACGGTCTTAATCTTCACTTTTTTTCAAACTTTTAAAATTTTAAAAATCGTAAAAAAATTTTTTTTTGAAAGTTACGAAGTTAATGTTTTAATATAGAATACAAATAATTTTTTATCATAACACGTGCTTTTTTAATTTTTCGAAAATGTTCATTCGAGAAATTATAAATAAAATTATGCTAACTGGGTCCAGTCGAAGGGTACCTAAACTTTATAGTAATTTTTTCAACAACATTTAGATATAAAAATATGTATGCTTTATATAATTCTTCTTTTATTTTATAGAAGTTTTCCCAAATCACTACGCCCAGACAGCCACACACGAAAGCATATTGATTGATTGACATTAATTAATGAGATGTCATCTGGTGGAAATTACCTGCTGAAATCATGCATTGATAAATCGTTAATGTAGAGACCGGTTGATAGAAGCGAAGATAATTTTGGCATTCTGTTAATGTGAGAAGAAAAATAATAATGATCACTTTTTAACCGAAAATGTATGTATATTAGATGCGGAAAACTCACACAGGTGTACCGAGGAACATTATCAGACGCCAATCTACCATGTAAATCATTTGACCTTTCAATCGCAACTTTTTTTCATTTTCATCCTGAAGTTCCTCTTCTTTCAGCATGACCTGATTATTTTTTGAATTGTCTCCATGATGTACCGGTTTAACGGTCACTAGTTCAAATATGTTATTGGTCCTATTCAATATCTAAAAGATAGCATACGTGAACCATGTAAAAAAAGAGATTATTATGATGCGCCAATTTTAGCATATTTTCAAGTTATGACAGCTTATTATGCCAATCATGTGTGGAGATCACTTACCGTTTGGAATTTGAAAGCAATCAGTGGTCGTTTTAAATCAAACCAGTCTATAATCCGTTTATTTATTAGATCTGAAAACAATAAATGATATTAATTTCAATTTTAAATGGTTAAAGATTTCCAAGACATCAGGTACAATGTTCCATAAAAATCAAATCGACCACATATTCAAATAAATTGGTTCTTTAACCTCAAAAAATTAAAGTTTATCCTTGCTAGAATCAAATTATCAGTCAAGCATCAAAGTTTCTTAACTTTGGCAACCACATGTATTATGTGTGGTGTTAAGCTATACATGTGGCAAAACTTTGACACTTTCACTTCTATCTCATACCATTACTGCATACATAAATTTCTTTTGATTGATAACATTAACATCTCACACCACTTTGCATTCATGAAAAGGTCGAAATCCTTTTTCTCTTTTTTCTTATTTACTAACCTGGTAAAATAACCATTAAAGAATTTCCTAAACTTCGCACGACCATATCCGAACTGTTTAAAATAAGTGTATAAGTAATTTAAATACTTTATAAAAGCATATATCTTACCCAAATATAATGCAGAATGGAAAAATGTCAAAAAGCACAGAAGCACTAATCGGCAAATGTTTTTCTTCTCGTGTTGCGAGGGAGGCTAATGAAAAAGCTCGATTGTCGAATGTCAGTTGAAACGTATAGTGATTTGTTTCGCCCAAAAAATCCGATTTTACTAATTCAATTACCATATCTTTATTGTAAAAGTGCTTAGCAACCTTCATCCGTACGAAAAAAAAAGATAAGAAAGTAGTAAAAAAGAATGAAGTTACATTTCATTTCTGGTGGTAAAATACAAATTTGCATTATCTTTCATCCGATACTCTAATTTAGAATGAAAACATCATTTATTTATGAAACAGCACTTACTTGTCGAATTTGACCCATCGTATAGTAGACCTTTTTTTAAATATGGAATAAATGGAATGAAAGATTTCCGTTTCATAGCATAAAATTTTGTACAATTTCTTACAAAGCCTTTTCGTCTCGTCCGATAATGCAGCGTCAAACCATGGCGGGTCTCATTTTCACAGAAAAAAGATGGAGCTCTTGATGAGAAGAGGGAGAAGACTTGTTAGATTTTTCATTTTTATTTAGGGATTAATTTATTTCTAAATGGGAAATCTAAATTAAGTATTAAATTACCTCATCATTGGATAGCTAAATTTGAGATATTCGTGAAGATTGTCGAGGCCATTTAAGAAATCTCTCATATGTCGGCCGAGAACCGACAGGACTCTGTCATATCCATACTGACCGACGAAATTAACAAAATATACGCCCATCTGGTCCATAAATTCCATCTCACTGACTCCAAGAATCTGTTCATAAAACACCCCAATAGGAATGAAAAAAGAGAGAAATTATTTAAACTTGTAATTGGAAATGTGTGGTCTGCAATATCCAAGGATATAGAGGGACACACATGCATATATTCGCCATAGGGCTATGTAAATTTTATATTTTTTTTTTGTAATAATATGACTGCATTTTTAAAATATATAAATAAACTCTCGCGAAAGAGAATGTAGATTGGCAAGTGGGCGAATCCAGCCTTGTACTTTCAAGCACTCAGCAAATATATGTTTCATGTCACCTCTTTTAATGATTGAAATTTTATGCGACTTACCTGTTGTGCAGCAGAAGCTAGCTTCATCAGAAGATTTTCATCGTAGTCATCGTGTACGCCAAATGACGGAGAAGAAATACCTACCTGCCTCCTAATTTCATCCCATTTCTCTTCGCCGTAGACGGTCTTCACATACACCGCCAAATTCTCCAACAATAAGCCATACATGCTTGGTGTGTTGGATTTAATGCTTTCTTTAAGATTTTATTGCTAACAAGAATAAATTATATATTATTGAGGATGTTGTCTTTTTTGTTAAGGGTAACAAATTGAGGAGAAGGAGAAGGAATTTAATATTTCTTCATATATAAAGACTCGATACACACATATTTTACGAATTAAATATCCTTAATAATGAGCCTTGCGTTAATTTGTGAAATTGTAATTGTGATATTACTCTCTAAATGCTCCAAATAATTTTAAATTAAAATAGACTGGTTGGTTTTTTGTTATTGGTACTTTACAAAGTACTTAATAGCTCTCAGGTATCTTTCGACCCTGGTCAGACGCTTTCGTCTTTACCGTAGTTCTTGCGTCTAGAAAGACTGGTTGGCTTTTTCTTCAAATATTAAAGAGTACTTTTCTGGATTTATTTCAATATTTAAATATCTAGCTCCGCTCTCTTTTGTTTTCAGTTTTCTAAGAATTCTCTCTTTTGTCCATTCTGGCCTTCCACGAGCCTTAATCGAAAAACTGCGGGGTACAAAATTTGGGCCTGCCACAGTCCGAGCTACTGCCAAAAACTGCATCTCGATTTGTTGCTCCGTTCGGGCTGTAGAGTCATTTAATTCTAAGTTTTAATTCTTTATTTTTTAATCAATAACAATATTGGCTAAATGTGAGCTCCAGAAAAAAATAAAAAGTGGAGCTCTCTCGGAAAAGGCGAATGCCTTTTGCAAGTGAACAGTGCAACTGAGAACGCTGTGCACCGGGCACCCACTTGAATAATCTTAATTCTGGACGTATTTATGTTCCTATCATCATAGCATTTTATTTTATTTTACTGCTGTAATCTCTTAAAACTTCATTTGTCTTTATCTTATGCATCAACACGCACATGCAATCACAGATATTAAGCACGATTTTCATAAAAAAAATTTACACATTTCCATCACCGCACCTCAAAACCAAATGAATTGTTAATTTTAATTCGTTTCCTTCGAATTTCTTTCAACAAGAAAATGTGACAATTATCATAGAACTGAATGAGTGATGTGCTTTTTTCTTCCCTCTTTGTTGTTTAATTAATTTTGACGATTACATGTTTATGATCAATATAGTATGGGAAATAATTGCTTAGTTTCTTATGCCTCCACTCACCCACTTTCCCAATACCTTGCATTTTACCCAACATCATGATAACTCGAACATATTTTAGGTCTTGCGACAAAAAACTATCGACTAACTTCTGTTTCATCATTATTAATGTTGAGCTCTAAAGACGACGACATTCTTCGTCATTATTTTATAAAAGTAAATACAAGTAAAAAAATTACCAAAACCCCGCGAAATTATGTTAAAAAGCGATGAGAAAAATCGATTGCTCGAGTGAGACAATTGGTCAAACGGAAATTGCTTAAAATTGGGATAATTTGTTGAGTGCTAGAAAAGTTCCCTCGAGAATTTTCGTTCCATTTATCGTGTAGAAATGAGAAAAACTTAATTTTAGATGGTTGCGGGACTTGGACACCGCACAATAATATGCATATTAATATGCATATTATAGAGTTGCATATTATTGTGCATATTAATACAAAAAAAACAAAATAATATGCATATTAATATATTTATTTTATTTTTGATTAACGCCAGAACTATGGTAAGGACGAAAGCTGCGCTGGTTTGCGTTGGTCCAAGCTGAAAAATTCTGGAAAATATTTTTTTTGGAAAAATACTGGAGACTTTTTTTTCTCTAGAATTTCTGTGAAATTCTGCAACCTACTTTTTAATGAATTTTTTAGTGCATTAATAAAAATGTACAAAAAAATCCTCAAAATACTCGTAGACATATATTAATGATAACACATTTTTAACAAAAATTATTTTTCAAAGGGTGTTCTATCATCACTCTGATTTTTCAGGCACTGTAATACGATTTCCCTTTACAAAATTTTTTCTTAGGAACTTCTCTAAAAATATTTTGTAGTGGCTAACGCATAACCAAGCCTTTCAACTTGGACAGCGCAGCTTTCGTCCTTACCATAGTTCTCGCGTTAATCAAAAATAAAATAAATATATTAATATGCATATTATTGTGCATATTCTTAAAGTTGGATACTAATATGCACAATAATATGCATATTAATATGCACAATAATATGCAACTCTAAAATATGCATATTAATATGCATACTTTCTAGCATATTAATATGCATATTATTGTGCATATTAATATGCATATTATTGTGCGGTGTCCAAGTCGCAGACTCATTTTAGAGTAGGAAAAAGTACTGAAAGGATTAATTTCTGGTTAATTTCTGACATTTTTCAGTTGAGAGAAAATCATGACAATTTGACTCTGATTTATTGAATTTAAAAAATGCAAAAAGCAATTTAAAACCACATTAAAGATCTGAGAAAATTAATCGGGGACGACGATTTCGGGGAACCGGGGTAACTTTCAAAACTTTAAAGTATTTTTTTAAAAATACTTCATTAAACTTAAAAAGGCTTTAAAATTAAAATAAAATTAAAAAATAATTTTGAACCCTAGAATTATTTAATCCTGTTAATTAAAATTGGTTAAAGTTGATTTTTTAAACAAATTCTATTTCCAAAGAGGTTTCTAAGTAAATTTGTAGTTTTTCCTATAAACTGTTTAATTATATGATATTTTGTGGCCTTTTACCTTTCACCTATGTTTTCTGCTAACCTACACTAATAAATTACGCACTTGATAAGCATGACAAATTACGCTAAAAATCTAAATATCAGTGACTGAAAAGTTTCATAAAATTTATTGGCTTAATTGTTCATTTAAGAAATGTAATTACAATAATTACGGGTCATCAGTTTTATTTTCTTCCTTTTTGTTTTTTAGCTTTTGTATGCTCGCTTATAAAAATCATGCGATTTAGAAATTAAGATGTTTAATCAATTTCCCACTTATTGACACAACACACCACTTTTCACAACACGCTGTTAAGTATTCAAATTAAATTCTCATTAACAGAAAAGCCAAGATCTCCTGATTACCACCTTCGGTGGTTTACACTAAAAAAATAAAATACCACGAAAAGATCTAATTGTTCTTGAGATAATTTAAATATGAGGGTTTTATGAGCATAATTTTGATAAACTTTGAACATTTAACCAAAGAGCATTTCTGATGTTGTTTTCATTTTCCAGTTCTCTTTAAAAAAATTTAATTAATTATTTTTTAGTGTAACCTACCACTTATACCCTCGTATATCCATAAGGCTTCACTTTTGGCTTGTCCAAGACTTCCCCATAATTACATTTCCAATACTGATCTGCATCAAGTGGGTTACACTTACACGGCAACACCAACGAGTGGGTTTTGAAACATTTTTATTAATTTTAATCACTCAGTTACATGCAGAAAAAAAGTTACTGAAAGAGCATTAATGGAGTATCCTTCATTAATATGTAGTATTGACACGATATGAAAGACATGATATAATTGATTTAATTATTTTGTTCCACTTTTAATATGATCTCTCTATACATGCCACTTTGGAATAATTTGTTAATCAGTTTTATGCGTGACTCATCAAAAATTATTTTCCTCCTTTAAATTGAGCAGAAATTTTTTATATCGTCTATCAATGACTCCTCATTTAAAAATCGTTGGCACCCTTTAAAAGTTATTTGCATAATTTTACAGCGCCAGTTTAATAAACACATACGCATAATGCTATTTACTTTTCTTTTTCGTTATTGAAGTATTTTATTAGACACTTGTCAAAATATTTGGAAAACAAGAAACGATGACGAAAGAGACGCTCAAAGAAATTTTTATAGACGTGCAAGTAACTTTATAATATTTTTCCGATATTTTCGAAAAACTTGACCTTGCTATCGATCGATTTCACTAGCACTTTATCTCATCCCGCACGTAGTCAGAAAAGATCAATGACATCAATTAGAAAATTTTAATGAAGGTCGATAGTTTCGTAAAAATTTCAATGTTACGCTGCGCTGTAGAATCGTTAGTCTATTTCACATCTAAATTCAAGGCTTATATATTCCTTTCATCAACGCAATATTAAATTTCATGGACCGTATTTTACGCTTTTCACATCAAATTATCCTAATTCTATGCTTTGATTTATTTTTCCTTTCAACGCGCCTAAAATCTTCGATTAGATGAAATTATATTTCAATTCACCTCAAATCTATCTTTTGCGAAAGAAAAAATATATGGAGTGTGCTAATTGGAATGCTTATACTCCTACACTACATTTAATCCCTTTTGTGAGGTAAAATCTAGACATTAATGAGGTATGAAAATGTTCTTGGCTAAAATTTCAAAAACGAATATCCACTTACACTTTATAAGATTAACTTGAAAATAAAACCATTGAACTTGAAGTCAAAAAGCAAGATTAAAGAGGATTTTCAAGTAGAAAAAAAGAACAAGACTCTTTCTTTGGCTCAAATCCGTATTTTTTGGATACAGATATATACTAATAGTGAATAGGCCCTTCTAAATATGTTGATTTTTTATATTCATCATAAAACTTCATACACTTTAAAACTCATCCAATCTTAATACTTTCGAGAAAAAACTTTGCGTGATAGCTCTTGAAAACATCGTTTAGGTTATATTTTCACTCTCCTTTGAACATTCAAGACATCAGCATTGTAGAAAAATTAGTTTACAATAAAGCTGAGTGTGTAAAGGAAAAAATTTGTTGTCGCGTCAGAGCACTAAACATGATCATTACTTCCAATACCTGACGCGACTTTTAAAATTTCATATAAGTATGCTGAAAAACTTTTATCCTTCTTTATCCTCAGTTATTATGAGACTTTGCTTACTTCATATGCTCATAATTCTAGGAATGCAATTTTAATTCATTCTTTAAAGGAAATCAATTGACTGAACGTCGCGCACTAATTTATATATCCACTTTTTCTAGTTAAATCATTTTTATTTTATTATATATGGTTTTCACTGTATGATAAAAATTCACTCGGTGTGATGTGACTTTTGCTTTCTTTCACAACGCACGGAGGAGGACTAACGCGAACGAAGTGATTCTGTATTAGCTAAAAGATTTCTTCCCGTCGTAAACTTTAGAGAGAATTTTGTTGCTCACAGCGTGATTATCTGCGCATGCACGGGAGAAAGTGTTCACAAATTTGCGAGAGGCTGATAGCATATTCTCATGTTGAGTGAGTGAAAAAGAGAATGACAACTGTCACAGTAAAGTTTCTGTTTTATATTTCTCTATATTTTTACACTCACAATAAAATTTTCATCATTCAGTGGCAAAAATTAATTGATACGAATGTTCGGAATTTTTTTATTTTTGCTCTACTATTTATAGTAAGTTAAAAGTCATTATCCATGCCAAATTTCAGCGTGACCATCTACTTTTGACCCGCGTACTCTCATACACATTTTGGTTAATCCGAATGTTTTTAAGTTCCTCGGACCTATTACATCCTACTCGACATAGTTGTAGGAAGTGGACAATATTGGCACATATGATGGACATGCATCAAAAATCATCTATGTCAATCGATTCCTGGTCCAATCACGAGTTCAACAGGATACATGAAGTCATAGTTCTGAAAAATGGATAGTGGAACGACCGTCGTCTCTAAAAATTTTAGAGCCTGCTCATAGACCCTCAGAGCTACCGGTTTACCTGCTGGTAAAAATAGAGAGTAACGCTTTTAAAGTTTTTTTTATCCTAATTTAATTTGAAATAAATGGCAAGGACGTCATCATAGACCTGTACAAATTTTCCCTATTCACGAAACATTAGTCCTCCGAGATATATTATACAAGAAATGTCCATTTACGAATGGCATAAATATCTCGTCGTTATTTAGTTTGATGATTATTTTATTTTTTCAAGTTGAATGTTTTTCGAAGAATTTTACACAGGAAGAATGCTCCTATATATGACGTCATTTATAGAAAATTAAAGTCAACTCAATGATAATCTTTTTTCCAATTACAAGTGAGTAGCATGCACACATCAAGAGTTGTTCAAACAAAATGGAAGTAAAGTGGTTTTAATATATTTAGTATTACTTTTAAAATTACAGCACTTTTAAATTTACATGCATGCTGAAATATTTAAACAAAACTTTCATATGCAGGGATTTGTTTCGTGTTGTATATAGTATACATACTCCAGCTGAAAACTAAAATTAAGAGAACACACAATTTTATATATATTTAAAATGAGTATGATTTGAATGATAAAACAGGAGGTTCATTGGCTTATCACCGCTCTCAAGCTAGGATATGTGTGAGCAAATTTTTTAAATGAGTAACTTGAGGAGGAAAAAGTATCAGTTTGCACCACCACAATAAGCAGAACAGGTCAAAGATAAATTCTTTCAACAAATGATGCTGATGAAATTAAACATGAAAAAAGATCGTTGATTAATTGCATACTCTAGAATTTTTCATTTTGCTGCTGTCAAATTTTTAGTTGTACTCCATACTAAAACTATAGACATTTGACTGATGCAACTAGATCAAAGCACTTTTCGTATGATACGCCTGGCTAAAATGTAAACCCTCTTGAACCATGATTTTCTATTCTATTTATAAATAAATTTTCATCTTTAATTTTGTCAAAGTCTTGAATAAGACACAATGAGAGATTCCTCAAAGTTTTAAAAATTAAACAATGCATGCTTCAAATTCGTGTATAAGCAAAGCTATCGAAACCCAATATAATGCTTTTCCAGTATGGAAATTGAATTTTTTTTCACCTTGTATAAAGCGCTCTTGTCAACATACGTAAAGAAAAGATCAGATTTCCTTAAACAGAGATTAAAATCATTTTTCCTTGCCGAATAAAGAGCTTTTTAAGGACAAACTTTTATTCAATGGGAAATTGATTTCGAGGCATGTAATCCGATCCGAGAAAAAAAATACTCTCATCTCAATGACTTTATAATTTATATATTTGAAAAGATTTTGTCAATATTTTCCCATTTACAAATAGTTGCTGCTTATATAACTACATATGCATGCATTTTTTTTATTTTTCCTAATTATTTTATTCATTTTTTATAATTAGACAATTGAGCAAGAATAAAATATTTTTCAATGCTAGTAACTTTTATCTACTCAAAATTTCAATCGTTTATCAACTAATTATAGATTTCTAATGATGATCCAAGTTAAATATCGGTTGATTAATAAGTTTTTATTCTTATTTCATGCATTAACTAAAGCGAAAATTGTTCTCATGGACTTCAATAGCAGTAAAATCATTAATTTTACAAATTTTTATGCAAAACTAAATTCTCTTAAGTAAGGTTTTTCCTCACCCAGAGGCGGTGGCGTCTTAGGTAGCGGTGGAACTTCGTTATCGACCTCTGAGAAGTCATTTTCGTGCAGTCGCATGAGTTGATTTCTATGAGAGTCAATTCTTGTCCAAATGTCGTCTTCATTTTCCGAAGAAGAAGGAGAAGAACTTCCAGGGACGTTGGCAAATGTGATATGTTGAAATTTTGGCGTGTGATTTTGATTTTCATCAGAACTTGTCTTCAGGATTGATTTGGGATGCTCGTTAACTGTAGTGAGTAGTAAGTGCGGCTGATCTAATGAATCACTTGGAATGTAAGTTTGATTATTGTTTTTTCGGGCCATTACAACAACAGGCATTTGCTTTCGAACAAGGGGAGATGATGTGAGTTTAAGAGATTTTGTAGCAAGTACAATTTCTTCTTCCTCTCTCTTTGGAAAATTTGGCTGCACAGGAATATTTGGTGCTTTTCTCATCATCTTAACTCTAACCGGTCTTTTTGGCATTTGAATTTCGTCAACTGTCAAAAATTGAGTACTTTCATTAACTACAACGCCCGTGAAAATTTTTATTTCGGAAGATTTCGGATTATCGGTGTCCTTCGTCATAACTTTATCGCGCGTAATTGAATCAGTGGAAGAATACAGTCTTTCGAAGATACTTCGCTTTAATCTTTCATTTTTCTCTAAATTGTCCAAATTTTTTTCACGTCTTTGAGGTTCAGTTGGAAGTGATCTTTGGCCATCGTGCTGTTCTTTTAAATTCATTTTGCTTTTAAGTGGCCATTTAAAAATAGTCTCATGCTCCTCTACGATAAAATAAATAAAAAAAATCATAATTAAAAAGTTGTCAAAAAAACAAATTATCGATACTAATTATAGATTTCAAACTACGATTTGCAAGCGCCTGATTCGTTTCCAAAATTATATAAATGAACGAATTCGCTGAATTAAAAACTAAATTTTAGGATCTTTATATTAGCCCATTTAAGAATTTATTGGGGTCGTCATGTGTGTTTTTCCGAATAACAATATAACATGGGTTACCACGTGTGGAGTTTCAAACATTTTTTTATCGCAAACTGTGTAAAATAGAATGATGATAAGACCCCTAGGTACTTACTTTTTTTTGATTTGACGCTAAATGATGGAGAATAAGATATTGAAGACATGCAATTACTGGTGCTACTAACTAAATTATCTTCAATACAAGAATAACGACCAATCGTACAATTTTCGCGAACTTCCTTTACTGGTGACGTTGGTAGTGCTTCTGTGTTTAGAATTTTCATTTGATAGCGAAACTTCCATCGGAATTTAATGCCAAAAAATAATGACAGCACAACCACACCTGACATCATTAAAACTTCAGCAGTTTTTGCATCTGCGGATATACTGGTTGTTATCAATTTTAAACGGAATAATAAAACTTACGATAGACATAGTTATTATTAAATTCGACCATAATAAATTTTCTTCATAAAGGTACATACAGACGTCCGAACAGAAAGCAAGATAAATTTTGACTGCCGCACGAGAGACAATATGAAATTCCTTTTAGCTTTTATCGATTGAGCGTAAGATAAGATTGTAACTTAAAATGTATTTGTTAATTCTTTCAATTGTTGAGAGCTTTATAAAAAAAAGTTTGATGCTACGATAAATTTTATTAGTTAGGATTTTCAAGTTTTTATTCAAAGAAAATTTAGTGTGCCGTTCAACATTTAATTGTAGATTTAGAAAGTGACTGAATTACTCGGAAATAAATTAGAAATTTGAATAATTTAATTCTTGGCATTCTTCATTTTTATGCTCCAATTATAAATTCTTGCCATTGCAACTTCAACGGTCGTCTGCTGATTTCTTAAAAATTCCTAAAATCATTAAACGTTTAGAGAATCGCACATGTTTGATTGAAAGAGAGTAGCTACTCACTTGATCATGCTCAAGACATCGTAAATTCATGTTGGCAGAGTCTAGATTCTGTTTCAAAAGCTGTTCAGCTTCATCGAGTGGATATTCGAGCATTACATTAGCACCTAGCCACAAACACACATTTTTTGTTTTTGGAATCACTGACTTGACAAAAACCTGTTCACTGAGCAGGACATTTGTCTCGAGTTCGTGCTCCTCTTGATCTTGGAGAATTTTTATCATCTCGATGGACTTTTGCAAGTCTGGAAGCTGCTGTCGAAGCCTACGCTTTCTTGCAATCATGTTCATTTCCATAAACTTGTATTTGCTATGTTGTTCATCCAGTGATTTCAGCACTTTTTCCGCTTGGTTGTTATTTTCCGGTCGAATCATAAATTGATCAACATCATCCTAAAATTTGATTTAGTTTTGATGCATTAATTAACATTTTTGAGATCATTTGCTTGAATTTTTGGGTTAGAAAATCTTTAGAGTTTAATTCATATCAGTGAACTTACAACAAATTCCGCCTTAGGAATACCTGCATACGAGTCTTGCCCTTCCGGTAGCTTTGGCAAATCATTGGATGCCATAATTTAATTAATTTCCTCTTTTTTAAAGCAAAAAATCTTCTCAAAACAACCGAGTGCGTTCAGCAAATTTTACTCAATTGCGAGCCCTCTAATTTATGCTATAATGCTATAAATTTATTAATTTACTATAAATCGAATAAAAGTTTATGAAAAAATAGCGGTGGTGATAAGTCAGAGTGAAAGCATAATTAAAGAAGAGTAAGTAAGCGTAGGGTGGTTTTAAAGAAGCTTATTTTAAACGAGAGATCCAGTTAAACAAATTAAACTCAAATTTCATTTTTGCGGTGACTAATAGAATAATGAGAATTTTCTTGGAGTGAAGTACAGTGACCTTGGGAAAAGAAATAGAGAGAACCAATTAAGTTAAAAACAATAAAAACAAAAATTTCTAATTGAATCTTCAAAATCAACCGGCTTATTCACGCATGAAATTTGCAAGCGCTTTCCAATTTTCCGCTCATTTTTTCTCACGATGTCAAGAGCGAATCGGGGGTAGGACATTTTGCCCCTGTGACATTTTGCCCTCACCTAAAATCCGATGGCAAGGGCAAAAAAAATAAGGGTCAATTTGTCCGGGGCAATTTGCCCACAGATTTGACCATGCCCACATATTTTTCAAATTTTGCCCTCATTTGACCATGGACAAATTGACCCTATATTTTTGCCCACAGACAATTTGCCCATAAATTATTTAATTGTTTTATATTTTTTCAAATTTTTATACTAAGTTTTTACACTAATTTCACTATATAACTAAAGAAAAAAGGATTTTTAATTTTGCACCTATTGGCACTTCTTGAGATCCATACTCAAAAATTTTTACTGAAAGGATAAAACACCGAGTTCTTCTTCAAATCCCAAACCTACCCAAAAAAATTTATAAAACATTAAATGAGAGTAAGTTTTAAAATTAAATTCTTTTAGGATTTTAAGCACTTCCTGCAATAAAAAAATAAATTTTTTAAAAATTGTAAATGTTCTTCATCTACAACATGCAAACAAGCAGATTTTTATCTTAAAAAATCAAAATATGGCAAAATCAAAAAACCCCTCTGGAATCATCGAAATTTAAGACTACTTTTTCATGCTTAGAGCAAATTACGTATAATATGAATGCTAGATAGTACATGTGATATATCAAAATTTCTATAAAAAAAATAGGAAAAAGAAATCTTTAAAATTTTCCGATTGGCCGATAAAAACTAAATTATTTTAATTAAGTTTATATTTTAAAAAAATTATTCATGGCAATTGCCATGGGCAAAAAAATAGGTCAATTTCCAGGGCAATTTCCACAGATTACCATCCCACATATTTTCAAATTTTGCCCTCATTTACCATGGACAAATTGACCCTATATTTTTTTTCCCTTGCCCACAGATTTTGGGTGTGGGCAAAATGTCACAGGGCAAAATGTCACAGAGTCGAGCGAATCTTAATGACAGCATTAAATACACAAAAAAAAATAGATTAGATTAATTAATAGATAAGGTCGAGTGTTTTTTGAACAGTAATGAGAAAATAGTTTACAACGATCCAACTTATCCAATTATTGTTTAAATTAAGTGAAAAACTATAAGTAATACTTTTAGTAAAAATTTTAAGTTGAGATCTACTGAAACTTCTGATTTTTACCTAAATTGTGCAAAAAAATTTCACAAATTAAACTTCATACATAGAACAGATTTCATTAATCATTCTAGTCATGGGGCTTTTAACGGAAGGCTCGCCGCTTTCGTGGGAAGAGACTAAGAAGCTTAGAGATCACGTTAGAAAGCATGGAATTCAGCAGTTTATCAATTTATTCGCACGCCTAAAAGATCGCCAGGGTGATGGTAGGTTTAATTAATAATATTATGTAAATAAAATTGAATTGCAATTGATGCTCATATATTCTCGCGATTGAACTATATTTATTGAAATGCATTTCACATTATCGATCCTTAAATAGATGCCTACATTGTCATTCAATTTTATTTAATATATATTACGTGTTAATCATATACAACTAAACTGTTTAATTTTGTAGTTCTGAAGTGGGGCGATGAGGTTGAATATATGATTGTTAAATTTAATCATGAAAAACAAACAGCAAAAGTGTCATTAAGGGCACTCGAAATTCTTGATATTTTACAAGAAAAAGAATTAAAGGATCCCGATGGAGTTAAGTCACTGTGGAGACCTGAGTATGCCGGCTACATGATCGAAGGGACTCCTGGAAAGCCATACGGTGGACTTTTATCGCATTTCAATGTTGTCGAGTCATCAATGAAGTATCGGAGGGAGGAAGTTACACAGCTCTTAGACAAAGATGAAACGGTAATGTCAATCACAAGCTTTCCTCTTCTTGGTTGTCCAAATTTTTCCGATCCCTCGTATGAAGTAACACCAGATGATCCTAATTCGGCTGCGCAATCATTGTTTCTTCCTGATGAGGTAATTTTTGCCGGTCATCCGCGTTTCAAAAATCTTACACGAAACATTCGCATGAGACGTGGTGAAAAAGTTTGCATCAACGTTCCGGTTTATAAGGATATCAACACAAGAATTCCTCTTGATTTTTCGCTTCCAGACACTCCAGACCATGTCTATATGGATGCTATGGGCTTCGGAATGGGCAACTCCTGTCTCCAACTAACTTTTCAGGTAAAAAAGAAAAATATATATTTAGCGTGTCGTGCCACAATTCTATGGGTTTTTTAAATTTGTAGACAATTTTGAGTCAAACTTTTTTTTGAGGGAAATCTGTGTTAATTTAAATTTTGATGCTATAAATGTGGCACACCAATTAATATATTTTTAATAATTTATAGGCTTGTAATATTAACGAAGCAAGATATCTTTACGATCAATTGACACCATTGTGTCCTATTTTCTTGGCTTTTACGGCTGCATCGCCAATTTATCGTGGTCATTTAACTGACATTGACTGCCGTTGGTCAATTATTTCGGCTTCCGTCGATTGTCGAACTGCGGAAGAGAGAGGATTAAAGCCACTTAACGAAAACAAATTTAAAATCTCCAAATCGCGTTATGACTCGATTGATTGCTATCTCTCCAAGGATAGCGACAAATATAACGACGTTCCTTTAATCTACAATGAAGAAGATTATCAAGCGTTACGAGAAGGAGGTAATTATGCTAATTAATTCTAATTATTTCTAATTATCTTTATTATTTCTAATTATTGTTTTTTGGATAATTATAATAATTAAAATATAATTTCTTTCAAATAATAGGAATTGATCACAATATGGCTCAGCATATAGCCCATTTATTCATCCGCGACACAGTATCTCTTTTCAGCGAGAAAGTTAATCAAAATGATGAAGAAGAAACAGACCATTTTGAAAACATTCAGTCTACAAATTGGCAGACCATGCGATTCAAGCCGCCTCCACCGAATTCAAGTATCGGCTGGCGTGTAGAGTTTAGACCCTGTGAACTTCAATTAACAGACTTTGAAAATGCCTCAATCGTTGTTTTTATGGTTCTCTTAACACGAGTCATTCTCTCTTTTAAGCTCAACTTTCTCATTCCAATCAGTAAAGTCGATGAAAACATGCAAAAAGCTCAAAAAAGAAATGCATGCATGGAAGAAAAGTTTTGGTTCAGAAAACACTGTGGAGGTGATAAAGAGTGCGAGAACAATGATGAATATGAATTGTGGACAATAAATGAAATAATAAATGGAAAAGACAATTTTCCAGGCCTTATTCGCTACATTAATCAATATCTTGCCTCGATGGAAGTCGATACCGATACGCATTGCTCAATTCAACAATATCTAAAGTTAATTCAACAGAGAGCATCTGGTAATTTACTTACTACTGCGTCCTGGATAAGAAAAGAAGTATTAAATCATGCCGATTACAAGTAAGTTATAATATTTTTTGAATTATTCGCATTAGCTAAAGTATATTTACGCTCATCAGGCAAGACTCTATTGTGTCCGAAAAAATCAACTATGATTTGCTTTTAAAGGCAAAGATGATCCAAGAGAACCGCTTCCCCTGTAATGAGCTGATTGGATGTTTTTCGAGTACCTCATCAAAAACAAGAGATGAAATTCCATCTGCAGTTCGATTGCATCACGAAGTTCCAAATGGAAATTGTTAAATTTGGATTTTAAAATAATCAAAAGTGCACTTAAATTTGATGAAATATACTACACGACATTATATTATTGCATTAAAAATATTACCTAGATGTTTGAATTTTATATTTTTTAAGAGCTTCATTTAACTTTTTGTTGGGTATTGTGAGACTTTAAAGTTTCTGGAAATAAAATATTCTTTTATGCACAAATTATGTTTAAGCTTTTCATGGACTTTTTGATTTTTTTAATAAATTCTTCAAACATAAAATTCTTACGAACTTTTCTACAATTAAAATAAGAACAATAATATTCATTTTCCATTTTTAAAGGATTCCAATGATCGAACAAGGATTATTATGGGACGAAAGATGTATAGTAAAAAAAGAGTCTTTAAAAGATAATTCTTACTTTTTTGATTGTGTTTAAACATTAATTATTTACATTTTGCAAAAATTTACTTATTTTAATGCATTGCCAATGGGTATCGAATGAATGTAAAACATCAAGCAAGCAGAATTAGAGATAAATTTATAATTATTTTAATCATAACAAATCAAGTCCTCATTTTATAAATATATTTCTGTGAGTCTCTGCCTCCATTCTTTTAGTGTATATATAGTTTCCTTTTTGTGCTTTTTGCAAATGAACTTTCTCCAGTTGCTGATTCTCTACTCATGACGAATTCCAGAGATGGAGATAAATGTACCAAAATTTTGAAGGTAACTAACCGGAATTACGGTAAAAGCTATTTTAGCGCCATTTTTTGTCGACTCTTTGAAAGCTTTGAGAGTGTCAATAAGGAGATTAGCTGGCGATGAATTAGTCGAGGTGACTTGATAAAATACTCGAAAATTAATCGCTGGAATATTTTCACTCCCATTACTCGGATAATCTTGCATTATTTTTCCCAACACGTACTTCATCACCTCATTTATATGGCTCTCGTTTAGTTGCTGTGTTAATTCTTCATGCCTGCACAATTTTTTTTCTTCAAATTAATAATATTTAACAATATAAAACTTGTTAATAATTATTTAACTCATATTCACTCAGTTAATTTGAAATAGAAAAATTTATAATTACCAAATTAAGAAAGTTGGAATAAATTCGGGAGTGAAAATGAGTGTATAATTATTTAAAATATAAATATGGAATTATATCATGCCTTCTTTTAACATCTTCCGTTAGATCTGCTAATTTTGTTGATGACGATGTCGATTGGCCTACAAATTAATTTTTATATGTTGCACTAGCGTAAGGTATAAAATATATGTAATCACCTGTTGAAACATAACAAATTATTGCAGCGCAATTATTTTCGTAGTTCCATCGTCTTCGAATCGATAAGACATATTGATGATTATTAATAGAACAACCGGTTTCTTCGTCTGAAAATACAAAAAAATTGAGAGATGCTACAATTACGACACAAGACACAATAATTAATTAATTAAAATAGAAGGAAGCAATTAATTTCGTTTAACGTGACAATTCTAATTTTCATTTTCCCTCTTGATTTTGCATAAATGCACTTAGTAAACAAGTTTTAGAATTGTATGCTTACATTCAAATTTGTTGTTATGTGTATGAATCCAAACTTGCCATTCGACCAGAGCATTTCTTGGGAGAGCAGGGACAACAATATAATCCATTATAGCGTTTGCGGAACGCCTTTCCTGAAATAATTAGATAGATTTACCAATACTTAGCAAAAATGAAATTCAACAAAATATTTTACCCATTGTCGTCGCGCTTCTGTGATGTAATCAGGATGGGTAAGAAAGCATATGCCTTGAACAACATCGCGCAGTTGTCCGTAAGAATTCATGGCCTTGGTAATTCGATTAATGTGTCGTAATATTAGCTTTGACTCTTGCCTAATTCCTCCGCTAATGATCTTCATGTTGCCAGCAATTAATCCAATTTGTCCGCTGATGTAAGTAATTTCACCAATTTTAGTCGACTGTGAATATGGACCAATGTTGGCAGGCGCCCAGTGCGATATTCCTTGAACGTGCATGGTATGTCTCTTATATTCGCCTTCATTCGTTAATCGAGCATTCTTAAAGGCGATCGCTTCTAAAATCACGTGACAGTTTTCAGGTAAGCATGTCTCAACACAGACTCGAGGTGGTGGATTTTGAAAGTTGAACTTTTGACTATAAATCTCATTAACTATAGAGTAATCATTCATGTTGCGCACATACATCGTTATGTAACAAATATCATTTAGCTTCAGAGAGTTTTGCTGGACAATTTCTTGGAGACGGTTCATTGCATTTTGAATGCCATCTGAAGTCGTCTCGCCTTCGCCTTTAAAAAAAATATTGGATTTAATGATGATAAATTATTATTTATTACCTTGTATACTAGATATCCAATACCATCCTCTCGAATTTGAAACAACATGAGGCTCATTCTTCAACGGAGTTTTTTCATACACAATTTTCATCTCCTCTAGTGGCATTTGGTGATTCTCCAAACTGTTGTTCTTCGTCGTATTATTCAAACTTTGACTTCGACTAAACGCACCCGGGTGGCTTTGAGAGCCTTTAAGTTTTCCAAAATAAGGAGAGTCTATAAATTCCAACTCGGTATCGGTGAGATCGGGATCACTTAAATCTTGATAAGACGATGAATTGAGTTCAGAGATGAAATCCAGAGATAATTTTAGCACATAATCTCGAAAATCTGATGGTTGCTTTTGTTCCAAGTGAAGTTTAGTAAAATTTATATACCCCACTGGGCACACAGGATCGGAAGAGCTCATCACCACTTGACTATCATCACTGCGGATAGGACTGTTTAAGTAAATTATAGAAGGCACAAAATTATTAGCTTATCTCACATCACTATACGTTTTTTAAATAATGGACAATCAAGTGTAAAAGTCTCATATTCGCCTCCCTCGCCGCACACATTCAATCCATATTTCTCGTGCATTTTAATCAAGTGACTCTGCATTTCCCTTATAGACTTTCCCAAATGTCTTTCGGGTGTAAGACCAAGTGAGGCGACCTAGTCATTACAATATATATATAAATTTTGGCTATCATTCATCGCTCTCTTACGAAATGTATTCACACCTTTACCTTTATTATTATCGCGTCGATTTGACAATCAATCATTTCTTGTAGCAATTCGGTTTGATCACGACGCCACAAATACACGAGTGAAATGAGATTGAGACGAGAACATCTATTCGAATAATTGTGAACGTAATTGTACACATTTTGGATTAGACCTCAGTTAATTTTTTTTAAATATATTGATGATTCTTACACATTTTCACAACGAACACGTTGATAGTCGGAAAATATAGCGCCAATAGCAACTGCATCGACATTTTCTGCTTCCTGCCTCGAAAATTATAAATTAATATTCCAGCTTCCACTAAAAAAAAGTATATCCTCTCCATACCTTGACGTGCTTTAGTAATTGATACAAGTCCTCGACTTCATCTTTATCGTCTCCTGGCTCATATGTCTTGCCTTTTTGTGTTGTAACACCTGTTGTTGTGCGACGATAAAGAGGAAGTTCCATTGCCTCTGCCAACTTCTCAATGCCCATATGTCCAACCGTTTGATACATGTAGGAATCTAATTCATCTGAGGAAAGTTGATTTATTATTGGAGAAAAGCTTTTTTTAGTTTATCACACACTACCTTTATCAGCAGGATGAAGATTTGCTAAGGCAACGATCTTAGGAGACATTAGTGAGTGTTAAAATTCATTAGAAATTTGTTGTACAAGATTCTAATGGCTTACCTGATGACCCTCATTTTGAGAACACATCATATTAAAGCAAGAATCTTTGCCTCCGCTTATTAGAGCCACGACTCTCATGTTGATGACAGATGAAATTTTATACTCGCTTCTAGCTTTAACTTTTCCTTAACTTCCTTATAGCCCTTTAAGTTTACGTTCAATATTTCTTGTAGCTGTGTATATGTGTTGCGAGAATATGATGTGAGGAAGAGGAAAAATTATAAAGAAGAAACAAAACTCAATCTATGGCTAATTAATTAGTTTATTTGATGGTTTTAATGGACCCGCGATCTACTATAACACCTCAAATGAGTTTATGCAATGTGAAAAACACATCTTTTTTTCGCTCATATTTTCTCTTTTTTAGACTTTTCTACTTTTTGATCACTCTTGAAAAAGTCGAATGATTGACAAAGTAAACTTACGTACGGAGTTGTTTAAAGCGCTTTTTGGTGACAAGCTGACGATTTTTAAATCATTTTTTTTACAACGAGTCGCTAGCTTTTTGAGTTGACCCTTCAAAAGTTTGTAAAAATACAACGTATTTATTTTTTTAATTATAGATATTTAAAAAACATTTGTCTTTGAAGCATATATTTATTTATTACAAACAATCGTAATTAAAAACTAGAAAAAATAATTTTTTAAGGATTATTTTAGAAAATATCCTATTTACATTCAAAAGTAATATTAATAATATAGATTGTTGATCAGCATAATAATAATGTTATAAATTACATACTTTTAAATTACCTAATCATAAAAAATCTTAATTTGTTAATTTGACACATTTTTAAATTTTAACGTACAAATTTTTAAAATGCACTTAAAACAAAAGCACGGTCGAAGAAAAAAAAATAGAAATTTAGAAAAAAAATGTTATTTTGCGGTTGCATTTATAGGGAAGCAATTAGAATTTAATTTAAAATTAAATATCTAAATGTTCTCATTAGCATCAGCACCATTTTCGATTTTTTCTCAATCGTTTCATAACTTTCATTTTTGTAGATACAAGTCTGTTAGCTCTAGTCGTGAAATATTTAGCTGAATTTATCCATTCATCTCTTCCAGACTCTTGGCAGTTTTACGTTTTTCCATCTGTTACGTTCCAGTTGTGCATGAACTATTATTTTTTATGGTAATATTTCATCATTTCATCAAAGTTATTATTTATCACAGTACTCTTACAAAACATTTTTTAAAATTAATTTTAGGTTAAAAATTTTTGTGTGAATAATTTTTTTGAGATTTCTCGCTACCTAATTATTAATAAAATGTTTATGTGTTTATGTTCCGTGATTTTTTGATACAATAAGAATATTTCTTTACTGTAATGATGCTAAAGTTGAATTGCTCATATAAGACATTGTCAAGTCTTGATAACTGAATTGAGAAAAGTGAGGTTCTTCTTGAATAGACTGTAGACCTTGAACAGTTGGATCGGGAGGCGTTAGTTCGACACTTTCGCCTGTGAACTCCGAGTCAAAATAGCGAGTGTCTGTGTCTGAGGTAACTTGCGGCTTAAATGGAGGAATAACTTTCTTATTGATCAAGTCAGCCCAATTAATATTCACGAAGAATGGATGAGCCATTATTTCTTTAACATCGTCAATTCCACCACCAAGACGCTTTTGTGGACTTTTTTCTAAGAGGCCACCGAGCAATTGTTTAGCTTCGTTGGAAATATTGCGCGGAAACTTAACGTCTTCGACCATAATTAGAGTGAATAGGACATCGTGATCTCGGTTATAAAATGGAAGACGGCCACAAATCATTTCATACATGACAACGCCAGTTCCCCACCAATCGACAGCTCTCCCATAATCATTATCCTCGAGAACTTCCCTACAATAAAAAAAAGAAATACAATTGAGCTATGGATCCAAGAAAAAAGTTACTCACGGTGCCAAATATTCGGGAGTTCCACAAAATGTTTTTGTTGTGCGACCATATGTAATATCTTCCTTACACAATCCAAAATCGGCGATTTTTATGTGACCATCTTTATTGAAGAATAAAATTGTTAAAACAATTATTAAATATTTTGATTACTAGTTTATACCTTTATCAAGGAGCAAATTTTCCAATTTTAAATCACGATATATGATGTTATGGGAGTGTAGGTATCTGAAATATAATAAACAAGTTAGCATGTCATCGGCACGTAATAGGTTCAGAAAAATAGAATAATACTGAATTGTTTATAAAAATTGTGAGACATCCGAGCAGTAAAGCAGTGTATGAGTAACTTTGTAGTTCTATCTCTCATAATATTGTTTACTACAAAAATCGTCTCAGCTCTTAAAATCTAATAAAAATATTTTGCACCGTGTTGTTCAGTTCATCTTGCGTAATTTGAGCCCGTAGTTTATTTTTAAACCAGAATGGTTGCGAAAAAACTAAATTAGTCACACTGAATGTCGGGGAATGCAAGCGCCAAGCATGCGATGAAAATGAAGAGAAAAATAAATCGTCGACTTTTTGTGGTGAAAACAGCTGGTATCCAATAAAAGTAAATTATATTTTGCTCATATAAGACAAAGAAGAAGATGTACCAAAATTCAAATTCCATATCGATGTAACTTTAATTAATTGATAATTACCCCAATGCTGATATAATTTCTGCGCCGTAGAATCGGGTTCTCTCCTCAGAAAATATTCGATCACGTGATAAATGGAAAAACAATTCACCACCATTAACGTACTGTGAAAAACGCAAAATGAGAAATTTTTCATTGATAATGAGTACACAACCTACCTCCATTACGAAACATAGTCGCTCGTTTGTTTGGAATGAATACTTCAATGACTGCAAAGAAACATTTATGTATTTTTTAAACCTAAAACAATTTTTTTGAACTTACAATCAAAAAGGGGTGATTCGTTTTTTGAAGTACTCTATTTTCAGCCATGGTGTGTTTCACCTCATCTTTCTGTATAATCACTTCTTTCTTTAATATCTTGATAGCATATAACTTTGCAGTGATTTTTTCTCGGCATAAAATAACCTTGCCAAAAGTTCCTTTACCCAAAACCTTCAAAAACTCAAAATTTTCCAGAGTTACTTTCCTTCTTGCCTTTCCACTAGTTGTTCCTTGAAGCGAAAATTTTTCATTAAGAAGAGCATCTTCAGCTATCGGAACCATTTCAATGTCCTCAGCTTGAGTTTGCTGCTTCTGTTGATCAATTTCACTAAGTCGATTAGCGACGCTCCTGAAAGAAGAGAAATAACAAAATTACGTTAATTGAATTTAATAATACAGCCAAGTCGGCAATGTTCGAAGACAAAAAACTTGAAAAAAATTAAAATCAGATCGGTTTGTTTGCTTGTATTACGATATCGTCGATGATAATAATAATAAAATGTGAGTTCTAACGTGTGGCGAAAAAAATTAATGCGGCGCCAGTTGAGAGAGAGAGAGTTGATGAAATTTGTTGTTAGCATAATTCAACTGAAATTAAGCATTTATAGGCAAATTTAAACGATTGTTGTACAGAATGTCGTTCATTCATAAATCTGCTATATAAATTTGGAATTTTTTAATGACTCTGAATCGAGTCTTACGCAAATTTATTTTTAGAACTTTTAAGCATAACCCACACAAAGTTTTAACGCTTATATGCTCATCTTTTCTGCTCGTCAGTCTTCCTTTCCCTCCGCACATTCGAGTACTCAGCCAGTTTTTAAAAACTGATCTGAAACGATGGGTTACGCGGCAACAACCACCAGTTGGTTTGCAAACATTTTTCTTATCACTTTGCTATATTATTATCATCGCTGAAATTAATTTTTTCACACTTACCGAATTGCCTCAACCCATGCGGCTCTTTCAAGTTCAGTTTCACATGAGAACATCCTTTCTGCATGGAATATTTATTATTAGTATCTCTTATTCGTCATGATTTTAAAAATAAGTCTTTAATTCTTTGAATATTAACAAGGACTAATCTATCCAACTTAATGCCCAAAGATAAAGGTTACATTAAAAAAATTGTGGTGTGCAAATGAAAAAAAAATTAATAAAAATTTTGACAATTAACTAAATTTTAAAAACCAAACTGTAAACTTGAACTTTTGTTTCAACAATTTTGTGCAATAAGTCGAATTTTTACAATCGATTGCAATCCTACGAAAAATGAACGTTAAGCAAAAAAAATTATCGTATATTCACCAATAACGGTAGTCCATTGTAAGCCTCGAATAATGAAAGTGAACGGCCGAGGACGATCAACTGACATGATTTGGCATCTAGCGACGGTGAAGTTGTTCGAAGGCTCAGCGAGAACTGGCGTTGTAGGCAAATTTTTGTAGCCGACAAGAGAGCCGTCTGAACGTAAAATAAAATATCTTGAGCGCCAGTTTTTAATGTGTTCCCCTCGCTTGGAGAGCCATCCTTCTTTGATAATTTGACGCGAATTCACATCAATGTTTTGTGCGATTACGTCGGGCAGTTGGATACTTTCAATGGATGAAGTTGATGCAAGTGACATTTTTAAAATTATCCTTTTGTTTAGTTTGTTAATTTATATAATTTTTTTCGTATTAGCTCTTTTGATGCTAGTTTTTCACATCTGAGGAAGATAAAAATTTCCATAAGTTCGTAAATTGTAATTAAATTTTAAGTGCGTGGATAAGTCGTTAAGATTGAAGCAAGTATATAAATAAATTTATTCTTGTTCCTACACTACTGATTCATGAATTATTCCTGCGTGGGACATGAAAACCGTTGAAGCCGTAAATTTAAATAAAAGATACTTTTGAACAATTGTCTATTGAAAAACGGACCGAGTAAATTTTATTTGATGAGGATTAATTTAACAACATTGTCATGTCCCACAGGGAATTATTATACTCATTTTCTAGACAAAGAGAGAAAAAGAAGATTGAAATGTCTGCAATTTTTTTCTCTTGACTATGTATAGCTCGATTTCTATGTTACTTTTTTTTTATTATTTACAACACATTCCGAGTATTTTGCTTTGTACACTTGTACATCAATCGAAATATTTATTACGGGCGAGAATTTACTGCACAGGCAAAAGAAAAGGCATGACAAAAATGTGGTATTATTTACATTATTTTCATTCACACACTTTGTACTATCACGTCGAGCGGTTGTCGCAAGCATTATCATCGTCGTAGTGAGTTATACACAGGCAGACCAGAAAATGAATGAAGAGAATCCGAGAAAAATACGCAAAAACAAATTAAACCATAAATTCTACGTTTAGCACTTTTTTAACACTTACACTTGATTCTCGACACACTATATGAATTTTTCTTTTCAAAAACACATGTATTTATGGCGTTAATTCACATTCCAGAACTACCACAAAAATGTATGACGACTTAGATAAAAAAAATTATCTTTTTGCATTTAGTATATCCTTATTTATACTCTTAAAAGAGGATCCATTTATATTGAAATCCTCCACAGCATTAATAATCGTTTAAGGGAGTTGTTTTCTAAGTATATTGATGTTACAATTTCTTTTTTACGAGAACGAGAACGTAGAAGAAGAAGAGACTAATTTTAATTCCGTCGCTTTATCTTTGCGTTCAGTTATTACTGTTTTCACACTAAAATAATATCATCAAATTAACTTTAGCCTACTAAAATTTTCACCCCTTTTTAGAGGAAGAATACTGTAGAAATTTTACTGAACACATTCATACATAAGAGCAAGGGGTTTGAAATCTTTGGTGAAAATAAAAAAACACACGACCTCTGAAAATTTATTGCGCTAAGTGAAAAAAACTTAAATAATATATAATAAAGCCTGTTTCAAGTGTGGTTTTAAAAAATTTCCCATTCTTCAATTCCTAGAAGAGCATAAAATTGGAGAAGATTTGATAAATTTTTTTTATCTAAGTCGTCAAACATTTTTGTGGTTGCTCTGAAATGTGAATTAACGCCATAAATACATGTGTTTTTGATAAGAAAAATTCATATAGTGTGTCGAGAATCAAGTGTAAGCGTTAAGAAAGTGCTAGACGTAGAATTTATGGTTTAATTTGTTTTTGCGTATTTTTCCATCCCTCATATATATTATTTTCTCGTCTACCTATGTATGTAAAAGTCACTACGACGTGATAGTACAAAGTGTGTGAATGAAAATAATAATTTAGTATATATATACGATTTATTTGAATGGTAAAAACTTATTATTATCTCATATCGCAATGATGACGCATTATAAGAAAAAATACTAAGAATTTCATAAAAAGCGTTTTAGCAAGCAAAAGGCTATAATTTCCGTTTTTGGAGCTTTTAATATGGGATTAAGTGTTTTTATCAAATGAAGAAAAAGCTCTTAAAAAATTTTCGTGTGGAATTCAAACTTTTTGTATCAATTCTTTTTTCTTCATAGATGTTAAATTATTACGAAGGATTTTTTGAAAACTTACGTACAAACAAAAAAAATTAAAAAAAGGATAATTTTAAAAATGTCATTTGCATCAAAATCATCATTTGAAAGTATCCAACTGCCCGACGTAATCGCACAAAACATTGATGTGAATTCGCGTCAAATTATCAAAGAAGGATGGCTCTCCAAGCGAGGAGAACATATTAAAAACTGGCGCTCAAGATATTTTATTTTACGTTCAGACGGCTCTCTTGTCGGTTACAAAAATTTGCCTACAACGCCAGTTCTCGCTGAGCCTTCGAACAACTTCACCGTCGCTAGATGCCAAATCATGTCAGTCGATCGTCCTCGGCCGTTCACTTTCATTATTCGAGGCTTACAATGGGCCACTATAATTGAAAGGATGTTCTCATGTGAAACTGAACTTGAAAGAGCCGCATGGGTTGAAGCAATTCGGTAAGTGTACTTCTTACGAATTCATTCTTATCGAGAACATGAATTTCATTTATATTTATAGAAGCGTTGCAAATCGCCTGAGCGAAATTCAACAAGAGGAAACAGGTGAAAATGAGTTGAGCGATGATATTGAAATGGCATCAATTGCAGAGGAAGAAGCTGAGCTAGATGAGAAGTTTTCTCATCAAGGAACATCTACTGGGAAACATAGTGGAAAGAAGAAGGTGGTAAGTAGTTATAATTTGAAAAGACGTAAAACAATTAATAGCACATTATATTTTAGACTCTTGAGAATTTTGAATTCATTAAAGTTCTTGGAAGAGGTTCTTATGGAAAAGTAATTTTATGTCGCGAGAAATCGACCGCAAAATTGTTTGCAATCAAAATTTTGAGAAAAGAACTCGTCATTCAAAAGAGTGAAGTTGAGCACACCATGGCAGAGAATCGAGTTCTAAGGAAAACAAATCATCCTTTTTTAATCGTATGTTAAATTTTTTTAATAATTAAACATATTTACTGTCAATTGTTGATTTGCAGTCTTTACGATACTCATTTCGTACAAACGATAGACTTTGCTTTGTCATTCAATATGTAAATGGTGGCGAGCTCTATTTCCATCTCAGGAACGAAAAAGTGTTCTCAGAACATCGCACGAGATTTTACGGAGCAGAAATCATATCCGCACTTGGGTAGGACAAAAAAGGTTTTTTTTAAAAAAAAAATAGTTAATTTCTATTTTTTATTCTTTTCAAAGATATTTGCACTCACAAAACATAATTTATCGTGATGTTAAGCTTGAGAATTTACTCCTCGACAAGGATGGTCATATCAAAATCACTGATTTTGGATTGTGTAAGGAAGATATAAGTTTTGATAGAAAAACAAATACCTTTTGTGGAACTCCCGAATATTTGGCACCGTGAGTAACTTTTTTCTTGGATTCATAGCTCAATTTTATTTCTTTTTTTTTATTGTAGGGAAGTTCTCGAGGATAATGATTATGGGAGAGCTGTCGATTGGTGGGGAACTGGCGTTGTCATGTATGAGATGATTTGTGGCCGTCTTCCATTCGACAATCGAGACCATGACGTTTTGTTCAAGCAAATAATGATGGATGATGTCAAGTTTCCACGAAATATTTCCAGTGAGGCAAAATCCTTGCTCTCTGGATTACTCGAGAAAAATCCACAAAAGCGTCTTGGTGGTGGAATTGACGATGTTAAAGAAATAATGGCTCATCCATTCTTTGCAACTATTGATTGGGCTGACTTGATCAATAAGAAAGTTGCCCCACCATTTAAGCCGCAAGTTACCTCAGACACAGACACTCGCTATTTTGACTCGGAGTTTACAGGCGAAAGTGTCGAACTAACGCCTCCCGATCAACTACATTCGATCAACGAAGAACCTCATTTTTCACAGTTCAGCTATCAAGCAATTGCTTCATTTATTAGCAACAATTCGGCATTAGTTTCATTACCATAGAAGAACAATGAGAAGCTTTAGAGCCAAACGTAAACTCTCTATGTTATAACGTGTCACGTTTATTTTAATTTTTCAACAAAAATTGGATTTAACGACAAAATAAATGAAATATAAAGTAATTTTCCATGCAATCTGTGATAAATTAGCATTGTAAGCATTATATATATTATTGTACTACTATTTTATTTTTTATTTTTATTATTACCATTAAATTCAATTGTGTATAGGTAATTCCTTATAATACTCCACAAACTCACATTGTAATTTCCTAAAAACTTTAGCATAAAATAAAGCGCTTCCATTTAATTTATGTTCATATAAATATTTTTCTTTTCAGTAAAAAAAATATAGTTTCCTATGGAGTCATCTTCATGCTAACGTACAAATTCAAATTTTTTTCGCGGGTCAAGTGACTTTTCGCATCTCTGCACTTTTCTCCTCCTTTTTAGTTGCAAACTCGTGAAATAATGGTAAGCAATCGTATTCATTTTTAATTTTTTCTCATACTTAAAGCCTTAATTGAAGCTTTAATTGATCGAGATCTAAAGTTAAGTGCACTTAACAACTTAAATATATAAAATTTCTCGTTTTAGGGCAAAGACATCAGTCATAAGTGGGATCGCAAGGTTCGCCGAACAAGCCCCAAATCACAGGATGTGTATTTGCGTTTACTCGTCAAGGTATGGAAGTTAATTTATTTAAATTAAAATAGTTTACATTATCCATAAATGTTTCGTACGACTATTTGAGTTTGACGTTTTTGAGCAATATTTTTATATTCATTTGACATAACCTCACAAGTAAACAAAAAACTCATTTTAAATATCATTTCAGCTCTATCGATTCCTTTATCGACGAACTCACCAGAAGTTCAACAAAATCATCTTGCGACGTCTCTTCATGAGCCGTATTAATAAGCCAGTGATTTCATTGCAACGCGTTTTACGCTTGTTAAAGCAACGTCAAGCGAAAGAAGAAAATATTGCAGTAATCGTTGGAACCGTCACAAATGACTTGAGAATCTTGAATATTCCAAAGATTCGCATTTGTGCATTGAGAATCACTGAGCGTGCTCGTGAGAGAATTGTTAAGGCTGGCGGTGAGGTCCTCACATTCGATCAATTGGCACTCTTATCACCAACTGGAAAAAACACTGTTTTGATGCAAGGCAAACGCAATGCTCGCGAAGCTGTGAAGCACTTCGGAAAGGCTCCTGGTGTTCCTCACTCACACTCTCGACCATACGTCAGATCCAAGGGACGCAAATTCGAACGTGCTCGTGGTCGTCGAACATCATGTGGCTACAAAAAGTAAGCTGCATCCTTTTTCCTCAATTTTGTATCAACATTTCTCAACAAATGCTTTTAAGTTGATGGCGAAAATAAAAGAAGGAATTAAGAAGAAATATTCATTCAAGTCTCGAGTTTATTGTTCTCCTTTTTCTCTTGAAAAATAGGTCAAATTTTGAAATTTTATGTTAACTGCAAAAAATCAAGAGTAGTTTCATAGCTTATATATTGTTTTCAATCTCTCTTTGTCACCCTCAAAACGCCTTATTTTCGATTTGTACTATATGCAAGGCCATCGGATTTCTGATCTAAAAAGTATACACACTTGTATGATCCTCGGCCCAGGTCGCACGGATCAACGATGATAAAAGTCGGGAATCGCCAGGGATGAGAAAAAACTTTTTATTTAATCATTAAATTTAAAATTAAAATAATTTAAAAGCGAAGCTTTTCGGTAAAGGCGGAGTTCTGTGGAGATTTTTGCAAAGAGAACATTGAAACTGAGATTGAGCAAAGGAGGAACTAATGCACTTGAAAATTCAATGTTATGGCCACAATATGTTAAACAAAGAATTCAAGACACTTATTTAGGAAAAATAACATTTTAATGGATGAGATGAGAATCCTTCAAATAAAATAGCCATTTAGCATGCTGAAGAAGTTTGGAAATAATTTTTTAAAAACTGCTGATGATTAATGGCCACTAATTTTTCAAAAGCATAAGAGTGTGTTTACAATACACGAATTATGCAATTAATCTCAGAATATTTTTTTATGTAAACTTCCCTCTAATAGTTGCCATTGGCCTGATTGACTCTTCCTGCCTTCAAGTTTAATTTTTCTTTTCGCTTTATGTAATTGATAAAATTTTTGCCCCTTTAAGTGAGCACGACCATGAAAGAAACAATTTTTTCGACCGTTATTTTTGCGATTTTCATAAAATATATAGCATGCACTTTTAAATCTTCCGTAAGCACGAGACGGAAAACAAAATTATTGATATAACAGTTTGAATAATTGTTCTTAACAATTTTTCAGCTACTTGGCTCTCATATAAAGCACCACTCAACAATAAAAAACTCTTTCTCTTCAATATAATTTCCTACCTTCACTAAATGCCAAAACTAAACAAATTATAACAAATTCCAAATATTATTAAAATATTTAACTTACCCATTTTCAACCTTTCCTCCACCGGGACCCGCATTAAAACAAATATAACAAGACAAAAAAAAAAACACCCCCAAACTTAATTAATCGAGTCGTTAATTAGCTCCCTTAGAGCTTTTTTTTCAAATTTTTTATACATATGAGAGGGTTAATAAAGATATCAAATTTGATGAGATCAATTATAATTAGTTATCTCCAGGTTTATCTATTTATTCAATTTCCATTCATCTACTTCGATTTAATGGAATTAATTAATTTGTATCTCGCTCTGAGATAAATTCTTTAGAGGTTGTAAAATTTCAATCCGTCACCGAAATGAGTTGATGGTGAAAATGAATTTCTTCGCAGAAAGCAATTTATTCGATGATTGATAAATTTACTCCAAACTAAAAATTTAAATTTACTTAATTTATTTGGAACAAGTTTCTCGGGGGGCATAATAATATATCGATGTGAATCAAGGAAGAGAGCGCAACACTCAATCAAGTTATAAAACTCATTTTCGGGGTTCGTGTTTTGTTTGGTGAATTGAAAATTGATAGCTGCGTGGTTCATCGACCCCGACATGCACTTTAAGTGGATCGAAATAATTGAAAAATTCACACCAATTCACATTGAAATATTAAATTTACTTCCTCATCAAAGAGGTTCATCGAGCATTGGACTCGACTATAGATATTCCGTCCCTCCAAAAGATCGAACAGCCATTGAGGCTTATTTAGTGAAAGAACTTCTGAAAGCTCAACGAATGGACGGCCTTAACACAGACAGTCAAGTCACTCAAAAAAGTCAAACAATAAGTCACTTAAAAGTTTTTACAAAACTTGAAATGCCAATTCAAAAAATCCTCGCTAAAATGGAAATTATCGGATTTCCTGTTAATGTTCATGAGAACGCGGCACACCGATAATACCTCCCTTGTTTTTTTGAGAATTCGAGATTCCATTAAATACATCCATTCATAAGACTAGTCATTTACAAACTAAACGCTCTCTTTTTTAAGATTTTTACTCAAACGCCTTATCATCAATTGAGCCATAAATTATATTATACTTTATTGATTAGATATTTAATAGCTTAAGAGAACTTGGTTGAAAATGGATCTTTGCTTTTAATGGAGTTTTGTTAAACCTGTTATCAACCAGAATGGTCTCGATAGTTAGTAATAGCTCGTACAGTGCAAGCATGTATTCGAGGCTATCTGTTTATGCTTTACTTTCTTTTTTATCGCTAGATCTCTTTTCAGACGCGATCAGATGAATAAATTTTTTAATTTTTATTTTTATCATAATATATTATATGGCCATACAATGAGTGAAAAGATATAAAAAATATTTTCTTTATGACCTGGCAATTGATCACATTTAGACAAAAATTTTGATAAAAGATCAAAGCTCCTCTTTATTTTCATCGTTTTTTGTCTTTTCTAGCGTTTCGTCCTCATCATTTTTCTTTTTTTTCTCCTTGGGCTTAACAACCTCATAAAGGCACTCGGAATCTTTTTTGTTCAAGACTCTATCTCGGCACAGATAATCAATTAAAGATGCATCAGCTTGATGATGATTATACCATTCTTCAATATCTTCTTCGTGGCGCTCAAGCAGTGTCTCGCATTGGGTTTTAAGTTGTGTTACTTCGGCTGATGGCTTATCCCAAAGTTCATAAGGTATCCCCAGCTCAACTTTAACGCCTTTATCAACAAGTCCATGTAGGGTTTGAAAAGTTTCACTCATGCCCTTAGCAAATCGAGTTGAGTCTTTTCGTTCTTTATGGATATTATATTCGAGTATCTAAAAAGCAGTGGTTTAAGTCGATCGGTCGAAGCCAGCCAGCCAGCCAGTCACTCGGAGTCAGTCGGTAAAATTATCGGTTGGATATTTTATCGACTGGCTCTCCGGCTCGACCGACCGACGTAATTCACTGGAAAAAAGTTTAAAATTGTGAGTATTCACGAGAGTAAATATTAAAACACACCTTATCGCAAACGCCTTCAAGGGATTCAATAAATCTCGTCTCACTGACGGTGTAAGGAGTTTTCTTTTTTTTCGACTCGTCAAATGGAGAATATCTAAAGATAAATATTTTGCCATGGTAAAGAAAATTTCCGTGATCATTGAAGCTCACCCAATTTCAAGGATCTCGTGAGTTTTTCCGGTTTCTGTTAGACGATTTTGAAGTTCAATTGAGAGAACCTTGCAGGCCTCGCAGTTATTTGCATATCTGTGTAGTAAAAGTAAAGTGGGACATGGATGCACTTATTTAAAAATATTATTACTTTACTCCATGCAGCTCTTCTTCGGGAGTTGTAGCATGAACAAACGCCGCAAATGATAAAAAAAATACCACTATCTCTCTCTTCATTCCTAAAACCTGTCCTTAACTAAAAATAAATTAGAAAAGTTTGTAAAAATCGCATGGGTGAACGGCATAGTTTTTATTTCTGTTCTAGAAAGCTTTTCCATTTTTTAGAACGCCTGTGAAAAAAAAAATTAAATATCCTGGAGAAAAGTGGAAATTTGAATGGAAAATAAAAAAAATTTTGGCATCCATGATGAGTTTTCCATTCAAATTTCCACTTTTTTCAAGAATTTTAAAATTTTTCTTTTACAGCTAAATTACAAATTGAAAATGCTTTCTAGAACAATTAAAAAAATATACCATGCATAAAACCACGTCAGTCTATTATCAAGAAATTTTTTCCTGCTCGTACTTGTTATGCTTGTAAAGAAATAAATTGACTCAAAAAAATTCTCTCTCGCACTTTAATTTCTCTTCTATTTTAAATAGCATCGAGATAGCGCTCGAGTCGGTTGATTTTTTTAAAAAACAAAGCAACGTTAGAACATTAACTCGATCTGGAAAAATAATGTGACGGAAATTCAAAAAAAAAGTTTAATAGAACTTGACGGAATTTTGATGGAAAAAAATATTCCTTCAAAATTCCATTAAGATCCGTTTTAGGAAACTGATGAAATTTTCAAAGAATTAATTTTTATTTGAATTTTGTTTTTAAAATAATTGAACATAAAATTTTATGTAACTTTAATTGACACTAATGAAATTTATAAGAAATTCATCAGAAATTTTTTTAATTGCAATGCACACTGGTTCAGTTTCATATATATTATTTTTCAAAAAGGCAAGGTCTGTTTTCAGAAACAAAACGTCATTTTTCAAGTAGTTCTGACCTTTCTTTATAAGTCCTCAAATTTTCAGCACTTTGAACCAGGGAAATAACCCATTTAGGTTCAAAGACTACTATAATATTCTAAAAACAACCTTTTTAGTTTACCCCTTTTAACTTTATTCAAACATCTTAATTTTAAAATTAAAAAGAAAATCGAGAACATCTTTAAGTTTTTTATCAAATTTAATTTAATTTTTTAAACTTGAACTCCTTAAAATAGTAAGCAAAATACGACAACCGGACCTTCACCAAAATTGATCTACGAAAAAAGCTTTCCCAAGCTTTACTCTAAACGGTTCGAATTCTAACAGCTAAAGCATAAATCTATCGAATGAAAAACTTTGTGTGCCCGTTTATCTTAAAATCAATTTTAAAAATGAACCAAATTTGCAGTTTTTTCATACAAAATGGGGGAAAATGATTAAATTTTCTCTTTGAAATTGAACCCAAGTTATCTTTGAATTTTTTTTTGCTGGTAAAAAAGTACGTATACCTGAACCAGTGTGCAATGCGATAAGGAGTCTCGGTGGAGCAAAAAAGATGTAAGTAAAAATTTAAATAACATCTTCAATTTCCATTAGATTTACACAAATTATAATTAGTACTTTCCTTTTCTGTGTCACAAGGGTATTATGAATATACACAACATTTATTTTTGAGTAAAATTTTATTCTTAACAAGCATTAAAGTAGGTATAGTTTAAAATTTCTACAAATTATACTTCTCCACAAGTTCCAATAAATTTTGCAAAATAACTAATGTGCTTCGGTTTGATGATAGGCTCATTATTTCTTTCAAAGGTACGAACGAGAGTTTTTCTGCTGAAATTGGGATTAAAATTTTTGCCATTTTGGAACATGAGTCGACTTCGTCATTTCGAGGCAGCATTAATTTTATACGATTTTCACAACATTTATCGTCGAAGCTTATTCTTGGTGAATCATTAGGAAATTCTGATAACTTTAGCTCAAAATTTGTATCTGGCAAAATTGTAGTGATTGAATCCTCTTGAGGAGTAACAGTAGTTGTGGAAACAGGAGGAGTTGCTTGGACTTCCTTGGTAGAATTATATTTTTGGATTTCAAACTTTCTCAAACCTCTTTGTGAACTTAAATCGTTTTGATTTTGTAGAGCATCATTTTGGAGTGCATCGATGAGCTTCTTGCGATTTTCTTCTCTTGTAAGAGAATCGAAACGAACCTTTATATATTTAAATCATTAAACAATTGACGTGAAATTGACGTTGATGTTCAAATTTACCTTTGGCGCCTCACAACCCTCTGGAAAAATGTAGCGGATATGACCTGTTTTAATTTCACTTTCACCAAATGAGCCGAAAAAAGATGCTTTCCTAAAACATTATTTAATTTAAGTTACAAAAGTGTTGCCGATCTAATCTATTTTACCTAGGTTCTAATGTATCTTTTGCATAAACCGTGATAACATCACTGTTTTTAGGTGCAAGCCGATATCCCTTTCCATCAGCAATATAATTTGTTGAATACTTAAGTCCATAGAGCTCATATCCATAGCACCCTAAAAATTTAATATTCTTAATTTTTTTTTAATAAAAATATTTATGTTGCCGCGCACTTACTCGTGACAGATCAGTTAAAATTAAATTTTTTTTTAAATAAGCTATTATATCTTAATGGAGAAGAATCGTGTACTTATGTAGGGATGACAATTTTGGTGCCGCACCAAAGCTACTTGCAAATAATAAATTGGTTTTTAAATCGATTTTTTCACAACAAAAATACTTTTAAACATGCATTTGTAAAAGCCAAGCAATTAAATAAAGCTTAAGAATATTTTTTTGAGACGTGAAAAGCAGTGTACTAACTGCTTAAACTTTTTTTTTGAAAAAATGTCCATTTATTATTTTATTAAAACGTTCTCCCTAATAACTTTTTAACACTTACCTAATCGGACACCATCAGCATCTATTTTGTTTGGAAATTATAAAAAAACTAAATTATTTTGTTTAAAATAAAAAATTACCTGTTATCGTGTGGTGAAATTGGCGGTTCTCGTCAACCTCAACTCCAAATCTGTGTTCATCTTTTTTTCCTTGAAACTTATAATCAAGCCCGCGATTATTGACTAGAAAAAGTTTGCCATTACTCGTTCCGCAACTACACGATGTGACAAACGTTAATAAAAGAGTCTGTGATGTAAAATAATTAAAATTAAAATAATGAAACCATTAACTTTTGTCTACATAAATTTCATCTAATTTCTTATGTTAGCACTTTATTAATTTGTTAATATTTAAAGAATTTTAATTTTAATCATGAAAAAGACATAAATTAAACTCAACATTCTGAAAATTAACGCAAAATAAAGTATGATACATATAAGACTACGCTATTAACACGCGTTCCATATTTCTATGTTATCCGTACAGCGATCAAAATAGTTTTATTGATATCGCGAGACCTGTTTTTGTCACTCATGCCATTGTTAATTGTTATTTTTCTTCATCATCTTATTTAAGTTAAAGCCAAAACATAAAGAATGAATCTAAGAAGAAGACTAAGACTTGCATTAGATTTGTTAATGAAAAAATTTTAATTGGCAAAAAACTTGAAATATATTTCAATAAGAATTTAAAAAAAATAAAAATTTTAAAAATTTATAATAAAAAAAAAAAAAAAAATTTTTTTTAATAAAAAAAAAAAAAAATTAAAAAAAAAATAAAAATGAAGATTATGTAAATCTTTGAATGTTAAGCTTGTTTCTTAATCCTATTTTTTGCACCAAATTTTTGTCGATGATAGGCAATTTAATATCGACTAATGATTGTGCGTGGAATTGAAACTAACAAATATATTAGATATCAGTTTTGAAAATTAATATATATCCTTCATAAAACTTAATTAAAATTAAACTTAATTTTTCAATATAATAAAATTATTATAAAGCTATTAAAACTTTTAAAAATTTAAAAATTTTCCTCTAAATACGGTTAGCTAAATATTTGTTTTTCGGTATGCAATTATAGTTTTAACTTGAAAAGCCATTATCTGAATAAATTAATTCGAAAAATGATAATTTTTAAGACTACGAATCATTCATAATCTTAAATTTTGGTACTCATAACAAAGTCAACAAGTAAAATAAAATGAGTCAATTTAAGAAAGATCTCAATATCATTTGAAGCACAATATATTTAACTATATATCCTGCCCTCTTTGACTTCTACATAGATTACCCAAAACTCTTAATTTGAGGCAAATTTTTTTAATTGGACACATTTTGTCATTTTTTCACTTATCAAAATATAGTTTAAAATTACCAAAAGTTTGAAATGCATCCTTTATTCTTTCACTTTTTAGTAATTACAAATCTTCTCCACTTAAAAAATGAGCTGATCAGAAGAGTTCAAATATTTAAACGAGACTAAAAAGTTTTAGTATTAACATCTGATCTTTATACCGGGGAATGATGATGATTTTAAATTTGTTATAATATATTCTTTGTTTGAAATATTAATAAAAAGAAGAAAATGTCATAATTGGTGGCAAACAATATGACAACCATGTTTGCGGCAACCAAGAAGAAATAATTGAGCAGTTAAACATAGATAAAAAAGCCATAAATTTATTATTGAAACATCATCTTACATGATCAGGAAAATTTAAAGAAATTTTCCACCATATTTTAAGACTACATTTTATTTTATTACATTAGCCAAAAAAACTCAAATAATCAGTTTACATTTTTAAAGCTCGTTTTAAGATAAAAATTAATAAAAAGCTTTAGGTGCTGTAATTTTTATTTTGTGTAACATGATTGATAACCGGATAAAATTAGAAGATTTTTTGATATAAAAGTTGAGTAGAAGAGGCGTAAAAAGGGAAGTTTAAAAGAGTATAATTAAAACAAGTTTAATTTAAAACTGATTCATTTGAAAAGTTTTGTAAGATTTATTCAAAGTCGAGGGGATAACGAGAGAGCCAAATTGATTTAGGCAAATTAAATATTTTGTAGGCAAAATAAATTTTTCTCGGCATTTACATAAAACTCTAGTCATTCTCGGCAAAACTCTCGGCAAACTCAGGATTTACCCGTTAATTCGGCACTCTCGTTATCCCCTTGTTTGAAGTATAAAAACATGAAACTTAATCAAAAAGCTCCTTAAGGCTTGCGTTTTGCAAGAAGTGGATTCACAAGGGGTATAAACAGTTTGAAATGTTGCTTCCATAGTTGTGATTTTCATAGCATTCAAAAGGTTTAAATTTTAATCCACTGGCACATGAAAGCATATAATACAAGCTTTTAGAAAAGCAAATAATAGTGCACCCTTATCTCATAAAAAAATTCAAAGAAACTTAAACGAATTTTTTAAATGAAAACACGAATTTTTTTCTTCAAGATTTGTCACCTGTAGAGATATCATTTTGAAAAATTTCACTTTTTGTTTCAGAATTTTATCTTAATTAATTTCCGAATTATGAACAAAAGTTTAGATGGCCGTTAAGAACGAATTTTTATAGTGAACAGCCCAATAACATTGCAGAGACTTGAGAAAGGTCAACTTCATTTGTGATTCAAATAAAAAATACTTCCTTTTTTTAATAAAAAAAATAGACGAATTTATATGGTGAAATAAGTGTGAGATGAAAATTAGAATTTAAAATTATTAACAACAGAACTATTTTAGAAAACTATAATCTTTATTAATATTTCTTTTTCATATACTTAAAGAGAAAAAATACATTCAACTGTCTTTGATGTCCATAATGTCTCTTTTTGAAAATGATGATTAAAATAAACTGAGATTAAGGAAGTGATATGAGACTCGTTAGTAATTAAAGATCTGAATAATAAAGTCATTATCAGAGAGACAAATTACTTATTTTGATGCAAAAAAACTGCGAAAGAGATTTACATGTGTTTTTATTGAGAAAGTGATTGAAGGACCATTTTTGCTAATTCAGTTGGATTGGTCTTCAGACTATTAACATTGAAATTGTCAGCAGGTAATATTAATTTCGCGTAACTTGGACAAGACCCTGATTTTCCACTGCCATTTTTTAACTTGATAGGAATCACGATTTTTGGCAAAGTTTCCTCATCGGGACAGCACCCAACACATCCATTATCTGTAATTAACATTGAAATTGTAATTGCTTGTGATTCACAATTTCCTAAGTTACAATCATTACTATTTAGAACAGCTGTCGCCTTATTTATGACGGGAGAAGAACGGGATATTGTAGGCTTAGGCCCTTTTGGAGGAACCGCTTTTGTAACATATTTTCCGCGCGTAGAGACCGTTGGGATGGGATCGTTTAAAGAAATACCATTTTGAAGAGGTGGAAGATATTTTTCTGGAACTTTTGGAGTTTTGGGAAAATTGGGTTTTTGAGATTGAGGTTGGAATTGGGGTTGAGAAGTTGATGGAGGCTGAATTACAGGTGTTCTGACAGGAGCTGTGGGTCTTGTGGGTGGCGGTTGTGGAATAACGTTTATTCCAGGAGAACCGCCACTTTGACTAGAAGCTGGAGCTGGTCGGAATGGAATGTTGATTTTATTAGTCATTGGATTTTGCTGTGGAGAAATTAGAGAATCAAATCCTCGACAGCCCTCCGGGAAGAAATATCGCAAGTTTCCGCTTCTGTCAGTATCTTCTTCAAAGTTTCTAACGAATGATGCCTCTCTGCAAGAATAACACAAATGCAAAATCACAATTTCATGAAATTAATAATGCATAAATCTAAATAAATTAAAAAATCCTTATTTTCATCCCGGATGTATCTCATAAACTTCTTCTCTTTCTTACCTTGTTCCACCACTTTTCGGATAAACTTCGATAGCGTCATAAGTATACACAGGTCGATATCCCTATTGAAATTATTAATTTTTTAACCGAAACAATAAATCTGTGAGATAGTAATCGATACCTTAATATCAGCTACATATTGTGTTGAATACTTCTTTCCATCCAAAACATAACCATAGCATCCGAGTCTAGTTAATAAAACAATTAAAATTTTAGTTTTATGATTAGTTATTGCGCAGAAGGATCAAGAATAATAATATATTGGACAATATGAAAAAATAGCTTGTTGCCTCTAAAACTTTGCGCGCACCTTACTCCATCCAGTTCTGTTGTGGTGTGATGAAAATGCTTATTCTCTCTCAATTCATAACCGTATTTATGTTTATCCGTACCCGGCTGTGCAAGAAGATACTCGTTTTTGTCTGAAATAAATGCGCGCAAAAAAGAAAAATTTAGACGCGTATTTTGCAAAAAGAAAAAAATAACACCATCTTATCAACATACTATTGTATAATTCCTTACTTTAATTTATTGGAACAATAATCGCTCTTAAATAGTGATTCTCTTATAGGATACGAGCAGACATTTTCCGTTGATTGACGCTCATTCAAAATTTATTACCAGAGTAGCAATAAAAAATCAATGAAAGATTACACTAAAAAATATCAAAACCCCATAAATCTAATCTAGGGCAGATAGATTAAATTACAAAAATTTATGAATATATTTGTTGTTTTGAGCATCACTAAATTTCGGAAAACGTAGGAGTTTTTTTTCACATTTTTTGCCATGATTGAATAATTCTATGAAATAATAATAGCAATAAAAGTTTCAAAAACCGTGAAATTTTAAATTCTTAATTTTCTCATCATCAGTTGATGAATAAATTTGAATATAAACTTCATTATTGAGAACTAACACATTCTTGGGGAGAATATAAGATTTAACAAAATGGATTAATATACTTTTTCAACACATATTTTTAAACTTTATCAGACACATCGGTTTGGTGACATCACAAAGAATAACTTATTCTAATTTAAATTTTGTATTTCGGATGTTTGACTAAAGATACAAAAAAACGTATTCACCTGGATGATCTATATACTGCTTTGATCCTTCATCTTCAGCTACTTGCGCCAAAACGACACAAAATAATGTTCCCAATACACATGTTAGAAAAAAAGATTTTATCTAGAGACAAATGTAATAAGAATTAATAAGTTAAATATTCTGTTTAACAATAACAGTTACGTTAAGTAATTAAAGTTTTATTTTTTCCGTATTATTTCTATCATCAAAAATAATGATCTCGAAATCAATTTTAAATGCTTCCTTGTTTTGGTTTTTCACTTTCTTATGTATAGTCCATGCAGTAGATTTTAGAAGCATATAAAAAATTGCACAGTAATGGAACAGATGTTATTTTGTTTCTTTTGTGCAATGAGTTTATCTTATTAATTTCCATTTATTTATTTTAGCACTTGCATAAATTTTTAGGATAAAAACTAAGATGGCAGTTGCTCAATCATATCCAGTTATGTATAAAAACTCAAAAGTCAATGAAAAAATGTACCAAAAATTAATCAAATTATTTTTTGACTTTGTCATTATAGCTAAGGGAAACTCATAAAAAATTTTAATATATTATAAACATAAATAATGTTGTAGTTTGAAATTATTTTATAATGACTCTTCATTGAAGATTTCATTGCGTTTAAAAAAAATATTTTTTTTCACGGCACTTCATGTCAATATGTTTGCTTTTGTATCATTTTAATAACACAACTTATGATATTCTAATAATAATTAACGCACCACACTCATAGTAAAAATATTGTAGATAATTAATGAGATATCACAAAACTTTTGTAAAAGTCAAGTTTATTTTGCACACGAGCAAATTTAACGTGACTCGAAAAAATTATTGATTTTTTCAATGATCTGATTCGGGTGATTCGGTTTGGCGAACTAAAAATTGCCAAAATCAACATCTTCTTTTTAAACACTTTTTCGGACCACAAGCACCTCTCTCACACCGATAAAGAGCAGATAACATTCAAAGCTCGCAAACTTATATATAAACGAAATCTTTTGCTTTTACTCACATTTTTCTGATCAGTACTTTTTGCGATATTTTTGATGCTAATCCAAGGGCTGATTAGTTTAAATTTTAAAATTTAAATTTTGTAGAGCCATAGTTGTATTTTTTTGTTTAAAGAATTGTTTTTTTTTAGTTTAAATTATTAAAAGTTTATAACGTTTAAGTGACGTTTTGATCACGAATTTAAACGGCCTTCACAGAACACAAAACATTAAGAGTCCACAAAAAAAGCACACACATTTCTCCTTTTTCTGAAACACTTAAGATGTGTTAGTTTCTAAGATGTATAATTTTAAAGTTAAGTTAGAAAAAGTGCATGATAAATTTACTAGCCTGTAAAATTAGGATTTTTTGAAAATTATCATCTTAATTAGTGACAAAAAAATAAATTCAAACACTATCAAGCGCAATTCATCAAAGTCAAAAGAATCGCACGTTTTATTGACAGAGAAGCAGTTGGAAAAATAATTTTAATTGGCAGTGATATTTGCATTAGAATTGAAACATTTTATTGCTTCTCCGGCTCATCGTCAATAATTTTTATTAATGAGCACCGACAGGCAAAACGGAATTTTCGTTATAATCATCGATTTTGAGCAAATGATGATTGAGAGAGATGAGAAGAGGATGTGATCGTACGTAATTCATAATCTTTTTTTCACTGGTATTGGGGATTATAATTTACTGTCGCAATTTTAGCGGATCTATCCAGATTAACTTAATATTGCTAATGATGAAAACTTTTTTACACTATTGATTTACTGGAATGTAAAATTAATTTTATGGCACTAAAAAATGGTTACAAAATTATCTTTTGAAATTGCAAACCATAATGGGAATTCTAAAAAGTAGTTTTAGTGTAACCCACCAGAGGTACACTAAAACACTTATACACCCTGATTTCCGTCCGTATCGTCGAGATCTCAGCTCCTGGACCAGCTAGAGACTTCGGATTTTCGCCAGATGGTAGCTCTGAGGCCCTTGTTTCAGCCATGGTGGAAAATGGAACACAGTATAAAATGTAACATGATGGAAAATGGAACATGGTGAAAATGGAACACAATGGGAAATAAAACATAATTGAACCAAATACAAATAATGGTACGCAATGGAAAATAAAATATAATGGAAAACAGTGGAAAATGGAACATAGTTCCTTTTGGCTTCTCCAAACGTAATTTCCCTTATGCTTCCCTTTCAGCTTTCCAAAAAATATTTTCCGTAAGGCTTCCCTTTTGGCTTCTTCAAGACTTCCCCATAATTACGTTTCCAATACTGATCTGCTTCAAGTGGTTTACACGGCAATACCCACGTGTGGGTTTTGAAACATTTTTTAAATCAACAACTGATTCAACAATTTTCAAAATATAGTCGACTAAAAATAAAATTTTGCATATTTTCTCCATCAAATTTTTCTGAAACGAACAGGATCTTCTTCATTTGTTATTTTGTTCTAATAAAAATTTGCAACTCATTCCAAATTGTGGCTTTTCAGAGTACCAAAATAAATAATTTAATGTTAAATTAAGAAGCTGTTAAAAAATTTAACTACATACCTTTCAAAAATTTTATAAGACTTGAAATTTTTGATTGTATGTATTTTTAACCTCCAATCTCAAGTTTAATTTCTCTCAGAGACAATTAAAACCGTTGAAAAAAATTGTTTAGGGACATTCAAATTCTAACGTTGACATATCACGGTGTCTCTGAGAGGATTTTGTTAGCATCTAAATTTTTATGGAAATAATATATCAATGACTATAAATAGAACAACTCTCGTTCGGAAGATTTACTCAATATAAATTTTATGACCAAATTAGGCTCATTTATTGTCGCAGTCTTGATGTAGACGATCAGCTTGACTAACGAAAATAAATAATACACGGGGACTATTTTTTTCGTCTATTGTCACTATTTTTACATACTTTTCATCTTTTTATAAAATGTAATGCCAAATAATGTCATTTCTGCCTTATAATTCTTAGCATTGCTGGGAACATTAGTGCGAAAAGTATTCAACTCTGTAAAGACTTAGACGTTGAAGTATCTTGATTGTTGTCGCTCGAAATGGGCCCAAAAAGTCGCTTCGTAAAGCAAAACAAAGCTTTTGCTCATGGCTTTTTTTTGCACTTGCACTTGTTTAACTTGTTTTTTAAAACATTTTTTGAATTAAAAATCTATGCAAACAAATCTTATTTTATGTATATAGGAAAATTTAACCCGGGGTCGGGGAAATCAATTTTTCTGGGGTCCCCGTTAGAAACTCTAGTGAAGTGTCATTAAGTTGTGGCTCTCGTGAATGTCATCAAAATAAAAACATTTAAAATATTTACTGTAACAAGAAGAAACATGCTTATAATGCCTCTCACGAGTTCAATGAATTCAATATTATGGCACATCGCCTTAATGTTAAGAGTCACTTTAAAAGCCAGCATTCCAAAAAATCATTAGCACAGCCTAAAGCAGGGGCCATAACAAATTTTCACATAAATTATTATAACCTGACTCGTTTGCCCGGGACTTTGTTAATCGAATTGAAGAAAGAAGAAAGAAAAAACATGTTAACTGGCATCATATCTTCGAAAAAACTTTTATTCTGTTTTGTGCACTCGTCTCTCATTCTTTATACTTCTTGCTCTTATCTACAGCAAGTTTTCGAGAATGCTTCGAATTAATTGGTCAACATTAAACTCTTCTTTTGAGACGTTTTCTTTTAGCTGCGCTACAATCGTTATGTCAATCATTTTAAGGGGTAGAATTAATTGTGCCATTTTTGAGCAACAATCATTTGAATTACGGTTTTTTAAAGGAATTGGTATAACAAGTGTTCCTTTTGAAACATCGCAAGCATAAGACAAACAAGAACTTGTAGGTTCTTTGGATGGTTCGTTGAAGTTTATAGGGAAAAAATATGGGTTTTTTGAAGTAGGATTTGTTGTAGTTGCATCAACAGAAGATATGTGAGAATTATCATCAGGAACATAAGTGTTTTGAGGTGGTAAATAAATATTGGGAACTGTGTTTGAAGCAGCGTAAATATGCGAAGGACCAGGATGATGAATTGAAGGCTTATAATAAGTATATTTATCTCCATTATTTGTTCGATTAGGCAAATTAACTGGGAGTCTTGGGGAGATCTCAAAATTCTTGAAAGTTCCGCTCAGAGACCTTAATCTGGATGAGTTATCTATTTGCACGTCAATATCTTTACAACCCTTTGGGAACGTATAAAGAGCTCTAGTGCTGCGAAAGAGTTCTTCGTCATCATAATCATTATTAACTCCAAAAACAGCTTTCCTGTTTAAAAAACAAATTAAAAGAAGCTGAATTGAAAAATTTCTTAGAATTTCTTACCCTGTTTTTTGACTAGTTTTTGGATAGACGATAACTGTAAATGAATGTCAAATTTTACGTAAATCGTAAAGGTAAAAAATTTATAATTACTTAGATCTTCATTTGTAACCAGTCGATATCCTTTGGAATCAGCCACATATCGTGTTAAATATTTCTTGCCATCTAGTTCATGCCCGTAACAACCAAGCCTCACACCATCCTAAATTTCAAAGGATATTTTAATTAATAACATTTAAACGTATTCAACCGAATAATGCATTGAAAGTTCCATGATTAAAAAGAAAAAACGAAAAACGAGAAAAAAATCTTTAATGAACAACTGGATAATATCATTATATTGAACGTATTTAGAAATATTATCTGCTTACTTTTTCAGTGTTGCTATGATGAAAATGTTTTCCTTCATGATTAATTTCATAGCCATACTTATGTTTGTCCGTACCCAAAGACACTGATTGATATCCATTTTGAGCTTATTAATTTATAAAAAAAATTATACATTTAATAGTTGAATTTTTCTTTATTTTATTTGTTTTACATGGATGGTTGTATGATGAAGACACCATAACTTTCAATAACTTTGTTTCATCATTTATAGCACTTTCTTTGCAACTTATTAATTCACATAAATAAATTATGAGAATGGTGAAAGATGAAATTATCAGGATTTGCCTCATCTAATTAAGAGAATTATTATTAAATTTATATAACAATTGGTGCACCTCTTTCTTTACTTCCTACCTTTTCGATTGACCAAAACAAACTGAAGAACCATCCAGCAAAAAGCCCGAAAAGGTTTTACTATCGGACATTGTCAATAACAAGATTTAACGGTACAGTAATTTTTTTACACAAATAATCGTGCCATCGCATTGCCAGATTAATGGAAATTTATATATTAACAGAGAAGAAGGTAAATGCAAGAGATGAGGACAAAACCGTGAACTTTCTTCTTGAAATCTTTGGTGAGAATTTAAAATTTGTGAAATTAACCACATTAGTATCATATTAAAAAGGTGAAAATAATTTTATTTTAAATATTAAAAAAACACATTTAGTTTTTCTCGGATTTTACAAGTTGATGAGCTTACCGTATTGGAACTTGCTACCGATTAATTACCTCGGTAAACTGTCGGGTGAGTGTGATCATGAAACAATAAAATGATTATTATGAACTGATAAGATTTTTTTGAGGTGGAACACGCGATCATTTGATAGAAATAAAAAATTTAAGTTATGATCTCGAAAATCGACAAAAAATCAGTCTGAGATCAAGCGTGTGTGTAGATGATGTTTTTTGATTATCTTCCATCGCAGGCTGTGATAAGCTAGTGTTTGTAATTGAGTTATTAAAATGTAAATGAGCGTGAGACAGAATTCCACAAATAAAAATTCCGCAATGATGATTCCTTCTTCTTTTTCTTAATCGTCTGAATCCACCTATATATCGCCGTGAATTGTTTTTCTCCGCTCTCGATAGATCTCAATGCTAGCATCCTAACATCATAAAATCAACTTTTTTTTTGCTTTATTTTTTTATGGTATACCAATGGTATCGAATTTAAATAAATGTATATTTAGCTTCGGAAAAGTGAAACGAGAAAAAATTATGGAGATGTTATAGCAATTAAGTTCTTTATATTGGGTTGTTCACTTTAAAAATTCGTTCTTTACGGCCGTCTAAACTTTTGTTTATAATTCGGGAATTAATTAAGATAAAATTCTGAAACAAAACGTTAATGATAGAAGAAATACAGAGACAGTTTTTTAAATATTAATTTTTTAAAAATCATTATGAAAGCTATCCCTACATGTGACGAAACTAATTAGGCATCAAAAAAACATAATTTTTCGTGAGTTAAATAAACTATTTTGTCAACCAAGTTTAAAAATTATGTATGAGGAAATGTGAGAAACCTATTAGGCTACAAATTAGAGACATCAAATTTGTTATATTCCGAATCTACCTTAGGGGTCTATATTCGTCACGTGTAGGGATAGCTTTCATAATGATTTTTAAAAATTTTAATACTTAAAAAACTGTCTGTATATTTCTTTTATCATTTAATTTTTGTTTCAGAATTTTATCTTAATTAATTCCCGAATTATAAACAAAAGTTAGAAAAGAACGAATTTTTATAGTGAACAACCCATTATTTAGAACTTTTACAAAAAAAATTGTAAAAAAATCAAAAAGATAAATTATTGGGAATTATTTAAAGCCTGCATAAAGTTCTTATAGTCAAGTGTAATTGCTTGCATGGCTTATTAAAACGATTTATTGTAATTCTACAATGACCTCGAATTTTTGCTACTCAATAGTTTGTGCTTTTGTACAACAATTTTGTGGTTGCCTTAATTGATTTAAATTATAAAGTTTATTATGGAACAAAATTTAAAATTTACAAATACTAAACTGAATGCTTTGCGATACTATTGCAATTATAATAGGTACTTCATAAGGTTGACTTTTTCGAAGAATTTCAAGTTGTCGATTGTTAAAAAATTTGTCTTGCGGTGAAAGCACAAGCATTCGGTAATTCGCAAGCTGTTCCGTGCGTTTAAAATTTGATTTTTGGTAGTAAACATCAAAGCTGAACTTCAGAGTTGAACTTTCATTGGATTGATGAGGAATTTCATTGCGAGAAATTGAACTGAACTTTTCAAAAAACTAAAAAATAAAAAGTTAAGCTTATTGAATTAATAAATTTTACGTAGCCACCTCTTGATGTGTCAAGTATTCGGACTCTGCTTTAAGAATGTCAAGAAAGTTTCTCTCTTGTTTCTCATTGAATGGCTTGAATTTCTTCGGAGGTGGTTCGTAGCAGCCGCTGTTCTTCGCAATAGCGTTGTAATGATTGCTCATGTCATTTTTCGTTTTTAAATAGAGGTTGTAATTTGAAGTGACAAAATCAAAAGAGAATGGAAGATGTAAATTCTCATTAAGCACACACCAGATCATTTGGTCTTCAATCTTTGATTGGTTTCGCATCTGACCATTTTTAAATTTTTCTTCATCTTTTTTGGTGTCGGGTAGAAGAACATAATATCCTGCCCTGACTAAATAGGAATAAACAATGTATTCTTCCCAGTTTAGTGAATTGCTGCGACAGTCAAGAAAAAGTGCATAGCCTTGCTCAATCGAGCATGGAATACCCTCGAATGTCACTTCTAAACGATTCTGAAATTGAATTTAAAGTACTGTTTAGTTGCAATCAGCTACTGAAAAACTTACCATTTCCATGAAAAGAAGTGCTTCATGTGGATGTAAAAATAGATTTCCTTCTTCTGTGTACCCAAAACCGGACCATCTGCCAACAGCTTTTGTAATTCTGACTCGATTGCCTCTCTTTTCGTAAATTCCTTTGGATCTTGCACTTGATATCAGCACCCGTTCAAGATTTAGCATGTCAAGTAGATTCTTTAAGTTATCTGCACTCTTTTTCTCCTCCAAGAGTTCATCATCTGGATCTTCAAGTTTATCGCCTCGAGGTAGTATGACAAAATCTTCCACTTTTTTGTTCATCTCATACAATTCTGTTGCGCTAAAATAATTTAATTTTTAAACATTATTAAGAAATCAATTTAGTTTAACTTTACCTCAGCCACACATTTGGTTTCACGATGTCATCCATTTTAATCTAAAAATTTAATTTCCTTGTTTGTTTTGAAAAAGTTGAATGCGTTTCAGTGTTTTATTTTTTGTACTTTTGTGCAAAAATTTATTTGATAATAAAGGTTCAATTTATAATTAGGTTTTTCCACGAAAAACTTAAAATATAAAATTGATTAGATAAATTAGTCTGAAAGCAATTTTTTACAATAAGCTGACACCTAAACTCATCAAAAATAAAACACCAAATTTTCGCACGCATGCGAAGGGGAAATTTCTCTTGTTGAACAAGAAAAGGCAAATTAAAAGCAAAACTGAAAAGTATAAAGCGCAATTTTGCTTGTGTAAATTTTATAATCATTTCATTTTCGGAACGGTAACCTTAAAATAGTGACGAATTTGATTTCTCTCTTGTTTGTATAATTTTATTTATGCATTCAGGATCTTTTTTAAAAAAATTCAAAATCTAATTATCTATCCTTTTCTAGATGGCGCACTTATGCACAGAATTTTGCTAACTACTAGCTCATTATGCTTTTCTTTGAAAACTGCTATTAAAAGCTTGTCGGAATTGAAAGAATAGAAAAAATTTACTTTTTCAGTGCTCACATTAGGAAATTTCAGGATAGAATTACTGAAATTTTGTTGCTAGTAGTAAGTACTACGAAGTAATTATGAAAAAAATTCTCTAAACTCGGTATGATATGTCGAAAAAGTAGTTTTTCAATTTTTGTTTACACGATTTGTTTTGATTGATTTTAAAACACTTTTTTCGCTTTTAGCCGCTTAAAATTTGGATAAACTCTTTGAAAGACATCATCATCTACTCAATTATGGATCAACAGCATCAAAACTACGAGTCATTTAATGACTTTGGATTCGCCAACACTTATTCCGCTGGAAGTGAAAATTTCAATATGAACCAGCAAACGCTCGGGAACGATATCAACACAAAAACTATAAATGAAATTGGATTGCCGACTCTCTTGAATCAGCAATTTGATTCAAGAGCGATTGAAAACTCGTCCCTGTATGATCTCTCAAATCCACAATACTCTCAGATTCAGTATCAACAATCATCCAGTGAAAGTGCAATAGGGGATCAAAAACGTAAACTTTATCACGAGAATGCAAAATCTCATGAACAAGTAACACCATCACAAGAGCGTATCTCAAAAGAAACTAACGATAATATGTCCAATCAGCCATGCACCAGTAAATCTTCAGCTGATACGGTAAGCTTTGATCCATCTCAAAACACCATGTTAAAAGCTCTCGGGGTTGTACGTAAGGATGTCCTTAGTACAAATTCGAATAAGAAACGTAAAAGAATTGTACTCTTAAACGACGATTCAGACGACGAAGTGAGCAATTTAAAAAGTGAAGTTTTTAACAAATCAAACGAGCCTGATGGTTGCTTAAAACTTGACGAAAAGAATAACGCTTCTGAAGCAGATGTTGAGAGTGACTTGGATGAAACTGAAAACTTCAGCGACATCGGTGCGTTGAAGGCAAAATTTTTATTGAAAAATGCTGTTATCATTCAAGGTCCTGATAAAAGAAAAAAGAAATCTCGTTTATTGGATAGTGATGAGGAAGAGCAAATCCACACAACTTCTTTAGACGATATTGGATTAATGAATGAAAATGATAATGAAGAGGAGTCCGAGTCCTTTGAAAATAATATATTAATTACTGAACCTATTATCCCCATTGAAAATCTTGAGTGTCGCGAAGTTAGTGTAACATCAAATTTGAGCGAACCGGCCTATCAAAAAGAAACAGAGACGCTCAAACATGAATCGATTGGTCAAAACTTGACGAATATTGAGGAAATGCAACCGAACAAGTTAAACAAGCAATCAGAATTAATTGAACAAAAAGAAGTTGCTAATGAGGCAGTTCCAAAAGTTCAATCAACAGACGAAAATGAAATTGATCCTGCAATGAGCGTTGAAGCTATCCTAGAAAATATCAAGCCCATGGCTGATGACGATGAATTCTTTAAATTTGAAAAATCTAGTGATGAAAACGACAAATCTATTCCAAACGATGAATATTTTGGAAGTCCTGATAAACAGCAGCAGCAACAACAAGGGTAAAATAATTTGTTTTTTATATAAGTTTTCTTAAGTAATAAGCAGTGATTGCAGCAGCATCTACAAAGGGAAAAAAAGAGGACCGAAGCCTGGTAGTAAAAGAGCTCAAAGGGATTCCTCAACATCATCACACACTCAACAGCGGAAAAAACGCGGTGATCGATATGAAGAGTATGTAATTTTGTTATCAGTCATGTTCTTAAATCGTTTCTTTATGAATGTCTATTATATATGTGAACATATATTATTTACATGTTTAAAAGAAATCCTAATTTGCTATTAATTCACAGGGATTTTGTTGATGATTCAGATAGCGGTGAAAGTTCCGACAGCAACTTCAGCGATTCATCTGGATCGACGAGTGACAGTTCTGATGTGCAGGAGGTGAGGGTAGAAAAAAGACCCCGGGGTAGACCTCCATCCCTTAAAAAACCATCGTCAGCAACACTTGCACCTGTTCTCATGCAAGCTAAAACCTTCACAGTGACAAAAGTTCCAATAAGAAAAAATATAATCAAACGAGATCGTTTCTACGACCACTCGAGAGACATTCCTAATGATGTCTACTTTGGCGACGTAAATGGTGATTTAAATCCTTTATGTCGTTCAGCAATCGTAATAATAATTCTAAATTTTAGTCCCTCTCCATGTTCTCCATACACGATGGGGTTCGGATGATGATTCAGATGATGACTGGAAATGCAATCGGGTAACACCAACATACGGACACCGAATCATTTCCAGCTCCTATCCCAGCTCGAGCAACCATCCTAAGCATTTGAGGTATGGAATAGCTGAAGATGATTCAACAATTTACTAATTTTTTGCAATTATAAAATAGACCCCAGTTTACTTATATTCATGATCACACTGAGGAACCGAAACTTTCGAGTCTTAAAGAATTCATTCATTTATGTGGGATAAAAGTAAACTATCAAAAACTTTTCGATGGAATTAAATCGTCCGAGCATAAATGTGCGTTACTGAGGAGAATTCTAGCTCAAAAAGGTATGCAAGGAGAACCGACTGTCGCAAAATGCAAAATTATTCGACGAGAACTTCAAGCTAAACGAGAAAGCGCTGAGCTTGACAAAAGTGTTATCATTACTGCAGGAGGTATAGTTCTTGGAATCTCCACTCTTTTATATCAAACTGCATCATTTTATTTTTCTCAGCAGGACGAACACGTCGATCTACAAGAAATGCTTCTAAAGGAACTTCTTATGCTGAGGATTCGGATGACGTCAAAAATACAGCTCCCATTGCACCCGAAACTCTCCAAACGCTCTCAAAAATCAGACAATTTATTGACTCTGATTCAGAGTGAATATCTTAAAGTTTTGCTGAAATTAGATTGTAATACTAATTTAGAAGATTAAAAACTTTTTTCTCTCGCCATTTTAGCGTTCCAAAAGATAATGTAAATAATAAATCAAAAAAGTAAGAAATAAAGTTCTATATATATAACAGATTTCAAATTCCATTTTCCTAATTTATTTTCCCTATTATTGCTTAATTATCTTTTTTCTCGAATGGAGATCGAAGTGTGTGTTGAAAAGCGCAAAAATTATTTGCTCCGTTGATTTATTGGGTTTTGCTAGCTCTGCCAAAAGTAGTTAAAAGTGGCTAGTTAGATTAAAACAGGTGTTTGTGATTGTTTTAAAATGGACGATGGACATGAATTTTGACTCGACATACCAACTGTGTACACCCCTTTCAAGAAAATCCAAGATATCTATATGTCTATTAAAATGTATGAACATAATACATTTAAATCCATGTGCTGACAGGTATGTAAACAAGTATATTATATAGTTTCTCAATTTAATGTGAGCGCAAGAGAGAAGTGGGAAAAAATAATATCTCAAGTTCTATTGATCCTTTTACGGCAAGTGAGATCTCAATCGACGCGTCTTAAAAAGTTACATAACGAAAAATCTAAACTGTTGTAGTTAATCAATAAGTTCTCAAGAAAAATCCAAAAAACTCTCGCGTCACTTACACTTAAACTCTCTCTAGCCAGCCGTGTCGTTCTTAATATTTTAAAATCACATCAGATTGACACTATTTACATGCTTGAAATAATTTTTGTTATAGAACATTTCTAGGGATGACATAAATAAATTATAAATTTTTTAAATTCGCTTTTTATATTATTAATTTAAGTTAATTTATTAAATTATTTTTTAAAGAAAGAAATATAATAAAATGAAAGAACGAATATAGAATTAAAGAATACCAAAATTTACTACTTTAATGGATGGCTTGTCTTTTTTTTCATCACTGCTCCTTTTGGCGGCAGGCAAAAAATTACTCAAGTACGCTTCTGGGTTACAAATAGGAAGACTTTCTTTTAGCTCCCTTTTTACTAAATCAACCGTGTCCCAATCGGGTGATGAAAAACTTTTTCTTTTTGCTTTGTCACTAAAATTGTTAATTTTTTCTTTTCTCGATATCTCAGGAACCATGGCGATGGTGATCGTATCAGAAAATTTTACTTTGTTTTTCTCGCCACTTTCCTTTCTCGTACCACTTGATACGTTGGTTAAAATAGAATTGACAGGAAATGTTTGTTCTCTTTTAAATGCTGTTGAAGGTGTGACATTAAAATAAGCTTGATTTACAACATGATGAGAAGGAATTGAAGTTGTTATGAGCGGATAGTTATGAACTTTTGTCTTGCTGGTCGAAATGTAAGAAGATGGATCTGTTGCAGTAAATTCATTTTGATTTGGAACAGAAGAGCTAGCTCGGCTTCCGCATGGTAAAATATTGCCTAAATCTGAAGAACTAAGAACTGTGTTGAATTTTTTAAGATTATGAGACGTTAGAGCGGGAAGTGGTGGATAGGATATTTTTTCATTTGAATGTTGCTCAGAAATATTTGTAAATTTTGGAAGAGGTGGACATGTTTGGCTCGTAGTTGAGCTCTTTATCAAACTCGCTGGTTGAATAAGTTCTCGTTTATAAGAAGTGCTTGGTTCATCATCTGATTCAGACTCACAACTAGCTTCCGAACAAATTGAACATGAAGTCATTGAGCATGATGAATCTAAAGGAATTATTAAAATTGAGTAAATGATGTAATAGGTTTTAATATCATATTTACGGTGACTTTCACACTCTTCCTCCTCTTCTTTTGAATAAATTTCGTCGGCTCGCCGTTTAGCTTCATTCATTAAGTCTTTAAGTCCACAAGCTTTAGTACTTTTTTGAAGAAGAACAAAAAGATCTTTATCATTGAGATCAATTGCTAATCTAAATGCCTTTTCAAATGATTTACACCTAAAGTTAACGTATTAATAGTGTGAAGAATTAATTTAAATTTACTTCACTTACCGAATTAAAAAATGAAAAAAGCGTCGTGCAATATCTAAGAGTAAAAGGAAGACATTGAGCTATTCTAATTGGAGCAAAAAAAAATCACTTACCGTCCACATTTTCGCCAAATTCACTTTCCGTTTCTGAACAAAGCGGTTTAATTGGAATATAGAAAGAGGAGAGAGCTCTTTCGAGGAGGTCTTCACCTTCCAGAGATGGTGTGCTAAACACATAGTTAGCAATTTTGTGCAAACTGAGGAGGCACATTGCACCGTATGTGTCCCAATTTAAGCTTAGCAGAACATTGATAGCTTTCTCAATTTGATTAAGTGATAAGTACATGTGAATCAAGACATCATTTGTTAGACCCGATGTGTGAATGTCGCGACGAAGACCGGTACCACCGACAAATTTTTTAGTAGCTATTCCACAGTCAAAGATTAAGAGAAGAAAACAATCAAGCTGAGCAAACACTCCGCGTTGATAGTTAAAATCAGGCTTTTTTGCCCAACACAATTTGTTGAGTTTAGGTTGATGTACAAAGTAAATTGAAAGGTCGAGAATATTTGATGGCGTTGTTTCTTCACTTAAAATTTGATTTTTTATGCACGATAATGCAATATCGAAAAACTATAAAAGTAAGCTATATAGTAAAATAAATGTGTTCTAGAGAATCGTTTGTTACCTGAAGTTGTGATCTCTCGTTAGCAATTGCGAGTAATGCACTGTCGGGATGCCATACAATCGACGTAGGAATAAAAGATGCATGTACGAGAAAAGTTTGGTGTGTATGATCATCATACAATACTATTGATCCATCAATGCAGCTCATAAGAATTTTCTCATTGTCAGGACTAAAAGAACAACATGCAACTTCTGTTTCCAATGGAATTGATGTTACAGAAACTCGTTGAAATTTCCTCTTTTCAATGTTAATATTGTATTTGATGCATTCAACAGTCACTTCTCCTTTCCTTGAAATCTTTTGCTCAATAGATCTAACTTCTTTTTCATTAAATTTAGAAAATTCGATTTCAATAGGGCTATTTTCGGTCCAGTAATTAATGCTCGTTTCTATCTTGTCTCTGTTTAAAGAGTAAACATGGAGATTTGCTCGGTCTTGGTCTTTAGATGGACGCCAAGGGAAAAATTCATTTTGAGACGACTTTGTCCAAATAATTAAAATATCATTGTTGGGATTGATTGTTATATTTCTTTTTAACTTGCTTGTATTGGTGCTTGATATGACAATATTAAATATTTTGGGATCTGTTGCAGAAATTTTCTGTATGATTTGATTCATTGATGGCTTTTGGAGATGGAGAAAAGTGATGATGTTTTCATCATCGTATGAAATTATGATATGCTGTCGGGTAAATATTACATCACAAACGTGATCAGATACAAGCTTTCCAAGAAAGTACTTATCAAAATTTAACCTTTTTATTTCTCCAGAATAAAGGCAAATCTCAATTGTTACTAAGAGTCCATCTGACAGCATCAAACGAAACATTTTCTCATCAATCCATTCGCAGAAAATAATTTTTTTTGACTTAATTTCTTCTTCTAGATGCTTGAGAGAAGCTTTCAACTTTTGTGTAGGCGTATTGATAAGCTTTCTCCTAGATTCATAATCCCTCTTTGCACTTGCAAAGCACTTATTGTACTGGTGTGAAGCGAAAGCAGAAGATAAATCCTTCTTATTTTCCAAAGATCTAAAATTTTTGTACCAAATTTACTTATTTGCACTCCATTAAATAATATTTTTTTTACCGAAAAGACCCATAATCCGTATCTTTTACTAAAAGAAAGTCTTCTCGATTACTTAGAAACTTAATTTCACTCAACAATGTTAACATGGCCAAAAATGATCATTGATCAGTGGAGCTTTTCAAAATGCTGAACTAAAATATATTTTAACTTTTTCTTACTCTTCAAGTTGTATATATAAATTGAAAGAGTAAATACTTTATTAAAAATTATCTAATTTTAATTAGAAATTTAGTCAAAATCAATTTTGTGTACAGCACTAACTGTTTGATCGAGTATGCTTAAACCCTACTATGCACTTGCTACAAGATACCTCTATAAGAACAAAAATGGATATCAACAAGTATATGTATATATTTTGCGGGGGCTAGACAAAGCCGACATCTGAAGAAAGAAAAATGATTTACTCGATTTGAAAAATAAAAATTTAAAACATATACAGGAACAAGAGTGTAAGCGTTTTATTAATAAAATACAGTGATTTTGATTTTATTTCTCAACATATTAGGGCTTGAATTAGTGAAAAGATTTATGGTTAGAATTTATTAATTTAAAGGTTTTTAAAAAAAATAATTGAATTTTGGATTACCGATCGCAAAAATGCAACTTTTTTAATTAGTATCGAATTGAAAAAAGGAGAAAAAAGCTTCATGAGCATGTAAGAAAATATGAGGATATAAGTAGAAAAATTGTGCAACTTGTGAAACAAATTTTTATGCAAGCTTTTCAAATAGCTGTTCTAAAAGCACATTAAATTCAAAATTATTTTTGCTTCAGTTTTTGCCTGGCTTTAGTTGCAGTCGTCGGTCTCATAAAGTTCGAATTATTATTTTGACGTGTGGATGATGTTAAATCATTATTTTTCACGATAGAACTAGAAGAAGACGGTGAAATTTTGCTGCGATTTGAAGTAAGGCCACTGGGAGATGGGAGTTTTGTTCCTGATATGGGAGGCTTTCGAAGAGATTGAATGCTAGATCCACTAGAGCTTGAACGGCTAGCAGGCACACGTGTTGATGGTTTTGATGAAACTAAATTATCTTTGTGTGCACTCATAGGCCGCTTAGCTTGAGACTGCATTGTCTCGTTCGATGGCACTTTTTGGGGCATCTTTTTTACAGTATTTGTTGAAACAGCGCTATTTAGAGAGGATCTTGAGCTTCGAAGACTTGTTCTTGAACTGCTTCTCTCTACATCTAGTCTCTTATTAGCCAATGACTTTAATGAAAGCTTCTGTTGTAGATCATCGGGTTTTCGAAGAGAATTAGTGCGCTGAACTATTGTGTTTGTGCCTCGTGGACCAGTTAAATTTGCCCCATTTCTCAACGAACGGCTTCTCTCCAAAGATTGTTGATTTCTTGACAGTAGTGTTTGCAATTGATTGGATGGACGAATTGGTTTACGCTTTAAAGATGTCACATTTAAATTTATTACTTTTTCAGAGCCGTCTATTTTCTTTGATTTTGAGTCTTCATTGCATGATGAAGTTGTTAGTGATGGCGTATCAGATACGAGACTTTGAGTTTCCTCAAATCCTTCATCATTTAACTCATGAGTGGTTATTTTCACGCTGGGTACTAAGCCGATTGGCTCTTTTAACTTCCATTCGTGTTCAGGAGTCGGTGATTTCAAGCTTCGAATAGCTTCGCGAACGTCCTCTTGACTAATTTTGCTGATACTTTTTCCAATTTTCCCAATACGACTTACAACATCTTTCTTTGTATTTTTGCTCTCTTCCAAATCATTAACTTCACATTGAGGGAGAGGCTCATCTCCAGTAGGCGAAGTATTCAAGTCTGTCGGACGCTTAAATCTGCGAGTTCGGCGGGCAGAAGAAAATCTATCGAATTGTCCATCACCTAATGGCACATGTTCTGAAACATTTGTCTTTTTAATGCTTCCATTGAAACTTTTTCGCACTGTTGGGGGAGTCTCAATATTATCGGAGTCAATTTCTCCCTTATTATTAGTTAAATTAACTGAACGCTGCCTAGTTTGATTTGATGCATCCTGAAAGCTTTCTTCTGTCTTGATTTGTAAATCAGGACAAATATAAACTGAACTAGTAGTTCTATTAAGTTGCGATGTTGAAGTAATGCCTTCATCGTTTGAACATATATAAATACATTGCTTGTTCACTTCTCCAGGTGTAGTTTCTAATGACAAAGACTTTTTAATTTTATCGTCCTTTGCAATAGATCGTTTACAATGGCCATCTGAAGAACTTTCAGTTGAATTGAGGAGCGATTTTCGCATTGATGTTTTATCAACCGGTTTTGTTTGAACATCTAAAAAAATTAAAAACCAATTATAAAATTTGTATTCTTTTCTTAAAGTCAAAAAAAATTTCATACAAATCATGCCAGGTAATGAATCTGTGGTTTCTAAATTATCAACTTTTTCTATAGTGGAAAGAGGTTTCCATTCTGGATATACCCTACGATACGGTTCTAAACTATCTTTTTTTCCAGTAGGAGAAAGATTTTGCGCTGGTTGCTTCTCTTCCAGAAGAGTATCGAGCTTGCCGCTATTTTCGCCTTCTATAAAGTAGATACATTTTTAAAATTAAATTCACAAATAATCAAGTTTAAATATTGCTGTAGAATATTTAAACTGTTCAAGTAGGGTAACAAAGTTTATATAAACGTGTTTTTTTTTCAAAACTTCGACCCTTGGGTCTTGTAGAGATTCCGAATCATAAAACTAGTTGGCTTTTATATTGAGATATTTTATATTACCTTTTTCATTTTCGAGCGATCTCTTGATGTTTGTTACTCTTCTCATACTTCTGCGATATTCTTCATCAATGCTTTTTCCGTCTTGTTCATGATCGTTAGCATGTAACCAGCTTTCAATCTTTTGACGCCACTCTTTAGAAATTGCCCTGTTGTAAGTCACAAAAAAGTAATGAAATGGTAAATTAGCGTTCATTTATTTTTACAAACCTAGGCTTTGCTTCTTCTTGTTCAGCATGAACTTTGCGTTCTATTGTAGGTGAAGGAGACATCGGTCTTTCGCGATCAGGCCCAAAGTCAACGTTCAATAAATCTGGTCTCGATTTAGCATTTCCTGTCCTCGCTCGACGAGCCCATGATCTGTCTAAACTTCCATAGCCGTTTGCAGATTTTCGTTCTCGTAATGTATTATCATGACCAGCTGAGCGAAGAAAATCCATCAGATTGTCTTCATCCTCTTCCGATAAAACTCGGCTCCTTCTTCTTCTGAGACTTCCATTTGGAGTAATGTCCGGTGATCCTTCTTCTCGACCAAAATCGTAGCCTTGATTACTAGTACTGTTATTGTTAAACGAACCCATTCTCCTTCGATTCATTGCTGGGCTAAATCGAATGTCATACGAAACTGTTGGAGGATCCATTAGAAAGCTGTTTTGCTGCTCAGAATCATAAGTTGCGTTAGAATATTGACTAAACTGTTGTCTTTTTTGCGTAAGCTGATCCTCTCTTTGTTTTCTTCGTAAAGTAGCTTGTTCTTCCAATGTGCGTCGTTTTTCATTGTCTTTTGTCGCACCTTTGAATTTCTCACAAAAATGGTAGAATATTTTAAAGCATTCTTCAATTTTAAATTGTGCAGAGTCTTCACAGAAAAAGTCGGCCAGTCGAATACGCATTTTTTCTAGTTCATTCATGGCACCATGGAGAAGCTTTATTTCATTTTCAGCCAACTTTTGAAATTTTGAAATTTGTAAGATATACTGTTTAAATTAAAATTGAGCTAAATTTACCTGAAGAAAATCTCTCATTTGTAATTTTATATCCTCTTCTGTCGTTGGAAGATTTATATGTCTACAAATATTTGAAATTCTCTTATCTAGAGCGATAATTTCATTATTTAACTGCTCAATGGTCATCCTAAAAATCAAATTGTTAAAGGTATTTTTCATTGCATAAGTTATAACGTAATATTCATACTTTGAAGCATTCTCCAAATGGTTCATTCTATCAGCAAATTGAAGCAATTTTTTATCCTTTTTTTCCGCTTGTAGTGCGACAAAATGAATTAGGTTCATTCCCGGCTTATTTGCTCGAATTTCAGTTAGTTTTTGAAGAGACGCTAGCTTCACACCTGCCGCATTGCCCGCATATCCACCAGCATTCAAAAAGTTACCCATTAAAACAATCAAGTAGAGGACTTCTTGCAATGCTTTGTTGCCCATTAAATCTACGTAAAAAATTTGGATTTATCTTTCTTGTTTTAAAACTTTTTCAAATTACCTTCCCCTGCAAAGAGCATGGCATTTATGCTCGGCTCTAAATAGCTCACATTTGCGCTGAATTCTTCTTTCAGTAGCATGCATTCAATTCTTAGTTTAAAGCTGTAATATTATTTTTTTAGTGTGCTGGCTTTTAAAATTTGATCATGAAATTCAAACATACTTAGGCACTTGCATCAGTTCCAATAGAAATTTTTCTGCATTTCCTAATTTCATTTTATCCCCATCAAAGTTTCTCAGCATTTCCAACTCATCAAATTCGGGTAAAATTTTTAATAATCCCTTTAGCTTTTCTAATCCAATTGTCTCGTGTTCACCATCGTGAATCATACGAGTAATTTCACTGTTAGTGCTCCGAAATTGTTTTAAAAATATATTAACATTCAAGCTTTTTTTTCCATCAAGCAGAGTTATCTGTGGATGAAATGGATTGTTTAATGTATTCATTCTAACATGGTTATTAAGGCCAAAAAATTACCTCATCTCTGCGAGAGCGTCGATTATCAGGAGTGTCAAACTTGGGGGAGCCTTGTGTGAGTTGTTGGCAAAAGAGTCCTTCCATTTCATCCCAATTCATTTCAGTTACTGGGCTGAATTCAGCAACTCTTGACCAGATGTTGTTTGTTCCAATCACCTTGTTAGGACTAAAAAATTTTTAAAAATAAAAATCATACATGATTAATAAATAAACTAACGGAATTTTATTCCAGTTGATAGTCTTCATTTTTGTTCTTGGGGTTGGAGTCTCTTGCTGTGGTAATGTTTTCATGATTTGAGCAGAAACTTCTGGAGTCTTTGAACGTTTATTGCAAGAAATTATATTTCGGTTTATTGGGGAAGTTCTTTGTGTTTCTCGTGGAGGTGGAGGAGGTATTGGTAAGCTTGAATGAATAGACACATTTTTTGGTGATGGAGAAAGACTAGATAGATCAGTAATTGCTATTTGAGGGTGAAACATCATGGGTGGAGGAGGCGGAGGAGGAATAGGCGGCGGCGCTGCTGATACATCCGGAGAATCATGATGAATCGTTGCAACTGTGGTGTCATTTTGCAGCAAAGATAATTTTCTTTGGGACACAATATCAAATCTGCAATGGGGGCATGCATTTTTCTGAAAATTTGGCGCTCGCAACAACCGATTTGCATCTTCTTGATTTTCAATTAATGAAGATCGATGGACAAATGTTTCAGCAGTTTTCCACATGACATCACTTAAAACATCCTTTGTTTCGATTAGCAGTAAATGTTGAAGGATGTTCAAAAAACAAATCTCTTGTGGAGTGTTTGATACCTAAAAATTATAGTTTTTAATATCACCGAAATAATTTTTAAAACATAGTGAAATGAATTAGTTACCCGATGCAACAAGGCATAAAAAAGAGCAATATGTGAACTTAAATTTATTCCATCAGTTTCTTGGATAACTTTATCATCATATTCTTTTTGCTCCATAAATTTTTCCAACTGCCCTTGTAAATCGGGCACTGTTTTACCAATGCTCCTGCAAGTAAATTTTAAAAGAATTTTTGTTTTTTTTTTAAATATTGCGAAAGGCATACATTTCCATTTTAAGCGACAAGAATAATCTTTGATTTTTAAGACTTTGTTAAAGGTAAGTTAGAATCTCTATAGAATGAATATTTGAACTTTTTGGATTTTTATCTTTTTTTAAAAGTTATTCCTCGCACTTGAAAAAGGGAACATTTCATATTAATTGACTTAAACATTTTAAAATTTGAATTTGTTAAAAAAAATTATTCTACAAAAGTTCGAGAGTTATTAGAAGTCTGGTTTATTAAGATACGGATGTTCTTTATATTAAATTTCATCCTTTTATAGTTTTTTGATTTATTTTGTATTTATACTCAAACTAATACAAATAAAAACTAGTAAAATTCATTTCAATCGAAAAAGGATATGATAAAATAAAATACAATTTTTAAAACTTCTTTTTTATCTAAAAAAAAAAGATTTTGTACTTTTTTCTTAAAAAATGAGGTTTTAAGTTAAGTTTAAAAAACAAAAATAGTGATTTAAACTTAGATCAATAGCCAAAAAATTATTGTTATCAAAGCAAGTTGAAAAAGAGAGAGGAAAAGAGAAAAACAAAAGCACGTGTACATGCGTGCGCACTAAATTAAATTCTGTAAAAGTTTCATTCGATTCTATTTAAATGTTTAATTAAAAAAAATAAAGGGTAGATAAAAGAAAAAAAAATACTAACTCACCTCAAGCGATCAAAAGTGGGTAAAATATTTAAGCCTATCAATAAAAAAACATAATATTAAAACTTTTTATTTAATTTTTGAGCTCCGCTCTCTTTTGTTTTCAGTTTTCTTAGAATTCTCTTCTTTGTCCATTCTGTCCTTCTTCGAGCCTTAATCAAAAAACTGCTGGGTACAAAAGTTGGGCCTGCCACAGCCCGAGCTACTGCCCAAAACTGCATCTCGATCGGTAGCTTCGTTCGGGCTGTAGAGTCATTTAAGTGGTGTGATCTTAACATCTCCACATCCGGGAATTTAGGAGCGCGCATAACTCGAGTACGGGAGCACGGATTTGAATGAGGTCTGCTGCTAAAGATTTCGTTTGTGCTCTAGTTTTGCAACAAGATTTTTTTTGACAAGTCCAAAAAACCTCAAAAAATGCCGAATCACGTGTTTTTCACTTGGTGAGAGTAAGAGAGAGAATCTCAAAGAGAATAATCGGAGAGCAATGACATGTGTTGGAAGTGAGATCCAGTACTGTGAGTAATGATTTTTGAGACATGTCCATCATGGCCGGCTAGGAGTGCCACTAATGTTTATTAGCCAGAACTATGGCTTCATGTATGTCGTTGAATTCGTCTTTTTATGCTAAGTAGAAATCGATTGGAACTGATATTTTTTGAGGAATGTTCATCATGGTTGACCAGAACATTTTATTTACTTTAGATTGAATTCTTATTTTTATTTTTTAATAAATAACAACGAATATTTGGGGGCTGCACGCAAAATGTGAGCTACAAGAAAAAAATAAAAAGCGACCGAATGCCTTTTGCAAGTGAACAGTGCAACTGAGAACGCTGCGGACCGGGCACCCACTTGTTGTTGTTTACAATTACCTATCAATTCCGATCTGAATTGTATTCGATCTCCTTCACATTTTGATAAACTCAATATGTTATTTATAAGAACAAGAATGGCAACTTTGTAATCCAGACTAGATCCTTTATCTAATTCATTGACCAATACTTTAAATCGATATTTCTCATTTGTATTTTCCTAGTATTTTAAAACTCATAAATTTAATTTATTCAACGCAATCTATTTTTTTCGTTTTACCTTAAATTTTTCAAGAACATCTATGGTTCGTTGAAAGCCTAATTCTGAGTGAGAGCACAACGTCGATAGTATTTCGACGATTTGTTTCTTTACAATTTCATTTTTAGAATCCAAGGCAGAAGCAAGTTTTAAAACGTATTCATTTTTTTCTGCTATAGATTTTAAGTCAATGCGAGGGTCCATATTTAAGTAGTAATATGTACTTGATATTGTTGATGCTTCATTAACAAATAAAATAAACAGTACTTAAATAAAATAATAATAAAATTAATTAATTTTAGTTTTTATATAGTTTTTAGGTATATCTCAAAAATTAAAGAATTCGAATTAGTCAGTGAAATTTCTATGAAGTTTTTCTTCCAAAGAAATCTTACAATTTACAATCTTCAGTTAAATGTTAATATTATTCCTTTTTTGGAAATACGAAGGTTAAACTTCAATGGTATTTTAAGACATATCATTGAACTTCTCTTTTTTATAAGATCTAAGAAGAAAGCGTAGTTTCGAAAAAATTCTTTTAAGTAATCGAAACAATGCATGATTAAGTAACAATTGCACTTGACTACTTTTTTAGTAGAGGCCTGCATATAATGACCTTCATAATTCCACTTTACAAGAGTATTTTACGCCAATATTCCGCTTCATACGAATGTGTTTGTTGATCTTTTAGTTTTTTTTATAAGGCAATGCATAAAACGCACACTAAAACTTATTGACTTCCAAACGAACAGGCAAGAATTTCTTTCTCTTCTTCATGGTCATTTAAAAAACATTATAATAATACTTTTTTTATAGCAAATTTCTAATGAAAATTATAAATTTAAATGATTTTTAATTTTGCTTGCAGCATAAAAATTAAAAAGAGTTACCAGATGTTCGAAACATTTTATCCTCAGTTCTAACACATGAATGTAACTTCGCGAACGGACAAATACACATGCTTCAACATGTCTTACTGCAAACTCATGAGTCATATGTCGTATATCTGTGTACGGCCTTGCATAAAATTAGACAATTAATTTTTTTTTGAAAATTTATGCATCTTTCTTTTTAAATAAAGAAAAAAATATTTTCAGTTAATATTTCCAAGTTTCTGATTATTTTCTGCTTCCGTCAGTTTACAAATTTTCATGGCCTTTGCTTCACCCTAGTATCTTTTTTGAGTTGAATAAAGACATTTTTTCAAGCTCTAAGTAGTAAAGTCTTAACTGTCAAATGTGGTCAAGTCTGGGCCTCACAAAAAAGTTCTAAAACAATTTGACTTAAAAATAAGCTTAAAATCAATGATTTCTATATAAAGTTGAAATAAGTTAAAAGCTTTTGAATATATATTCAATGTTCACACATGTTTACGACAAGCTGAATGGGTGCTAATGCCAATTAATTAATAAAAGATAGTAGGCTAAAATATTTTATATTTTATATGCATGAAATAGCAGTAAATTGATACATCGCTTTGATTATAAATTGATTTCCAAATTGTTTTAATGAAAAGCAATTCCATTGCTCAATGCAAATTTTTTGTACACAGCATTCCATAATTAGAATTTAGTAAATTTACTGACACTGACTATTTAATTCAAAACTTTTCAACTAAGAATATATTTATTTATTTCCCAAAAATTTAGATTAGCATTTTAGAAGTTAATGCTCTTTAATCACTTAAACAGGTTGACAGTAAAAATATCAATTTTTCTTCTGTGGTTAAAGTATTTTTCTGTTCTTTTAAGCACTGAAATGTTAGACGCTCACTAATTTCAGATAAAAAATTCCTCACTTTTAATTTTTATAAAAATTATTTTCTTATGTAAATCTCATAAGATAGCTCGCGAGAAGCAACTTGTTCAAATGATGGCTGAAATAAAACTAACTCTCTTTCGTTTAAAGTGTTGTAAGTTCCTGCGGGCTTCAATACATTTTTAATTTAATTTCTTTCACACAGCTTCAGCTCTGTCGTTTTCTTTAGTTGTATTTATCATCATTGCTTAAAATTCAAATAACTGAAGTCTATTCATGCCATGTGCTTCTCTTGAAGTAAAGAAGGTGCTTAGTGCTTAGTTTAAATTGTTTATTCTTTGCGCTCTTCTAATGATAATTCAAAAATTATGGTTACCTTTGACACATCCTTTTGATTATTGGATCACTTCGTAACTCAGAAGTTAAATTGAAATAAAAAAAATTATGAGAGAAATGTAAACAAATACACTTTTTATTAGAGGGCCTACTCACTCGTCACAATAATACTAACTTAATATTTAAAATCTTCTAACGACTTACTTTACACGAATCAGTATGGCTTCCTAAAAATAGACTTTTTTGTTTAAATCTTTTAACTTTGATTCAAACATCTTAACTAAATAGCTTCGCTATATATTTATTTCGATCTTGAGAGAAAACTCTCTTTGTCACCTCAATTCTAAAAAAAATTTGAGTTTGCAAAGTTTTGCAATAGAAACATAAAAAAATTGGTTGTTTATTTGAACCACAAAATTTCTCGAGCCCCTTGAACTCAAAATTCAGAAAGTGTAGCCCCTTCAACTTTAAAAAATCTAATGGGGCACTTTGCATTGAACTCAAAATATTCTCATAAAAAATTTTAAAATCTTTTAAATCAGTTTTGTGTTTTGTAAAAATCTGTTAACCCACAGATAAGATGGAAAAGATTAAAATTAAAGTTTTATACCCAATGTAAGTTGCGACCCCTTGTGGTTACCTAACCTAAGTACCTCTTGTGTAATTCTTCCCACCCGAGAATCCCAAATTACCACATTTCCTTTAAGATTGAAAGACTTCAATTTGGTGTATAAACAAAGAGAAAATATAGAAACTTTGGAGGGTCCAGGCTCTAATCTACCAGAATCCATCGAAAAAATGATGACATGATGGCCCAGAAAACGCAAGTTTTTGAGCTTTTCACTTGTGGGACATTTCGAAAAGTGAAAAGTTGTTTGCATTAATGTCCGCACATGGAATAAATGGGGTAAAATGATTAAATTTTCTGTTTGAAATTGAACCCAAGATATCATTGAAATTTTTTTTGCTGTACTAAAAAAATGTGTCCCTGAACCACTGTGTCACGTGAAATTGACTTTAAAGATCTTTTTATCGCTGATTATTTTTTAAAAAAATCATGAAATGTGATTTTGACGTTGAGATTAATATTCCGTTAAAACCGTTCAAATAAAATAAATTAGTTTAAATTCTATGATTAACATTTTAAATTTAAAATGGAGATAGCTGGTTTTTGTAAAATAAGTCGATAAAAACGACAATTATAGGTTTCATTAAATTTGAATATTATTTTAACTGTTTTGTGTTGACGTAGATCTTTATTATTTTATTTTGGGTTTATTAAATAAAACTTAAAAATTTTGATAAATTATTCAAAAAGCGCAGAAAAATTTAACATTTTGGAATTACCTAAAGTTATTTTCGAGTAAAAAACGCGAGAAAAATAAAATTTACTATTCAGTTTTAAAATTTTAAATGGTAAACTTCAAGGGCTACTGTGCTAAAGGATCATATTAATTTATTTCAATTTAAAAGTTAAAATCTCTTTAATTTGAAAATTTTAAACTTTTGAGACTTAAGACATCTGAAACTTTCTGAAACCATTCAAATGTTTTAGATATATCAAAACCCTGTTATTTTTTGTCTCATTTTACCTTCCCCGCGAAAAACCCTAAGTTGAGTTGGCAGAAGAATAATCAAAAAATAATCAATTAAAACGTTCATCATGGAGAATTCTAAGCAAATCGACAACAAAGAGAATGTTAAGCCCCAAATGGAACAAAATAATTCGAGAACTTACACGATAGAAGGTAAATAATGTGCAAGAAAAGCATTTTAAAATTTTAAAATTATTCCATTTCTGAAAGTGTTGAAAATGGTCAAAGAACTTCAGCAGCAGCATGGATTAAGACATGGAGATTTTCAGCGCTATAGAGGTTACTGCACAAGGCGTGTCAAGCGATTGCGAAAAACACTTAACCTACCGCAAGGAGATCGACGACATTTTAAGAAAAGAGATGTTAATTTGCAACATCTGGAAGGAATTAATTCAAGTGAAAAATATATTCACATTCCTCTAATTTTAGCTGAGAGATCATGGGCATATGCAATGCAGGTGTGATTTAAAGATTCGTGTTTTTATCATTTCCGTTATTTTATTTTATTTATTTTTAGTTGAGACAGGAAGCTAATAGCGAGCCTAGGAAAAAATATCATCTAGTTTCAAAACTAAAGAAAGCATGCGTCTATTCATCGCAGTTACAATTGCTTGTCAACAGTGAATTTTGTGACGCTCGATCGAAGCTGGAAGTTGAGGCTTATAATGCATTCATCCAAGGGACTTTTCATTTTGAAACACAAAACTGGAAATTAGCTGCCGAGAATTTTAAGCGTACCCAAGTGGTCTATGAGAACCTGGTTCAAGCATTACCCGAAGATGAACAGCCAGTTTATAAGTCAAAAATTGATGAATTAACACCAAGTTTGAGATACTGTGCATACAACATAGGTGAAAACGCATCTATGAATGATCTCATGAAAGTTCATGGGCATGGAATGTTGGATAACTTGAGTGCATTGGTTGCACAAACTAAATCAGAACAAACTGATACTTTGCAGAGTACCGAATGGCGTGGAAGAAAGGTCACAGTGAGACCACAGAAAGTACGGGTGTTTCTTTTGAGCATTTTGGACTTGAGTAACTCAATTGAGCGTGCCAACAATTATGAAGAAAAGATCGATATCATCGAAAATGTTTTGCTTGATTGTAAAGATGCGATTTCCGCTCTTAGAGATGAAATGAAACAGGATCCAAAATTGCGAGCAACATCGAACGATGGACAAGTAACTGGAGTTAACTATTTACTCTCCTATTTATCATATATTCGCTTAAAGCTGACTCTAGAACGAAATTTATATCTTGTTGGCCAGGCCAAGAAAAATTTTAAAGATGAAAAGACAAATGAAAATGGAAAAAAGGTTCGGGCTCAAGATATTTCTCGATTATATGAAATTATTTTGCAAAACATCACCGAAATGCAACAGTTGAATGGACTTGAAAGCGATATGGAGTATGGAAAAGAAATAGAAACATTGGCGAATGCTTTTAGAGCATTTAGGTGTTTCTACATTGCTGTTACTCTGGTCAACCTTAAACGTTGGAAAGAAGCAGTTTCAATGTACGAAAGGTCAACCAAGTATGCGAACGATGCTCTCAAAAACAATATAAATGAATTCGACTTGAAAAATGAATTAAACGTTCTAATTAAGACTATCGAGGGTTCAAAGTTTTCTGCTCATGCACATAGTGTTTTAGAAGCGGATAACAACGAGGGAACCGTTCTTTATGGAAAGACACAAAAGATCAGTAAGCCTCTGTGTGAGCGATTGGATCATTATAAAGAGGATCAAACTCTTAATTCTCGGAATCCAAACGTTTACAAACTGACAGATTTTGAGATGGAAGCCATACCTTGCAAGCCCTTGTTCTTCGATTTGGCTTTAAATTTTGTCGAATTCCCGAAGCTTGAGGATAAAATTGAGTCTCAAAGCGTTAAAAAACAAGGAGCCGGATTGAGCGGGTTTGTCAAAGGATTTTTAGGTTTTGGAGGAGAAAAAAAATAAAGCTTTTTCTTCTAATCATCAATTATACAAAAAAAAATTAATAAAATAATCAAACTTTTTGGTAATCATATAAAAACTCGTACACGAATATGTTTATTAAAAATATATAAAATAAATTATAAAGGAGATTTAAGGTTTACGTTGGATTAAGGGATTCTTTGCTCTTATTAATATCTAGAACTTGTGTTAAATTTCCTGATTTCTTATAGTTTGCATTGAAAAAAGCAAGTGATTTCATTAGTTGATAACTTTTAGACACGGGAAGATTTGAATCATATAGAGATTTACTGCTCTTGCAATCAGAATAAAACCACCAGTTGCATTTAAGAATTGTTTGATCAAAGAGGGTGTTTTCTGGACATAAAAATGACTTCATTACTAATCCTTCATCAGTCAATGCGCACACATGAAAAACCTAAAAACAAACATTAATTTTATTCATTAACCTTTCTATGAAGATGGTTTAAAAGCACAAATATTAAAGTAACTAGATTTAACGAAGTGAAAGGTCACTTTTCATCATATTTACAATAATTTCAAGTCATAATGTTTCATGACCTCTTCGTTAAATGTCTCGATATTTTTACCATGCATCCGAGGTCTTGATCGGCATAGAGACCTGGAAAATGTTTTTGATCTCCACATAGAAATGAAGTTGCCGGTAAGTCTACTTTTGATTTAAAGTTGTCGTCAAAATCTTTATCATAGCCACTTGGATAATATTCTTTCGGAGCATTCATCACCTACATTCCACATAAAATTATTAAAGTTTAATTTATATTAAATAGAAAATCATATTAAGCATACCTTATATCCCTTTTTAAATAGAACTTTATTGTTCTTAAAACTGCTAAATTTATTTTTTGGAATGGTTGTTGATGATGACAATGAGAGTCTTTCCTTAGAAGATTTAGTGGATGGTATTGGGTTTTTTTTCATAAGTGGAACCTTTTCTTTAATCATCATCTGTTGTTGCCTAAATTTTATTGCTGACTTGATGACATCAACACTGACGTTTGCAAAAGACGCGAGTTCTTCTACGGTGTAGCCTTTAAGGTCGACAGAGGGAATTTCATCGCGAGACAAGAACAATTTATGCTAGTGCAATTATTTTCGAAAAAAAAATAAATTAAACAATTAATAATTACATTATCAGATATAATTTGCAATTGTTTGTTGTACCTTATCTGTCTGGTGGTTGTATGATTCATTAAATTGCTCGTTCAAAATCGATTCGGCCTCGACCTTTTCAGGTAAATAAATTAAAGATATTTTTGATATTATTTGATTTCTGTACTAGAAAGTTTGTACGCGGCAAGCCGCCCGTAGCTCTAGTTTCGAGTATAGTGTGATCACAGATTTAGACTGTGAAGTCTGCGCTAAAGCGAAAGTTTCTTTTTATTTCATTTATAATTAGAATGTCAATCTCAAACGGGCTTCTCTAAATATGAGTTTTAGTTTAAAATTGGAGCTTTAAAAAAATTCTGTGTCCTGGATTCAAATTAATACTTTTTCCTTGGAATTTCTTTTTGGCCTTTGTCCTCATTTTAATAAGTTCCTTTCCATTTTTCTTGTTTGAAATTTGAAAATTTAAGTCGATAATTTCTCTTGCTAAATATTTTCCAACCATCTTCACGTAAATTTTATAGCGTTATAAATTGCAATGTTACAAAAGTCGGTGTTTAAATGATTAATTATTAAATCTTAAAAATTAAAGCCGTGTAAAACAGTCGTATTTTTTACTAGCATGAATGAGTTTGATTCATGAATTAATGACAGTTAAATTAGGTTAATTACCTGTAAATTTTCCTGAGGTATCGGTTTAAATTTTGGAACACCAAGCGGTAATGTCTTTTGAAGAGAAAACATTAAAATGTCAAGAAATATAATTGCAAATAAAAAATGATCAAATCATCGTTGATTTATTATTACCGTTGCTTTAGTCATCACACTATGCTTTTGGAAATGTTGTGGAGGTAACACCTTTGGCTTTGACAGTTGAAGCATTTGTAAATTTGAAGTCACTGCTTGAGGTGAACTTTGCTGAAGACTTGATCTTATCTTAAATTTTAATATAATTTAAAATAATTTTTTTAAAGAATTTACGGATTTTTAAGCAAAAATCTTACGAAAGGACTGTGGTTCGGCACATTATTACTATTTGAATTAGTTTTATAATTTAATGCTCTCCTTTTGCTTCCCTCAACATTTCCAAGAGACTCTGGAAATCCAAGCTCGTCTCCCAAACTAAAACCTATTAATATGGAGTTACGAGAATTTACTAAAATTTGAATGTTCATGAAAAAAGCTTTATGTATTTAAATTAGTAGGGCTTAATATTTAAAGCATTTTTTACATGATAAACCAAAAACACGAATTTACAATTTAAATCGTAAATTTTACAATTTTTACCTGCACCAATGTGAACTTTGAGTCCCCCTAAATTTCTCACTCGGAACAATCCTGCTTTTTTGAAATTACAATTTATTGAGAATCCAAAGTCTGATTCTAAGATACATGTACATTTTGCTAAATCTGCAAAATAATAATAACAATATTATACATATATACTTAGTTATTTAAAACTTCTGCAATCAAAACTCATTAGTTAAGGCTCCAAACCCTGCTACAAACTTTTATGACTAACTTTCTTAAAGTATTTTAACCAGAAGTTATTAGAAATATTTTAAGTTGCATCTTTGTATGTGCATATTTTTAGTGTAACCCACCAGAGGTGGTAACACTTATATGCCCTGATTTCCGTCCGTATCGTCGAGATCTCAGCTCCTGGACCAGCTAGAGACTTCTAGTTTCCTCCAGATGGTAGGTCTTAGGGTCTATATTAGCCCATTTTAGTAATTTTCGGGATCGTGCCACGGACAGCCACAATGTGAATTTTTCATACAAGTTTTCTCTTATATGGCTTCATGTACCTCGTTGAACTCGTAAGTGTACCAGGAATCGATTTACATTGATGTTGGTTCCTCTGCTGGATGTTAGCTCCTCTGCTGGATATTGGTTGCCAAAAAGCAAGCTATTTTTAGGAAAGCCAATAATGATTTGTTATAAGTGGATTACACGGCAACACCCACGTGTGGGTTTTGAAACATTTTTTTATTGATGAGCTCAATAAAGTATACTTGAATTAGTGACGCAATTTTAAAACAATATGTTAACTTAAACGAAATATTTTATATCAAAATGCATATATTTTATTTATATCTTGTTAAATTCTTAATTCAAGGTTAAGCGGTCTTTGTTTCATAAAGATCTTCGTAACTAATAATTCTACAATGAGTATTAACATACATAGCAAAAAGAGCATAAAACTTTAACAGTTTTATCAAATACAACTGAAGAAAATACAGTAATCCTTACAATTAATTAAAATTTATCAATTAGAAGGTCAAAAATACCACCACCTAATGAGTTTTTTTTATAAAACTAAGAGTTAAAGTTATAATTTTATTGAATTTAATAAACAAAAAATATTAAAGTATTATTATTAAATAAAGACTTATTAACGATGAATAAATATGCATGTTTATCTACTTACCCACAAATATGAGCGAAAAAAATAAATAAATTAACTGACTTTTCTTCATGTTTAGTCTGGATTACAAGAATAACTGTTTTCTTAAAACTATCTTTTTAAAAAAACATTTATTTTTTTTGAACTTCGTGCACTTGTGAATTTATGGATTTTTAGACATTCTTTATATATTTTTTAACTGTCAGAACAGACAAAGTTAAAATCACTTTTTTTATTCAATACTAAAATGAATTAATAAACAGTATGATCATACACTCGACCTTCACAATTAACACATGAATATTGGTTCAAGTTTAAATTAGAGCAGTGTTTTAATTGGTTTAGTTTTTTCAATATTTTTAAAATTATTTTTTACAACAACTCATCAAAAATTCAATTTATTAATTCGATATGTTATCAAATTTTAAAGGCTAAATTTTTGAAACACTTAAAAAGAGGATTTAAATTATTGGACTTGATCGACTGGCCGTCTGTGCTTAACTGATTGTTTCTCAACTAACGTTTTTAACACTCCTCGTGTACTCAACGGCAAAAACCCATACGTGCATGTTGTAAAGTATATATTCATTGAACACAAATACTTTGCAACAAGAGAGAATGCTTAAGTTTAAGTCGTTTAATCAGGGTTTTAAAAAACATATATCTATCACTTTTATGGAAGTTTATTCGGGAGCAAAAAATGGGTAAATATTATTGTAGTTAAAAAAATAAAAGGAGAGAAAACGTTTTAATTTATATTTTGAACTCTCTCCTGACTCATGACTCATTCTCTTGCACTTAAACAAGCATATTTGAGAATATTTTTTGGCATCAAAATTTTCAGACTTATTTGTCAACGAAAACTGAAAGACACAATTCATTTAAGGGATGGTAATATAATTTTTATTAACTTTAAAAGTAGACCAAATTAGATTTAATAAATATTTTTGAAATTATAATAAAGAATTATTAAAAATTTTAATACCGCTTAAAATTAAATTAAAAATCAACCACGAAATTAAAAGATAAAATTTTCACTTTGACTAGGTTCACCGCTCATTTGAATAATAATTTAAACCTTTCTCTATTCTACAACAATACTGGTTTTTGAGAATTCTGATTCTTTAATCGTTTCCAATTCTTTCGCAGCGGTGTGTGCTTTATAATTTTTGTTGAAAAAAGAAAGTGATTTCATTAGTTGGTAACTTTTAGACATGGGAAGATTTGAATCATATAGAGATTTACTGCTCTTGCAATCAGAATAAAACCACCAGTTGCATTTAAGAATTGTTTGATCAAAGAGGGTGTTTTCTGGACATAAAAATGACTTCATTACTAATCCTTCATCAGTCAATGCGCACACATGAAAAACCTAAAAGAAAATTTTAAAATTGAGTTTACAGACATAATATTAATTTAAAAACGTTTTACCATGCATCCGAGGTCTTGATCGGCATAGAGACCTGGAAAATGTTTTTGATCTCCACAGAGAAATGAAGTTGCCGGTAAGTCTACTTTTGATTTAAAGTTGTCGTCAAAATCTTTATCATAGCCACTTGGATAATATTCTTTCGGAGCATTCATCACCTGCATGCCAAATATCTTTTTATAAAATGAGAAAGTTTTTGAAAAATTAAACGTTGGCACATTCACCTTGTGACCGTTGTGAAGTTGTTGCTTCTTCATTTTCTTTTTGGGAACGTAAGTAGTTTTCAATGTTGTTGATTGAGTGGTAGTAACAGGTGACGTTTTAGAAGTTGTAGTAGAAGATGAAAGCCAAGGCTGCGTTGTTCGAATAGTTTTAGTAGAAAAATTTTCTTTAGAAAATAAACTAGATTCTTTTTCATTATTTTCAATTTTTTTAAGTTGCTGTTGCCTCAATTTTATAGCTGATTTGATAACATCAACACTAACATTGGCCATGACCGCAAGTTCTTCAATTGTATGACCTTTAAGATCAATTTGCAGCGTATCATCGTTTGAATTCTCAACTTTTGTTAACGATTTCAATTCAAATTTGGGTTGGAACTGAAATTTGGGAACTTCTGGAATATTTTTTGGTAGTTTTTTAAACCGTGGTACACCAAGTGGCAATGTCTATAGGGGTAATAATATTTTAATCATTATTATTTATTCCTACAAGTATAACAAATAATTATATGTACCAGGGCCTCTGTCATTAAAACAGGTTTATTTATAGTAAAACCTTGCGGAATGGAGTCAAATGTTTGAGGTGACACTTTTGATTCAAATGAATGGGCCAGAAATTGACGATTATCCTGGATTGATGGGACCTGTTTGTTCATAAGGTTAATATTTTTTGTTAACATAATTAATTTATATTTTAAACCGAAAATTCATTGTTTATGGCATTTCCTCCTCCTCCCGGACGAACATCTAATGAGCGTTTTCTACTTCCTTCAACATTTCCTAACGACTCTGGAAAGCCAAGCTATGAGCAAAAAAATGTAAAAAAATTATACAAGTTTTTTTTAAATTAAAACATTATTATTTAAGATGAAAGAAAGGTACCTCATCACCCAAGCTGAAACCTGTAAAAAAAGTATTAAAAACCTTCATTTTTATTCATTTGAAATTAACCGAACCAAGTCCAAAATGAGCTTTTAATCCCCCTAAATTTCTTACTCGAAACATTCCAGACTTCTTAAAATTACAATTCACTGCGAATCCAAAATCAGAGTCGAGTACACATAGACATGAGAATTGTTCTGAAATATATTTTTTATATTCGAATGCATATTCCAATAAGTTAAACTATTTCATAATAAAACTTACTTATAAAAATTGAAAAAAGGAGTATTAGGCTTCCGAATTTCATTTTTCTTGTTTGTCCTCTTTTAAAATTAAAAATGGTGTTTTAATTTTATTTTTTTTAAGAACAGTTTATGAAGGCAATGTTTTTTTCTATTTTTTTAGATATATAATATTTAACATTTTGCCAAACACTTAAATACAAGCTTTAATATAATTTTTCCTTAGGTTTTTAGTTTTGAAAGCCAAATTTTTCTCTAAAATGAAATAAAAATGTACATTAAATACCAAAATTATGAAAAAACAAAAAACTCGCTGGCACACATCTTCAATATCTTCATACAAGTACTTTCACTGTTGTTTTTTGATCGGAGATTTGAATCACTTCAACTAAAACCGGATATAATTTTTTTTTAAAAAAAAATTAAGTTTGATTATAATCTTATATTTAATATTTTAATTTTTAATATATATATATATAAAAAGATTTCAAACATAAACATTAAATGACAACAATAATTTTAAAAATAATCATGTTAACTTTGAACTGAACTTTCACATGTTTTTAAAAAATATTTTTATGCGTACACTTAATTTTCACAGATTTTGATTCCCACAAAATTTAATTTCGTCTTAGCTGTTGATTTTATTTTTACATAAATATGTTGGTAATCAATTAGAAGTTTTACTAGAATTTATTATTTCTCTCTCGAAAGTAAAAGTTACGAACTCAACTGCAGTCAATCCAAGACTAAATTAAAAATTCGAAAACGCGCAAGCATATGAAAGTTTTTTCACTCGGTAAAAAGCACAATACACCTAAAGATGAAGAAAATGAGAGGAGAGAATTAAAAAGCAGGTCAAATTTTATTCCTGACAATTTTATTTTTCGCATATACACTACGCATTTTATTTCCCACAATGATATATATCAATTGCAACTATTCCTATTGAAAAATATTTAATACAACTGTAATAGTTATCTTACATGTACAACCTTTAAATTTTTAAGTAAAGCATCATATTAGAAAGAGCATAGAGATCTTTTGTTGATGCTAATCAACATTACATTTAATTTTTTTTACGCTTAAAGGTCATGCGAACGAAAAGTGATGATTTAAGTGAAAGTTAAGTTGTAGTTTCCAATATTTTAAGAAAGACACATATGAACATAAAACTAAAGTATAAAACTTTTTAGAATTTTATTGTAATTTCTTAGACTTTTTCTGTAATAGTTTCCAGAAATGAAAGTCCTGTTACAAATATAATATATTATATTTATCCACTTGAGATTCTTATTAATTTTTGCAACGGTCCTCTTACAGTTTGAAATTTTTTTGTAAAATTGGAGAGGCTACGCTTTTTTAAGGCTTCGTTCTTTTCTACAGTCCATCGATATGGCGAAGGTATTGAGAAAATAAAAAATTATTGTTTTAAAGAGACAAACCATGTCTTTAATTACTTTATTTACTGTTAATTTGATAATAAACTAGTGCAAGATAGAGAGCATGTGAAAGAGTACAGTAAATTTTTGTAAAAAGGCATTAGTTTGTTAAAATATGAAACGTGCACTTTGTCTCATAATATTGCATGTTTATCTTTAATTTTAGAACGAGACAGTGAAAACAACTGGGACTGACAAGTCCAAAAACATAATGCGCGACCTAAAAATCCGCAAGTTATGTTTAAACATCTGTGTCGGTGAATCTGGTGATCGCTTGACAAGAGCTGCAAAGGTAAGATCCATAAAAAGTGAGGTTATTATTTATTTGATAGATTTCCAATCATTCTAGGTCTTGGAACAATTGACCGGACAACAACCTGTTTATTCGAAGGCGAGATATACAGTGCGTTCCTTTGGAATTCGTCGTAACGAAAAAATTGCCGTTCACTGTACAGTCCGAGGAGCTAAAGCAGAAGAAATCTTGGAGAAGGGCTTAAAGGTGAAAATTAGTCACTGTTTCTATTTGTTTGTGACTTAAATTCCAAATTTATTTTGATATAGTTGAATCTTTAAAACTTGATTAACAATTTTATTTCAACAGGTCCGAGAATACGAGTTACGCCGTGACAACTTCTCTCAAAACGGAAACTTTGGTTTTGGCATCCAAGAACACATTGATTTGGGCATCAAATATGATCCTTCAATTGGTATTTATGGCTTGGACTTTTACGTGGTGCTCGGCAGACCAGGTATGTCAGCCTAAACTTTATTAAAATAAGAAAATCTCCTAATTTTTTGTTTCCTCTCATACAGGATACAATGTTGCACAGCGAAGACGCAAGCGTGGAAAGATCGGATTCCCCCATCGTCTCACAAAGGATGATGCTATGAAGTGGTTCCAACAGAAGTACGATGGTATTATTTTGGGCACTAAAAAATAAAAATATTGTATCATCGTACATAACATGTTGACTTCATCTTGAAAATAAAAAGAGGATTTCAAAACAAATTTACAGGCTTCTTATTAATTTTTTTAAATTATATTTCGAAAACGTTAACTTATTAATAATTTTCAGATTTGAATTATTTTGTTTAACGTTGTTTGAATTTAAATGTTGTTTTTTTGTCTATGCTGGCCGAATGTCAATTTTTTAAAGGGTGGGCTCCTAAGCGCACATGCAACAAAAAAAAAACAAAAAAAATTTAGACATTTAAAAAAGTTAATTTATTGTTTGATTCTGGTTTTCTTTAATAATTGTGAATATAATGGTTAAAGAAAAGAGTGAATCCAGTAGAATATTCGATAAAGATGGATATCGAAAGGTTTGTTTAACAATGTCAAATAACTTTTTTATCATAGAATTTTTAATTCTCATATATATATTTTCTTATTTTGAAGATTTAAAAATAAAACTATGCTTTTCATTTCAGAGAGCGGCTTGTATTTGTGTAGATTCCGAAATGGAAACTAAGGTAAATGATCTTCCTTAAAAATATGTTGTGCTGTAATTTTAAATTTTCTGATAATTTTTTTAAAAATTAATTCGGCATTTTATGTTTTATTTTTTAAAAGCGAATTTTTTTTTACAATAATATATTTTTTTACATCGAATTTAATATTGCTTTCCTTTTCACGCAAACTTATATTTTTAAGCGCCGGCAAACGGTTAATTTTCGACTTAACACATAGGTTTTTCAAAAATAATCACACAACGTTAATTTTTTAGCTAGGTTTAACTTTATTTAAAGGCTCAATCAATCAAATGTTTTATCACGAGCAGTTTCTTTATATTATGTAACTAAAACCATGACCTTCACTACAATCTCCAATATTTTTTATTTTGTTTATTATGTTAGCGTAAAACATGACACCTTTATTGCTTCCAGGTTTTACTAGTTTCTTCGAGCAAATATCCGGAAAGGTGGATAATTCCAGGTGGTGGTGTTGAGCCTGACGAACAAAGTGGTGCTGAGACTGCAGTAAGGTAAAACTTGCACAGTTTTATTTTTGAGCTATCTAAAATCCATGAAAACTTTAAGGGAAGTGCTTGAGGAAGCCGGTGTTGTAGGACGTTTAGGACGGTGCTTAGGAGTATTTGAAAATGAGGAGCATAAGCACCGTACAGAAGTTTTTGTTCTTATCGTTACTGAAGAATTGCCAGAATGGGACGATTCCAAGACGATAGGAAGAAAACGGCAGTGGTTTACTGTAAGTAGACTCTGTGAAAATTTATCATATTTCTGATTCATTAATTTAATTTTAGGTGGAAGAAGCACTGGAGAAATTGACATTACATAAACCGCTCCAAAAACATTATATTCAACAAATGATGCATAGCAAAACACTTGCGACGACGTGAAAATTCTTTAAACTTCCTATCTTTAAGTTATGCATGTCAATCTCATTGCAAATATATTTTAGCTATCAGCTGTCTGATAACTGATTTTAATCAAATGACACGTTTCGACAAAAAATTATCACAGTTTTTACTTTTATGATGACCTCAAAAAAGGAATATATGTAGTGTAACATTACTTCAAACTTTGTAATTGATTGATTGATGTCTAATCATTTTCCGAATTGAAAAATATAATTAATCGCTATTTTTGTTAAACATGAAAGGTGTGTTTAAATAGTTCATGCTGAATTACAAATTTTAATTGGTTTGGTAAGTAATAATAAAAAATTAGTTATAAATATATAAAAAGAAAAAATTCATTCAATAAGTTTTTAGTTTAATTTTATTTTTATTGGAATTTTAAAATTTTACATTTTGAGTGATTTAGAAACAACATATAATGAAAAATTATAATGGTACCATTTTTTGGTACCTCTAGACAAGCTTAAAATCTTGATGACTTATTATCATTGATTATATTATATCTTCTCTTTCGCAATTATGTAAAATATAAATGGTTTTGTCTACGAATTACGCATACAAAGAAAAACTGAATTTTCATTTGTCTTTTTTTTTGCAGAAGGACTATTATTATTTTTTTAAGTTTTTTTAAACAAGTGCAAAATTGCGACACAGTTTTGCGAATTAAAGTTATAATTTCACTATGAATAATATATTGATAGAGGAATGACTTCCAAACAAAAACATTAAACTTAATTGTCTCAAGATTAAGGGTTCATAATGTATATATATATACTATATAGTATAATCATTTGTATAAGAAAGCTGTTTATGTAACTTAGATAATAACGACAGAGATTTTTAAATTTTTTCTTCAAATTAGCTGTCATTTGATGGATCAACTTTCCTTTCAGATTTATCTCATGATTACTTCACATTCTTTTTTCTTCATATGTTGAAGCTAAATCTAGAATTCATTTTTTTTCTATTCATCGTCATTGTTTTAGTCATTTGCATTATTAAGACTATTTTTCCCGTTAAAAGATAAATATTTTTGTTGTAACAATTAGCTTGTGATTTCATCATACTCATATGTTGTAGATTAATATAATGTGTTTCATTTTATTTTTTGCTTGTTCCTTATCCAAATTTTTCCGCAACTGAGATATATATACTTCGACACGATGTTAAAATTTATAACTATGTTATTTAAATATTTCCTTAGAGTCGTGACTTTTTAAAAGATGAATTTTTCTCCTTTTTTTAGTATTGCAAAGGATGTTTTTTTTCCTTCTCAAAATGTTTTTTTTAAATAAAAGACCATGAGATATATGTTTTTTGAAAATGCGAATTCCACTTCAATCTTCCTCAAATGATTTCTCGAAGAAAAATTGGAGTTAATTTAGGATTTTCCCTTTCAATTTTTGCAGTAATGCAAAATTTAACATTGAAAAATTAATCGTCATAATTACATATTTTAACGGTTGATACGAATCATACATGTGTCATCATCACATCATACAATCGAATTGAATTTATATTTCCTCGTTTAAACTCGAAAGAATCGATTTGAATTAGATATTGGAAAGAAAGACTTCACGGAACCAGCAGCTGGAGCTGCTGGAGCGGCCTGTGGTGGCGGCATATATCCAGGTGGAGGTCCATAATATTGAGGCGGTTTTTCTTCGCCCATAAACTTGGCTAAAAATCGAATTGGTTAGTTATTTAAATTATAAAAAAAGTCTATCTTACATCCAATATATGCTACGATTATTAGTCCAATAACTCCCATGATTATCATCATCTGCAAGTTAAAAGAAAACATTTAAAATAATTCTAACTACATATTTTGTCTATATGAAAATTTGTACAACCTTCAAGTTTTGAAGCCAAAATTTTCTTTTCAGCTTTCCAGCTTGCTGCTCGAATTGAGATGCCCCTTGTTGCAATGCATCAGCTCGATCATCCAATTCCGAAAGCTTCTGATCCCTTTCTAGAACCTTTTCTACGTTCGTTTTCATGATATCTACAACCTTTATAAGTCAAATTATTATTAACTCTTTAATGAATCCATTAGTAAAGAAAATTACCTCATCAACCTGCGCCTGAGTTTGCTGAAGTCGTCTTTGGGCTGCGATTTGCTGAGGAGTTCTAATAGAAACAGAAGACCAAATTTAATTAGGATTTAAAAACACTGTGTCCAATATCCTTAACAGAGAAAAATAACGATTGAGATTGGTTGTCAAAACATTGATTTTTTTTAGATCAATCAGTTGGATTTTATCTTTGAGATACAAGAACATGAAACTTTGTTAATTTTCTAACCTTGGTCCTCCCACAACTTCACCATTTTCTCCAGTAGCTGGTTCTGCGGGAGCAAGACTATTTGGATCAGGTCCAGGAGCAGCCCTAAAAGAAAATATGTGAATTGGATTAATAAAGATAACTTAACTCATAGTTTCATTAAGAATTTTATCTATTTCAAAAGTGTCAAGCATAGAAATGCTTCGTGTGTAGTCTCGGACAATATATATTATAGAAAAGTAAAAAATCGATAATTTATGTAAAGATTATAAGGTTTTCTTTCAGTGAAAATTTTAAGTCTTTTGGAGGAAATTCAGCACCATTTAAAATATCGTTGATACTTACATTGCCAAAATCTTTTAATTTGATATCAGGAAAAGAATTAGGGGTTTAAAAAATCTTGTCGAGAACAGATTTTATAGATTTTTCTAGAGAATTGAATTGTCTGTATTTTTATGCGAGTTTGTTCGTACTGCAATGCTTGATTTGAATTTCAATTCAATATGCACAAAGAAATTAAACTTTAGAGAATATAAAACCCTCTAAAAACTTTATTTTTTGATTTTTTTTGGATAAACGTAAGTTTATGTGTGACAAATTTTTCCTTCTAGAGAAAAAAAGAATGCGCATGCGATTGGAATTTAATGTATTTCCATAATATAACATTGGAAACAAATTCGACGTGCAATTACAAGGGTTGGTGGCCCTAAAATGAAATTATTTTTTTTATGATGAATGTATTTAAGTTCTTTCGATTTAAAGGGTTAATTAAAACTAATTTTGTTAATACAAGCAAATATAAGCATATATAAAGATTTTTACTGCGCAGGTCCGTAATAAGATGTCCACAATTTTAAAAGATTTCGTTAAGAATTTTCCAGTTTTATATATTTTTCCAATATTTTCCAATATATTTATGTCAAATACATCAGTTAGTCAAAAAAAACACACTTTTTAAAATGTATTAGGTAATGAGATAATGTTATATTTACTTGTACTTTGACCTATTAAATTAATAAAAAACTGAAAAACAAGTTGCTGGATGATTTACAATCACATAATTTACGACATGGACAAAAAAAAGACACCATACAAATTTTCCTCAAAAATTTTCCTGGATTCGAAAATCAATTCCAGGAATTATGTAAAATGTCATTCAGATTAAAATTAAACCTTAATGCATTAGCTATTAGCTCCGCAAAGTTTCAAATTTTTATCTCTAATCATTCAAGAGATACGAATACCTTTCTGAAATCACAACCAAAAAAGTGTCGAAAAAAAAGGGTAAGTGACGCAGTTAATAAAATTAATTTCTCAGCATCTACTAAGTATTTCTTGACTAGGGAGGTCTTAAACTTCGCGTCTTGAAAAGTTCTAACGAAAAATAACTAAATTTTTAATATTTAATCCACAAAATTTGGATTTAGCTCTCAAAACCTTCGCGTCACTTACCCTTTTTTATTTCGTCCATGTCGTTTAGTATTTAGTTCACCATATTTATTACAACCTTTATCGGCCAATACGAAAAAACTGACATTTTCTCAAACCTCGTTTTGCTCATTATATTTTAAGATTTTGTTACTAAACATATGCTTTTCCCAAGCTTTATTTTAGGATTTCACTTGCTTTAAAGACAGTTAAAGTGTAGAACATGTGTATGATAATTTTTTCAAAGATTCCTTTATAAAGTGATAAAAAATATGACTATGATCAGAAAAGGTGTTCCTAACTTTTTATTTGGGCAATGATTTTAAAAGTTATGTATTCAGTTCCACTCATTAGCCTCATAGCAATGATTCTAATGTCTTACACTAATTACACTATGGTATACTTAAAGAGAAATAAGCGATTTTTAATTTTACACCTATTGGCACTTCCTGCGTATCCATACTCAAAATTTTTAACTGAAACTGATACAAAACAAAGAATTCCTTCTTCTAAATCCCAAATAAAATTTAGTTTTTCTTTTGATGATATTAAGCACTTCCTGCGGGTGAAAAAAAATTTAATCCTTTCAAAAGTTGCTAATGTTCTTCATCTAAAACATGCAAAAAAATTCAGATTTTTATCTTGAAAGAATCAAAAGTTATTGCAAAATCAAAAATACCCCGCTGGAATCCGCGGAAAAAAGTCAGAAATTTTAAGACTTACTTTTTCATGTTTGAGAGCAGATTACTCCATAACTATGAATGCTAGATAGTTCATGTGATATATCAAAAGACGCGGAATAAAAAGTTCTATTAAGAAAAAATGCAACCTGATTTTCGTTAATGTAAAAAACAGGAGTAAAAGCCAAAAAATAGGCAAAAAGTAAGTCTTAAAAATTTTCCGTATTGGCCGATAAGAATATTTATTTTTGCTCAATTCACTCTGTTGACAATAGGGGAAATCAATCAAATCATTTACATGTAGCAAATTACATTTTCATATAAAATTCATGCAATTTCCCAAAATTAAGTTACATTACATGTAATTTTTTGTAATTGCCCATCTCTGGTTTTACAATAAAGTAAAATAAAAATGCAAATTTGATTTTAAATACGTATCTCAATAAGTAAGGGTTTGATCTTTAAACAAAATAAAGCAAAAAAAGAGTGAATACGTTAAATTTATGCAATTCGAAATTAGATTTAAAAATAGCTAAAATAAATGAAGTACGGATTTTGTTATTAGTCTAACATTCATAATAAACACCAAAAACTTTGATTTTATTTGTTCGTATCTCAATTAACTCTACTTATATGAAATTTTGACTAGAACTTAATTTTTATACATGTCACACAAAACTTTTTCCATTGCACAGTTCCCAATTGTTTTGTGAAAATATATTGACTCAATTCTTGAAGAGCTTACACATCTTAACATGGGCAACATTAAAAGTAATCGGCCAAATCTAGCTATCTGGGAAGGAAATTGAGCACGACAGTGTTGTGCAAGCATAACCTGTAAAAAATGCAAAAAAAATCGTTAGAATTGTATTAAATCATGGTTAGAGCATTTCATCTACCTGCGCTTGATCTTGTAAGTTTTCGATTTCAGATGAAGACTTCAAGCCATTTGCGTCAGAACGAAACAGAACAATGGCCTTAAGACACGCAAATTCAGCAGGATCTACGTGAATTGCCTTAAATCGAACGAGCGTTTCATATAGTGATCTGATATCCAATGCAAGCTGTAAAAGAATAAAATTTTAATAAATGATGCACTTTTTATGGTCAATAATCTATACTTTATCTTGCTTATTATCAGGTGAGCCATTATTATTATTATTATTGCTATTCCCGCAATGTTCAGCTACAGAAAAGAGGGAACAATTTGAAGGCTCTAGAGGTAAACACCATTGTATGGCGTTTAATAAAAATAATGCGGCCCACGATTCTTCCAGTAAAATTACTTGATCACGGAAAGCTAAACTGGCAAAACTAGGCAAATTTTTGGCCCACTTCACTGCCATAAATAAGAGACGAGCGCTTGTTTCATACACTGTCTCATGTGTATGACCGTATAATGTTGGATTAACAAAATGGGGGGGAACTACCATGCTTTTCACATTTTCGCCATTTTCATTTTCATTTTCATTAGTAACTTCAATCTCAATAGAATCATCTAGTCATGTATGCGAAACAAAAATTATTGATTACAATCTTCATAAATCCTCCAAACAAATGCCACTCACCATCATTGTCGATTAGATTATTTGGAGATGCTGAACCTATTGAGGATGATTTATTCATTTCATCTTGATTAAAATTGAAGTAAAACAATAAAATTATTTTGGATTTTTTTTGAATAATTTGCTTTGGGTACCTTTAGTGTTTGTAGAAGAGGGTCCTCCATTTGGGCTGTTTGATGATATCGAGTTATTATTCGAGGAGTTATTAACTGATATAATTTGGTAATCTAGGGTCGAAAAATTATTAGTTATTAGTTAAAATAAAACAACATTTATCTTACCAGTTGCAAGCGGATGTTGGTGAGGAAGAGAATTTAAATGACTATGATGAAGAAAATGTGAAGCGGCCAAACCTAAGGAAAAAAGTCAATGTATTTTCTTTATGTTTTTCTTAAATCTTAAATTTTACCTGGCTGTGTAAGTAAGTCGTTCTGATTGTAGCGTGGAGGTGAGAGCATAGATAGTGACATTGAGCTTGTAAAGTGGGGTCTTATTAAAGAAAAAAATATCAGTTTTTAAAAGTAAAATTTAGAAAAACTACTTAATTTATTGATATAAATATTATTTTATAAATTTGCCTACCCAAAAATTCCAACGAGACTACTGTGCTCACGTAGAACTTTGTTTTGGTCTAAATCTCGTAACGACTCGGGTTTTATTGTGGCTGTATTACGGGGTTGACGTTCGTTTTGAACAGCTAAGTGATGGAGGAAAAAATTTAATTAGAATTTTTCACACTTCAACAATTTAACACATTTTTGTTACATCGCAAACAACGACGTGCATTTCAAAAAAATAATGAAAAAAATTTCCTCATTAAAATGTAGAAATGCCTTGTGGGTAAATCTCACGCTGTTTGCTGATAACGCCTTTGCGTCAATAAGTGTGGTTACGCAAATGAAGAGATAATTGTTTGGGCATAAAACGAAAAGAATATGAATATCATAAATGGGTTAAACGCAACAATTTTCACACTTAATTAATTTGATTTTCGAAAAAAAAGAAAGGATTCACGTTGCTATTCATGTGCACGTGTCACATTGGTGACTTCAAAGCAGAGCATTGTGCTCATGTTTCTTTTACATTTCATGCAAATTTTTACAGATACGTGAACTTTTTTACTATGTCGTCATTATAGAAGATTTTCATAATTCACTGATTACACTTCGACAATTTGCCGATTATATAATTATTATTTTATAAAATAAACTTTTTGGTTGACTTAAATATCAGAATTTCTTTCTTTTTGCTTTGTTCATATTTTTCTCCCTCACAATTTCATTTTCCTTAAATTTAATATGATTTGATTATTTAAAAGAATATTGTTCATGAATAAATAGAAAAGAATCTTCTTACATTTGGCATTCATTAAAGTTCAAAACAATTCAATTCTCCGCACGAAGAGAACTATGTGTAAATAAAGGTAAACAGCGGGATATTCATTGAAAAATAGGAGTGATTCCTTGTTCCATCGTACGCATATTCAATATGCCACAGTGAATATTCACGGAAAATTTATTTTGTGAGAAATCTCTTTTCTGACAACTTCAAATAGTTTATTTGCGATAGGGAAGAATATATGCCAACTGTTTTTGAGTGATAAACGTCATGAGTGCGACGGCAAAAAAAATTATTTCGCCAGAACTCACCATCCTTGTTCATGCCCATTGTTAAGCATTTTTTTAGTCTGCATGCTTGACACTGATTACCTGGTGAGATATAAAATTTTAGTAATGTTTTTTTTTAAAAAAAAAGATTATCTTACGGTGAGCTTTATCAACTAAACATCGTCCTGTTCCTGCTTGACACCTAAGTAAAAAAAATGGGTTAACTAAAGCTTAAACCATTTTACAAAACACTTAATTTTTATCACACGGGACCTCCAATGAAGCGCGAGAAAATTAATTAAAGAAGTGGCAATAAAACACCAATTTGTTGAAATACATTTTCCTTGCTCTGATTTCAATCACTCAAATCGACCCAAAATCGTATTATATGAATTTCATTACACAGCTCGTAACTGATTTTGAGTGGTATTAAAGTGCAAGTGATTGAAAGAGGGCTGGCATGAAGAGGGGTGAACTGAATAATGAAATTTCTGCACCCCTAATTTTTATTGTTAACTTTATTTTATTTTTATTGATAAATTAAATAATGTCGAAATATTAACTAATTGACTAGTACTATTAAAGTCACATTTAAATTTTTCACGGCCATCCTTATTAACCACACTGAATTGAAAAGCAAAACGCACTCGCCTTTACATTTGACACGGAATGGTGTTGAAAAAATTTATAGAAGAAAAATTTAACTTAAACTTTTAAAAAGTTACATAGAATTTCTTCCTTTTCTTTTTATGCAAAACGAAGGATTAAGTAAAGACCCGGAATTTTTAAATGTAATGCATTTAAAATAATTTTTTTGACACTCTCATTTCTATTGTTTGTTATTCCAAGAGGGAGAAGGCAAAAGGCGGATTTAATGAAACGGCAGAATGTACAATAGAAAATTTATTCAGAAAAAGAAGTGCCTTTTGAATTGATACTGGTAATTAAGTTACATTCTCAAAAAATTTAAAGTAATGAAAAAATGCTCAATTTAAAAAAAGGTTTCGTAAAAATCGTTTGATTTTTTTTCTATTTGAATTTGTTAACTTTTACAGATAACCAAATAAGTAAGTGTATTCTACCAACAAAAAGAAAACTTGAAAAATTTGAATTGCATATACTTTTCCTATGAGAAAATCGGACGGACAGAAAATAATTTAGATCAACTTCTCCTTTTATTTCTCAAGAGAACCTTTTAAAAAAAGGAAAACGTGAGGAAAATCTTTATGAGTAAGTTAAATTCGTGAGCACTCTTTTGAGGCGAAAAGTTCATACTCCATATACATGGAGTAAAAAATATGATGTGACTTGAATATATTCAAATTTTGTCGATTCAAAGTGGATTTTGATTCTTATACGAGACAATTGGAAAATGCGAAAAAAAATTGGTGAAATTTTCCTCATATAGGTAATTATTTGTTAAAAATCTAAAACTTTGAAATTTTTGTACTCGACTTAAAAAAAATTAACATAGTTAAATATGATACTTGTATACTCGAGTTTAATGAAAAATGTGCCATCATTCGTGATTTGTCTTTGCTAAACAATAACCCCTAATAAGCCATACATCTTTATTAAAATATATTTAAATATAATTTGGTTCCTATCAAATAATGGTTGTATAAAGGTGGTTGGTCACAGTTGGTAAAGTGTTTTTTTGACAAAAAGCTAAATTGTTATTGCTCTCAAGGGAGGGAGAATGTATAAGTAGAGGAGAGGAAAAGACATGATTTAGAGTTTTCTGGTGCTTTATATGCGGTACTTTTATCCTTTTAATACTATACTCTCTCGCCCTTTTTTAACTTCTGTATCATCCTTTTGTCAATACTTGATACGAAATATTATAAACGAATTACTTGTTAAATCCTATCAACTCAATGCATGCAGAGGGAGGAAATCGATTTTTTATTCTTGAAGATTACAGAGTTTCATTTAATCCCTTAATCACAGTATAGAAATGATTAATTTGTACGAGAGGTTAAGTTCAAATAATTTCCAAACACATCTGTTCAATTTTCATATTTAAATAGATGAGATTAAACAAGTGTCAAAAACGAATGCGAACAAAAATTTTTTGATGCAATTTAAAACATTACCTATAAATCAATTTCCTTCTAACACTTCTCTTAAAAAATCCACTGCAACCATTACAAGCAAGAATTCCATAATGCTTGCCAGAAGAAGTATCACCACACACGACACAACTTAGTCCTAAAGTATTTTGGTGATTTTTACGATTTGATCCATTTCTGTCTTCACTTGAAAGCTGCATTCCTTTATTTTTCATAACACTTTGTTCCGCTGACAAAATTTCCTCATTTTTAAGCGATTTTAAAGTATTTTGAGATGACCACGGAAGAATTTTAGATTGTGGATAGGAAAATAAATTAGGTGATGAAGAACGATTTTCTATCACTGAAAAAATACCAAATTAGACTCAATACTCAGAAAATATATTTTTTAATAGAAACTACACTTGAATGAATAAAAAGAGATCACTTTTAAACGAGTTAATGAATTTTTAAAACAGGTGTACGAGTGTACCTTCATTATTCGCAGCACTTGTAGAGGTTATTTCCATTTTATTAATTTTTCAAATATTTTTAAGTTAAACTTTATATGACTTAGTGTGTATTCTTGATAGTCAAAATCACTTCTGAACGTTGCAAGATCAACCAACCCACTACTAGTGAAAAGTCATGAAGCGAACCCCATTTTTCGGAAAGGAGTGTGATTCGTGATTCGTTCTTCTTTCTTGATGTTATTTTTGCTGCCAACATAAGCCACAACCTCCCTATATCCTTTTTCTATACGAAATGTCTCTCTTATATCTGCATGTGTGTGTTAGAAATCTTTAATTTTTTTTCTCTTATGAAACTGCTATTGGTTAATAGATGCTCTTAAAACTCTTACTTTTCCGTCAAAGAATGAAAAATATTTAAAAGTCATCATCACAACAATAATAGCTCTTAATACTTACAAAATTCAAGAATTCACATTGAACCTGTATGAAAAGCATGCGCACAGCATTAACTTTCTCTCTGTGATTTTTACTTATCAAATTATGAGTATGGCTTTTTATTTGACATTTACGATGCCAGACGCTTTTCCATGCTACCTAAGATTTGGCTTTGCTTGTGTATGTTTTATGGATGGATGCGTTTGCAAAACCCACCAATGATTTTTAAATCATTCGGAATGTAATGAATTTTCAATTTTATTTTTATTGACGAGTAAAGTCTAAAACCCTGTAAAGAAATTAATCCCACAAATAAAAATTAAAAATTACGGAAACAAATTGTTGATAGATGATGAGAACTCGTGATTGGTTGAAAAAAAAATATTGCTGCACTTTTCTTTTCGCATGATTCTTACTAGTAAAATTTGTTCTATTGGCGCATGCTTACTATTCACATACAAATATTCCAATTCATTTTAAACTTTAGATCAATTTAAGATTCCTCTCAGTATCTACTGCAGTAGCAAATTAATATATTTATTTCCCGAATTTAGACAATAATCAATATAAATAATTAAAATATCACCGGGTTATCTTCCTTATTCATGTAGCGGCAATTCTTGAGTCGTAGCGTATCCGACGCAAGAACTACGGTACGGACGGAAGCTGCGCTGGTTTGCGTCTGACCAGGGTCGAAAGATACCTGAGGGCTACCATATCGTTAAATACCAATACCTATTGAAGAAATAAACCTATAAAACAGTTCAGTGATGGAAAATTTTGTAAATATTCGACTATCGGGAATAACGATAATTAAATAAAAATGTACCAAATCGGTACTACTAATACCGTGAAAAAATACTAAAAGAGAAAAATTATACGCGCTATCTTATACATCACCTGAAAGAAAGTGAAAAGAAATGATATAACATATTTAAAATATTTTACTTCCACCAGTATTGTGCAGTATTGTGTATACCTTCGCAGCAATAGCTCGTTTGATTTCTTTCAAAATGACTCTGATTTTTACTTTTATAATAATTTTTTTTTCTCCCCAAGTGTTCTCTGATCTAAAAGTGCATCAAATCAGAGAGACAAGTGAGTGAGCTCAATTTTTAATAACATCTTGTCAATTTAGCTATTTAAATTGTTCCTCTTTAAAGACATCATTATGTGAACATTTAATTTCAGAAAGCTGGCTTAAAAGTTGTGAACGTTCCAATCCTAATATCAATGGCTGCTTTAGAGGTTTGTAAAACACTGTGATCTAAAAAAATATATATTTTATATAGAATATTTTTAAAGAATTTAGATAAATTTATTATTTTTTAACTTTTAAAATTTCTTATAGAAATGTTTTCTTTACTGTTACCAAAACTATCTAGAGGAATTCCCGAAATCGATATAGAGCCTTTTGAACCTCTCAAGATACCTCAAATTAATGTTGAGCGTGATGAAGAAGTCATAGCTCTTTTTGGAAGTTTTAACAATATTCAAATTCGAGGTGCAAGCAACGCGTCCGTTTCAAAAGCTGATCTAGATTTGGAGAAAAAAATTTTAAATTTTAATTTAGATTTTCCAAGACTTAAACTAAGTGCAAACTATAACTTAAAGGGTAAATAGTTTAAAATGTTTAAGGCAACAAAAATTTTAAATTTTTTTTATAGGAAATATATTTTTGCTACCTCTTGTTGGCTTTGGACACATAACCATTTTACTTAAAAATATTAAAGCTAAAATAGAATCAAAAATAAGTTTGCGGAAAATTCCTGAGGTATATCAATGATAAAATTGTTATTGATTGAGATTATCTTGATCACTCATAATTGTTTTTTTTTCAGGAAGCAATTTATATTGATTCTTTAAAAGTTAGGTTCACCGTTGATGCACTCAGAATTCACCTAGGAAATTTGTTTAATAACAACAAAGTATTATCAGCCTCTTTTCACATGTTTCTCAATCAAAATTCTAAAGAAATTCTCAAGGAATTGCAGCAAGGAATTGAAAATGGTATTTCTGATATTTTTGTTCGTATTTGGAACTCCGTTTTTAATAAACTGCCATTAAAGTTTTGGCTTTTAAGTAATTAAAAGAAATTCAATCTTTAATTTCTCGGTAAAATTTTTTAATAAAAAACTAATTTACAAATTTCCTGCTGTTATCAATTTTTCCACAAATTAATTTCAGCTCACAAATAAATACTTCAACTTTAAAAATATTATTAATTATAGCTTAAAAAATTACCGCTCACATCCATACAAACACTTTTTAGTTACTTACGCTCAAATTTTTGCAAAAATGAGAAAATCTCTCAAAACTCACAATGAAATGCAGCTTATTGAGCGTGAAGTTACATATATAAAAGGCTTTCGAAGAAACTTCAAGCTTATTTCTCTCTCAACCTTTCAGTATAGCTCAAACTATTTCTTCATCTTTCAACTCTTAAAAGTTAAAAATTTACGTTAGTTATTTTAGTATAAAATTTCGTAATAACAAATTTTTGTAAATATTTAACTCCAAAAATTATTGTGTTTTAAAAAAAATCAAAAGCATGAGAATAGTATTAAAGTAAAAAGTGAAAAATAATTTTACGCAAGAAAAAAAATTTTTGCGGAAGAAAAAATAAACATGCAATCACTCGTTTCAATACGATGGATGACGTTATCAATCACGTTATCAACTATCTTTGGATATGTTCTGTCTCAAAATTTCGATAGTAAGTAACTAAAAACAAAAATGTTCAAGTCCAATTGGGAAAAAAAATAATCATAAAATAATCAAAAAAAGCATATTTTCATTAATTTGGAATGACTAATGCAATGCTATGAAATGCGTTAAAGACCTAAAGAAAGAATAGCTCAACTAAAATATTTCTTCATATTTCATTAACTAAAACGTAAACCACATGTTGCACAAAAATAAATTTGCTGGAAAGTTTAAAGTAGATTTTCATCATTTTTAACATCATTTTACTTCTCTCTTACTCTCTTTTGCTATATGTTAAATGCACATAGTAAAAAAGTATTCAACTGAACTACTTGCCTGTTTCTCGTTATTTTCAATTTACTATTAAATGAAATTACATAACTTTTTAATATATTTCGCATTTCTTATTAATCAATTCATGTACATATTTTTATTTTAAACAAAAAATATTTATTCATATATGAACCAGTTGAAAGTTTTCGTACTAACAATAAGTTAATAAAAAAATGATCTTCATTTGTATAACCTTGCACTAAAAACATATTTAGTTCTATAATCATAAGTTTCGTCTTTAAAATATCTTCAAAGCTTTTTTTACAATGCAATGTGTATTGTTGCGACGCCAAAAATTTATCTTATAAATTAAATTTCATAATTTATCCCTGAAAGATGAGCAGGTTTTCGAAAAGTAAAAAATCTTTAGCTTTCATACGAAACGGCATGAAATATATTCAAGGTCCATACAATCATCATCTTCAGACCTTCTTGCAAAATATAAACGTTTTTCATTATTTATGCTTTATTCTTCTCCTATATAAAAAAATTGTATCTTGCTGGTATCTCTTTTCAAAAAGAGTGAAATGTTCAAGTCAATAAGACACTTTGACATTTTGGTCAGAAGCGAAAGTATGCTCTTTAAAATGTAATGTTAAATCTGCAAATCTATGAGCAAGGTCATTTTTTAACTAGGCGGTTTAGACCTGGCAAGCCGCCCCGTAATTTAAATGTATGTTACATTCGTCACTCTAGACATTAAAATTTTGAAATATCTTCATTCTGTAAATTTCTTTAATAACCATAAATTTTCTTGCAACTTTCAACAAATTTCCTTCCTCGTGCTCTTAGATTTAACCCCTACCCAGGATGTTTCACAAAATTCAATACTTAGTAATCAAATCAACCTCATAGGGAAACGACCAACGTATATCGTATTTTTAAATTATTGCAGCTTTATATAAAGATTTTGTGCTGAGTCATCGTGTCATTGGTCAAGTTGATCAGTGGCATGGGTGTGTTTCACTGTGGAAACGGTGTGAAATGAAACATGCCTGCTCTCGCGTCCTGTGTTCAAATCAGGTAAAGGTCGCATGATGATCTTTTTCGCTCGAAAGTTAATTTCTCAGCATCTACTCACTGATTTCGGTCTGTGGACTGGTCGTTAGGTGGATTCGCGGGAATCTTACTGGAGCGGCTTGCGTTCATAGAATGTGAGTAGGACCTTTGATGAATAACGCTTGACGTAAACGAGATTCAGAAAATGTGGGAGAACTTGCTCTGTTGAGAATCGGCCTTTCCTATGATAAGGTGGTGACACTACATAGAAAGTTCATGGAATGACACTTAAATAGCTAAGACTAAAATGTTAAAAATTTAAACTTAAAATTCCCCGAGAAAAATTAGTTATTTTTCTAAAATTTCGACAATAAACAAATCATGAATTCAAACCCTTGCAAGGGCTTGCACCGAAAAAATTAAAAAGTAAATTAGCAAGCTGAGAACAAAAATTCCCAAATTAAATGTTCAACAGCTTTGTAACTGCAAAAGAGAACTTCACAAATTCCGCAGTTTTCTTCTTATTTTTAACTGACAATATTTCTGAGTTCCCTATGAGGCAAATCAATTTAGAGATACAACATACAACTCTGTTTGTTTATAATAAGGATACCAACTCAGTTATATAAAAGTAACAAGACTTGACAAATTTATTCAGCCTTGTAATCAAAATTTATTAAAATTCAGATTTTGTGATTATATTATATGGCTTGCAATATAAGTTTTTTTAACATTTCTTCTTGAACGGCAATGATAAGTTACAAAACTGTATGTTTGATTAAATGATTCAAGTACAATTTGAATTAGCTGCAAGGTTAAAACTCGTAAGTTTTAAAGCCTTCGTAGATAGTGTTAAATTCCTTTTATAATTAGTATAACTTTTGATGAGGATGAAAAAAGTAATAATTTAACAAAATAATAATGTTGTCATTTATGTTAAAGTATATCTCGATTGCCATTACGTTTCCGCTTCAAACTTCATACCAAGGCCAATTAAGTATGAAGTATATGAAATTCTGTTGGAAGTAAGAGAGTATAATTTATTCTATAAAATACTTTGCAATAAAATTACAATTCCTGATTGAAGAGCTTAGCTTTAAAATTTAATAAAATAAAAAATATCGTTTAAAAAGTTTCTTATTTACATCCCATTAGTGCACCATGCTATGTGCAATTTTAACTGCAAAATTTTATTTAAAGCTTTTTACGTCTGACCTTCATAAAAAAATATATTTGTGAACATTTAATTGAATTTTTGTTTAACGGAAGAGCTTTGAGTTTTTAATTTTAATTTACAAAATACTTGTATCATCGTTTAGAGATTATAATTTTGTCTAAATGTATTTTATCATATTTATTTTTTAGCAAGTTTCATCCAAAAATGCAGTCGAAGTGATCCACAAATAAACACCTGTTTAAAAAATTCATTCAATGGATTGAAACCCTACCTAATCACAGGAATTCCTGAAATCAATCTCCCATCCTTGGAACCTTTAAAAATTGAAGCTCTAGGTATTGAAAACAATGCGGGAAACATAAGAATCAAAGGACTCTTTACTAACGTAGTCAATGCAGGTTCCTCCAATTTTACAATCAAAGAAGTTAGAAGTGATTTGAACGTAAATATTATCTTAATAGCATTTACAAAAAATGATAATTAAATTTTTTTAGAAACTCCGGCTTGATTTAGGGCTTTATCTCCCTCACATAAGATCAAAGGGTCGATATGAAGTGAGTGGACAAGTTCTTTTGCTGCCAATTTTAAGCAATGGCGAATTTATTGCGGAATTTACTGATGTGAATGCTATTGCGAAAATCTACGGAAAGCCAATTAATAAAAATGGAGATGCCTATATGAATATCGATAAAATGGTGGTGGACTTTGTAATGAAAGGAGCTCGTTTCAAGGTTCGCGATAACCTGAATCAACAATTAAATGAAGTTATAAATCAATTTCTCAACCAAAATGCCCATGAACTAGTTCAAGAGATGCGTGTTCCCGCTTCACAGAGCTTAGCGAAAGTATTTAAAAAATTTCTTGATATAGCATTCATAAATGTACCATTAAAGGTTTGGCTCACTGATTAAATTGTCAAAATCAAAGAATAAATCTTAAACAAAAGATTTTTATCAAGCCTGTTTGTAGTTTAATCAGATATAATAAAACTATTTAGTATTATATTATTTCTAACACCTTTATTCATTTTTAAATGAGTTTGTCATGCACATCTATTCTGCATTGGGATTTTTATTTTTATTTTTTATTTAAATTGTAAATATAATTTGAAAATTGAAAGTAAGCGAATTAATAAAATTGGGATAACAAAAATATGTGGAGCTTTTATACTATCTCCGAAGAAAAAATGATATATAGGAGTTAAACACGGCGTTTTCCTGTGATTATTCAATAATGATTAAAAGTTATATTAGGGATGCAAAAATAGTCATGAAAACATTATGGTTTGTTATGAAATAGCAAAAAATGGTAAAATAGTTTAAGAACACTTACACTCAACGTTTCATCAATTTTACCATAACAATGTAAAATTTTCCGATTCAAAATGTTGTGTTTTAAAACTTAAAATTGCGGACAGTTTAATAATTTAACAAGAGGACACTTTGTTTCTTAAAAAAAGAAGTAATTAAATTATAAAAACTCAACGATGTAATATGATGACTATTTAATGTGTCAGTTTTACATGCAATGTAATAATTAGAAATATTTAATCTCGAAGTAGATATTTTAAATATGCTTTTCATATTTTTCTTTTAAAAGTCAACGAAAACATTCAGTTAAAAAATCAATTTTCATCGCTCGTTGATTCGTCATTTTCATCATTTTTCAAGAACTTAATGAAACCTTGAATGCTTTTGAGCGCAACACCTAAAAAAGAAAGGAAGAAAAAATTAAAATTAAATTATTATTAAATATCAAATTGTTATTATTTTACCTTTTCCTTCTTGTTCTTGTCGATTATCATGCCACTTGAAGAAAGCAGACTTTGATAAGGCAACATTCTCGTATAAACATGTCAAAATATCGTTAAGGCAGCCATACGGATGCTCTAGCTTATTAATATAGTATTGAATAACTTTTAAGCATTGAACTTGATCTTCCTCTTGTTTTTCAACAAAATGCGACAGTACTTGCGACAAAGAATCAAGCTTTTCACGTTCAATAGCGTACGATCCGTCATCTTGTTTTACAATGCAAATTCTCAAAATCAGTTCCATTAGCATACCTATGAAGTTTGTGTTACGCTCCTTAATGTTTTCCTGTTACAAAAAAAAATATTAATAGCACAAGTCATAAATAAAAAAAATTACATTAATCCAGGCAATTATCTCATCAGTATTATTTTCATTTTTAAGCATCTGTTCAATGGAACTGTTGACAATTTCATCTGAACTAACAGCATCTTTCTCCGAGGATTGCATGAGGTAATCAAAGTTCTAAATAAAAATTTTTTTTATTAAATTTCGCCATTTTTGAATTTAAAGTTTGACTTACATTTTCCTTAAGAAATGAACTTAAAGATAGGTTGCTTTCGCTGCCAAAGAACGATTCAAAGTTTATATTTGATTCTTTGTGTAGTTGAACTAACGTTTCCTGGCTAAATTTTTGCTCGATAATTTTGAGTGTGTTTTTCAGAATTTTTTCACCGTTTTTGCATTCGATTTGAGGTTTTGATATTTCCAAAAAATCTTTAAACCCAATTATGCGTTTGATTAAGGGTAAGGCAACATATTGGCCAATATAGCTGTAGACAAGAGGCAAATCACAAGCTAAGTCCTGGGCAAGGTCTAATGTTTCTTTTAGGGCATCTAAAAGATCGCGAGTCATGATGATATTTCGACTTACGCCTTCACATATTATTTCAGTTAACTGCATTCTTTCGATATCGTGTTGATCAAAAGCCCAGTTGTACAAAAGGACAATTGAATCTTTTGTTATTCTAAATTTTTTTAGCTCCTCAATGACCTCTTCTAATGTTATCTCCTTCTGTTCATAACCAGTAAGGGAACACTTCAAAATATTGAAGACTTTATTGGGATCGTTAATAAGTGGCCTCTCCTGTATAAATGCATCGGAGTATTGCATTGGGCGAGCTGGAGCTGAAGTCTTCCTTGGCAGTGTTGAAGATTTTGATGGAAAGTCATTTGGTCTTTGTTGCATAAATTGCATACTTTGCCTATGTGGTCTATTTTCGTAGTTTTGCGGACGATTAGAACCGTAGTTTTGATTTTTTCCACCTTGAAGGCTCTTCGATCCAGCAGAACGATTATTATTTCTATTATTGCGATTGTTTTTGTTTCCATCAAATGAACTTCCGCTAAATCTTCCATTATAATTGCTATTCCGATTAGATTCCATAGAGTTTTCTTCCTCTTTCAAGCCAGCAAAGCGGTTGCTCTGATAATTTTGAAAGTTTGTGAAATTTGATGGCTGTCCAAGTTTAATATCATCATTCGCAATGGGCAATTTTAGTGAATCAAATTTCACAGGCCGTGGTTTCGAGTATGAGGATATGCTCCAGCCCTCATCATTAACAGCACCTGTTCGTCTCCCCCTGTTCGCTTTTTCATCGCGAATTGCATCTTTATTATCCATTTCTTTTATAGCATTCTCAAATATAACTTGTTGCTTTATTTCATCCATTGTCAATGGCTTATTTTCACGTTGTAACCTTCGTGGTGTCCAGCTATTTAATCTTAGTTCTATAACATCTTGTATCATAAACCTGATTCTGGAGCTGATTCCGATAGGGTTATTTTTATCAGCCAATTTTTCAAGCATTACGAAAAATTCAAATAAATCAACCTTATTTTTATCCAATTTTTCCAGTCGTTTTCCAACAGTGCTTAAAAGTTTACACAGGCACTCTAATGTCTCTTCGCTGCACATTGAAGGATCTAAAAGATGTGTTATGCAAGAACGCATTATCTTCGAGGTTAACATTTCAATTTTATAAAGTTCTCCAATAAAATGAACTGTGCCTACCGCACGCTTTCTTAAATTCATATTTTCTAACTCAAATTCTGCTTTCATTTCTTCTTTTCGAGTTTGATCTTTCTCATTTTCAATAGCTTCTAAACGAGCAGCTGTATTTTTAACAAGTTCATTATCACGATGTTTTTCAAACTCTCTTTGACATTGTGTGATTAGCCTTTTCTTGAAAACAGCCTTTTGTTGATCATTATTCGGATCCAATGGCACAATAAAAACATCAGATACTTCCTTGCATAAATTGGCATAGCTTGATGCATAGCCACTTTCCAAAATTGCCTTTTCAAAAACCAGCGATATGCAACTGTCAAGACGAGCTACCGTATCAATTTGAAGAGTTTTTAATTTATCGATTAAAGTGAAGAAATTTTCGGGAGTGAGCTTATTCAAAATGCTTCTGAATTGTTTCAATAACTCTGCAGTTTTTTTCTCTCCTTCCGGTATTTCTTGAAATGTACTAGTTAACATTTGAGGTTTCCATGCATTCTCAGCTTCTTTCAGAACCACTTCTTCGTTAGACTGGAGTCGTAATGTGATCAATGCACCGTCCCTTCGATTGCCCTGTTGAGAGCGTCGTCCAGTTTCAATCGATCGTTGCTTTGGTCGGCTTGAAGTGCTGGCATTCATGTTCATGAAAGCAGGGGCAATGACATCAGTTCTTGTTTTTCTATGAAGAGTGTTTTCTAACTCTGATTTCTCCGTAAAAAGTAAATTTTTGACTTCTCTCTTTAAATTTGGTACAATAGTGGAAGCATCAAATTGTTTAATTTTTATCAGTTGATCTCGTGTATATCTCATATTTTCAGAAGTACTAAGATTATTGTTACAATCTTCGTCGTTTGGTGCTTTTAAAGTTACATTTAATTCATCTAATTTTTTCGTTTCAGGCAAAACATCCGTTGATGTCAAGACTATATCATTATTATTATTTACAGCATCCTTACAAGTTGAATCCTCTAGAGTTATTTCAAGTTGTAATTCATTACGGTCTATTATTTCAAATGTTTCAGTAAACTCATCACGATTATTTTGATCTATGGTTGCCATTATGATGGACGATTAGCAATGTGTTAAATTAACTGATGATAAACTAATGAATGAAGATTTTAAGTTGCAAAAAAATCGAATGAAAGGACCTTTAATGACGAATCTTCATTGTCAATCTAAAAGAGTAAGGAAAAACTTTTTAATGTTTTAATTGAAAATTTCGTTTCTAAAAATATTCTTGAGTGACATGCTTTAATTTTGGAAATGAAGTTTTTTTAATAAAATCTTTTTATTTCTTTTGTATTTTGAGAAACGATTTGATTATTCTTTGCATTTAATGCGACTGATGTGTGCGAAATTACACTAAAATACCTATCGTTGTATGTGTTAATGTTACTCGATTAACTCAAGAAAAATTGCACGAGTTAAAAAGATAAAGACTTAGAATTTCGAACGACTGTTTTAGCCTATTATCAGTGACTTGATAATTTTTGGTGTGTTGTTAGGATGAAGAAAAAAATAGCATACGCATTCCAAGAGGAAAATTGTCGAGCAATAAATAACCTTCAACTTTAATTGCAGCTACGCACACTTAAAAAATCTCGACATATAAGTAAAGATTAAAATATACTTTCGATTTTTTTTTTATAGAAAAACTAAGTTTCTCTCTAATGGTGTCCAACTTTTAAAATTATATATACTTTCTATTTTTATCTAGTTTTGGTCTTAGATTTAGTGTTTTTGAAGTCATAGTAATTTTTAAAAATTTAGCTTACATTCCTTTAAAATAAATTTGAATTTTCTCTTAATTTTTGCTTAGAAGAGAATACACTTTTTCTTTCTTAATTTCTTTCTAATGTAAATTTTTTACGTCTTGTAATATCTTTTATATGATAATTTAGAGTTTTTGTATTTTTTACTACAAATTTATAATTTTTTAGTCCAAATTTTTTCTTCTGAAAAATGTGCAGAACAAGTTATTTAAACTATTTCGTAATCTTTAGCGTGGTTTTCGATAGTGAAAATTAACTCTTTTTTGCCTTAAATGTTGAAACTATTTTAAAACTTATAAAATATACACTGTTATGTTTTTATCACATATAAAAATGTATTTACTAAAGCAAAAATATATAGTAAAGTTTTAACTGAAAAACGAGCTATAAGCCGAAGGGTTAGGTTTCGAGAAAAAAATTAAGAAAAAATTACAAAATTCGTTTAAAATTCATTCAAGCAGTATAAGTTTTACTAAAAAATTGGAAATTTTTTTTGAAAGAACATTAAACAAATAAATGAGTGTTTGACTTTCCAATATTCTGTTAGTTAATTTTTTCTATTTTCCAGCAACCATCAATATTTCCTTCATTCATTGGGAATGAACAAATATTATTAAGATTTTATTTTATATACAATTAGATAGGTTGAGGAAAATTTTAAACGAAGTTTCAAAGTTCAAAATTCCGAGGGGACAGAAAAATGATAAGATTTGTCGTCGACAAATTTATAATTTTACAGAGTTACTCTTTTTTAACTCGGCTCAGCTCACTTAAAAATTGTCGAAGAGTCCATTCAATTATTAATTGCGGCAGAATCACAAGCTTCAGGAAAAACTGCATTTATTTAATTGCGAAAGGATGTGTTAGACTTTAAAAAGTGGTACTGTAAATATCGATTTGACAATAAGTGAGTACTTTCATCTTTTTAATTTTTTTCAATTAAATTTCTGCTTAAATTGAAATTTACACGCGGTTTAAGAATTTGACTTTACGCTGTCATCGTCGTTGTGAACTTTAATCGAGATTGTGAATAAACAGAAAACACTTTTTATTACCATTAAAAAAGATGACAAGATAAGTGATTGTAAATGAATAATAAATTTAAAAATATTAAAAACCAAGGAAACATTTTATTTAAATTTTAATAAAACAATAAAAACTACTTATTGAGTTCATGGATTTTTAAATGCTTATCGAAAAAAAATTCTTTCCAAGATTACAACAGAAAGTGATTTAAAGGTCAAATACAATTATCTTATGCTTTATGCTCGAAGAGAGCTTTCGAAGAATCTTTATTGATTCAATGATATTTTTCAAGTAAAAAGTAAATTTAGCGGCAAGACAGGAGCCAAATATTACATAACAATTTTTTTCCTGAACGACGGATGACGTTAGCAAAATTTTCTTATTCAAGACGATGTGATGGTTCTAATGATGACGTTTGGCGTTTGGCTTAGGTAACAAATTGGATAAATGATTAAAAACCAATATGACCTAGTGGCACAAATTAATTAATCATTTATTGCGCTAGTCTGAATTACTCTAGTCATTAAAAAATAGTAGAATCAAGTGGCGCACGCACTGATATACTTATTGACTGCAATAAATTTTATTTATTTAATAAAATTCTTTGACATTGATAAATGTCTTTTTTAGTATAGTAAATTTTTTATGCTCGTTAACTGATTTTGATCAATTTGAACAGACAATTTTCAAGTCAAATAATCAATTAAGCGTGAAAAATGACCTGTGCTCTTCACACATTTTTTCAAAATTGAAACGGTAAGAAGTTTATGTTCTATTTAATATCCGAGGCACTTGACTAGTAAATAAATTTTCATGGTCAAGCAAGTGCGTTTAAAATACTTTCACGAAACTCTGCAAATGATTTTATTTTCTTCCTAACGACGCTAGAAAATGTGTACTCTAATTATAGATATCTCTCGGAGACATTGTATTCTTTGCATGAAAAAACTGGCTTACTCCTACATTTCAATTATCATATATTATTCAAATTTAAATTTAAAATCGACATTAAAGCGTTCGAGCAAAGGCCAAATTGGAGTTGGATGGGGAAAAATAGCGAAAAATGAATGACCTGACTCAGCCGGCGAATAACTTTTCCTTTCACAAAAATACAAACACAATCACGTGCTGCATAATATTTGCCTTGCCTCCATTTTCTCAGTTCCGAAGGTTGAACCATATATGCTAAAAATATAAAATGAATGACTGATGCTAAAAATATAAAACTTTTCTCAAATATTTTCCTCAAGCAAACCGTTAGGCGCATTCATTTTCATTAATAAAAATTTGAAACAATATTTTCATTTCTTTAATCCAAAGCGATTGAATAAAATCAAGTTCTTGATGAAATTAACAAATTTAGTCGTTATGTGAGATAGCGGGCGTGAGATATCATGCAAGTAAGTCGACTGATATAAAGTAATTCCATGACGAAGGTCGGAAATTCTCAGCAGTGTGTATAGCTATAACTCCCATTAGTTGATGCTAAAAATGACATAAAATGCTAAAAATAAAACTCATTTGTATAGTGCATACGGTAGCTCTTAAAAAAATCCGTACTATAATCAGGTGTTTGAACTTTGTAATATCTGATCGCGTATCACGTGGTAATATTTACAATCAAATATTTCTTTTTCGGCTTATATATGTACTAAGGTGGTTATCTCAAGTCTCTTTGACTAAAAATATTTCCAAACAAATAGACTTAAAGTGAAAACTACATCATCACACATTTGATTTCAAAAATAGTGTCAAAATGTTTTGTTAAACTGCATTAAATTAAACTTTCTATCGAGTTATGCGTATGTGACATTAATTACTTTGAATATATATGTGTTTATATATTCATATGCGACACTCGAATTTAGTATAAATTTGTAGCCTGATCGATTTAAATTGATTAATTGGCAAAACGTATTAATGAGTTAGTTTCACACATCTGAATAAAAGACATCATATGACTTTAACGTGAACAGTCAAGCCACATTCACATCTATATTAATGAATTTTTTCCATAGGATATCCGTTACTGCCGTTTTTGCATTTCATTTTTTAATTCACAACATTGCCCACTTTGGTTTAAAGTGAGCCCAATGAAAGATGTCGAGTCCGGAGAAGAAGGTTGAACAGTTTCAGCAGGACAGAAATGGAGACGAAGCACTACCGTAAGATTTAGTTTTTTGATAATTTTTTTCGCTTTAGACAATAGTTTAATTCTTTTTTAGATCTGCCAGAATAAAGAAGTCATATTCTCTGAGCCAAAGGATATGCGGCTTCTTAGGATGCTACTGGCGATCTATTGTCGTTGTTTTGGCACCATTAATATTTTTGCCTGTTATGTTTAGTAACGATGATCCTAACCTAGTGAAAGCTTATCGATGTCTTTATGTCGTCATGGTAATGACAATTTACTGGGTTACTGAAGCACTTCCATTACCTATCACGGGTATGATCCCAATGGTTGCGTTTCCACTTATGGACATACTTGATACTGACCGTGTATGTATGATGTACATGAAAGAAACTATGATAATGTTCATAGGTGGCTTGATTCTCGCACAAGCTGTTGAATACTGTAATCTTCACAAGCGTGTTGCGTTAAAAGTAATTTCTGTCGTCGGTTGTAGTCAACGTCGGTTGAATTTTGGACTTACAGCGGTAAATACACATTAGACATTAATTTAAAAAAAGGATAAATGTTTTAAATTAATCTAATTTTTTTTGTAACTAGGTAACTATGTTTGTTTCAATGTGGATTTCGAATACAGCGGCGGTTGCAATGATGTGTCCAATTATGCAAGCTGTTTTGGAAGAATTGGAAAGACAGGGCATTTGTAAAATGTACGTCGAGAAGAAGAAAGCTAACGAAGAGGAGGGAATGATATCAACTAAAGATGATGAAGAGCCTCCGATGCCAAGTAAAACTACAACTTGTTACTTCATTGGAAGTGCTTATGCGGCCACTTTGGGAGGTGTGGGCACAATTGTCGGCAGCGGTGTCAATTTAACCTTTAAAGGCATTTACGAGACTACTTTTCCAACTGCTCCCGGCTTAGATTTCCCTAAATGGATGTTTTACAGTAAATAGTTTTTGATTTCATAACTTTTATATGGTTTTTAAACTAAGCTGTTTTTAGATGTACCTGGAATGTTGATATTCACATTTTTGACTTGGGTGAGTAAAGAAACTAATATTTTTTTTATTTTTCCCATTCGAAAATGCACAGAGATGAGGATTACAAACAAAACTACATGATATATGTCGATGTGCAATTTAATTGTGAAAAATTATAAGAATTTTGTACGAAAATGTGATTAGTTAATGTAGTTGCTCATTTCTGTAAATACGATCGGTATTATAATTTTCAAATGCAAGTAGGTTTATCTTCAATGGTTATACATGGGCATGTTCCGACCAAATTCTCCAGAAGGTAATTTTTTCCACAATAGTTGAAACTGAGCATTAAAAAATTAAACCACCAATACTAATATTGTAGCAAAGGAAGCCGATATCGGAGAAGAGGGGGAGAGAGTGGCACGACAGGTCATTGAGCTACGTTATCGCGAACTAGGCCCAATTACCTCGCATGAAAAAGGAGTTGCCATTCTATTTATTCTTGCAGTTCTTCTTTTCTTCTTGCGTGCACCAGGATTTATGGTGAGTGAACCTCAATGACCAAAAATAATCTCGATGACAAAAATTCAATATTATCAATTTTTAGACCGGATGGCCGGAACTGTTGGGTGTTAGCGTGTTAGTAAAATATTTTAACCAGACCTAAAGTCTTTTTAGTTACAAATAAATTTATTGCTTCTTTGCAGTAAAATTAAGGATGGCACACCAGCCATATTAATTGTTATTGCTTTCTTCATGTTTCCTGCGAACTGGAGATGCTTCCGTTTCTTCAAATCAACAAGCAAACCATTGCCAACAGCTGCAACTGGTCCATTGCTTACGTGGAAATACATTAATGCAAAGACACCATGGTAAGTTTTTAAGACTAACATTTAACCCATTCAAAATATACTATTTTGAATCTCAATAGGTCTCTCGTTTTCTTGCTCGGAGGTGGTTTTGCTTTAGCTGAAGGTGGAAAAGTCTCTGGAATGTCTCGAATGTTGGGTAAATTATTATTTTAATCAAGCTGAAATCTGAAAATTTAAAACATTAATTTTTTTAAGGCACAAGTCTTCAAGTTTTCCAAAACTTCCCATTCTTGGTTTTATTGTTCTTAATCTGTTTAGTTTGCCAAACTCTGACAGAATTCACAAGTAATGTGGCTATTGCTAACGTTATCTTGCCCGTTCTCGCCGAAATGGCGCTTGCGATCGGCAAGCATCCCATGTTGTTGATGTATCCTGCCGCACTTAGCTGCTGCTTCGCTTTTCACATGCCGGTAAATTAAAAAAGAACAAAAGTTTTGGATACAAATTTGATTATTTAAATTTTAATAGGTTGGTACACCACCAAATGCAATTGTTGCTGGCGTTGGAAACATTCGCACAAAAGATATGGCAAGTTAATTTTACACAATTTAATTTTTAGAACCTCCGTAATTGTTGTTTCAGGCGGTTGCTGGTATTGGTCCCACAATTTTCACTCTGTTCGTTGTCTGGGCTTCTTTTCCAACGTAAGTTAAATAAACTCAAAACACAAAAAACTATTCTAACGACAAAAAAAAAATTTTAAAGATGGGGCGCTATCGTTTATCCGGAACTAGCAGAATTCCCCGAATGGGCACAAGTTATTGTTAACTCATCAACAACAACTTCTACAACATTAGCTCCATCATCCATGTTTAATGGAACTTCGTGATTAAATTAAAGCTAATTGACATAATTTAAAAACGACAAAATAGTGATTTTACATCGCAAATCATTTTCCTGTCAATTGATCAGTAATACTTAGTACGACATGGTCGTAGAAAAAGAGAATTTATAACAAATTTCAAATTTCTTCAGTTTAGAAACTTTCAATGTTCTCCAATCAATTTTTAATGAATGAAGTCCTTACATTTACATCTTTCACTGCCTATTTAAACTCAATTAAAGTTCATTTGAGTTAAAATTTAATAAAAAACTATTTTTGGTGAGAATTTTTTGCTCACTTTGTTTACATCAAAAACGTAAACATTGCGATAATTTTTGCCAAATCGAAAAGTAATTAATTTATTCTAGCGAATTTGATGATTAAATCTTGAATATTTTTGGTCAGAGAGTGAGCTAAGAGTGTTTTCTAAAATATTAAATGATTTTCTAAATTTATTTTTCATTTTAAATAGCATAAAAAAGCCGATTCTGAAATCGCTCCAAAATGTACTCTAATTAACAAAATATGAAATTATTTTGGTGCTATTGCATAGAAAACTAATGTTATCAATATGTTCTAAAGAAATAATGGCTTTATTCTCACTCCATCATAAGTAAATTTGAGCTCAAAAACTTTCGTTTTGTCGTATTGGCGTTTCCAGCAGTGCTTGCAACCAATATCCAGTAGTAAAATTAAAACTTCATTTAATATCTATAACTAGGCAAAGTTTCAAATTTTTATCAGCGAGCATTCAAAAGTTATGAATACCTTTTTGAAATCGCGATTAGAAATTCTCTTTTTTTAAGACTAAGTGAACCGAACAAATGAAAATTTCAAAAATTAATTTCTCGAGAATTAGTCATCCAAATTTAATAAGTGAGGACTTTATCGACGCGTCTTGAGAAGTTCTATCATAAAATAACTATTATATTAATGTTAAATTAATAACTTCGAAGAAAACTCGAAAAAAGACCTGGTTCACTTAGTCTTAAATTTTTTTAGTCCATGTCGATTAGTATTCATGTTTTTAAATGTTCACTCATATGAAAGGAAACTATAGAAAAGGAAAAGAAAACTGTTTAATTTAGACATTTAGACTAGGACTAGACGACGACAAGGAGATGAAATTCCAGTACATTTTTGTTTTTCTCTTTTGAAATAACTTTAATGTTGAGAACGTTTTATGATTTTTGTAATCATAACATCTGGGATTTACCTGTCTTGTGAAGTTCCTAGCAGAAAGACGCCCTACTTCTTATTTAAACAAGAAATTTATTAAAATGCAACGTATAAATATTAGTAACTATTTCCGTAATAATATATCTGATTTAAACGTTGATAATCGACTCTCGGGGTGAATAGAGTAATAAATATCAAACAAATATATATATTTTTGACTGAAAATACAAAAACTCAACAAATTTTAAACTGGTGTATTTTTTGGAACACGGACAGTGGTTAAAAGAGTGACATTAATGGTAATTAAAAAACAGAATACAGGAGACAATGAAAAATATTAAATATTCCATTGTTTTTCTTTCCTTTCAGCATTAGGTCATGAATTCTAATTTCACTTATTTACCTTTAGGAATATAGCTGCTGCGCTGGTATAAAATTTAAATGGATATGGATTGACATGCAGAGTTGGATATAAATGTTAGAGACATGAATTTTGAAATTTCCACTTTATTCTTATATAATTTTGCCTTCTACACTTTTACTGCCAATTTTAAGAGTCAGATGAGGATTCCAGATTGATTTTAGTCAATTTCATTTTTAAAAAAGGGATGTAAATGCACAGGTGTAAAAAAATAAACTGGGGCTTAAGTAACTTTGCAGTTAGGTTAAATGCAGATGGATTGAAAAAGTTTACTGCTGGTGATCCCATTTGAAGAATCATCATCCTGAGTTAAGAGGCAGCGTTTTTTTGACATGATTAAAATTATTCATAGGTATCTGGAGGTGATGCATAGAGCTTGTTTAAGCCCGATGTATACCACTAAAAAATTTAAAATGTAAACCATTTCAAAGAATCTTTTTTCTTATTCAAACTTACTACATAAAGTGATGACGAAAATGCTATAATTCCAATACCCAATACAGTGTTATTTTTTCTCTGCCTTTGGGCATTCAAGATGAAAAAGTCGCCTTCGGGCTTCGGCATATCATTCATCGTAGTCATTGGGTGAACGCGCTTATAATGGCTTCCATTTCTCTTTGCGAGCACTGTAATGCAAGTTCAAAAATTGTACAAAAAAAATTAGTATGTACTTGGTTATGCAACATTTTTCATAGAATATTTTTTAGTTCAAACTTAATTATTTGATTTATGATCTAGGTAACTAAAGACGCGTTAGCGTGAATTATATTGATTTAATTATGGTAATAAGCAATTAAGTAAAATTAAAAAGAGGACAAAGAAAATTCAAGGAAACAAAAATTATATCTTATTTTCGAATTGACCTACTTACCATTTCGGAAAATTGCTCGAGCAATCAACTGGTTGGAATTCATTCTGTTAGTTTTTTTTAATTTCAAAAAAAAATTAAATTTTTCACCGTGAATATTGATTTGCCAATGATGTTTTATTTTTTTGCTAAAACAAGTACCTCTTTAATTCAACATTGCGTTGTGTCCACGCTAATTGAATTTAAACAGTAAAAAGACGTTTAGTAAAATTAAAATTTGGCAAATTAAATTTGAAAAGCTCATTTGAAACCTTCTTTAATTAATTAAAATATTCTAATGATGCATTTCTCTTTCCTTTTCAATTTTGTGATTTGAACATTCAAAAAAAAATTTTATAAAATAATTAAATTTTTGCACCCCATGTGTCCCATCTCGAATTTCTCCAATTTGAAAAGTTCGTTTTTAGTTTAACCCACACAAGGTTTTTTGGGTCATGACTATAGGTTGTGCCACGGACAGCCTTAGTGTGCAATTTTCATACAAAATTTCTCTTATATGGCTTCATGAGTATCGTCGAACTCGTGATTGGATCAGCATCCATCGATTGGCATGGATCTGAAAACAGAACACAATGGGAAATGGAACATAATTGAACCAAATAGAAATAATTATACATAATGGAAAATAAAACATAATAAAAAATACAGAGGAAAATGGAACATAGTGGCAAATTTCTTCTCCAATTTTTCCTATGTAAGGTCCTATTTTCTCTTTCACCCAAAATGACTTCCCTAAAAAAATATTTCGCTTTATGCTTCTTTTTTATGCTTCCCGAAAAACATTTCCCATATGCTTCCCCTTTGGATTCCTGAATGACTAATCTGTTACAAGTGGGTTACGCGACAACACCCACAAGTGTGTTTTGAAACATTTTTAACTCTAATCTTAATTTAAAATTCCCTACCGACAAAAAATTTAGATAGAAGGTAAAAATCTAAATTTACTAAAATCAAAAAAAAATTTGGCATGACGCCGGGGCGAAAAAATATTTCCTGTTTTTTTTAAACATTTCTAGATATTAAAAAAAAATTTAAAAAATTTTAAAAATTATTGAAAGTCGAAATCAAAATATTCCCTAAATCTACTAGTAAATGAAAATTCCCTAGCTATTGATGCTTAATTTAGCATTAATTTAATTAAATTATGCTAACGAAATAAAAAAATTTAAAGGAAGCATTCTAAACGCGCGTTTCCTGAAATATAATAAAATGATTAAATTTAACAAAGAGCATGTTTCTTCCTAAGCTCACAATAATTTTAAAGTTCCCTATAATAATTTTAAAACATGCTTTTTGTTTTAGTTTTAAATAATTTTTAATTCATAAGGAATTTTTTTAATTACAATTGATTTATCGATTCATCCAATATACATAATACTGGGAATTTTGAAAAATTCTGACAGGCTTAAGAACTTTAGAATTATTAGATATTTAATATCTCTTTCCATTTTAGCCGAAAATTTCGTAAAAACTTGATTTAAAGTGGGATTTAAATCAAGAGAAAAGCCATTTAAAAATAGCTGTGGCTTTTTGTATCGCCACTTAAGGAAAAGAAAGTTAAGTTTACGATCGCACTCGAATGAATCGATAATATCAAATGTAAACTCCAATTTCTTCAAATGCACAGAGAGAAGCTCTGGCATAAGATTAATATTTGGAGCACGCATAATAAAGCTCCCAATGAACTCAACCAAGTCCATTTTACCATCAACCCGAATAATGCTTTTTGAAATTCGAGTTTTCTTGACGGTCATACAACCGACAAGATCAACAAGAGATGTTTCAAAAACATAGCCGACTCTCTCCTTCGGCATGTAAGCCCCGTCACCATCGTCTTCTTCACCACCAAGACACAAATGCTGTCGAACACAGCCGCCAAACTAAAAATATTTTAAAATTCACTTTAGAACATCTCAAAAAACGTGAAGTAAAATTACAAGTTTGAAAATTTTATAAAATTATTTTGAATTTGTCACTTTTATTATAGAATTTAACGCAAATCACTGAGATTATCTAAGTTAAAATTTTTTCAAAGTGAATTTCTTCGAGATAATTGACAAATTAAAATTAAATTCAATCTAAACATATATCATCAATAATGTTCAATTATTTTCTTTTATTTAAACAATTCCCATCGAGTGCAAAAGTGGAGATCAGGAGATCAGGAGCTGAGTCAACTAAACCTGAAGTTTCAACAACTATCTCAAAATTTAAAAATTGTTTAACAATAAACTTTTTTCAACTCATTAACAATCACTTGCTTTTCTTCTTCAATCTTTTTCAAGGATTCATCCATATACAGGCAATTGCTAAACTAAAAAGATCCAAGAAAATTTCACAGATATTTTCCTCTATGGATTCACGCATCTTTTCATCATCCTAAAACAGCAAAACAACCCTATTTCTTTCAAATTCAATCTCTTCTTAATAAGTTGCACAGTTTCTCGAATGTTGTTAAAAAATCAAAATCTCTATCTGCGCTCTATCTGCGAAGCTAACTTTTTAGAAAGTTTATATAGATAAAAGATTATTTTATTTCTCTAAATTTTTGTCTACAAAAAAGATCTGTGTGAATTCGATTCCGAAGAGTAGTTGCAACTCGGAAATAAAATTACAAAAAATTATTTGTGAGAAAAAAGTAAACAAAATTTTTCGCCAAATGCAGACTCACTCGGCTAAACAATTCTACAACATCTTCTAACTAAAACACCTTAATTTTTAAAAATCTTCCACCGGTGCACTTTTCATGAGTAAGTTGCATTTCAAAACATTAAACAAGCTCGTGTTTAAACCATCGACAAACAATTTGGGCTACAAACAAAAAAACTATTTCACTTTATATTACTAAGGTTGCTCATGAAGCTACTAACAGTTTATTAATTTATTTACAATCAACATTTCAATTTTTTGACTTTTTTGATTTTAAATCCTAATTCAACGACTCAATAAAATAAATTTCAAATTAGGCACAAAACATCTCTGGCATTCATTGAAACAACTGTAATTATTGCATATGGATGTGCTATTCACAATTTTTAACGATCGTGGTGAATAAATATAAACTAATAATTTTTTCCACAAGAGAAGTGTTAAACACTAAACACTCACATCTTCTAGCACAACTTCTTGAATTATCTTCAAGATTTTCACGCCACCATCGTCATCGTCATTAGTGCAACTACATTGCTTTCGTCTATATTCGCCACCATCGTCATCGTCTTTGTCTTTGCAACCTCGTTGCTTTCTTAAACATCCGCCCATCTGAAAATAATTTAAAATTTAATCAAAAATTTTTGTAAATATTAAAAAAATTTTGAAAAATTATTTTTTTATTAATTTTATCTTGAAGTTACTTACAGTTATCCTTTTATTTCAAGTCCAAATGATATCAATAATCTAGCGTTAATTATTTGATATCTTTCCTCTTTCAGAAATTTTCGCTTTCTGATTGATTCCTTAGATCAAAAATTATTTTTTTTCTCAAAACTCAAATAACTCAACGCAAATGCAGGAAATTGCCGTCGTCCTGCCCACAAAATCTTTTATTTTAAAAATGAAATTGCCTGAATTTGATCTTTTCGAGTGTTTTAATTTTTAATCACAATTAAATTGTGATTTTTCGTATATCACGCAATGAAAATAAGAAAATTAATTGAACAATTTAGATGGTTCTGAGTTAAACATTTGTAAATTATAGATTTTTCTTCAGTTTTATTTAAATTTAATTTTTTTTTACAATTTTTACAAAAGGTGCGTCACCAACTGAAAATCATTTCATGAACACAATCAATAGATATTTGCCTGTAGAACCACAAATGACATTCAATTGAAAGTTCCAACTAATGTTCGTCGTCGAGCGCGTTCAAAATCTCAATCATCTGCGATACCGAGGTTGCACACAAGTCAAAATAAAAGTTGACATTAATTTTTCATCACTATCTGTCACCTGTAAATTGGAGACTATATCGAAAAAACTCAAATTCACTTCCTAAGATCGTCTTATTTTATTTATATATATTTCGACAGCTAAGCTGTCATCCTCAGAACAGTTCGATATAGACTGAGTCAATCTCTCTCATTACGTCGTCAATTGTTGTAAAATGCAAGAGAAAAAAGATTCGATCGGATCGGCGCCTCCCCCTCGTTCATGCTCTCTTCACTGTTGGCTATGAAGTAACTCTCCCAAGCGTTTAGTTCCCAGTTTGAAGTGGCTTCCTTCACTAATTTCTTCTCACCCATCTTGTGACCAGTGAGTAAGCAATGTTTAGCTGGTGCCGATTTTTTTGGCTGGTTCAAGCGATAAGCTGCATCATGTTCCAACCATCTCGTTTGTACCCGTCGTCGTGTTTGGCCAAAGTACTCCTCATCACAATCTTCGCATGGTATTCGGTAAATTCCAGATTTCATATCATCTGATCTTTTGTCCTTAAGATTGATCAAGAAATCTCCCAGTGTCCCTTGAGTTTTGTATACTGAATTTACATTTATTTTTTTGGCAACCTTCTGTATGTGGTCTGTAAGTGGAGGGTGAAAATCTAACCTGAGAAGTCTAGCACCAGAGTTTTCATCCCCTGCTTTCTCTCTTCTTAATGTAGTCCTGGGTGCTGTTGTTTTCTTGTAGTGCTTTTGTTGTATTTGTTTTATCAATCGTCTTCCATACCCATTCATCTCTGCCACACTGTAAATGTAGCTCTCCTCAGCCTTAAATGCTTGTTTGTTCATAGGAATGTTGTAGAGTCTGTGAAACATAGAATTGAATGTGGACCTTTTGTAGGTGTCAGGTGTGTGCGAGTCCGCAGGAATGCAAAGCATTGAGTCTGTGGGCTTCCTATATATCTCAAACCGCAGCTTTTCTTCTTCACGTACAATCAACAGGTCCAAAAAGGGTAGTTTCCCATCTACCTCAGTTTCATATGTAAATTGGATGTTCTGATGCATTTTATTTAATCTACGTAAAAGGGTCTCAGTATCTTTTTTAATTATTGCAAAATAATCATCTACGAACCTGAAAAGTTGGAGTGGAGGCTGCGGTTCCATTAACACTTTCATTTCTAGGCGACTCATTGTGATCTCGGCCACCCATGGTGAAATCTTTCCTCCGATTTCCACCCCATCTAGCTGTTTATATACTTCTCCCTCAAATTGAAAGAATTTTTGGGAAACAACTATGTCAATAAAACTGTAAACCACCGCAACCTCTTTATCACTCGTACTTTGCTCGCTGCACCACTCTTTCAGCCAGATCACAGCCTCTGCTTCAGGAATGCTCGGGAAAAGGGCTTTCACATCGTATGACACCATTTCGTGATCTTCGCCAAACTGTACATCCGATAATGCTGTCACTAGATCAATACTATTTTTTACAGAGCAACTTTGGAACTTTGTGTAACTTCTGAACTTTTTCACTAACAGGTGGGCAATTTTGCTCGTTGGAGAATCAATCGTGGTCACCACTGGTCGAATTTGCATTCCCGGCTTGTGGATTTTCTTGTAATTTGCTCCAAAAAATAAAAATTAAACTATCTGTCACTTTTACTGTTGTTCCTTTATCTCTTCTCTTCACTTCATCCATCTTTGCATCAAGATGAACAGCAATAGGTAGCTTTCACCACAACCATCGTAATTTAAATTGTCATCGAATCATTTTTTAAACGTTTGTAAGTTTTTTTTTAAAATTTGAGCAAAATTATCTATCTAAAATCAGGTAAAGTTGAGCATTCTTTCACATTTAAAATTATTCAAATAGCACTTTATCGAAAAATTTACTGAGAATAATTTAAAATTCGAAAAATCCCTAACTTTTTAGCGTAACCCACAAAGTGGTGTAACGCTTATATGCTCGTGATTCCGTCCGTCCGTCCGTCAGTCCGTCCGTCCGTCCGTCCGTCTGCACAAGCGAGATCTCGGTCCCTGGACCAGCTAGAGACTTCTAGTTTTCGCCAGATGGTAGCTCTTAGGGTCTATATGTGCAGGCACTGACTATTTTTTGAGTCATGACCTATGGTCGTGCCATGGACGGCCATAACGTCCATTTTTCATACAAATTTTCTCTTATATGGCTTCATGGGTATCGTTGAACTCGTGATTGGACCAGAAATCGATTGGCATTGATTCGTAACTTGACCAGGAATCGATTGACATACATGATTTTTCGAGTCGTGACCTATGGTCGTGCCACAGACAGCCAAAATGTCCATTTTTCAGAACTATGGCTTCATGGGTATCGTAGAACTCGTGATTGGACCAGGAATCGATTGATATAGATGATTTTTGAGGAATGTCCATCATGGACGGCCAGTAGTGCCACGGACAGCCAAAATGTCCATTTTTCAGAACTATGGCTTCATGGGTATCGTTGAACTCGTAATTGGACCAGGAATCTAATGGCATTGATGATTTTTGATGAATGTCCATCATGGATGGCCAGTAGTGCCACGGACAGCCATAATGTCCATTTTTCAGAACTATGGCTTCATGGGTATCGTTGAACTCGTGATTGGACCAGGAATCTAATGACATAGATGATTTTTGAGGAATGGTCGAACAGGACTGCCACGGACAGCCAAAGTGTCCGGATTGACTTAAACTCATTTTTTATGCACTTTTCAAACACTGATCTGTTACAAGTGGGTTACGCGGCAACACCCACGTGTGGGTTTTGAAACATTTTTATCTCTAATCTTAACTGAAAATCCCTATGGACTAAAAATTTAGAAAGAAGGAAAAAATATAACTTTACTAAAATTAAAAAAAAATTGGGCATGACGCCGGGGCGAAAAAATATTTCATGATTTTTTTAGCGCGATCAAAGTATTAAATAAAAATTTAAAAATTTAAAAAAAAATATCTTTTAAATCTACTTAAATTCAACTAAAAATGAGCATTCTTTCGCATTTAAAATTATTCAAATAACACTTTGATTGATTGATTGATTGATAACATAGTGGTGGCCGCTGGGAAAACCAGGATAGACGCGCCCGTTTTTGTTTCCTTTCCATAGCTTGCGGGCTAGGCTGAGGATTAAAACGTAACCTTTGCATATTAACTTAAAAGTATAATTAACTTTCAAGAGAATATATATTCCCCTAGTGGCAGACGTCCCCTCAGGAATCGTCCACCGAGGAATTGCACATAACTCAAGTGAGAAATGCCGGCGATCGAATAACCCCACTAAGAGGTTTAGTGTTAGTCATCATGGAACGTCAAGCGGAATACCCAATCAAGACGCCGTAATCCATGATGTTAAAATTTTCATTGTGAAATCACAATTGTGGGTTAGTTAACTGAACCTTACGGTTGCAGTTTTAAAATAAATAAATCAAAGGTGGTTTCGACGGCATTTTATAAAAAAAAATTATTCAAATAACACTTTATCAAAAAATGTACTGAGAATAATTTAAAATTTAATCAAAAATCCCTAACTTTTTATCTCTAATCTTAATTGCAAATTTCTTATCGACTAAAAATTTAGAAAGAAGGAAAAAATCGAGATTTCCTAAAATTAAAAAAAAATTGGGCATGACGCCGGGGCGAAAAGATGTTTCATGATTTTTTTACGCAATTCTAGATTAAAAAAAAAATTTTAAAAAATTTTAAAAAATTTTGAAAATCGAAAATGCCCTGTCTACTAGTAAATGAAAATTCCCTAACTATTGATGCTTCATTTAGCATTAATTTAATTAAATTATGCTATCGCAATCTAACTTTTATCTCTAATCTTAATTGAAATTCCCTATTGACTAAAAATTTTGAAAGAAGGAAAAAATCTAAATTTACTAAAATCAAAAAAAAAATGGGCATGACGCCGGGGCGAAAAAATATTTAATGATTTTTTTTGAAGATTCTAAACACAAAAAAAAAAATTTTAAAAAATTTTAAAAATTATTGAAATTGTAAATAAAAATATTCCCTAAATCTACAAGTAAATGAAAATTCCCTAACTATATGATGCTTCAAGTAGCATTAATTTAATTAAATTATGCTATCGCAATCTAACTTTTATCTCTAATCTTAATTGAAATTCCCTATTGACTAAAAATTTTGAAAGAAGGAAAAAATCTAAATTTACTAAAATCAAAAAAAAAATGGGCATGACGCCGGGGCGAAAAAATATTTAATGATTTTTTACGCAATTCTAAACACAAAAAAAAATTTTAAAAAATTTTAAAAATTATTGAAATTGTAAATAAAAATATTCCCTAAATCTACAAGTAAATGAAAATTCCCTAACTATATGATGCTTCAAGTAGCATTAATTTAATTAAATTATGCTAACGCAATAAAAATAATTTAAAAGAAAAATTCTAAACGCGCGTTTTCCTGAAATATAAAAAATGATTAAATTTAACAAATAGCATGTTTCTTCCTAAGCTCACAACAATTTTAAAGTTCCCTATAATAATTTTAAAACATGCTTTTTGTTTTAATTTTAAATAATTTTTAATTCATAAGGAATTAATTTAATTACAATTGATTTATCGATTCATCCAATATACATAATACTGGGAATTTTGAAAAATTCTGACAGGCTTAAGAACTTTAGAATTATTAGATATTTAATATCTCTTTCCATTTTAGCCGAAAATTTCGCAAAAACTTGATATAAAGTGCGATTTAAATCAAGAGAAAAGCCATTTAAAAATAGCTTTGGCTTTTTGTATCGCCACTTAAGGAAAAGAAAGTTAAGTTTACGATCGCACTCGAATGAATCGATAATATCAAAAGTAAACTCCAATTTTTTCAAATGCACAGAGAGAAGCTCTGGCATAAGATTAATATTTGGAGCACGCATAATAAAGCTCCCAATGAACTCAACCAAGTCCATTTTACCATCAACCCGAATAATGCTTTTTGAAATTCGAGTTTTCTTGACGGTCATACAACCGACAAGATCAACAAGAGATGTTTCAAAAACATAGCCGACACTCTCCTTCGGCATGTAAGCCCCGTCACCATCGTCTTCTTCACCATCGAGACACAAATGCTGTCGAACACAGTCGCCAAACTAAAAATATTTTAAAATTCACTTTAGAACATCTCTTAACTCAAAAACATGAAAAAAATTACAAGTTTGAAAATTTTATTAAAATATTTTGATTTTGTCACTTTTATTATAGAATTTAACGCAAATCACTGAAATTATCTAAGATAAATTTGTTTCAAAGTGAATTTCTTCGAGATAATTGATAAATTAACGTTAAATTCAATCTAAACATATATCATCAATAATGTTCAATTATTTTCTTTTATTTAAAAAATTCCCATGGAGTGCAAAAGTAGAGATCAGGAGATCAGGAGCTGAGTCAACTAAACCTGAAGTTTCAACAACTATCTCAAAATTTAAAAATTATTTAACAATAAACTATTTTCAACTCATTAACAATCACTTGCTTTTCTTCTTCAATCTTAGTCAAGGTTTCATCCATATACAGGCAATTGCTAAACTAAAAAGATCCAAGAAAATTTCACAGATATTTTCCTCTATAGATTCACGCATCTTTTCATCATCCTAAAACAGCAAAACAACCCTATTTCTTTCAAATTCAATCTCTTCTTAATAAGTTGCACAGTTTCTCGAATGTTGTTAAAAAATCAAAATCTCTATCTGCGCTCTATCTGCGAAGCTAACTTTTTAGAAAGTTTATATAGATAAAAGATTATTTTATTTCTCTAAATTTTTGTCTACAAAAAAGATCTGTGTGAATTCGATTCCGAAGAGTAGTTGCAACTCGGAAATAAAATTACAAAAAATTATTTGTGAGAAAAAAGTAAACAAAATTTTTCGCTAAATGCAGACTCACTCGGCTAAACAATTCTACAACATCTTCTAACTAAAACACCTTAATTTTTAAAAATCTTCCACCGGTGCACTTTTCATGAGTAAGTTGCATTTCAAAACATTAAACAAGCTCGTGTTTAAACCATCGACAAACAATTTGGGCTACAAACAAAAAAACTATTTCACTTTATATTACTAAGGTTGCTCATGAAGCTACTAACAGTTTATTAATTTATTTACAATCAACATTTCAATTTTTTGACTTTTTTGATTTTAAATCCTAATTCAACGACTCAATAAAATAAATTTCAAATTAGGCACAAAACATCTCTGGCATTCATTGAAACAACTGTAATTATTGCATATGGATGTGCTTTTTAACGATCGTGGTGAATAAATATAAACTAATAATTTTTTCCACAAGAGAAGTGTTAAACACTAAACACTCACATCTTCTAGCACAACTTCTTGAATTATCTTCAAGATTTTCACGCCACCATCGTCATCGTCATTAGTGCAACTACATTGCTTTCGTCTATATTCGCCACCATCGTCATCGTCTTTGCAACCTCGTTGCTTTCTTAAACATCCGCCCATCTGAAAATAATTTAAAATTTAATCAAAAATTTTTGTAAATATTAAAAAAATTTTGAAAAATTATTTTTTTATTAATTTTATCTTGAAGTTACTTACAGTTATCCTTTTATTTCAAGTCCAAATGATATCAATAATCTAGCGTTAATTATTTGATATCTTTCCTCTTTTAGAAATTTTCGCTTTCTGATTGATTCCTTAGATCAAAAATTATTTTTTTTCTCAAAACTCAAATAACTCAACGCAAATGCAGGAAATTGCCGTCGTCCTGCCCACAAAATCTTTTATTTTAAAAATGAAATTGCCTGAATTTGATCTTTTCGAGTGTTTTAATTTTTAATCACAATTAAATTGTGATTTTTCGTATATCACGCAATGAAAATAAGAAAATTAATTGAACAATTTAGATGGTTCTGAGTTAAACATTTGTAAATTATAGATTTTTCTTCAGTTTTATTTAAATTTAATTTTTTTTACAATTTTTACAAAAGGTGCGTCACCAACTGAAAATCATTTCATGAACACAATCAATAGATATTTGCCTGTAGAACCACAAATGACATTCAATTGAAAGTTCCAACTAATGTTCGTCGTCGAGCGCGTTCAAAATCTCAATCATCTGCGATACCGAGGTTGCACACAAGTCAAAATAAAAGTTGACATTAATTTTTCATCACTATCTGTCACCTGTAAATTGGAGACTATATCGAAAAAACTCAAATTCACTTCCTAAGATCGTCTTATTTTATTTATATATATTTCGACAGCTAAGCTGTCATCCTCAGAACAGTTCGATATAGACTGAGTCAATCTCTCTCATTACGTCGTCAATTGTTGTAAAATGCAAGAGAAAAAAGATTCGATCGGATCGGCGCCTCCCCCTCGTTCATGCTCTCTTCACTGTTGGCTATGAAGTAACTCTCCCAAGCGTTTAGTTCCCAGTTTGAAGTGGCTTCCTTCACTAATTTCTTCTCACCCATCTTGTGACCAGTGAGTAAGCAATGTTTAGCTGGTGCCGATTTTTTTGGCTGGTTCAAGCGATAAGCTGCATCATGTTCCAACCATCTCGTTTGTACCCGTCGTCGTGTTTGGCCAAAGTACTCCTCATCACAATCTTCGCATGGTATTCGGTAAATTCCAGATTTCATATCATCTGATCTTTTGTCCTTAAGATTGATCAAGAAATCTCCCAGTGTCCCTTGAGTTTTGTATACTGAATTTACATTTATTTTTTTGGCAACCTTCTGTATGTGGTCTGTAAGTGGAGGGTGAAAATCTAACCTGAGAAGTCTAGCACCAGAGTTTTCATCCCCTGCTTTCTCTCTTCTTAATGTAGTCCTGGGTGCTGTTGTTTTCTTGTAGTGCTTTTGTTGTATTTGTTTTATCAATCGTCTTCCATACCCATTCATCTCTGCCACACTGTAAATGTAGCTCTCCTCAGCCTTAAATGCTTGTTTGTTCATAGGAATGTTGTAGAGTCTGTGAAACATAGAATTGAATGTGGACCTTTTGTAGGTGTCAGGTGTGTGCGAGTCCGCAGGAATGCAAAGCATTGAGTCTGTGGGCTTCCTATATATCTCAAACCGCAGCTTTTCTTCTTCACGTACAATCAACAGGTCCAAAAAGGGTAGTTTCCCATCTACCTCAGTTTCATATGTAAATTGGATGTTCTGATGCATTTTATTTAATCTACGTAAAAGGGTCTCAGTATCTTTTTTAATTATTGCAAAATAATCATCTACGAACCTGAAAAGTTGGAGTGGAGGCTGCGGTTCCATTAACACTTTCATTTCTAGGCGACTCATTGTGATCTCGGCCACCCATGGTGAAATCTTTCCTCCGATTTCCACCCCATCTAGCTGTTTATATACTTCTCCCTCAAATTGAAAGAATTTTTGGGAAACAACTATGTCAATAAAACTGTAAACCACCGCAACCTCTTTATCACTCGTACTTTGCTCGCTGCACCACTCTTTCAGCCAGATCACAGCCTCTGCTTCAGGAATGCTCGGGAAAAGGGCTTTCACATCGTATGACACCATTTCGTGATCTTCGCCAAACTGTACATCCGATAATGCTGTCACTAGATCAATACTATTTTTTACAGAGCAACTTTGGAACTTTGTGTAACTTCTGAACTTTTTCACTAACAGGTGGGCAATTTTGCTCGTTGGAGAATCAATCGTGGTCACCACTGGTCGAATTTGCATTCCCGGCTTGTGGATTTTCTTGTAATTTGCTCCAAAAAATAAAAATTAAACTATCTGTCACTTTTACTGTTGTTCCTTTATCTCTTCTCTTCACTTCATCCATCTTTGCATCAAGATGAACAGCAATAGGTAGCTTTCACCACAACCATCGTAATTTAAATTGTCATCGAATCATTTTTTAAACGTTTGTAAGTTTTTTTTTAAAATTTGAGCAAAATTATCTATCTAAAATCAGGTAAAGTTGAGCATTCTTTCACATTTAAAATTATTCAAATAGCACTTTATCGAAAAATTTACTGAGAATAATTTAAAATTCGAAAAATCCCTAACTTTTTAGCGTAACCCACAAAGTGGTGTAACGCTTATATGCTCGTGATTCCGTCCGTCCGTCCGTCAGTCCGTCCGTCCGTCCGTCCGTCTGCACAAGCGAGATCTCGGTCCCTGGACCAGCTAGAGACTTCTAGTTTTCGCCAGATGGTAGCTCTTAGGGTCTATATGTGCAGGCACTGACTATTTTTTGAGTCATGACCTATGGTCGTGCCATGGACGGCCATAACGTCCATTTTTCATACAAATTTTCTCTTATATGGCTTCATGGGTATCGTTGAACTCGTGATTGGACCAGAAATCGATTGGCATTGATTCGTAACTTGACCAGGAATCGATTGACATACATGATTTTTCGAGTCGTGACCTATGGTCGTGCCACAGACAGCCAAAATGTCCATTTTTCAGAACTATGGCTTCATGGGTATCGTAGAACTCGTGATTGGACCAGGAATCGATTGATATAGATGATTTTTGAGGAATGTCCATCATGGACGGCCAGTAGTGCCACGGACAGCCAAAATGTCCATTTTTCAGAACTATGGCTTCATGGGTATCGTTGAACTCGTAATTGGACCAGGAATCTAATGGCATTGATGATTTTTGATGAATGTCCAACATGGATGGCCAGTAGTGCCACGGACAGCCATAATGTCCATTTTTCAGAACTATGGCTTCATGGGTATCGTTGAACTCGTGATTGGACCAGGAATCTAATGACATAGATGATTTTTGAGGAATGGTCGAACAGGACTGCCACGGACAGCCAAAGTGTCCGGATTGACTTAAACTCATTTTTTATGCACTTTTCAAACACTGATCTGTTACAAGTGGGTTACGCGGCAACACCCACGTGTGGGTTTTGAAACATTTTTATCTCTAATCTTAACTGAAAATCCCTATGGACTAAAAATTTAGAAAGAAGGAAAAAATATAACTTTACTAAAATTAAAAAAAAATTGGGCATGACGCCGGGGCGAAAAAATATTTCATGATTTTTTTAGCGCGATCAAAGTATTAAATAAAAATTTAAAAATTTAAAAAAAAATATCTTTTAAATCTACTTAAATTCAACTAAAAATGAGCATTCTTTCGCATTTAAAATTATTCAAATAACACTTTGATTGATTGATTGATTGATAACATAGTGGTGGCCGCTGGGAAAACCAGGATAGACGCGCCCGTTTTTGTTTCCTTTCCATAGCTTGCGGGCTAGGCTGAGGATTAAAACGTAACCTTTGCATATTAACTTAAAAGTATAATTAACTTTCAAGAGAATATATATTCCCCTAGTGGCAGACGTCCCCTCAGGAATCGTCCACCGAGGAATTGCACATAACTCAAGTGAGAAATGCCGGCGATCGAATAACCCCACTAAGAGGTTTAGTGTTAGTCATCATGGAACGTCAAGCGGAATACCCAATCAAGACGCCGTAATCCATGATGTTAAAATTTTCATTGTGAAATCACAATTGTGGGTTAGTTAACTGAACCTTACGGTTGCAGTTTTAAAATAAATAAATCAAAGGTGGTTTCGACGGCATTTTATAAAAAAAAATTATTCAAATAACACTTTATCAAAAAATGTACTGAGAATAATTTAAAATTTAATCAAAAATCCCTAACTTTTTATCTCTAATCTTAATTGCAAATTTCTTATCGACTAAAAATTTAGAAAGAAGGAAAAAATCGAGATTTCCTAAAATTAAAAAAAAATTGGGCATGACGCCGGGGCGAAAAGATGTTTCATGATTTTTTTACGCAATTCTAGATTAAAAAAAAAATTTTAAAAAATTTTAAAAAATTTTGAAAATCGAAAATGCCCTGTCTACTAGTAAATGAAAATTCCCTAACTATTGATGCTTCATTTAGCATTAATTTAATTAAATTATGCTATCGCAATCTAACTTTTATCTCTAATCTTAATTGAAATTCCCTATTGACTAAAAATTTTGAAAGAAGGAAAAAATCTAAATTTACTAAAATCAAAAAAAAAATGGGCATGACGCCGGGGCGAAAAAATATTTAATGATTTTTTTTGACGATTCTAAACACAAAAAAAAAAATTTTAAAAAATTTTAAAAATTATTGAAATTGTAAATAAAAATATTCCCTAAATCTACAAGTAAATGAAAATTCCCTAACTATATGATGCTTCAAGTAGCATTAATTTAATTAAATTATGCTATCGCAATCTAACTTTTATCTCTAATCTTAATTGAAATTCCCTATTGACTAAAAATTTTGAAAGAAGGAAAAAATCTAAATTTACTAAAATCAAAAAAAAAATGGGCATGACGCCGGGGCGAAAAAATATTTAATGATTTTTTACGCAATTCTAAACACAAAAAAAAATTTTAAAAAATTTTAAAAATTATGGAAATTGTAAATAAAAATATTCCCTAAATCTACAAGTAAATGAAAATTCCCTAACTATATGATGCTTCAAGTAGCATTAATTTAATTAAATTATGCTAACGCAATAAAAATAATTTAAAAGAAAAATTCTAAACGCGCGTTTTCCTGAAATATAAAAAATGATTAAATTTAACAAATAGCATGTTTCTTCCTAAGCTCACAACAATTTTAAAGTTCCCTATAATAATTTTAAAACATGCTTTTTGTTTTAATTTTAAATAATTTTTAATTCATAAGGAATTAATTTAATTACAATTGATTTATCGATTCATCCAATATACATAATACTGGGAATTTTGAAAAATTCTGACAGGCTTAAGAACTTTAGAATTATTAGATATTTAATATCTCTTTCCATTTTAGCCGAAAATTTCGCAAAAACTTGATATAAAGTGCGATTTAAATCAAGAGAAAAGCCATTTAAAAATAGCTTTGGCTTTTTGTATCGCCACTTAAGGAAAAGAAAGTTAAGTTTACGATCGCACTCGAATGAATCGATAATATCAAAAGTAAACTCCAATTTTTTCAAATGCACAGAGAGAAGCTCTGGCATAAGATTAATATTTGGAGCACGCATAATAAAGCTCCCAATGAACTCAACCAAGTCCATTTTACCATCAACCCGAATAATGCTTTTTGAAATTCGAGTTTTCTTGACGGTCATACAACCGACAAGATCAACAAGAGATGTTTCAAAAACATAGCCGACACTCTCCTTCGGCATGTAAGCCCCGTCACCATCGTCTTCTTCACCATCGAGACACAAATGCTGTCGAACACAGTCGCCAAACTAAAAATATTTTAAAATTCACTTTAGAACATCTCTTAACTCAAAAACATGAAAAAAATTACAAGTTTGAAAATTTTATTAAAATATTTTGATTTTGTCACTTTTATTATAGAATTTAACGCAAATCACTGAAATTATCTAAGATAAATTTGTTTCAAAGTGAATTTCTTCGAGATAATTGATAAATTAACGTTAAATTCAATCTAAACATATATCATCAATAATGTTCAATTATTTTCTTTTATTTAAAAAATTCCCATGGAGTGCAAAAGTAGAGATCAGGAGATCAGGAGCTGAGTCAACTAAACCTGAAGTTTCAACAACTATCTCAAAATTTAAAAATTATTTAACAATAAACTATTTTCAACTCATTAACAATCACTTGCTTTTCTTCTTCAATCTTAGTCAAGGTTTCATCCATATACAGGCAATTGCTAAACTAAAAAGATCCAAGAAAATTTCACAGATATTTTCCTCTATAGATTCACGCATCTTTTCATCATCCTAAAACAGCAAAACAACCCTATTTCTTTCAAATTCAATCTCTTCTTAATAAGTTGCACAGTTTCTCGAATGTTGTTAAAAAATCAAAATCTCTATCTGCGCTCTATCTGCGAAGCTAACTTTTTAGAAAGTTTATATAGATAAAAGATTATTTTATTTCTCTAAATTTTTGTCTACAAAAAAGATCTGTGTGAATTCGATTCCGAAGAGTAGTTGCAACTCGGAAATAAAATTACAAAAAATTATTTGTGAGAAAAAAGTAAACAAAATTTTTCGCCAAATGCAGACTCACTCGGCTAAACAATTCTACAACATCTTCTAACTAAAACACCTTAATTTTTAAAAATGTTCCACCGGTGCACTTTTCATGAGTAAGTTGCATTTCAAAACATTAAACAAGCTCGTGTTTAAACCATCGACAAACAATTTGGGCTACAAACAAAAAAACTATTTCACTTTATATTACTAAGGTTGCTCATGAAGCTACTAACAGTTTATTAATTTATTTACAATCAACATTTCAATTTTTTGACTTTTTTGATTTTAAATCCTAATTCAACGACTCAATAAAATAAATTTCAAATTAGGCACAAAACATCTCTGGCATTCATTGAAACAACTGTAATTATTGCATATGGATGTGCTTTTTAACGATCGTGGTGAATAAATATAAACTAATAATTTTTTCCACAAGAGAATTGTTAAACACTAAACACTCACATCTTCTAGCACAACTTCTTGAATTATCTTCAAGATTTTCACGCCACCATCGTCATCGTCATTAGTGCAACTACATTGCTTTCGTCTATATTCGCCACCATCGTCATCGTCTTTGCAACCTCGTTGCTTTCTTAAACATCCGCCCATCTGAAAATAATTTAAAATTTAATCAAAAATTTTTGTAAATATTAAAAAAATTTCGAAAAATTATTTTTTTATTAATTTTATCTTGAAGTTACTTACAGTTATCCTTTTATTTCAAGTCCAAATGATATCAATAATCTAGCGTTAATTATTTGATATCTTTCCTCTTTTAGAAATTTTCGCTTTCTGATTGATTCCTTAGATCAAAAATTATTTTTTTTCTCAAAACTCAAATAACTCAACGCAAATGCAGGAAATTGCCGTCGTTCAAACACTCTTTTATTTTAAAAATGAAATTGCCTGAATTTGGTATTTCCGAGTGTTTTAATTTTTAATCACAATTAAATTGTGAGATTTCGTATATCAGTGATATAATATCACGCAATGAAAATAAGAAAACTAATTGAACATCGAAACGTTGTTATGCCATGGTATGTATATCTTACTCAAAGATTTTACTAAAAAGTTGAACTTAAAAGTTTTAGCGCTCTTACAGAAAAGTAAGGTTTTCAATTTATCGAGATGTGTACATAGCAAACTTTTTTCTATAAACGAGAAAAAGCAATAAAACATTTAATCCTGGAGCGTCGATAATATTAATTTTATTAAAGCCTTTGCAGCATTTAGGCAGTTGAGGAGTCAGTTAAATTTTCAAAAATTGATTTAAAATCATTTTTAGTTAAGAGACGTGCTCACCAGATATCCCCAACAACATAATCATCCTTTATTCTACACGTGTATTAAAATACATGAAAGCAAAAACATTCTTCGATAGACCATTCATTAATATTTCATGTCCATCTGTATAGACTTGGCGATGAGAATGAAAAACGAGCGACAAGTATGAAAACATTCCATCATCAGATATTTTCTATATAAATTTTTATCCTTTTCACTGAATTGATTTTTGTGGTCTTGTTTGTCTCACAATTCACATTTTTGCGATTGAACAAAAACACGATGTGAATTTGTAAAAAAATCATTCATGGAAGAAAACATAACTCAATTCAGCATCCAATTTGAACAACATTTTTGCTCAAGTAATTTAAAAGTCTAAATTGCTTGCAAAGTTTCGATGAAACTTTTGTTAAGAAATATTTCAATAATTTTTCAAATTCATGCTTTCTGAATTTTCAAGTTTTTTGATGTTCTTCAAAGTTCTTATGAAAAACAGATAAATTTATTATACATGGAAAATAACAGGAATATACATTTATATAAAAGACTTGAGTTTACTTAGACTATAGCTTTCCAATGAAAGCTCTGAAAAATATTTTCTTGTGAGCTTTAAATGATTTCCATAGGAAAAAGCCATGTGCGCTTGAAAATATAACTATCTCGCTCTCTCAAAACACGTTAAGTATTTTTTTGTTGAAGATAAAGTTAGTAAAATCTGACACAAAATAGAAATAAGTTCAATTGAGTTTTAAGTTGTAAATAAAATTTTTAATTACTTGTTACAAAAAATTACACTAAACTTTCCTTGTCTTGTTCCATATACTTTATTTGATGTATTATGTATTTCGCTATTAAATCAAACTATTAAATTTAAATAAAAAAACAGAATTAACATATATTAAATTTACACTTCAGGAAGTTTGCATTGAGATGTCATGCTGTAAATTTTGATTAACTTGAATGTAACTTAAATCAAAATATTTTAAGAAATTGACACAACTTTCAATTATGATTTTCATTGAATTATTTCTTGTGGTTTATAAATGGTTTAAAAACGATTGACGAGAGACAAGAAAAATAAAACATTTGTAACACCTAAGAAATTTCTTTCAATTGAGAGCATTGACACTTCCAAGATTTTGTATGAAACGCAAAAAAAAATCTCGCAACGAATTTTTGTCTAATTTTAAATAAAAGGAAATAAAATTTTATTTCTGACTGGAAAAGAAAGTACAACTGAACATTTATAAGTTCAAGGTTTTGCTGCGGGAAAAATATTCATTTACATAAAAAATAAGACTGCATTGGAACACTTGTTTACAACGATCGTAGACTATACTAGACGAAAAAATATATTTTCTATCTTTAATTTGCCGAAAACAAGTCGGCTTGATTTACATTTTTGCGTAATAAACTAGTAGCTCGGCTAGTGATAAGGATGTCGGCGGTACATTGCGTGTGTGTCAGTCGGTTTTACACCGGTCTGGGAAAAAATATCTCTTGAATATTCACACATTTTTTCATAAAAAATAATTAAAAATAAATTTGGTGTGGAAGTTTATGTTTCATTTTCGTTTTACTGTTTTATTTATAAAATGCGTTGAATTTTTTCGTTCAAAAAAAATAAGACACTTTCTCAGTTGAAATGAAGATGCGCGAGCGTGAGATTGATGAAAATGTGTAAAAACTTAATAAAGAAAACTGCTCAGTCAGAAATATTATTCGCTAAAGTTTACTCCGAATTTATTTTTTTCGACCGATATAATTCCTTTTTTAAAGTGACTCAAGTGAATTAAAAAATGGTAGGTGTGAAATGTCGAGTATGCTCAACTTTCTTTCCTACATTATATTATATAAAAATATTTTTAAATACGGTTTCATCTTAACAATGAGCGAATTTATTATTTCAATTTGAAGAAAGAGAAATAAAGAGTTCATTGAAATTTCAATTTCATGGAACAAAGAACTTCGGTCTCCGATGCAAAATCTGGGAAACAAAGCTGAATAAAAATGACTTCACCTAATTAAAAATAAATTTACAAGTTTTAGTGGGTAGTTTAATCAAGTGATAATTAACGAGATCATTAAACGCTCGAAAGGCTTTAGAAAATTGTCAACAAAGCGTGTCAATATATTCAATACATAAACTGCAAACTATAAAAATATAATTAATATGTATTATTGAAAGCTCACTTTTTTCGTTTCTTATGTCAATAAACTCAAATTGATTGCAATGCAAATACATCGAAAATTATTTGCAAATATTAATGTGACGCCTTTTCTTTTGTGTGTGTTTCTAAAAATAACTTAATTTCCATTTTTTTCTCAGTTGTTTTTTATACGCCAAGTGACCTCGAGAGAGTGACTTGCTTTCAGGAAGCGAATGTGTGCTGCAGATGTTAAACATTACAAATCTGTAAATCCGTCCTGATTATTTGTTTTTGTCTTTCCAATCGCTGTCTCGCTGCTCATAAGTATATCATTTTTCCCTCTCCGCTTTATTCGAGCACGTGTTCTGTAAGTTCATAAACAGACGAAAGCTATTTGATTTTCATCTTATCAAGATGACGATATAGGGAAGTGCAGACAATTAAATTGCGTAAATTTTTAAATTGTCTGTCAATAGCAAAACTTTATTGCTTTCATCACTGGAAGGCAAATTACATAGAAAATTCAGCAAACTCGTAGCTTTTTTCAATGATCGCTAAGTCATTGAACGAACTCGTTCATTCTCAAGGTTGGCATGATAAACTTGACCTAATTTTTCCATCAAAATATATATATTTGTAAAGTATTCCTTCTCGTCATCAGCTTCGCATGTATTATCAGTAGCACATGGCGAGTGCAAAACAGCTGTAAAAATATTCATCGCATCTACTTTTCTTTCTCTTTCCTCTCTCGCCGTGCTCCCTATATTCGTTCATTAGCACTAAAATTTATTATCTTTTTTGATTGTGTTAATGGAACTATTTTTGTGATTTTATTTTATTTTTTGATTTTTAAATTGACTATGACGATAATTTTCCTTCACAATTTACAATATTTACAGGAATTTCCGTTGTCACCAATAATTAAGACTGAAAAATTTTCCTTATCACTGACTAAAGAAATATCAACAAGTTTTTTGCTATTTTAGTAAATAATAATTATAAATACATATGTACATTGAGCCTACATATATATGTGTATGCGAGAGCGAAAAAAATGCACAAGCATGAAAGAAAACGGAGAGAATCGCTTTCATTGATAATTCGTTTTCGTTACTCAGTTGTAATTATATTTTCATGAGGAGCGCATCGCCTCAAAAAAAACCTACAGTACTTAATCGTGAACGTCGCATGAGAATAGCATATCTACTTCTTTCGCAATCAAAAAGAAGAAGTTTTTTTTATTTTAAAATGTAAATTATGTAAGGAGGCATAAAAACAAAAGCAAAAAAATATTGATAGTGAATTTCACATAAAAATAACATGATTAATGGATGATAAAGACGTGAACAACAAAAACCATCTTTTTCTTTATTAAATATTCTTCCGTTTCATTACTCTTATGATTTTTACTGTACAATCTAAGTGACCGACCTTCGTTTAATAAAAGCAGCTTAAACACCCTAGATTAAATTTTTTGTTGTGAATGATTTGTGAGGTTGTTAAATTTAAAAAAAACTTAAACGATGACACATGCACCAGCAAATAAACAGAATGGCAATAATCAAAGACCGAAACATCCTGATATTGATGGAGGCTGGGGTTGGTGGGTGGTGTTTGCGAGTTTTATGATTCATATTGTCAGTAAGTAAATGAATTTTATTTTATGTTGTTACTATGAACTCTACACAAGATATGATTCAAACGTCGACGCACTAAGCTTATCTTATCATAAAAATTTCCCTCTCTGATCGATTAACTGAATTTCACGACAAAAAACTCGAGAACAGGATTATTGTTCACATTGTAGAATTTCACACGTCTGTGTGCTATAAAAAAGAGCAGCGTGGCATCATGTTAACCTTTTCTTCTCGTACTTTGTCAAATGCTAGTTATTTTTTTGTTTTCTCATCTTTTCATCGCAAATCCTCAAGTGCGAAGAAGACGAAAGTAAATAAATTTACTGCGTTGATCAGTTTGATTTCGAAGTCTTAAACGACACGCTTAAACAATTTTTATTAATTTGTTTCCATTAAGGTCATTAAAATTGACTTTTTACGAGGGATTTTTTTCTTTCTAAAGGATGATGACATATTAAAATTTCGCAATATTAATAAAACGCTTGAAGAGCGGCAAAATGATAAGAAAACTATACATCTGTTTACTAGTTGCTATGATAAATAATAAAAAAATATCGTGGTGACTCATGTTTATTTCTTTGTTTCAATTAAATTTCCATGTAAATAAATCTTTCAATCACTTTAAAAAGGCTAACGATCTTGTGTATGAAGAAATTAAAAATAATGAGGCTGCGATTTCAAACTCATCATTGACATTTTTATGAGTTTCTAACTCAATGCTAGTGATTGATTGTTTCCATGATTATCCACTTATAAATTATATAGGTCTTTTTCTTATCAGCACGTGTTTTTACGCAAGCATTTATAAGTCTTAAAAAATCACATTGTTAAGTCAAACGCACACAATTCCTGTGTCGAGGAAATGACTTTAAATGACAGGCCCTCCACTGAGTCGCGTAGTCACTTCTTAATCAATTTTTATCTAAATGGCAAGAACCTTGAGACCGTGTATTCAGTCTTAAATGTGATACGAAGTAAATAATAATCACCTTTCAGCATCGATAAGAGTGAATTTTGAAATCTCACTACTTACTCATTTTCAAATGAAATAATTATTGTTCTTATCAGCATATAAAATGCCGTTTCTATCTTTTCATGAAAAATTCTTCTTAAAGGTCCTCCATCGCGTTTAATTCATTATTCCTCGGCGCGAAAAGATTATCAGCTTTATTTATGACTCGTTTGATTTCTTCTCATTTTTATGTGCCTTGTCGCATCCATTCATTTTAATTGAATCATTTCATGCGCTCAATTATTTGAGGATATTTAAAAACTCATAAATTTTCTCTTAATAAAAAAATATCCAATTTATCTTATTTAACACTATACTATGTTAACTTTCTGACAAAGACAATAATCTAAAATCATTTACGAAAATTTTAGCGGATGGAGTAACTTATACACTTGGAATATTCTACGTAGAATGGCTTGATTATTTTCAATCAGGAAAAGCGGAAACATCATGGATAGCTTCCATTCTCGTGGGTGTAACGCTTTGTTCAGGTAAATAATTTTCACTTAAATTGAGTAATTTAAGATTGACGTGAAAAATTGGAACAAGGCGAGCTTCTTAAATTTTATAGTTTGCAAGTATTGCAAATCACGTTTAACCTTTCTTTCTTTAAATTTATTTATCCTCTCAGGACCCATTTCATCGGGTTTTGTGAACAAGTATGGATGTAGAGCCGTGACTATTGCAGGAACTATTATCGCAGGAAGTAAGAAGTTTAAATTTCAACATCTATTAAGATGAAATTAATTTTATCTCTCTTATATTAAAGCGTGCCTGATTCTAAGTGTCTTTGCAAAAAATGTGTTCACCTTATACATAACGATTGTGAGATTTTTATATTAAACTTAGAAGAAAAATTCTAATTTTTTTAAAATGATTTTCAGGGTCTCGGAACGGGTTTTGGTTAGTTTTAAAAATTTAAATTTTAATGAATTTCTTATTAAAATTTATTTTTTTAAGGTTTCGGGATGATTTATTTGCCGGCAATTGTTAGTGTGACAATGTACTTTGAACGACTCAGATCGTTAGCAACAGGTAAAAAACTAGTGTGAAAATCTTATCTAGGAATTTGAACTTGACATTTTTCTAAATTCAAGGCATCGCCGTATGTGGAAGTGGCTTTGGGACGGTAGTTTTCGCCCCTCTCACACAGTACTTAATCTCCGAATATAATTGGCAGGGCACTCTTTTAGTTATCTCAGGAATAACATTTTTCTGTGCGGTCTTTGGTTACATGTTTAGGCCGCTTAATCTCGATGAATTTAATGAAACGGAGCAGCAACTCGTCGAAGTGCCCAATGAGAAAAATGGCAAACACGCAAATAATAATAACAATAATAATAATAGTGATAATATCAAGTACAAAGCGCCTGAAACTACGAATTTACTTTCTCCAAATAATCACCAGCAAATTGTAAGATCCCACAGCTTTGGAAATGGTGCCTTTAATGGAAATTCTGCCGACAAAAATCTAGATGAAAAGGCAAAACTTGCAATGAGTTTAAGTCAGCCCCTTTTAAACGCTGGAAAAACAGTTTCTATTAGGAGAGCTGGCAGCGGAACTCTCGATAGACCTGATGCATTTTACACAGGCTCATTGCATAACATTGCTCAACATCGTTCTCAGCATTCGATCCATGAGTTTGATCGTTATGGCTCCCTGAAGCGACGTTCTAACAATGAAGAAGTTGATGATCGCAATGAATTATGTGGCTGCATTCCATGCTCAAAAGAGACACATGATACTATCAAGAAAATGATGAGTTTTGGACTGCTTAGAGATCCAATTTTTCTTCTTTTCGTTCTATCAAATTTCTTAACGAGGTAACTTTTAAACATCAGCACATTTTTTGCGAACTTTGCATTGAATATTTTTTTAAATTGATTTACAGCATTGGATTTAACATGCCTTACGTGTACTTGGCGGCACAAGCTGAAACTTTAGGAATTAACAAAAAGAGTGCAAGTTTATTAATTTCAACTATTGGAGCAGCAAACACAGTTGGCAGAATTATACTCGGATACATTTCGGACAAGCCATGGGTCAATCGTCTTCATGTTTATAACGCATGTCTTACAATTTGTGGCATTGCAACAATATTTTGTGCGTTCTGCCTTGAATTTTGGGGCCTTGCAACGTATGCTGCTGTTTTTGGCTTCACCATTGGTAAAGTTGAGCATCCAAAAATTTGAATAATTTTTGTTAATAATTTTCACTTAAAAGGTGCTTATGTGGGACTTACATCGGTAATTTTAGTGGACTTATTAGGATTAGAAAACTTAACAAATGCCTTTGGATTGTTGCTTCTGTTTCAAGGAATTGCGAGCATCGTTGGACCCCCAGTTGGAGGTAAGCGATTATGTTTAAAAATAGCAATTGTATTTTTTAAAAATAATTTTTTTATTGCAGGTTGGCTTTACGATATAACAGGAAAATATGAACCAGCTTTCATTGTTGCGGGGATCGCGATTGCCATAAGTGGGCTTATTTTATACTTCATACCTCCTTTACAACGATATGTAGCGGCAAAGGATGCTGAAACAAATGCCATTCAAATGAGGGAACTATAGATTTATAAGGGGAATTTTTATACACGTATGCTAGAAAAAAATATTTGCTCATATGTAGCTTTAAAGAATTTTAAAATTGAATCAAGTCTTCAACGAAATAGGTGCTAAAATTGTTGATAGATTTCTGGATATTCTGACCATTATATACTGTTTATAAAAATTACGAAATTAATGTGATTGATGAAATAATAATAATTTTATGTTGTTTTATGCAAAAGCATAAACTTTTTCAATTGAAATAAAAATAGAATTTAGTAAAAGAAGAAAATACCCGTTTAAAAATATTTGAATTTCAAGAGAGAGAACGAGAGAGAGAGAGTGAGAAAATAAAAATAAGAAGAGATCCAGCCGAAAAAAATTTCACCAGAAAAATCTAAAATTAAAATCATAAGTCCAGCTTTAAAATACTTCGTCACCAATCACTTTAACGCATAGATTAGCTCTTCAAGTTTCAAGAAAACATCGAGTTTGCAGAATGAGCCTTACGTGGACATTAATAGGTGAAATTTCTTTTCTTTTCGAATTTTCATGATTTTATTACAAATTTCATTATATATTTAGCCGGGTTTCTATACAGTGAGGTGGCTATTGTGCTTGTTCTTGTTCTGCCAGTATTTAGCGCCTCGAGATGGGCTCGATTTTTTAAATCGAAATTTCTGAGTGCATTTACTCGACAGGCTCAAGTTTACTTCTATCTCGTACTTGGTGTGCTTGTTATCTTTCTTTTGGTGAGTTTATTAAAAAAATTATCTTTAAATAGTGACTCATATAGAGTGTTATTGTACAGGAAGCAATACGTGAGATGAGAAAATACAGTAGTATGGAAGAAGAGAGTACCCTGAATTTGGGGATGCAGCACAGCATGAGATTGTTTCGAGCACAACGTAATTTCTACATCAGTGGATTTGCAATTTTCCTTTCACTCGTTATCCGTCGTTTGATCATTTTGATTTCCCAACAAGCAGCTCTCATTGCACAATCGGAAGCATCAATGAAACAAGCAGCTTCAGCAAGTGCTGCGGCACGCAATTTTCTTTCTGATCAAAAGAAACCAGAAGCAAGTGGTGACAACAAACTTGAGGATCGCATTAAAGAGCTGGAAAATGAATTGAAGAGAGAAGCCAAGGATAAGGCAGCACTGTTGTCACAAGCCGAATCTTTGAATCGTGAATATGATCGTCTCACAGAAGAATTTAGTAAATTGCAAAATAAGGGGTCTTTGTCATCGGGAGATAAGTCAGATTAAACTATTTATTTTTCATTTAACTTGATTCTCTTACTATCTTCTTGCAAGTGACTTGAATGTAGCCTTAATCAATCTTAAAAAAATATATTAATCAAACCTATATTAAAATTTGTTGGTTTTTAAAAAATAGTAACGGAATTTTTTATTTTAAATGGAACTGAAAGAGGGTGCGCAAATATGAGAATATGAATTTTAACGTTTCTTTCGCAGTAAATTGAACAAAAAAAGTTTATTTAAGATTTATTGACATTTGTAACGCTCGAAATAAATATATTTCTGTTTTAATAACAGCATAAGACATCTGTAAACATTACAACGAATCAAGTAAGAAGTGAAAAGCAATATTTTAATCAAAATTTAACAATATTTATTTATATTTAACAATTTTTTTAGAATGTCCAGTTTTTCTATCATCAACTACGTCAAAGAATTTAATAAAATTGTTCACGATATCAGCTTTTTCTCCTCGTCGCACGATATATCACTCTCGAATAAATTGATTCTGATACAACAAGACCTGACGAATACTCAATTCAACTTTGACTCCTTTGAAATTTACAATTTTTATTCAAATATCTTCAATATACTGAACTTAAGCAGTGATGTAAATTCAATTTTGATCAAAAGTTGCATGGATGTCCTCCTCACCACGTCCACCGTGTCACGAAATATTTCATTAATAAGGGCAATGAATTTTGTAAATTTTCTACCAGCAATAATTAAGCTCATTCTAAGTGTTCAGGATGGCAATGAGGAGAAAATGATTAAGCTATTGACATTGGTAAAGAATCTCATAAGATCTTCTCATAGCGAATTGGACGAGCATAATACAAAACTCATCATTGAAGTGCTACGAGACTGTGTCGAAAATACAAGAAACGATTCAACAATCTCCAAACTTTCGTTCAACATTCTGTCCGATTTGATAATGAAAAATGTTACAGCAAGACATCAAGTAATGAGAATACTCAATTCATCGAAACTCGGCGATAAAGTAAATAAATCATGTGATTTAATTGGCTTAAAATTCTTAGTTGTCATCGCCGATAAAGTCACTCCTAAAGATTTTACTCACCTCATCACGCTAAGTTTGAAAGGCATTCGAGAAGGGATTCTTTCGTTTGATATCGAGCCAGTGCTTCACAGCCTTGATTTGCTAGATTATGCCGAGAACACCAAGATGGACCGAAGTATTTGTGAAGAAAATCTCAAGTACCTCGATGACCTAAACAAGAGCTTAATAAGTGCCTTGCAAAACGAACCAGAATCTTCAATGGCTAAAGATGAATTCTTCAGTCATCTCTTTGCTTTCTACAATGTTCTCATAAAGCTTGATAAAAACGTCACGTCAGAAATGGAATTTTTTGTGAAGGAAACATTCAAGTACAGCAATTTCCTGCAATCAGAAAAAGCTCTGGAATTTCTTCGCATATTCATAAAAAATTCTGGAAAAATTTCAAAGAGTTTGATTGAGAGCGTGATAGAAAAATTTAATGAGAACGAGCACGATGAAGAGAATATCACGTGTAGAGAAAAATCAGCGTTCTTGAAATTTTTGCAAGTGTGCCTTGGCGCAGGTTATTTGGAGGATAATCACATTAATGCAATTTCTGCTTTTATAACAAACATCATTGGAACATATGAAGTCGAAGCCACAAAAATCCACGAAGCCGATCAAGACTTTATCTTCCTCATTATTCACCTGATTCAAACGCTCGAATTGATGTCAAATCACTTCAATATTTTCCGAGAAAAGTTAAAAGAAATTCTTTCACACGAGTACATTCCAATTGTATTGGCACGAGCATATGAAACAAAAGATAAGGAAATATTGATGAACTTAATGACTTTTGGACACATTGACTACTATCCTACCGAAAAGGTGGCTCGTTTACTTTCAAAAAGTCATCAAGGAGTTATTTTTGATGAAAAAAAGAACCAAGAGAGACAACGTGAAGCTTTCAGTAGCAGCTCAAAGTACATAAATCGCATCATGGGCTCCGAGCTGAATACTCTCATAAACAGAATTAACGAAAAGCTTGACAATAATGAATTGGATTCTTTAAAATCCAGCGATATGATTGCACTCTACCGACATAAAAACAACTATTTCAACGATCATCTGAACGCTCTGAATGCCTCTCTTGAAAAGGTATGTCCAAAATTATTTTAACCATTTGTATTCAATATAAATAACATTTTTTCCTTTTTATATAGTACACTGACTTGTGTCAGGAGCTGCAACACCAAAATTCGGTCTTGAGAAAAATGGGAGAGACGCAAGAGCTGGTAAATTGGTGTTTAGAGATGGATAAAGAAAATCTTCAAAAGGAAAATCAAGCTTTGTTTAATGATCAAAAAAGTCTCAAAAGTTCAGTGGCCACCTTTCAAAGTAAAATTACCAAAGAAAACCAGGCTAAAACCCACGCCCAAAAAGTCTTGAAAATGAAGGAACTCGAAAATGAAAGTAAGTTTTGTGTCGGGCACAATGAAAAATTTGCTAATTTTTTGGTAAATATTTTTTTAGAATTACTCAAAGAGCGAAATGAAATCGAAGTAAAGCACCAGAATGAGAAGAAAAATTTAAAGCTTGCACAAATTGAAAATGAAAAGCGAATTGAACAGCTTAAATGCAGTTTAGAAGAGGAGAGGAAACTGAAGGCTGGCGAAATAGCAGAAGCTGTTGGTGAACAAAAGAAGATTGCGCAAAAACTAAAGAACTCGGAAAAAGAAAATGAAAAGCTCCAAGATGTAATTAAGCTTAACGAAAACGAACTGACTTTAAAACAAGCTCGAATTGTGCAGCTAGAGAATGATTTGAAAGAGGCAGAGAAAATCCAGAGCTCCATCATGTCCATTATGTCTCGAACGAAAAGTACACTCAAGTAATATACCCACTTTATTATTTTCATTCTTTTTTTATAATGATAAAATATTTTTTGAAAGACATTCTTGTCAATTTAATTAAGCTTTGAATAAATTCAATTACCAGAACTAATTTAGTATTTACATAAATAAAAAAAACTTTAAAGTTTCAGGTGTGCAAATTTATGAAATTTTTCTGACACCCCTCGTACAATGCTCGTGTAAAAGAATATATATATGTAAGAAAAATTGATATAACGTATATTCAACATTTATTTTTTATATGATCTCGGTGTCGGAAAACTGATTTCAGTGTGTTCAATAACAAGTTCAAAAGAAAAAAATATTGAGAGAAATTTCATAATTTATTTTAATGAAGACTTCGATAATTTTGAGTAATATGACAAGAGCATTGTAGGAATAACAAAGTTTCTTTCTTAATTGCACTTAAGCTCATGATTTTAATCTTGAATTTTAGCTAAGAGAAAATTTTCATAAAAATGGAAGACGAAAAAAGCCATCAAGAGCCGTCAACTTCAAAATCGGCAAAAATTGATGTTTCAGATGAGGAAGGCGATGAGAATAATGGATTCGAAACGGATACGTCCAGTGGCGATAGCGATAGTGTCGAAAAATGTCCGATTTGTCTCCTAAAATTTTCGAGTGACCAAGAGATAGGAAAGCCTATAAGTTGTAATCATGCATTTTGTTTTGCATGCATCGAGGAATGGAGTAAAATAGTTCGAACTTGTCCAATTGATCGAAAAGAGTTTTCAGAGATAAATGTGTATGACAATTTAGAGGATAACAACTTGTTGAGAACGATCGATGTTGGTGAACAAATCAGTCTAAAAGATTACACTGCAACGGAAGCGGAAGAGTACACGGCATGTGAAATATGTGGAAGTGTTGAGAGAGAAGAAGTTATGCTGCTCTGTGATGGATGTGACAAGGGTTTTCATATGGATTGTTTAATACCCGCAATGGATCATATACCAATTGATAATTGGTATTGTCAAGAGTGTAATGCAATGGAGTCTTCGGAAAGTGAAGAGGAGGAGGATGCCGATGAACTTAATGACTTACAAGAAGAAATTACCAGTGAAATTGGAACTTCAACTAGACTTCGTAGTCAACCCCAGCCACAAATCGTAAGAACTCTACAGAGCGAGAGAATCAGAAATGCAATTCTGGCTCGAAGAACTCTCCGCGGCATAGTTAACATCCAACCATCGACATCAACGGCTAATAATTTACAACCAGCAACGAGGGTCAAGAGAAAATCTCCAGTTAAAAAGAGAAAAACGTACAGAAGGAAGAGATCGACAGTGGTGGAGTATGAAGTTAGAGAATGTGGAGGGAAATTTCCCATTAAAACTAAGAAAAAGCGAAAAACTCGCAAGAGGAGAAAAAGAAGAAGAGTTTGCAGGCGGGCATCAAAGGCATCTACAAGAAATAGTACCACCTCAAGTGCACGGTCGTTCAGTGCGAATCAAAATGTTTTTGAATTGCAACACGCAAGACATCAAGCAGGTGTTAGCAATTTTAATATTTTTGAACCAATGAATTTACTCGATTATGTACCTGACGAAGAAGAAACCGCCGAAAATGAAACTTACTCGGAAGCCATCACAGGTAGTAATAGCGATGGTGGAGTTTTAATACAAGGTACTTTTAATACAGTTAATCCACTTCGTCGAAAGGCATTGATCAAGAAGCGAGTAATAGATAATTTTACAACAACATCAAGCTCTTGCGATCTTATTGATTCAATTTTAAATGAAAATAATTTTTTTGCAAAACCTTCGAACCAAATTAATTATTCAGAAAAAGTTGCAATGACAAAAGCATCGGATGATAATTCAAATTTACCAAAAGAAACGAGAGCAAACGAGAGTGCTGACAGAAATGAAACTAAAAGTAATTCTCTGTCGAGTGAAATAACATTTACGAGCAATAGCTTGAATCAAAATTCAGAAAGAAATGAAGAAGAGCAGAAATCAGTTACCGAAAGCTTTTCATTGCCAGAAAAGTCACCTCCCAAAAAAAAGAGACCCGTCTTTGATATGTTTGATGATAAGACACCCGAGAGAGAAGATACCTCCGAGTGTCCAAACTTTTCTATTTATAACTTGGATGATGAACAAGAGAACATTGAAGAAAACCCATCGCATGCCGAAAATTTTGACGATTTGGTTCAAATGAGTGATGAAGGTGAACAAGAGCAAAATACTGATATTGTGTCGGAAGAAAATGAACCTGTTGTGATTTTTAAGAGTCAACCAGCCAGTCCTGATCTTGAAAATGAGCAAGAACGCAGCTACACCCCACCTTTGATAAAAGTCGATCAACAAAAGGTGGAAATAAAATCTTCGTCTAAATTCGAAAGCAATAGAAAGAGTAAGAAACAAAGCAGACGGCAAGAACTTGAGCGCTACAACGTGAGAGATAGATTTCGAGAAAAATCACCGTTAAGAGCAAGAGATCGCTTTGGAAGGAACCGATCTAGAACAAGAAGTAATTCTCGTTCACGCAGTCAACTTCGCAACCGTCGAAAAAGTAAATCTAATGAAAGAAAGCAACGTCAAAGATCTCGCAGTGATTCGAGAAGGAGGGACTCGAGTGGCGAAAGAAGACGAAAGAAAAATAAGCACAAAAAATCCGTAAGAAAAAGTCGCTCGCAAACACGATCAATTAGTCCACCTCGTAGGCGAAACTATCGAGATGAAAAGAGCCCAAAGAGAAACAGAAAACGCGATCGAACACCCTCGCCTAGTGAAAAATCTAAAAAGAAAAAATGTGCTCGAAGCAATGAAAAATCTTCTGGGGCGTTGTCAAAGGAAATTTACACGTCGGGCCAAAATATTTTGGTGAGTGTTAATTTTAGCAGTCAAGCTGAAAATCGTCCATTTAGATCAACAAGTCATGACGATAAAGAACCTATCGTTGACATAACGGCAAAGAAAAAAATCAATGTCAGTTCTAAGCCAGTCGCAATCATAGATCTTGCACGATCTCCATTTAAGGAACTAACGCCCGAGTACAAAAAAGAGAGCAACGTCATTGAATTGAGCGACAGTGAAGGAGAAAAGCATGATGATGATAATGAACCAAAATCACCTGATTCTACAAAACTTTATGATCCTTTTGATATCCTCAATTCACCGACAAATGAAAATGTTTCGAGTTCGCAACAAAATTCTATTGTAAATTTTAAAACATCTAAAACAATTGAGCATCGTGAATTTAATCTTAAAGGCATTACTCAGACAACAACATCATCACAACAAAAGAATTTACCAACTCAAATTACTGAAGAAAATGTCGTAACTTCAAGCTCAAATGCTTTCGAAAAGATTTTTCCCACCAACTCTGCTGCTGGTGAAGTGATTCAAAATGAACGCATACAAAATCCAAACACGGGAATTGAATCACCTTACTCGCCAGGGGCACACGATGATGCATATCACGATGTTAATAATGAAGATGAAAGCTCATTTAACATGTCTAATGTAAGCTCTAAGCCAACAGGAAATTTATTTGATGAACTTTTTGGAAGTTCAAGTCCACCTGGTCTAGATAGAATTAAAGGCAGTAAAAAATGTAAGAAAATTTCTATTTAATTTATTGAAATTTATTTATTTTTTTTAAATTTTTTAGCTGATACAACAAATAAATACATTAATAAATTAAAACGCCAGGAGCGAGTAATTGAAGAAGTGAAAGGAGCTATTAAGCCTCACTATTCAAAGCGATCGATAACCAAGGAACAATATAAGGAAATTATGCGAAAAGCAGTTCCAAAGGTTGTAATTAAAAATGTCCAATTAACCAAATTTTTAATTGCCTTCATATACTTTCAGATCTGTCACAGCAAATCAGGTGAAATCAATCCAGCAAAAATTAAAATTTTGATTGATTCCTATGTAAAATTTTATGCGCATGTAAATAAGAAAAAGAGACCGGGAGTGATCGACGAGTCGTTTTGATTTTTATATCCTTTAAAATTTTAATTATGTATTATTACAATGAAATGCTCATGAATAAAGATCATTTAATTTGTGCGCAAAAGCGAGTAAACAGCTGTTTAAAAGTCTTTTCAAATATGATGTCACAGGGCTGTAATTTAAAAGATGATCACTATAGGTGTAAAAATTTGATACTTGAATTGACAAGAAAAAAATATAAAGCACTACTATGTTGAGAATGTATGTGTGGGCGTCATAAATGGTTACGTCATGTTTAAATCTTAGTCATGATTCATAAAGAGTGAAAATATTTTGAAAAAAATGCAGACAATTTTAGATATTTTAAATCAAGACTGCCTTAATCAAATCTTCACCTATTTTGACATCTATCAATTAATTGACATTGAGGAAACGTGCAAATTGTTTAAAGTGACTTGTATAAATGAGTATTCAAGTAGAAAATATCACAAATTAAAAATTGAGTTGAGAACTTTGAGGGTAAATTATTTGGAGAGAATTCTCGAACGTGTTGGACCAACGATGAAAGTTTTTGAATTTTCTGGTGGATACATCATGGACGAAAAAATTAAAGAAACCTTAATCAGTGGATTGATAAATAATTGCGAGTGCCTCAGAAAACTGACAATAAATTATTTGCAATTTGATAAGGAGCTTTTTGATAAGCTACAAAGCTGCTTCGATTCACTCATCTACCTTAACTTGGCCAATTGCGCCATTAACGAAGCGAGTAATGGAACAATTTTGAAAAATGAAAACACAAAAAATTTAAAACAGCTCGTGCTCACCGGCAATGCAAATATGAGCGGCGAGTTTTTTAAAACGATTGAAAATATTGAATTGCTGGATGTTAGCTACTGCTTCAACTTGCGCTATTATCAGTTTTTGACATTTTTGAAATCATGTAAAAACTTAAAATCACTAAACATCACAGGAGTGCCGCAAGTCATTCCAGACGACAGGAATATATTCGAGGATCTACTTCTTTATCAACCTAACCTTGAAACTCTTTTAATGGAAAATAATGGAGTTGAAGGTGATGCTAAAGTTCTCGCTAAATTCCAGCATCTTAAAAAATCAAGTTTTTCTGGAAATAAATTTGGCACTTGACAACGAATCAATCTGAAATGGGGTTATCTATAATTTCTATTTCAGACACTTTTAAACAAATTGATGCAAGCAAAAAAAATTATTTTTTTATTATGTCAGTTTAACCTTTCTAACATGTTTTGTGTATAAATGTTATCAATCAATAAAAATAAAAATGTTATCTGACTCTATTAAATTATTTTTAATTAAAATGAGAAAAGTCGTAAATTTTGTCTCAATTTGAATTTTGAAAAATGTTTATTAGTGGGATGGAACATATTAGTGGTGTGCGATTGGAATCAATGTCTCAGGAGCACCTAAAGGCAATGGCGCGTCGACCGTGAGGACTCCATCCTTGCTGAGTGATGAACGGATAAATTCTGGATTTACATTTTTCGGGAGTAAAAATTCACGATTATACTCTCGATAAACGCTCTTTGTGTCCGTCTTTTCCTCGTGCTTGGCATGAACCTAAAAATAAAATGCAAGTTCTGGTTTCTGCTCGATTGAAAAACGAAGAATTTTCGTACCATTAATTTGTTGTCTACTGTTTTAACAACAATCTCTTCTGGCGCATATTGTGAAACGTCAAATCTGAGCTTCAAAACTTTGTTATCGCCATCTTCTTGGATCAATGGAGAGTTAATATCGGATGCATTTGATTGTACTTTTGAAAGATTATTGTTGTTGTTTGAGGTTGTTGAACTGAAAATTAAAACCATTAAAAATGAATTATTTTCTAAAATTTTCACGATAAAGGATTAGTCAAGTAGGGTTATGTGATTGAGAATATATTCGAATAATGAAGAAAACATTTCATGCACACAGAATAGCATGTATGCCTTTTCATCAGTGATTTTCCACCCAAAGTTTTCATAACACACAAATTTTTTTTGTGTAACGTTTATTTTTAGCTTCATTTCGTGAAGAAAAAAATTATTAAATACTTGCAAGAATATTGAAAGAGATGTGTTTCACTTGCTATCATACGAAGCCTCTTGTTAGTGCCATCATGCTGGTGCATGTTTAAAAAATAACTCATTAAATTTTACATAAAATAAAATAGTTTTTTAACATAAATTTTGTGAGCTGAAGAAGCAAAAACTAACAATTTCTCACTTAACTTAATTGCCCAACAAAGTGGAATAAAAGGATGAGAAGCTAACGATAATGACTTTCATGATTACCCAATTCACACCTCACTCTTGTTATCAACAATGGATGCATGCACGATAAATTTCAGTAGTAGTACGGAAATTACGATGCATCGAGGAAATTGAGGTACGTTAATTGACACTTTTTTCCCCTCCTACTCCCACGATCATCATCCAGTAGTGCTTTTCGATAAATTACCAAATCGAGGTTAAGTCATTTTGATTTTATCATAAAAATCGTGCCAGTTATTTATTATTCCACATGAAAAATCACGTGTGGGTGCGGTGAAATTAAAAGTAGTGTTTTATATTTTAGAGAAACGAAAGCGATGACATCATTAATGATTTTGGTGGGAGTGCAATTTCATAGAAAATAGATATAAACTGAAAGTTTTAACATAAATTGAAATGTTTTGTTAAGATCATGGCTTTGATGGCTAAAATCAGTAATAAATCACACATAATTTTAGTGATAAAGTTGCGACAAAATTAGAAGATGAAAAAGATACACAAGTAATTAAATTGTGAATAATATCCTCGTTACAGATACCTTTTGCTGCTTGTTGTTTTCTTTGTGGTACTGGATTATGTTAAGCAACATCAATCCATGCAGATTAAATTCATAAAATGTATTAATATTAATAATCCAATTTTTATTTGCAATAGCGGCAGCATAGGGAATAGAGAAAATTTAATTAGTTAATTTGGTTTTGCTAAAATTGTTTAATTGGCTATGAAGAGCAGTGGAAAATTAAGAAATCAAGCAAAAAGCAAATTAGAAATAATAAATTCAATTTTTCATGGTAATAAATAGCGTTAAAGAGTTCATCGAGTAGATTATCAAATATTTTTTCTATATCGCATGTGACCGGTTCGAGTCATAAGTCAAAATTTTCGTTAATTGAATTTGGGTAGAAATAGGTTGTTGCAAGTGAAAAAATTTATATTTCAAACGAAGCAGCTGATCATAAATAATTTTAATGCATTTTTAAAGCTGAAATGTTTTGTGGCCATTTATAGACATTACAGTCTGTGTGCGCCATTGACAATGTCTACATGTTCAAATAAAATGCTTAAGCGTTGTAGTGCTTCGATGATGTCATTTTTAATTAGCATATAATTCATATGAGCACGTGGAAATGACGGAATCTTGGATGTATGGAATTTTTTATGTCTTTTGATCTAGTATTTTTTTTAAACGCTATAAATGAATTGATAAGATAACAAGTGTTTTCACTTAGAAACGAAAAATGATCAGTTCGACAGCAGCTTCACATATCTGCATAAATGAGCTGTTGTTTGACTTAAATACTTGTTGAGCGAAAAACATTGAAATTTTTGTTCGTTTTGCCACTTAAAAATCACTTTCAAGAGGTTCGAGTTATTAAATATATTCTTTTTTTTCCTTACAACCGCTCAAACCACGAATTTATTTTGCATCTTAGATTGATGACTCACAAAAAAAATTTGAAAAATTATTTGCACATTATGAAAATTTGTACCCTAGTTTTTTATTGATTTTTCACTCGCCAAATTTAGGCCATAAAACTAAATGCCGACACAAGCCGGAAAAGTGAAAGTCTATATCCTTTCGTCAGTCCATTAACCTTTTATACCGTTAAAAAATTCACACGGAATGAAGTGACTCATCGTAAAAATTTATGCTGCCAAAAGGAGAAAAAGAAAAATGTATGAGTCACAGTAAGAATGAGCAAATTCTAGACACCATCCTACGTATAAAATATTTTCGAGATTTGTGAAAATTTCTCTCAAATCGATCCATCATCGAGAAGTGAAAGAGAGAGAAATAAATTTTGTTATTCATTTTCATCTTGAAACTTTATTTTTAGACTACATTTCAGCGCTGGTAGAAATTAAAAAGATTTCAGCTGTAAAATCCTACATTTCGTATGAGCATCGCTCCGAATAAACATATAAAGCGACTGCTACATACACAGTTGAAGAAAGAGAGAGAGAAGAGTTGGCATCATCAATTTTTTGTCTTTTACTGAAAATGTGGAGCGTCTCATGTTTTGTTAAATTATTATTAATCGATATTTTGCTGCTAAAACTATAACAGATTTTGAGGCACAATGCTTCAGGAAAATTTACGATTAACGCCAACACTTGAGTCCACCACGCAAATTTCTCATATGTGCCATCGGAGGAATTAAAATTACTATTATTGACGCATGGCTTGTTAAACCTCGTTGCCATAAATGGAATTCTCGAGGAGAGAGATGGCAATGATCAAAAAATAGTATAACAACAATAATTTTGAAAGGTTGTTCAAGATTTCATTTATACAAGCACCGTTACAACGGTTTGTAATGGCAACTGTTTATTTTAATTGAAAATTCGTCCTTGAATAGCCTTGCTAGCAAAAAAGTGATGATGCAAAAAAAATCTTTAGAAGAAAAATTAAATTTTCGAGTGAAAAAAAATATTTAATCATAGTTAAAATTAAGTAAAAACAATTTTTAAACGGGATTCAAAGTGGGAGAAACAAGCCGAAGCAGTTGTTAATAAGAAAAAGAAAATTGCAATTGCTCACCTTGAGGTTGTCTCGAAGAAATTTGATTCACGATTCATTAATTCACTGCGAAATTTGTTCATTTCTAAGAATGCATGGGAAAGAGAGAAAAATGTCCTTTTATTCTTCTATTATACAAAAGATTTGATATCACACATACCATCTTCCATTCGGCGCATTTCATTGTCGAACCTTTCTCTGATAGAACTGAACTCACTGTCGATGACACTAAAATCGCGATTGAATTGAATTGGAATATTTCTCTTGTTTGCGCTATCGGCCATGGCTGCTTAAGGATTTTCTGTTTTAAATAAATTTATGACACACACTTAGGAAAAAATTGCACTGTAGTAAAGGTCACTCTTTTTCTTCTCTTCTTAATATCCACTCAAAGAGTATTATTTTTTTGCTGCTTGAATATAGCTGCGTTCAACTTGAATTCTAAAGACTCACTGATGTATGTTCGCTCTCCGACTCAGTATATATATTTAACCATTCATTCATACATTCTTTTTCACTTGTGCGCGAGAGAGAGAGATAAAGAGGAAAAATTGAGCATAAGCAGACATTAGAGTCGCAATAGTTCGAATTTATTTAGTGAGAAGCACGACAAATTTTAAATCAAGAAAGTTTTAAAAAAAATTCCACTCTTTTGAATTTGAAATTTTGTTGAAAAAAATTCTAGAAAATTCATTGAAAAAATTTTAAATTTCGCTCCTAATAAGATATGGAGGAGAGGATGAGATCATAATCGAGAATTCTCAAATGGAAATAAATCGCGAAAATTCGAATTATGACGTTATGCTTGACATCATCATTACTCGCCATCTCCCACGCTGCCGCATTCTGTTTTTGTTCTTACAAAAAAGGCCAAAACAAGTGAATTCTTTTCGTGACGCCATCAACAGTAATGAAAGACAACAGCGAAGAAAGAAAATGATTCAGTCTGTGCTGTGTGACGAAATTTATTCTGCGAGAAAATGGATCGCAAGCGAATATCTTCATTATTGTATTAAAATATTAGTAGTATCAGTACCTGTAAATATTATTATTTGATGATTTTTCTTCGTCATGATCGCTATTTTTAACCCAATTTTTTAAAATGTCGTGAAGATAATGAAAATTTCTCGAATTTAAGATGAAATGATTCATAAATTATTTTCGATAGCTGAAAAACGAAGAAAATGACAAACACTTAACACTAATTAACTTTCAAAAAACACTCAAACTTACAAAAACTAAAGAATTTTAAGTCTACAGGATAAAAGTTTATTAAAATACAAAAACAGCTTGGTTAAAATTTTGATATTTAAAGAATTTCGTTTTATTCGATCTGAGAGTTAAAATTTACAGCAATTCTAGTAGCTTCATTTTTTTTTCAAATACTACATCGTTTATTTTCGGGAAACTGTTTCTTATTCAAAATTTATTTGGAGCCAATATTCGGAACCTTTTATAACTTTTTTCTTCGTTAAGAACAATCATATATATAATTTATTCCACCAGATTATGTTGTTGCATTATCACAGGAGAGAGTTGAAATCAATTTCAAATTTCTACTACGTTGTTGATCTTTTCTTTTTGCCACTAGTCGCCTTTTTCTCAACAACAACGACATTATCTTCCTCGCAGCGTGATGCCCACCACTCTTCAATACAATCGGCCATGTGTTTCCTCCTGAAACGACTCGCTTCGTCGATGCACATTCGAATGAAACTAAATCGAATCTCAAAAGACCCCTTAACTTTTGCCAACTGCTCATACAGCCCACTGTAATCACGACCCAATTTTCGAATTTCTCTAAACGCCAGACTTCTCGTTTCCATATTTTCTTCCTTAATTTTCTCAAGTAACTCATCTTCTAAATCATCCTCGTTACCATTCGTAACAGCTACATTATTTTTGCTGTTGCTGTTCTTGCTAGGTACTTTCTTATCGGCCGACACAAGCCCGTTGGTATGTCCATGTTTGATTTCTGTTGAATTCTTTTTCGCCGCTTGAGTGGATTTTTGTTGAGGTGATTTTTTCTTACTTTTACTGTGCAATTTTTCATTATTGGCTGGCGATTCCTTATTATGATTACTCACTAGCAACACTTCATCTTCCGCGTGATGATTGGAGGCATTTGTACTGATTGTGGAAGTGTTGCTTCCATTGTGAATGGAAGATTGAAGTATCTTGGAAATGTTTTGAGCATCGTTAAGATCATTGTTGTGAATTGTACGTTGTGAGAAATTTGTTTGAGTAGTGCTTGCAGTTGTATTTGTGGCATTTGTTGCTGCAGCTGTTGAGAGATTTGACGAGGATGAAATTGGAGGAAAGGGCGGTGGAGGACCTGTTGGTGAGGTAGGCATTGGTTGCTGGGAATTAAAGGTACTTCCAATAGCTGGATTCTGAAGCGAGACAGTACTCGACGACAATAAATCGCCATTGTTGGGCATCAAATGCGGCACAATTGGAACAATTCCAGTCACCGGTGTCTGTTGGAAATGAAGAGGTGGATATGTCTGAGGAAAGTGCGTTGATAGATCTGACGGTGGTATATTAAGTCGTGCCAAGCCCGCTAAAATAAATTAGTTATTAATTACATGTAAAAGAATTTTAAATAAAAATTTTTACCTTGCACTTGTCTAATTCCTACCGGGACTGTTGTAGAAATTGGTGTCGTGAGAGGCAATTGATACGGCAGTTGTTGAGGACTTATTAAAGCTGGTTGAAGAGGTTCAGTTGCTGATTCATGAAGGATACTATCAAAAGTATACTCATGACCGTTTTTCCTGAAATCATCGTCTATCGAAGAAATTTCACTACACTCTGAACGCGTATCATCGTCATCAATCGAATATGAGACCTCTGAAGCTGTATCTGAATCGATTTCTGATGGCGATGGTGAAGGAGGACATGGCAATCCGGGTGATGGAGGGATCCCAAAATCAAATCGTGCTCTCTTATAGATAAAGTCCTTTCGAATCGGTCCTGCCTTTCTCTTACGATTCATTCTCAATGCGAGATCTTTCTTATTCTGACTTGGCATTTTACTATTGTTGTTTTGTGCCGATGAAGTGTCAATTCCATCGTCCGCCTCATCGACCATAACCATGTGCTTGTCACGTTTAAAAGGATTTCCAAACATGTGTTGTCTCACATTAATTGGCTCAAGCTCTCTGAGTGGTGTTTCTCTTCTCTTTAAATACTCTTGATAATTGCCCATTTCTGCAATCGGTAGACTATGTCCTGCGTCTTTCGATAAGAGATTAATATTACAAGTCGGCACTTTGAAGAAGTTATCACGCATCCTCGCAATCTCGTCGATTAGATCTCGACGTGTAATATCGAAGGGGTTTCGATAATTCTTTGTTGATTGAATTTGCGTTGTTGTAGGCACCACGATGTTGTAGTTCTCAAATATAGTAATTTCACTGTGTATCTTATGAAAAGTTTCCTTCATCATCGGATGCTTAACCAGTTCGGGCGTTTTTAACTGTTGTCCAGAATTTAATTTCACAGTTTCATGCTGATGATATGGCATTTTCGGTTGCTTAAGCTGTTTAAACACTCGCATACAGAGACTCTCCTGCTCCTGTTTTGCCATATTTTTCATTTGTTTGAGTTGATTTGCAACAGTCGGGCTCAAATAGCTATCTAGTGATTCTGGTAAAATGTATTGTAAAAGCTGATAAGGCATATTTATCATGCTAAGAGCTTTCCGCAAAAATGGGCAGTAATATTGGGGAATACTTTTTACGTACGTTGCAAACTTGTTGATCCATTCACTCGTGGGATTTAAAGTAAGTTTATGGACGAGTTCGAATAAAAGTGGCAACAGATATTGATAATTATAGGGTAGGACATAGAAGTGGACGATCATCATAGTGCTATTAGCCTTTAAGTACCCGAATGGAGCATCATTGGGCGATTGATGCATTCGACCATACGCAGACATCGGATCATGCATGTTTCCTCCATTTAAATTATTTACGGCGACAAGAGGATACACTTTATTGGGATCTTTTTTCGACAATATCCAAAGTGTCAGAGGACTCCCTTCGAGCTCATATTTATCAATAGGAAAGCTCCTAACAATTTGAGGTTCGTCATGACTAAGGAGTGAAATTTTAATTCTCGGATGTGCATCGCGAGGTGGGAGTGAGGTCATTTTTACATCGGGCCAGTAAGATTCTGGCAGAGGCCAATAGCCGATTGGAAATGATTTAATGTTTGGTACTTTTGGGACAAAGATCATTTTTTTCATGTTTTGAAAAATCATTTCTGGTATGTCACTTTCTTTTAGCGGATCTTTCTGTTCTTTAAATACTGGATCGAAGTTTATAACGACGCCCGGCTGTGCTTTTTGTACGAGGCTCTCAATGCATTGATTTAGTACATATTGACTACGAATTTTATACGACCTTCCACCAGTCACTTCACACATTTTTTCTAGAGGCGAATCATCATGCGGAACTTTTCCCTCAGCTCTCTCATCTCCCCTATGACCTATAACAAAAAATTACTTACATTATTCAAATATGATTCTTGAAATTTATGATCTTACCTGACATACGAAGAATCAGTGAAAATAGTCGTTGATCCCATCGAAATGGTTCTTTTGTGAGCTTCGCACCGGGAATATTTACATTCAGTGGCAGAGAAAGTTGACTATCTATCCCGTTACGATGTGAATACCTCCCACCGTCGGTAATGAGAATTATTATCGATGGCTCTAAATAAAAAGGACATCGTCCTTGACCATACGTATCAATACCCGATTGCATTCTATTAAGATTTAGCAAGTCAAAGGCTCCTTTCAACGCTTCGCCAACCGTCGTTAGTCCATTTGATTGTAAGTTTTTTAATTCATTCATAAACGTTGCATGATTTTCCTTCCAACCAGCCTTAATGTTATTCGGATGATCCTCAAATGTTAACAGCATATATCGATCACCCATGCAGTCCTGCGATCTCTGTCGATACTTGAGGAATGTTTCAACGGCTCCTTTTGCAATGTCCAAATATGATTTATGTACACCATTCACGAAAGCCTCTTGGCTCATTGACGCCGATGTATCAATGAGAAAAAGTATTATCGTCATTTTTGTTCTTGATTTTTACTATCCGACTTCTCTTAATGTAATTTCTCGATTAAATATTTTTCCACAGTAATTCATTCACATCAAATGTAACACATGATGATGATACTAGCTTGACTTTCACGTTGCCTCGTACACTCCAATAGAAATCCCAATTAAAGTCTAAAATGAAAAAATAAATAAAAAATTAATAAATAATATTTGCTGTATTTTTTTTGTATAGAACAAGAGGTTTATCAATTCTTGCGCGATATGTGTAAATTAATTTTTTTTATGTTCATTATACTCGAAAGCTCGCTGTAAAGTTAGCATATATAGCTGTTGTGATTAAAAAAAATCACCCAGTGTGTGCAATGAACGAAAAATATTATATGTGTCGAAGACATCGTCGGTAAAAAAAAACTATACGTCTACCTAGATGGTGTGCTGTAGACGAGGTTAAATAATTCATTTTTAAAGAAACTCTAAATATCACACAAAATGTTTAAAGAGGTAGAAATTTTTTTCAAAAAAAAATCGAAAGTGTTGTTTTGATAAAACTAATCGATTATGTGATTTTATGCGAAATGCAATCTGTTATCTGTTGCGAACGAAGATGTAAAGTAATGATTTAGTAGTTTTTTTATACATACTCAAAAAAATGTTAAAGAAAAAAAACTTTAACGAATATTTTCTCTCGTTTATTTTTTAACTCTCTCACTACACCTCTCTCTCTCTCTCTCTTCGCACTCAAATTTACTCTTTGTGAAAGGAGCTGCAACTCATATATATATGTCATTTGACAAAGAATTCTAATTAAAACGTATACAAATATTAAATTATTTGAGATGCGATAGCATGAATATTGACGCTAACGTGTGCAGAATCCGATGAGTTGGGGTTGGGTGAGCAAAAAAAGCAGAATATAGTCGCATTTTTAATCCCCTTCCTGCTCTAACTTGCTCTCTGGCTCACTTTTTCATATCGCACAATTTTTTACCTTTTTTAAATTGAACTGAATATCGATTCCTTAATTTCTTGCACAAGTTTGACGCTCAAGCGAGTATAATAGTGATAAATGCTCTCATAAAAGACTATCAAAATCCAGAAATATGAATTTTTTTCAATTTCAACTTGTAGCGGTTCCTCTTTTTCAATGTTGACTGTTCGACGATCTGAAGTAAACTAAGAGAATCGCTCTGCTAATTCTCTCTTCTATATTAGCTCTCGTGCAAATGTAAGAGCCGCAAATCTTGTCTCTTTGTCCGTTTTCATTCTTTTGTGAATTTACATTGATAAATTTGGTTTTTAAATTTTGTAAAAATAACTGAATACCATCTTTAATGATTAATATTATAAAAATCCTTAAATAGCACTTTAGCTAACTTAAATTTAATGAATTTCAATTTTCACAGTCAATCGCTTGCAATTTTTCTCAACTTTTTTTCGCTTCACTTTTGACAATCTTATTTATTTTAACTGATTTTATTTTCTTTTAAAATTTTCATCGACTCTTGCCATCTTAAAGTTTAAAATTTAGTCTAATTTGGTCTTTTTTAAAAGGCACACAATTTTATTACATCTAAGGAAGCGGTAAACTTTAAATTTTTAATTCTTCGCTTCAACTTAAACGTTTGCTTCTTCTTTTTCTTCCTCTTCGCAAAAAAAGTGGAAGAAAGAAAAAATTGCAGATGGAAAAATTTAAAAAATTCAGCAAGTTAAGCTAATTTGTGATATTCAGTGATGGCTAATTCACTTAAAGAAATGCCTTCCGATATGAGGGAATGTCAAGGTGACGAGTATTATTGTTGCCAAGGTAGTAGTTCTTCAATTAAGCAACAAGAAGAAGAACAACAACAAAAAACTGTTGGAATTAAAGTGATCCCGCGACTTGGAGTGCGAGCTGGAATTAAAAAAAGTGATTTCGACATTAGTTTAGATCAAAACTCTCAACAATGGTTCGATCGAATATTTCAATATTGGAAGCAATGTAAGCAATTATAGTCAGCGCGATGAAATAATTTGAACTAATTAACCATATCTCAACAATTTAATTTTAGATAAGAAATCGTCGATTTTATCGTCTGTTATTCAGCAATTTTACGGCAGTGTGTCAAATCCATTTGTGTTTGCGCTAAAGTTTTACGCCAACGCCACTGATCATGCAAATCCCAAAAGTAATTCGTTTTCTTACTCGATTCTCGAGGAGTTGCAACTTTATAAGAGAAAATTTTTATCGCATAATGTCACCTCGCAATTGCTTGACGAAAACATCAAAATGGTTGCTTTCAATTTCCTGAAAAGGAGCGGTCAAATAACAGCATTTCGTTTAGCTGTCGACAGCTTTGAGCTGGTTCAATCGAAAGAGCTATTTGTGGTGGAACTACATGAGCTCATAGCCACCAAGCATTTTAAAGAGGCCGGCCAAATAGCCTGTGATTTACAATTGTACCATGAGTTTAAAATCGAGGACTTTCTGATACCTCTATTGCTTCAAGACAAACTGGGAATTTTCGAAAACTATCTTGACAAGGCGATCAGTTTGCGAGAACCGACCATTCAAATGTTGGATTCATTTCTATCGAGAGAATCGACAGTAAGAGCAATTTGTGATCAATATATAATAAAATATGAAGTTCAAGACGTAAAATATGAAAAACTACATAAGAAACCTATTGCAAAACTTCTCAATCGATTGCTGAGAAAATATCAATTTTCGGAGAAGATAGCTCCAAATATGAAGAAACAAAAGGAGTTTGGTTCACTTTTCTTTATTTTAAGAAAGTACTATGACGAGAAGAGTCTCAATCAGGCCTCGTTTGATGAAATGGTTAAGGACACGATAGGCAATGAGAACAGAGAGCTTCAAATCGAATTAATTTATTCCTCTTTGAGTTACGGATCACTCGAAGACGCTGTCAAATGGTCGAAATACTACGAAATTCCCTCCGAAGATTTGCCATCACAAGTGAAAGATAATTTATCTGAATTTCCATTTGACTCTTTGCAAAATGAAAGAATTATTGACGAGGACATTCATACATTGTCATTGCCCGAGAGTTGCATAATTTTAGTTAATGATGTTCACAACTACCATGCCATGATTAATGATCTTAAAAATGCAAAAATGATTGGATTTGACACTGAGTGGAAACCAACAATTTCATCTTGTAGCGATAATGTATCGTTAATTCAATTAGCCAAACGTGATCGAATTTATTTACTTGACGTCATAACGCTGATGCAGCATGGTCTATCGGAGAGTGAATGGAGTTTGTTGGGAAAATGTATTTTTAACAACGAGGAAGTTCTTAAAATGGGATTTGCTCATTCAACCGACATTTCGATGTTGGTGAAATTTCAAGCTTTTGGTATTCAACACAATCAAAACGTATCGCATTCGTACCTAGATCTACAAGGATTGTGGCATAAGGTTGTAGTAAATTTTCCCGATTTTAAATTTCCCTATCACGAGGGCGAGCAGACGTCACAGAGTCTCTCCAACCTTGTTAAGCTCTGCTTGGGAAAGAAGCTCGATAAATCCAATCAATTTAGTAATTGGCAACAGAGACCGTTGAGAGTTGAACAAATGCACTATGCTGCGCTTGACGCATTTTGTCTTTTCGAAATTTTCGATATTATAGGCGATGTCATAACTAAAATGGGAATAAGCTATGACCAGCTCATCAATAATGTTTTGATGGAAAATAAAAAAGACATTGCTTCGTTGACGAGAGGAAAGAAAGTCGCGCAGCACAATAAACAGTCACCTTTTAAAGATGCAGTAATGGCAGCAAGAGATTCTCCAACCGATGTCAGTGGAGTTAAATTTGTTACCGATTATATGATTGCTGGTATCGGCAGAGCTCTACGTCAAATAGGAGTCGACACGATCATCCTTAAAGGCGATTATGTAGACCACGATGAATGTATTAGAATTTCTCAAAATCAAGACAGAATAATTTTGACATCGAGTAAACCACTTTTTCATAGAGTAAGTATTAAGCAGGGTATTAAGTGATTGCTTGATTCAATTAATTTATATTGATTTTTTTAGTATCAAAAATATACAAAATTGGGGAATGCATACATTGTGGAGAAGAGTCATAATGAAATCGAAGGATTGGAGGAGATTGTTAGACATTTTAAAATTAACATTAGAAGGCAGGATGTGTTCAGTCGTTGTATGGTTTGTAATTGTGATGAATTTGTGATTGCTTCTAAAATCGACATGATAAAAATGAAGTTTTGTAATCGTCAAGCACCCAATGAGCTAATGCCGTTTCTCAGAAGTCCGCAAAAACATTCGCACATATCAGAGTACAAAAACTTCAAATTGTGGCGACGATACTGCGGAGGCGAACGAGACACGAAATTCGGAGCTAAAATTAATTTCTCGATGGTCAATGACTGTACGCTCAGGGTGTTTGACACTTTTTATATTTGCGAGTTCTGTTCAAAAATTTACTGGGATGGATCGCACTACAATAATTCGGGAGGGAAGTTTGAGCACCTTTTTAATCTCTTCAAATAACACCTAAATTTAATCAAATCACTGCGAAGTAACTGACAAATTTTTCTCGAACATTGTTTATTTAAAATGTGTCGTAAAAAATCATATATATATATAGACATTAGTTATTTATTAACATGTAAAACATGCTATATTCTGAATAAAGATGTTTAACGTACTTTTGAGTTTTAAATTTTTTGCTTCAACACCACAAAATCGAAATAAACTCGACAGCCATATTTTTGTATGTTCAATTAAGAAAGGGAGTGAAGCGAAATCGGCTTTGAAATTTTTCATTCTATATTCATCATTTTCATCGTGTTATTGGCAATTTAAAAGTTACTTGAAGCGTTTAAAACATGGAAAACGAAGCCGGTAAGTGATTGCTCTTGAAAAAGCTTTGATAAGTTTTCGGAAAATGTGGAAAATTTTGAAAAGTTATGAAATATTATTTCTTTCACAAAAATCTCAGACATAAACAAGTCTGGTGAGCATCCACACTCACGTTCGCCATCTCCAAATGCTGAAGGTCACAAATCACGTAGCCGTTCTAAATCAGTAGACTCTGCTGCAAAATCGCCGAGAAGTGGAAGTGAAAATTCAAAGAAATCAACATCCAGAAGTCCATCACCACCACTATCTGAAAATTTCGTCAACAACAAAGCGGGAAGTCGTTCAAGCTCAAGAAATTCACGTTCTCGCAGTCGCTCGGTGTCATCGCAAAAGTCTAATCGCTCTAAATCACGTTCAAGGTAAAATTTCGTTTAAAATGCGTTGGCTCTTAATATCATCCACTTTCTCATGTTAGAAGTCGCTCTGGTTCGAAAAAATCACGTTCAAGAAGTCCATCAGCCACATCAAAAAGGTCAAATCGATCAAAAAGTCGTTCTGGATCACCACAAAATACGGAAAGAAAATCGAGATCAAGAAGTGTAGCATCTAAACGATCAAAAAGTCGCAGTCGATCAGGGTTTGTTGAGTATATTTTAATTCAAAAATTGCATTTAACTTTATAGTGTATCTTTTTAGAAGTGGTTCAAATCGTAGTAAATCGAGATCAAGGTAATTTTATCATAAACTTTCTCCTAACACAAATAAGTTCAATTTTAACAACATTAATTCATTTTTAGAAGTGGCAGTCGAAGCTCTTCTAAAAGTAGATCACGGTAACATATATTTTTTTTAATAAAAGCATAAATTATAATGAAACCTTTATAAGTAGAAGTGGCTCTAGACGTTCTCGCAGTCGGTAAGTTTAAATTAATTGTATTTTAACAATAGAAAATTCCAACCAACTCATTTGCAGAAGTGGCTCAGCTCGTAGTCGCAGTGGTGGCAGTCGAAGCTCAAGAAGTCGATCGGGGTAATTAATTTAAAACTTTCCTCTAAAAATTCTTTAATAAATTAAACCTTTTTCAGAAGAAGTCGATCATCAAGCAGATCGCGGTAACTTATTCAATAATTTTATTCATTAAAATTGAAATTAAATCTAAAAGTTTAAATAATAATTTTTTCAGAAGTGTCTCAAGAAGTAAGAGTAGATCAAGGTAATTTTTTTAAAAACTAACGTATTGATTTAAATTATATTTAAAATTATCCTCTGCAGAAGTGGTTCAGCTCGTAGTCGCAGTGGTTCAAAAGTCTCTAATAGATCGCGGTAATAGAATTTTTTGACTAATTGTTAATTTAAAAATAAACATTTTATTTTGCAGAAGTGGATCTAGAAAAAGTCGATCAAGGTAAGAAACTAAAGTTTTTGTTTTATTTATCGATTTCTGATAATCCTTTATTTAAACAGAAGTAGATCGTCGAACAAGTCACGCGGGTCTCCAACACCACGAAAGAAGAGAGCAATTCTTAGTGATTCAGAAGACGATGACGGTACACCACAATCGAAAAAGGCAAGACCACAAATTATTGATTCCGATCATGAGGGCGAACCAGAACCAAAGGAGGCTGCTCCAGGCGAAGAAGGTAAAGTTCTTAAACAAATCCTTTGAATTTACTGTAATAAGTTTTTATAGCGGAGGGTGAAAATAAAGTTTTACCCGATTCAAGTGATGATGAAGGAATTGATGATCGCGTTGGTGGACAGCATAAGGAATTTCAATCGGACTTTGACGAAATTTTGGCCCGTTGTCGCGAAGGAAAGACTCGCAGACGTAAACGTGGTGATATTAGTTTGATTAACGACAATGATGACTTAATTGCACAGCTTCTACAAAACATGAAGCAAGCAGCTGACGACGATAGAGACTTGAATATGGAAAACAGACCTGCTGTAAAGAAAATCTCAATGTTAAAGTCCGTAATGTCTCAACTCATTAAAAGAGACTTACAGCTTGCCTTTCTAGAACACAATGTACTCAATGTTCTCACCGATTGGCTCGCACCATTACCCAATCGTAGCCTTCCCTGTTTGCAAATCCGTGAAAGTATTTTGAAACTTTTATCAGATGTAAGACAAATATATATATTTTTAAATCTTTCCATCTAATAATATTTATTAAATTTTTAGTTCCCAACAATCGATAAATCTTATTTGAAGCAATCGGGCATTGGTAAGGCTGTCATGTATCTTTACAAGCACCCAAAGGAGACAAAGGAAAATCGCGAGAAAGCTGGCAGATTAATATCGGAATGGGCACGACCAATATTTAATTTGAGTTGCGACTATAAGGCACTCACAAGAGAGGAACGAGAACAAAGAGATTTGGATCAGATGAAGAGAAAACGTCGCAAGAGTCCCGAATCAGATGTCAATAAAGGCAAGGATGTTTTCAATCAGCAGCAAGAAAAGACATTACGACCGGGTGATAAGGGATATGTTGCAAGAGCTCGTGTTCCCTTGCCCTCAACAAAGGACTATGTAATTCGACCTCAATCAAACAACGACGTAGATATGTCGCGTATTGTTAAAAAGAAACCGAATCGTTATGAGAAGCACATGAAGAAGTTCTTGGACGCTAAACGAATGAAGAACATGAAAGGCTATTCTCAGGTAATTAAAGAAATATTAAGATTTACACAGTTATTTGATTTTGAATACTTTTAGATATCCATTGAAGGAAGAAAAATGGCGCTGTAGAAGATCATTAAGTTAAGAAAAGATTAATAATTCAAAAATATTTTATTTTTTCGCTTAAAAAAGTTTGATGTAAAAAAAATATGAGAATAAACTATTGAAGGATAAGATATTCGTTTAAGTTTAGTACAATTGTTCTGGGAGTGCAATTCACGGTTACAAAAAATGGAACTACAGAGAGCGCCATGTAGGGAAAGCTTTTTTCACAAGTGATTGCTTGCAGACATTTAATAAGTTCATTCAATTTATTGCGCGTTACAAATCCTTTCCAATGCACGACCTTTCCTCTTCCCACATTCACCAAATTATCTTCTTCGCTAATTTTGTCACAGTTTAGAAAAATCATTCCTAGGTGCTCTGAAAAACTTTGTATCTCTTCAATATCATTCGAATCTAGTTCTGCTGGAGGCATTCTTAATCCGTATTGTGGTTCAATTTTTATCTGATTCTTATGACCTCTGATGATGTAGCCCATATCCGAAAAATACTTGGCCACAGACGATGAACATGTGTCTGTTGATGAGGGATGCCAGGAAAAATTGATGCTGATTTTATCAATGAGATCCGAGTTTAATTCATTTCTTATTTTTTCAATATGAGCATATGATAAATCAACTTCAAATTTATGCATTTCATTGACAACTTCTTTCTGAAACCTGCTCAAGTGCACAGCTCCAAGAGAATAAATTAATTTCTTTTCAATATAAATCGTAAATTTTCTCTCTGATATGGAAAATTTGATGTTATCGCAGCTGGATCCTGTGGACACGAGAAAAAAATCGCCTCTATTGATGTATCCGTCGATTGTATTCTTTGCCAATAGATCAGCAACCTTGAACGATTGTATTTCGTAGAAAGACTCATCAAGGACTTTAGTTATGTCCTTAGAAATTTCAACATCCGGAATAAGAAATGAGACCTTAAAAATATAAATTTAAATAAAAAATTAATAAAAACATCAATTAAGATAACTCACGATTTTAATTAAATTCATATTTTTCGTGACACTAATCTTTCCCTTTTCATTATTTTTAACTTTCATTAATCTCAATTGCTTGTTATTTGAAAATTTATGAAATTCAACTTGTGGAAAATTCATTGTTGCGCGTGCTTTTGTTTACATTTTTAAGAAATCTTTGTAACGGTTTGATAAAATTTGAAAAATGTTTCACGAGGGGCTCGCAATTTTGCATCTTTCTTTTTCTCCGAATCGTCCGCAAAGTAAGTTTCGTTGTCGAGAGAAAATAATTAAAAAATCCGTAATTATCGAAAGACTTGGTTTTTAATTTAATTAAATTCTTGCAATAAGCTGACACACTATAGAATTAGCATAAAAGTGAAGCAGTAAAGAAGAGTTTAGATCGAAAAATTTAAAAATTAAATTTAACAGCACAACTAAAATGTGTTGATATCGAAATTTTGTTAACAAGTGCAAAGTTAACTAACCTAAATTATTGCCACGCTATAAGTTAACCAATACTACTTGAATAAAGTTAGAAAATTTATAATAATTACGGATTTTACTTAATTAAAGTCGAAAGAAATATTTTGAGGTTAACCTGAATTTCACCTATTATTTTCTTCTCTCGTTGCAGGCCAATAGTTTCGGAAAATGGTGAGTGAAGCTGATTATGTCCGCATAGTATTTATAATAACTAACATTTTATCGTATTAAAGGCTCGAGGCCCTAAGAAACATTTGAAGCGCTTAGCCGCACCAAAAGCATGGATGTTGGATAAATTGGGAGGTACTTTCGCTCCTCGTCCATCAACCGGTCCTCATAAGCTCCGTGAATCACTTCCATTGGTGATCTTTTTGCGTAATCGTTTGAAGTATGCATTGACAAACACTGAAGTTAAGAAAATTGTCATGCAACGACACATTAAAGTTGACGGAAAAGTCCGAACTGATATCAACTATCCATCTGGATTCATGGGTTAGTTCCTTTAATAATAATTCAAATATTTCATAGCGAAGAGTATTGTTCATGTTTCAAGGCATCAAATGCGTGTCTTGGGCCATATTAAGAGCCTTCGTAGAAAAGAGTCTTTCATTTGCCCTAACTCAGCTTTAAAATAGCCGAGTTAGCTTCCTTTATTTCGAAAGCAACACTAACCATTTTAAATCGATAAATTTTAGATGTCATCACCATCGAGAAGACCGGAGAGTTCTTCCGATTGATCTACGATGTTAAGGGACGTTTCACAATTCATCGTATTACAGCTGATGAAGCTAAAGTGAGTAAATTAACCCTCTATCTATATAGTTTATGGCATTTCGAAGCTCGATTATTGAAGTAAATAGATAATTGAGTCAAAAAAGAGCCTAGATAAATGGATCATCCAGACGGTCACTGTTTGCCTTCATAATAGTCAACTCAGTAACACATTCTGATGAATACAAATTACTAAAAAATAACAAATTACTTTACTAACTGCGATTTCAATTGCAGTACAAATTGTGCAAAGTGAAAAGAACTCACATCGGACCCAAGAAAATTCCTTTCTTGGTCACACATGACGGCCGTACAATTCGCTATCCCGATCCTCAGATTAAGGTTAACGATACCATTCAAGTGGACATCTCGAGCGGAAAAATCACCGACCACATCCGCTTTGAATCAGGCAATTTGGTTATGGTTACTGGAGGTCGTAATTTGGGTCGTGTCGGAACTGTCGTTAATCGTGAAAAGCATCCAGGATCATTCGAAATCATTCACGTGAAGGATGCCAATGGACATTTGTTTGCCACCCGTTTGACCAACATTTTCATCATCGGCAAGGGTCCAAAGGCATACATTTCATTACCTAAGGGCAAGGGTATCAAGCTTAGTGTTGCCGAGGAGCGTGACAAGAGATTGGCAACAAAGACTGCCTAAGAAGGGAAATAAATCATCGCCGATTGTGAACATGGCGAAAACATTTTTAATGTTAAAGATATGCAAGAAAAATTCCTCTTGAAAATAAACAAAAAGAAAATCAGAAATTACACTTTTTTCCTTAACGACTTTTAAAAATTCAAATTTACAGTTGGCGCGTAAAATTTTTTTTAGTTACATGCCCCGGCGCCGCAAAGAGGGGTAAAAAAATTTGCGTCTTTCAAGAATTTCGGATCTTATAAAATAATTTTTTTTAGTTGCATTAAATGGTGGAAATACGATAAATTGAGAAGAAAAATAGAGTGATAATCATAAAGAAAGAACAGTTCTATTGAAAATCATCGAAATGTCGAATGTAGTGCTCGATAAAGATAGTTTTGTGCGAAGAGTAAAAAAGCTCTATCAAAACTGGAAGGTAATTTCACAATTTCACATTATTTGGTGGCTTTTCTAAAAAACTAATGCTATTTAAGCATAAAATATCACTCAATCTTTCAAAAGCATGCATTACAAAATAAAAAATTTATTACTTTATTGAGATTTTAAACTTTTTTCATTTCTTTGTTTTGCCGCTCGATTATTCCCACGATAGGAAGCTGAATACAGCCACGATGACTCCTTGCAAAAATCTGATTGTCTCATATCGGCCGTTGGTTCCGACGAGGAAGTCATGTACAGTAAATCCACTGCATTACAAGTGAGTAAATTAAATAGCAAAATTACTTCACCTATAACCTACACTCGCTATGTTCCTTTAGAATTGGCTCCTTGGCTACGAACTTACCGATACCATCACCGTCTTCACCGACAATTCCATATACTTTTTGGCGAGCAAGAAGAAGATTGAATTTCTCAAGCAGATCGAGACGATCAAAGATGAATCGGATTTGCCGCAAATCAAGCTTCTGGTTAAGGATAAAAATGACAAGGATAAGGCAAACTTTGATAAGTTGATTGAAGTTATGAAGGCATCGAAAAAGGGCAAGTCTTTGGGTGTTTTCGCAAAAGACAATTTTCCCGGTGAATTTTGCGAATCGTGGCGTGCAGCAGTGAAGAAACAGGATTTTGAACAAATTGACGTTAGTGGAGCACTCGGCTGGATAATGTGTATTAAAGACGACACTGAGGTTTTGACAATTAAGAAAGCCTGTCTCGTCACAGTCGATGTCTTTAATAAGTATCTTAAAGATCACATTATGGAGATTATTGATGCCGATAAGAAAGTGAAACATGCAAAATTGGCCGAAGGCGTTGAGCAAGCGCTTAATGACAAGAAATATGTGAGTGGAGTTGATATGTCGCAACTTGACATGTGCTATCCAGCCATTATTCAATCGGGCGGTAGCTATAGTTTAAAGTTTAGTGCCGTTAGCGACAAAAATCATTTGCACTTTGGCGCTATCGTGTGCTCACTTGGCGTCCGCTATAAGTCTTACTGCTCAAATATTGTCCGTACGCTGCTTGTTAATCCCAGCGAAACTCTTCAAGACCAGTATAATTTCCTCGTTAACTTGGAAGAGGAAATGCTCAAAGTGATGACTCCCGGTAAGAAGCTCTCCGATGTTTTTGAAACGGGCATGAGCTATGCTAAAAAAGAGAAACCCAGTCTCGTTGATAATCTCACAAAGAACTTTGGTTTTGCAATGGGATTAGAGTTTCGCGACAATTCCCTCGTCATTGGACCCAAATGCACAGCCGTATTGCGTAAAGGTATGATATTTAATCTCAACGTAGGCCTCTCAGGATTGAAAAATGATAAGCCCACCGACAAAGAGAGTAAAATTGTGGCTCTCTTCATTGGAGACACGGTGTTGGTTAATGATGAGGAAAATCAGGCGAGCATTCTTACACAATCGAAGAAGAAAGTTAAAAATATTGGAATTTTTTTGAAAGAAGACGATTCCTCGGAGGAAAGTGAAGTTGAGACTAAAAATAATGCACAATCGAAGAAAAGTGAGGTACTTGAATCGCGTGGCAAACGTACAGCAGTATTGGAAAATAAACTACGCTCGGAAAATAGCTCAGAAGAGAAGCGTAAACAGCATCAAAAAGAATTGTCAGTGTTGTTGAATGAGAAGGCAAAAGAGCGACTGGCAAGGCAATCGGGTGGAAAGGAAGCGGAGAAAGTTCGCAAATCTACAATTTCATACAAGAGCGTCAGTCAAATGCCGCGTGAACCCGAAGTCAAAGATCTGAAGCTCTACGTTGACCGTAAATATGAGACTGTCATTATGCCAATTTTCGGGCTCCCCGTACCGTTTCATATCTCAACTATCAAGAACATTTCACAGTCTGTCGAAGGTGACTACACATATTTGCGTATCAACTTTTTCCATCCGGGCGCAACAATGGGCCGTAATGAGGGTGGAAATTATTCAAATCCTGATGCGACCTTTGTCAAGGAAGTCACTTATCGCAGCATCAACACAAAAGAGCCAGGTGAAATATCAGCACCGTCGTCGAATTTAAATACAGCCTTTCGTCTGATCAAGGAGGTTCAGAAGCGCTTTAAGACACGCGAGGCTGAAGAACGTGAAAAAGAGGATTTGGTGAAACAAGACACACTCGTGCTCTCGACTAACAAAGGAAATCCAAAACTCAAGGATCTCTACATCCGACCTAACATCGTCACAAAACGTATGACAGGATCGCTTGAGGCTCATGTCAATGGATTCCGCTACACGTCAGTGCGTGGCGACAAAGTTGATATTCTCTACAACAACATTAAAAGCGCATTCTTCCAACCATGCGACGGTGAAATGATTATTTTACTCCATTTTCACCTGAAACATGCCATTATGTTTGGCAAGAAGAAACACATTGATGTTCAGTTCTACACGGAAGTCGGAGAAATTACCACGGATTTGGGTAAGCATCAGCACATGCACGACCGTGACGATTTGGCCGCGGAACAATCGGAAAGAGAACTCCGTGACAAACTCAAGACAGCGTTCAAGAGCTTCTGTGAAAAAGTCGAAACAATGACGAAGCAACAGGTTGAATTTGATGTTCCATTCCGTGAGTTAGGATTCCCTGGTGCACCTTTTCGCAGCACTGTATTGCTTCAGCCGACCTCGGGAAGTTTGGTCAATTTGACAGAGTGGCCACCACTTGTCATTACACTCGAAGACGTTGAGCTCGTTCACTTTGAACGTGTACAATTCCACCTGCGTAATTTTGACATGATCTTCGTCTTTAAGGATTACAACAAGAAAATAGCAATGATCAATGCCATTCCAATGAATATGCTCGACCATGTCAAAGAATGGTTAAAGTAAGTTGTGAGAATTTTTACGTTGCATTTATTTAAACTAACTCTTTACTGTTTCAGTTCATGCGACATCCACTACTCTGAGGGTATTCAATCGCTCAATTGGACAAAAATTATGAAAACAATTACCGACGACCCTGTTGGATTTATTGAAAATGGCGGTTGGACATTCTTGGATCCCGATTCTGATGGCGAAAACGCTGAAAACAACGAAACTGAAGACGAAGAAGATGAAGTTTACGAGCCTACCGACTCTGAGCCTGAAGGTATGCTTAATATAAAATAAATCAATTTATTTACTTTAAATTATTTTTTTATTCAATGTAGAAGAGGACGATTCAGGTTCTGAATATTCTGAAGCATCTGAAGACGACGACGAATCTTCGGAAGAGCTTGGCAGTGACGAAGAGTCCGGAAAAGATTGGTCTGATTTAGAACGTGAAGCTGCAGAGGAAGACAGAGAAAAAGAACGATATGGTGGAGCAGAGGTGGGAGTTCATAGTTCAAAGCATCACAAGAGTAGCCACAAGAGCAGCCGGTAAATATGATACTAACCCGATAACTTATGTTAACTTTATGCCCCCCACCACTAACCATAAAAGTTTGAGTACATAAATGATTTTAATTGATTGATAAATAATTATAGACATGTGAATGACAAGAAAAAATCGAGTCACAGTAAATCGAGGTTCGTTTCTTTAATTTCGATCCATGAAAGTGTTTAAAAAAAGACATTTTCATGAGAAAATAGACAGTTCAGAAATTGAAAGCTTAAAATTATATATTTGTATTTATAAGAGCCAATTTGTAAAAATAAAATTTTTCAATTTAGCCATCACAGCCCCAAGAAAAGTAACCACAGTCCGAAAAAGAGCAGCCATCACGACAGCAAGAAGCGCCCACGAGAAGACAGTCGTGATAGAAATCATCATAAGAGCAAGAAATCAAGGTAAACGTCAAAAAAAGTTTTCTCATGAATTTCTATTAACTCAATTTTTCATTTTCAACTCTCGTCAATTTAGAAAATAAGGCTATTTCATCACGTTAAGAGCATACGATTTTTCGCCGTCACCTGCATACAACAACAATTTCTTTGCGACAAATATTTCACGGTAGATTTTCCCTTGAAGACCAACGAAGCTTAAAATTTATTTCCATTTCTTTATTATTCTCTTTCTTTTCGTTCTTCATAAGGTCTTTTCTCTCATGTTTAAGTTATAAGAATTTTGAAAGCGTTTAATAAAAAAAACGATCGTAACAATAAAAATTTTATGTTTCAAACTTTCGAAAAGACGTTAAATCGACTTCAAGATTATTTTCCTTGATATAAAGCTTCAATTCGTCAAGTTGTATTGAGCTTATTTTTGACCAACTTTCAAGCTCACATACTCGTTTAATATTCGCACAATTATTGACAATCGCGAATATAGTTTTAAACGTTAAATCATCTGAATGAAGAATTCGCAACTCTTCGAGATAGTGCATTTCATTCTTTAGGAAAATTTTCTCGAAAAGCTCATCATTTGTTGGTATTTGCGTGCCAAGATGTATAAAAACTAACTTATGGGCATTGCTCAACATGAGCTCAACATGTCCAATATTGCATGTGCCAATGAGAGTAAGATATTTCAAATTCATAAAAGGAGGAAGTTGAAAATAGCGAAATGACATTGATGTCGATTGAATTAGATTACAATTACAAATATTCAAAGATTCCAATTCTGGACAAAACTGAGAGATATAAATCAAAGCATCTGCACTAATTTGCTCAACGTGTTCTAGAACTAAATTGGTAATGTTGCACCCCTTAACTTGTAAGAGATCCTTAATTCTATCAGAAAAAAAGTCACACGCACGGAGCTTTAAGGTATCAAGCTTATTAATTCCAACCACAGACATCAAATCTAAGAACAAAATGTTGTGAAAAAGTGAAATTGACTTTAAGTTTGGAAATTTTTCGCACAGAATTTGAATTTGTCGAGTGGTTGCGTGGTTAGAAGAAAAAATTTCGAGTTTGAAGTTGGTGCGAGTAGGATGATATTCATCGATAAACTCTAAACATTTTCCCAACTCATCATACCTCCCAATATCCGCAAGGTTGGGCAGATGAAGAAGAAGATTGATGAAACCTTCCATCGACACCTGAGTTCTATAGAGTTGAATAACTTTCAAATTTTTCATTTGCGTAACAATTTCAATGCTTTCGTTTGTGATATTTTTTGAGTTTGTTATGTCGATGGACGCTAATTTCGGGCAGTGAGCTAGGAGTGCTAATAAAATTTTGTCAGTGCAATCATAATTGAGCACGAGGTTTGTCAAGTTTTTCATACACGAGAGACTTTCCGATAGTCTCTCTTCCATCTCAAATGTCTTCCAACCACCGGTAACCGATCCAAGCTTTAAATTTTCTATGCCCTTCATTCTCTTTAGTTGGCTATAATACGAACTCCGAATCATTTTAGGTAGCTCATCGAAATCAATTGAACGCATTTTAACGGAAATTAAACTTTCACCTAGCCTCACGGCAATGCTCACTTGCAGATGAAATTTTGCCATATTGGCTTTGAATTCAATAGCCATCTTGCACTTTCCAATAAGCTCCGTAATATTTTTCATCACCTCATCCTGAAGCTTTCTATAGAGATAAAATGGCACACATTTCTCAAAGTAATCATGCATGATCACAATAACGAGCTCAAGATTTTCTAAAGTTTTCCTATTCGCACTTCTTAAATCCTCTCGTTCTCTTTCCTCAACATCGCTCCCGCTTTCATCATCATCTTCTTTTATTTCATCGATAAAAGGTCTTGTCATGCATTCGCTTATCAAACGAAATCCAATGCTATACAGCCATTTCGCACTCGTCTCAATCGACAAAGTTTCAAGTGATTTCGGTTGCTTTAGTTTTCCCATTTTTTATGCGCACTTTTACTACAAGAAAAATTAGACAAAACTGAAAATTCTATTGCGATTTCTTTTTTTGGGAAATCTATAATTAGAGATTTGAGAGAAAATAAATTTTTTTTGCCTCTCTTTTATTTGTAGCCACATGGGCTTAAAATAAGCAAAATGCAACAACTTTTCCATGAACCATAAAATATTTCAAAGCGAAGTCATGAAGTTTCAAAGAAATTTATGTTTCTTGTTGAGTGCTTAAAATCATTAAAATATTCCGAGAGCACATGCGGAATGCATAATTTTCACGTACTACTCGCTTTGCGTTTAAATGCGAATAAAATGATGAAAAAGAATCTTCATAATCATTTCTTGCAGAAAAAAAATTATGACTGATATGCATCTGCAGTGAAAATTGCGCAAAGATTATGATGTACGAATATGCATGCATGAAGATATGCGAGGGGTAAGAATGAAAAAAGCTTCGAGAGGGAGGTAAGCTCATTAAACCTTAGACTACAAACGACGCTGAATGTTTGCAAACAACAGCTCAAGAAAGTTTATTATCAGAAGCACTTTATACGTACTAAAGCTGTGCTTGCATTTGTTTAATGAGTTTGGAAGCAGCATTTTCGTTCTAAAAAGATTTCAAGCATTGCTAAAATTACCCAAATGGAAGTTTCCTTTTAATTTTTAATGTACATTTAAACTATCTTGACGTTTCTTTAAAATTTATCCGCTAAAAATTATTAAAGAATTTAAAATGTATGTAAAACATGCGGGATAAAAATTATGATAATTGGACAATAATTACTCTCTCAACCTTGTCGTAAGAACATATAGAATTTAAACTTATAATGAGATTTGAATTTTAATTAATTAGTGCTAATGGATGGTGAAATGAGTGTGAACGAGGAACTTGGAAAATCAATTATGACTCTTATTGACAAGTACAATGGAAAAGAGACGACAACGAAAGGTTGCAAAGTCATTAATTACAGCGAAAACGCTCCAAGGAGCTAAATTATTTCCATCAATCTTTAAAAGTCGCTCTCTTAAGATTTAACGTGTTGCTTCCGCTCAATGTCAAGCCCGTCGTCATTGTCATGAAAATCTTAAATGAGCAACAATTAATTATTTCTAGTCACTCTTTTTTTTTAACAATCGATAATCTTCATAAATAAACAGACAATTCGCAATGAAACATCGAAAATTTAAATTGATTTTCAGTCGCTCCGTAAACATTCATCAATTATAAAGATTTTCAACGACTCACAAATTCTTCTTTCAGCTCTCTATTATTATGAGAAAAATCATTGAAAAACTTTTTCGCCATGCTTTAATGTGCAGATAAAAAGTGTATCAGGAAATATTCGAATCATGCGAAGATATAACCATTAATTTTTTACTCCTTCCCCCAAAAAGTAAAGAGAGAGAAAAAAGTATCGGGTGGTGTATGATAAAGTTAGATGATAAATATGGGTTTTCGTTCGAAAAGTTTAGGGATATACATAAAAATCAATGAAACTTTTAACGCGCAACTTCAAGCCTTTATTAATTTAATTCAAAATCAATGAGTTCGAGTGTGGATTTTTTAAAAAACATTTTTTGTTCCTTTTAATTTTACATTTTCTTCATGTACGAACGCGAGATTTTATTTAAATAAAAAAAAACTTACATATATTTTTTTAGCAACGCTGCCGCGTTTAAGCGTGAATGTATGTAATGGCTTCTGAGTGGAATGAATGTTGCCTGCGTGGGACATGAAAACCGAACAAATAAAACAAAAAAAATTAATTTTTTAATTAACAACATTGTATTCCACCAGGAATGTTGAAGACTTTTCTTTTTTACATTTTTATTGGAACATCAATTGAAATAAACAATTGAATTCAGCATAAAAGCGAGAATTGTTCGTAAATATATTCACATACAGAATGAGCTTCAAATATTTATGTTGTCATTTGCGAAAAAAAGGGTTTGTAAATTGTTAATTTTTAAAAAAATTCTCTTTGGTTCTCAAGTTTGATTAAAAATTAAATTTCTTATTGAATTTTATAAAAATTACATTGTCAACATTAATGACGAAAAAAAATTTACTTTGCATTCCAAAAAGAACTCGAAGCTATATTTAAAATCTCCTTTCACTTTACGTGCATGCGTTAGATAATGATAATGCTGCTAGACAATGAAAATGACATAAATTTTTAAAATGCAAAATGAGCAGCAGATCCTTGGAGCACATTGCAATCAAGTTGCATTTGTGAGTTGAATATGAATTTTTTCAAACTTAAAAATGATAGAGAGAGGAAGTGAAATAGTTAAATTTTAAAAAATTAATGCCATTCAGTTCTCTTGCTACAAAAGCAAATGTTACTCTATTAAAAAAATTTTGTTATTATATTGTCGAAAAAAGTGAGAGAAGAAGAAAACTCTTGAGATGTTGCAGTGAAATTTTTCATGCACCTTAATTTTTACGCTATAATAAATTTAAATGAAAATGGATGAGGCAAAGGTGAGAGTGTTGTTCTAAAAAATGATTTTCAAAAAATTCTCAGTGGAATTATGTATGTAATTCTTTATTTTCACTATTTATTTGAGTTGGTAGCTTCAGATATGGGTAAAAATGCAAATCGAATTGGGCGCAAAAGTCTTTGATTAAATTTCCTCGCACAATTGGCCAAAACAAACAAATATCGTTTGTATAAAGAACTAAAAGAGAAATTCCTGAGGCGAATAACAAAATCATAAAACACGGTTCAATAAAAATAATATTTAACGTCGAGAGCTTTATTGATTTCCCCTTTCTGCTCTCACCTCCTCTTTATTACTTTTCATTCGCATGGATTTTATGATGATCTTTCATCGTTGCTTGAATTGCAATTGCGACAGTCTCGAAGAAAGTGGCTGCTGCTGATGTTGTAGGTGGAAAATTTGATTTTCTTTTTATTAAATTTAATGCAGGAATTTTATTGTGAAAGCAGCCACTCCTGTACAGGAATGCTTGTGCAACACATTGTGCTGAAACTCATAAGCAGCATGCGTCTAATATTAAATTTTTCTGGATCGATCTCAATTTAAGCTCGCCTGGAGATTTTTTAAAGTTCGTCCATAAATTTTGTTGACCCCCCACAAACAGCTCGAACTATTTTTTTCATTCAGCCATGCTCGAAGGAACTCGAAAGAAGAGAGTGTGAAGAATGAATGATTAAACACCAAAAAGGCTAAAAAACTTTTTAAATTAACCGTTGACAAGCGAGAAAATGAGTGCACGAAGTGAAAATTAAAAACTTTCACTCTGTTGCACTCCATGTTATAAAATTTCTCCCTTATGTCACTTTTTTCACATTCAGAAAAGTTCATTCTTTCAACCCTTTTTTTCATTTCTCGATATAACACAGCAAAAAGCAATAACAGCTGCGAGCTTGAAGAAGACAGTAGGATAAATTGCAAGAAAGAAAAAACTTTTACATTTTCAGAATTTTTTCCACACAAAAAAAAGAGAAAGGAAATTCAGATGCAGCGAGTAATCTCGAAAGTGTCTTAACGTGGAAGTGGATTTTCCATAATGAAAAATTAATGAGAAAAACATTTTTTGGTGCCTCAATTCGGAGATTTATTTTGCTTTTTTTCTCACTCTTAACTCCCAATATCCTTTTTAATGAGTTTATTTGAGGTGGCATTCTGCACGCTGTATGTATGTTGGCGATGAAGAGTTTTTTTTCCTTTTTTAAGAGATTCTCTAATTCAATTTGCTACCTTAAGGGTGTTTTCCTCGTTCTCTAACTCACTTACGCTCTCAACTATATCATTGGATTTTTTTCTGTGTTAAGAATCTCACCTGCAATTTTTCTTATTTTCTAGTTTTTCATGAAAATGAATGGTGAAGGATTTTATGTACATACTGCAGTGGTGGAAAAATATATATTCATGATTAATCTTGAAAAATAGGTTTCAGAGAGTTCAGTGGCACTTTAAAGATTTTTTGTATTAAAAACTTTTCATTTATTTTATTATAAATTTTTTTTTGTGTAGATTTCTTTAAAAAAATCAAAAAATAAAATTTCACATGGAAAACATCGTCATGAGTTAGTTGTGTTAATTAAATCTTTAGGAAGTATAATATTTAATCAGGAGCAAATTCAAGTGACAAATTTTAAAGAAAACTCAACTAATTAATGTCAATTATATTTCATTTCATTTTTGAGTTCTCAAAAGATTAAAAAATTATTTATTTAAAATCTATTAAGTACTGTGAATATTAAGAGAGAGAATTCTTAAAAATTCAGCACTGAAAAATTGCTCAAAAGAATCACAAAGAATGATTTAAAATTTTTCTAAGTGAAAAGTGACATTTACAATTCGTCTTTTACGCTATTCGATTTTAAATATTCTAAAATTGCTTCTGTCGTTCGTTCTTTGTTATAATCGCTCGCAAACTTACCATTCTTAAAATATTTCACAGTTGGATAGCCTTCAATATTGAATTTCCTACATAATTCACCTGCAGTTCCGCAATCAACTGCGGCTAGAGTGCCTGATATGCCTCGTTCCGATAATAAATCGGCGGCTTCGCTGTAAATTGGCTTTAGTTTCTTACACCAGCCACACCATTCTTGGCCAAAGAAAACGAGAGTCGATGGATTTTTCTTCATGCTAATTTCAAATGATTTTTCATCTAAAACTAAAACTTTTTTGCTGGCGAAAGGAACGGTCACGACTTTTGGCTGTTCAATTTCTTGATTTGGATCTTTCATGAACTTGACAAAATCTTCAGCTTTTCTTCCACCGCGATAATCTTTCGTTGTTTTGAGGTAGCTAAAATATTTTATCGTCGGATATCCACGAACTTCATAAGCCGAGCAAATAGCCATGTGCTTTGTACAGTCGACAGCGACAAATGCTACTTTGGAATCGTCCTTGAATTCTGCGGCTGCTTTCACAATTTCCGGCTTTGTCGCCTTACAATGACCACACCATGGCGCGTAAAAAAAGCACAAAACATTTTTAGTTTTCTTTAAAAATGGTTTGAATTTCTCCTCATCGAGAAAAACAATCTCATTTTCTTCATCCTCCCATGAAACTTCTCGTTCGACCTCGACTATCGGGGGAGCATTAGGATTTTCCATAAAACGAACAATTGGATCAGTTTCGCGGAGGTTGACATCGAATTTGAACTCGCCAAATTCAAAATATTTAAGTGTCGGGTATCCTTTGACGCCATATTTTATACCTAATGCCGACTCTTTTTGTGCGTCAACAGCAGCAAGCATGCCAGTTATACCTTTATTTTTCATTTTTACGGCTGCCTCCTCAAATTTAGGCTTCAATGTTTTGCAGTGCCCACAAAAGGCCGCATGAAAAACTACCATTGCCGACTTTTCCTCTTTCAATATCATGTCAAAATTATTTGTGGTCAGGTGGACAATTTCTGAATTTTCATCTTCTGCCCATTCCTCGTCTTTTTGGCGAATCGGTGGTTGAGAGGGGTTTAGTAAAAATTTAATTATACCTTCTTTCGTATTATCGCCCTCAAATGTATATCGTGGTTGGGTATTTTCAAAGTAGAGAAGTGTCGGAAATCCACTGATGTTATAAATTTTTCTTGCTGGGCTGTTTTCTGCTTTATCCATGTCCATCGCCACTATAACATGTTTTCCTTTCATTTCAGTTGCAATCTGAGCGTAATAAGGCTTAATTCTTTTACAGAATCCACACCAGTTGGTATAAAAAAGCAAGAGAAAATCGGAAGATTTGCGCATGAGCTTTTCAAGATGCTGAGAAAGAGAGAGAGAAATGAAAAGAGCGTGAAAAAGTTATGAATGTGATAATAGCTCGATGATGATAATACATAAGAGTCACAAGAAATAAAAAAACAGACTGTTTACTCACCGAAATACTACTAATGTGTATCACATCTTTGGCTACAGGTTCCTCGTCAAATGGAAAGTCTCCAGTCGGATCTTTAAGGAAGTTTTGAAGTGAACTCTTCGTCATTTGCCGGTCATAGTCTTTATTGAATTGACCATCTTTGTAATGCTTTAAAACGTACACTTCTCCATCCGGGATTGCTTTCTTACAAGACTTTTTCAGATCTTTACTATTACAATCGACAAATGCAATATTCCCGTCTACAGTTTTCAGGATATTTTTAACATTATTTACTTCAGGTGTTTTTGAATTCGACGCATAAAGAACAAATAGATTTGTCTTGGTGGCTATAGTTTTCTTTAAATCCTTTTGTTTATCTATTTCAAACACGGTTGAGAATGCACATTGAAAAGTAATGAATAAAAGTAGCAACGAAAATTTCTCTAAAACAAGCAAATTCATTTTAGATTGTGTTTTTCACTGATATTAATTAATAAAAAGGTTTCAACAAATTTCTATCATTGATGTGGTTGAGTTTTTTCTGAACTTACTCAGCGGTAGATTTTGTGTCCGTGAAAAAATTACCAAATGAATGTTTATGATGTAAACAAACAATCATCTGTTGCTTCTTACTCCATATAACCTCTAAAAGTATAAATGATTCATGTCACTCAAGTCAGATGTTATATACATATTTCTATGTATACCAGGGTGAATGCTCGCATCATATTCTTTTTCTATGATGTAAACAAGTTTATATATAAAAGCTTTAAAAAAATAGTTGAAATAAATTTTTGTAATTTATTTAAATTTATGAGTAATATTTAAGGGGTAAAGACAAAAAAGCCAATGACAAAAAAGCCAGGACATTTTTAGACATTTTGGCCAATAGCATGGACATTTTGGCCAATAGCATGGACATTTTGGCCAATAGCATGGACATTTTGGCCAATAGCATGGACATTTTGGCCAATGGTATAGACATTTTGGCCAACAATTTATAATTGAATTAGAATTGATTTTATTGATTTTAACTTTTTTTCCTTACACAAATATTATATATTTAATTTGAATCATCTGATCCTCGCTCATTGATCTCTGGATCTCTCATTTCAATTTCAGGCTCATAATATCTCAAAGTCCCGAGCAAAGTTATTTTACTGCTCAGTAAGTTTGCGCAAACCATTTTTAATTTCTCCTCAATTCCAGTATCAAACCCAAGAACTCTCTTTAATTTCTTCATTTCTCATGTTTTTTACATTAACGAAATTCATGTTGAATTTTTTGTTAATAGAACTTTTTACTCCGCATCTATTGATGTATAACATGAACTATCTAGCATTCATAGTTATGGAGTAATCTACTCTCAAACATGGAGATTTTTTTTATAACAAATGCACATCCAATTATAAATTGTTGGCCAAAATGTCCATGCTATTGGCCAAAATGTCCATGCTATTGGCCAAAATGTCCATACCATTGGCCAAAGTGTCTTGGCTTTTTTGTCATTGGCTTTTTTGTACACGCGTCAATATTTAACACTTTTATAAATAGAACATAAATAAAGCCTGCGTGGGACATGGCCAAATGTTACCGTTAAAATTCAAAAAACCCACGCAGGAAATATAGATGATTCTTAAATAAATTTTTTCAAAGATCCGATGTGTGTAAAGTCCACATTTTGTCTTTTTTTGAGCGAATCTGTTTTCAACCATTAAATGCAATGTTTTGACAACTCTCCAAACCATCATGTGAATTTGTAAAAATGTTTTGTGCTGACTCTGCATCTTCTCCTCCCCTATCTCCCTCCCTTTCACTAATTCGTTTGACCACTCGAGTGCTCTCTTACATTCTTACTATAAATGATTTTCACACATAACGCTCCATGCATGATACTGCTGCTCACAAAAATTCGAACAGAAAGCATTTGGGTCCAACTCAATAGTATAATAAACAGACCATACGAGCATGAGCATTACACGAAAATGAGGATTGTTGTTTGCGGCTCTTTATCACATTTTTGGTTGAAGCTTGTTTCTCTCTCTCACACTCACTCTCCATCCGCATCGATATATATTTCATGTGTGTATGTTATTTTATTTGCGCACACCGTAGAGTGCGAGGAAAAAGGAAAAATATTTTCACGTTTTGTGCGGTCAATTTTGTGTTTAATTGTCGATCACGTGCGTTAGCATAAACTGAAACATTTTATTTGCCTTTGCATCAAGTGCAGGTATAAACAATTAAAACGACCGCCATTGAGTATTGAGTGGTCTACTAAAAAATTTAAAATTATTTTCAATATTTATTGCATGAATATTTAACGCTATCTCCATCTCTCTCTCTTCATCAACAATAGATTGATAATTGAGCCTGATTGTGCACAATGAATAATTCGATAGATCCGAGTTTATGGATGAGAGAGAGAAATAACATTTTATATTGATTTGGGATTTTATATATTTAACGATGCGATGGTGACATCGATGAATTAGAGCGCAAATGTACTTGAAATGCAGGATTAAATTTTCAGAACAAATATTTTGACTAATTTCAATAATGTGTGTGTGACCATTTTTTAGAACTTTGAGTTTATATGTATTGCAAATTATCGTCAACATTCAGAGAGAGAGAGAGAGAGAGGAGTCACATATCACAGAATATTCAAAAGTGAACATATATTCACTCAACAGCTTGGTTGAGCATATATGGGCAATTACAAAAAAAAACAAAAAAATTGGATGTAATGGAATTTAATTCTGGAAAATTACATTACCTCGAAATTTCAGATAAAAAAATTTAAAAATAGAATTTAATTCACAAAATTTTTTTTAATCGCTTTATGAAAATTTCATTCTTGGTTTATCGATTTTACCACTCGGCAATATGCACATAGAGATTTTTGGACACCATATTCGAGCTCTTTACCATCATCATTGTCATCTTTGTGCAATTTGAATACAATCAGCTTCCAATTTCAATGGCTTTCGGTTTGCTGCACCCAAATCAACTCTCAATCGTACTTCCCTGTGGAGCACATCTAAAATCACAATAACGTATGTATAAGCCCTTAAATTGTCTAAGATGCATAATAGATTTTGAATATACTTATGGAGGGTGGAAAATGTCACAATCAATCATCCCCTCTTCCATTTTGGTTTCCTCTTCGAAACAATGTGTGAAAATGTTTTATCGAAAGCGGGATGAAAAGATAGTGTGAAGAAAGCTAAATATTTGATCGAGAGCTTGGGACATTAGCAAGAGATAAATCATGGCTATAAAGAAGTAAAGAGAATTGCTTATCAAAGCAGAAAAAATAATCGAAAAAAAAATTTTAAAACACCTTTTTTCTCATTAAACTTCTGATTTTTTTTGTGAAAAATAAATTATAAAAGTTTTCAGCTATAATCTCATTAAAATGCGCAAATAAACAAAAAATTATCCGCAAGGAACTTAACAAGAAAATAATCATGTTGAAGAAAAGGGTGGCAAAGACGTGAAAATGATGATGAATGAAAGAGTCAGAAGGTCAACTAGATAATAAAAGAAGTTTTTGACCTCACACCATTATTTTCCTCGCCTCATCCCATTCATTCAAGTGTGTGAGCAATCTTTTAAATGAAATCTCAAAGAAAGCATGAATCCCTTAATTCGACATTCAACAACACTCTTTACAAAAGGATAATGTTTGCTGGGAACTTGATCCGAGACCATCATTACAGCTGTCATCGGCCTTTTTTCTAACCGAAAAAACAGTGTGAGGTCAAAAGTCATAGCACAAGGAAATCTTGAATAATTTTTAGTAGAAAATTAATATGATTAATGAAACTTTTCTAAGCATTCGTTATTAAAGTTTCTCGGTACGAAAAATTCAAAAGAGCATGCATTAAACTTCATATTATGTTTATCTTCAAATAGCACTATGTACTTTGAGCTCTATCCAAAAATACAGGTTGAAAAATCTTCTCTCACATTTGCGAAGAGTGCATTTGATGAAGGAATTTTTAAACTTTTGACGTCTAATACGACGTCTATCTTTAAAAAGCTTTTCTATCAACAAAAGCATAATGCACGATGATATTGAAACATCAAGCGAATGTTTTTCGAGAGACTGAGAGAGTGAGATGAAAATTTTTTGAGAGGAAATTTTTTTTCATTTTCACAAAAGAAGAGAGTCAAAAATTTTCATCTCGCACTGACCGAGGAAAAATTTTTGTTCAGTTCTGTCTCCTCTCGCGTATTGAATGGCAGCAAAAACGCTTTTCGTGAAAGAAGAAAAGTAAAAATTATCTTACCGCATCTGTCTCGGGGCCGAGTGTAAAGTGAAAAAAAAATATTTTCACACACATAATTTTTAGTGAAGGAAAAAAAAGAAGAGAAAAAAATGTTGGTTACGGATGACTTGCTGCTCATTTCTTGTTCATACACAAACGCGGCATGAAATTCTTTTCGCCTATAAAATTTAAAATAGTTTCATCATTGCAGCATTTCGCAGCCCATTCTCATTATAAATTATATTTTACGTGGTGAATAATTTTGCGTACTAAAATATTGCATAGATTCCGTTGAAAGTAAATCATTTCTCGAGCACACCACAAAAAAGTACTGTGAATGTAATGAATATGTGTTTTGTGAATTATGAGCATAGAGAAAGAGTCAAAAAGGATTCGATAAAAAAATTTCAAACATAAAAGAATGTAAATTGAGATATTTTTCTTTCCTCTCGCATCTCACTCGCCTCTTTTTCTCTAAATCATTGTCGTGCATGATGATAGTGAAATGAAGAAATAAAAATAAGTCAGACGAAGCGAAAAAAAATTTCAAGATCCCGCGACGACTACAACATTCATGAAAATGTATGTTACTTAGAGGGTATCACATGGTGTGTCGGGATCATCTCACATGTTTTAAATATATAAATGTATTTAACTCTTTTTTTTCTTCTTGATCATCATCATCATTGAGGTTATTTTGAAAATTGACGCGATCAAAGTATTTGGGATTTTATTCCGTAGACAAAAAAAAATTAAGGCTGTTTAATAAATGAAAATGCAAGAATGAAAAATTATTATTCATGTATTCAAGTTGAAAATGCCAAAAACACAAGTGTCACATAAAGAATATTCATATCATACATAAATGAAAAAATATGAGAACGAGTTAGAAAGTGTGTACACACATGGAACGGAAAAAATAAAGAATTTCTAAAGTTATTATTTGATGTGAATGTTGGCTGTGAATAAATAAGTGAGGAAAAGTGGCTGTGTTTTCACTCATAAGTATCTAAAAGGCTTTTTGTCGCCCCCACACAAAAAATAAAAGAGTGAAGAATTTTTCTTTTCTGTCTCATTGGCTCTTTTGTCTTTTGTATATATATGATTATGGATTTAAGTGTAAGAAGTGGAATAGAAAATCAATAGCCTGTAAAGTAAAGTTATGGAGATGGAAATTTTTCAAAGACAAAAATAAAGATCTCAGTTGGACCATAAATTGAACGTCGATAAAAAAAGCTAAAGGAAGAGGAAAATTTTAGTTCAGAATTTTCCAATAAAGTTTATCGTCATCGTCATCATCATCGACATAGAGATACTTATGAAGCACCATCCCTATATGACAGCGAGCACATATATGTAATCATTGCTCGCTATCGTAGCAAATATTTTTCTTTCCGGCTCCTCCAGCAATGCTCACTCAACTCGCTTCGTTTCACTTGAAGGGGCTGCCACGTGAAAATGAGTTAGTGGATTGAAAATAAATATTTTATTTCTTAAATTTTATTAATTAAAATTGAGTTTGAAACTTTTGGAAATTTCATAAAACCTTCTAGAGATGAAGAAGCTTCCAAGAAATTTTTGGTTAAAGCTTCCTCAAAATCTTAAATTTATTTTACTTCTTTATGATGAGTTTCGAGTAGATTGAGATGTTTTCGATCGTATGAAAAAAGTCTTAGTGGGCGACCGAAAAAAGAAAGAAAGCTAAATTTCCTCCCTCCATTTTGATGATGATTTTAGTTAAATCGATAAATAAGGGTTTTTTCAATTTCGATTTTACTCCTATAAGCCAATAAATGAGATGAAAATACTCATTCACATAATACTGCTCAACAGCTACTTCGTTGACGATTTTCAATAGCAAAAAGGATTAAGAGTTCCGAGGGGGAATTTCATGAATAATTTTTCATATAAAATATATCGAATTTTTGAGTATTTGCTTTTGTCATCACGTGCAATCGATACGGATACGGAGTTTACGGATTATTGGAGATGTAAATTTCATCATAATAGCTTCGTACACAAAAATTGTTGATGACAGATTAAAGAATGAGAGAAAAATTTCTGATCATAACCTCACCACTAACAAATACCTAGGTTTGTAAAGAAAAATTCTGCATACTATGTGAATAATAGAACAGTGATTTTCCCAATAACGTTTTTTTCTTATTTTCCTACAAAAAAAACTTTTATGAAATATCAACAAATAGTTAAAGGAAAGCGAACATATAAAAAACCATTATGAATGGGTGAAAAAGGACAAAATTCGTGGTCAATTGTGTGGCGTAGGAATTCTGCTGAAAGATTGAAAGTCATTCATGCTATTTTATGTGATTGGGTCTCCGGTTTTTGTAATGGAATTTTTACACTTGAGAACTTTTACCCTGTTACCACACCGCTCGTTCTATTTTGAGTGGATGAATTTCATTTGGGAACTGAAACCTGAATAGGTCAGGTTAAAAACTTTAACAATTATTTTAAATGTAAATTTAATTTTGCAACACGTTTGCACCAGAGAAAAGAAAGAGAATGGAGGGGTTAAAGTCATCGACTGACTGAGAATTTTCCAACAAGTTTTATGATCTCATATTGTCGGCATTCAGATTTTATGAGAGAAAAGAAACCCGAAGAAAGATTTAATTCGACAGAAACCACATTGAAATATTTTCGGTGAAAACTGACAAAATTTTCACAAACATGTAAATGTGAGTGGCATCATAATGATCGTCATTGATGTAAAACATAAAAGTTTTTCTCCCTCGCTTATAAATTGACTTTTTTTCACACAAGCTTTGATGCCGTTTACACTTTCACGTGGGTCAAAATAATTTAATAACTTTTAAAGCGCTTTTTTCTTTTGAGTCGAATATCAAATTTAAGAAAATTTAGCTTCCAAAATTTGAACGAACTGCTTGGAGACAAAACAGCCTACTCCATGGCACAATTCAATTATTTTAATGAAGGCTTACAAAAAATTTCATTCAACCGCTTTTAAGTGATCTCTTTGCGCTATAACTAGATTTAACAGAGATGATGAGTTTCTTGCGTTGAAATAATGATTGTGAAATATAAGGAGGGAATGAGGATTTTGTAATCCAGTCTGCTTAATTTTTCTACATTTCCACAAAAAAATAACCTCGCAGTATTTTATTTTCTTTAAGAAAAAAGACAAAAATATTTTTTTAATATTCTCGCTGAGAAAATGTGTCACTTTTCATTATTAATCATATTATTATGTGTGAGTGTCTATGAACAAGGAGAAAATATTCACGAGGGAAATATGGCACAATTGAGAATATCGTTCGTACATTAAAAAATGTTTCAAAACCCACACGTGGGTGTTGCCGCGTAACCCACTTGTAACAGATCAGTGTTTGAAAATCAAGTGCATAAAAAATGAGTTTAAGTCAATCCGGACACTTTGGCTGTCCGTGGCAGTCCTGTTCGACCATTCCTCAAAAATCGTCTATGTCATTAGATTCCTGGTCCAATTACGAGTTCAAAGATACCCATGAAGTCATAGTTCTGAAAAATGGACATTTTGGCTGTCCGTGGCACTACTGGCCGGCCTTGATTAGCATTTATCAAAAATCATCTATGTCAATAGATTCCTGGTCCGATCACGAGTTCAACGAGATACATGAAGCCATAGTTCTGAAAAATGGACATTTTGGCTGTCCGTGGCACTACTGGCCGTCCATGATGGACATTCATCAAAAATCATCAATGCCATTCGATTCCTGGTCCAATTACGAGTTCAACGAGATACATGAAGCCATATTTCTGAAAAATGGACATTTTGGCTGTCCGTGGCACTGCTGGCCGGCCATGATGGACATTCCTCAAAAATCATCTATATCAATCGATTCCTGGTCCAATCACGAGTTCAACGATACCCATGAAGCCATAGTTCTGAAAAATGGACATTTTGGCTGTCTGTGGCACGACCATAGGTCACGACTCGAAAAATCATGTATGTCAATCGATTCCTGGTCAAGTTACGAATCAATGCCAATCGATTTCTGGTCCAATCACGAGTTCAACGATACCCATGAAGCCATATAAGAGAAAATTTGTATGAAAAATGGACGTTATGGCCGTCCATGGCACGACCATAGGTCATGACTCAAAAAATAGTCAGTGCCTGCACATATAGACCCTAAGAGCTACGATCTGGCGAAAACTAGAAGTCTCTAGCTGGTCCAGGGACCGAGATCTCGCTTGTGCAGACGGACGGACGGACGGACGGACGGACAGACGGACGGACGGACGGACGGACGGAATCACGAGCATATAAGCGTTACACCACTTTGTGGGTTACGCTAAAAAGTATGATTTCATGTGTATTGATCCGCTTAAGTGGTATTTGCTCTAAATTTGATTCTCTCAGAACCGTTTACAGGGAGCGGTAAAAGAGAAAAGCTAATATCAAGGGAGAGCAAAATTTATTCGCATGAGTCTGCCTGCTGACGAATGTATGTATGTTCAAGTAGTCAAGGTTTTGTCGTCGAGCCAAGAAATCTATGTTTAAAATTTTAATAAAAATTAATTTTGCGAGAAACAAAAAATCTTTTCGGTGGCAATGGATTTTCGAGTGTGTGCAAAACATGATTTATGTACTTGAATAAATTTTATGGTTCTACATCGATTACTTCATAATTCATTACAAGTGGTCATAAATCCTTCTTAAAGTCAACTCACTATCTAATTCTTGATCTTTAAAATGTCCATTTGGGACTAGTCTGTAAATTATGTCATTAACATTTAAGAGTCTCCCATTAAAAAGGAGAAATGTCACTTAATTTTCACAAGAATCTTTATTAACACCACCAAAATAATTTCAAGTTTTCAATTGTGTTAATTTTTCATTAGTCCCGAAAACTTTTTTGCGATTTTCATTTTAATCCAGCATTGTTTTGCATCCTTATGAATCCATGTCGTTCTTAAAAAGTTTTAATTACTTCGTTGGAGGCGAAAAGAGAGAGACTAATAACTGCAGCAACGCTGAATGCGAAAGGTGGCAGTCGGAAAGTAGCTATTAAAATTCATTCCTGCTTTGGTGACGAGCGCGTTGGGCCATTGAATATAAGGTTTTTCTTGTTGTTTATGCGACCGTTATTCGCCGTGAAAGTTCATCCGCTCAACAATGTGTTTACAAAATTTAGCAACAAAAGACATCGACACAAAAAAAAGTTTTAAATTCATAAAATTAAACGAAAACTTTTACGGATTAAAAATTTTTAATTATAACGGAATACTTTTGTCTATGTCCGTCCGTGGACCAAAAGATGTTGAAAGAAACGGCAGTTACATTAAAAAAGAGAAATGGAAGGAAATTACTGCAGTACGTTCGTCGCGGGGGAATAATTAAAGAACCTTAATTTCATCCGATAATGACGATGTCGACGATGATTACAATTATTTTACAACATTCTTTGTATGCCATCTTTAAAGCTTAGACTCTTTACATTATTTCTCCTCAAAACTCTCGAGACAGCGATTTCCTTTATTTTAGTATTATAAAGTAGAATTTGAGTTCATACGCAAGCAGCTAATCATTGACGAAAAATGAGTTCGGACTAGATGAAATCATTTAGAAAAGTCTTTTCATCTGTAAGTGACAGAGAAATCAGAATGGAAAAATGACAAAGTCATCTAAACATGACTTTGAAGAACGAGTCGAAACGTCATATATTTTTTGAAAGAGAGAATATAAATTTAAGCTTCATATAACGTCATGGGCAAATATTATTTTTTAACAAGTTTAATTATTAACGTGGGCGTGAATGTTGAGCCGTTTAAATTTTTCTAAAAATTAAAGTTTAATTCGACGAAAAAATTCAAATGGCTGCACATTGATGATGACAATTCTCATTTAAATCTCTTACATTTCATAGAGAAATGAAAAAATGTTTATTTTAAATTCAACAGAAATTTCTCCTTTAATCACATCTCATTGTAAATTTTTCATTCACAGTCTGCGGTATGCAAATGATTTTCTCTATATAGCAATAATGAGCTCATTCACTGTCAATCATTAATTATAAATGAGAAAATAAATTTTCGCTCACATGGCGATATAATTAAAGCGTTTGAATTTGCCGGCGGTGCGTGGATGCATCACATTTTTAACTCCTCGTTATGCTTTTGTTTAATCGTCTGCGAAAAATGTATAAATCAATCGGAGCGATCAACAAATCAGCTATCAAGCAACGATTTTAAATCAATTGCTCCGAGTGTGTTCATTCACACTCGACTTGTTGTAGTTAACGAATCAGCTGTGGGGTTTTTGATGGAAACGTGATCAAAAACAAGCAAACAAGTTTGCAGAGATTAAGCAAGACATGGATGAAGAGAGAAAAGTGATTTACTTTTCAACTCTCCGGTGTATTTTGTCACTTATCTTGCGAAGTATTTTTTTTCGGAATAGAACTAGAAATTGAATTTATGCTTGAGTTCATTTCTGACTGTCAATATCATCACGTTCCAATATTTGCTTCTCATGGTTACAAGAAATTCGTGCGACGACAACGCTTAAGGATACAAAGAGGAAAATCAGTGTGTCAACGGAAAAGAAAATAGCAAAAGAACTTGTCGACGAACGAGTTTGCACGAGAGATTATAATTTGCTTTTAACGAATTTTTTTCTTTTTTGCGGTTGTGAAAATTGGATTGTGAAGACGAAGTTGGAAGGCAATGGGTTGCTAACTAAATAGATGTAACTTTATTTGTAAGCTCATTGATTGTCAATATCGTCATGACGACAATGAGATGATGATATTATTGTGGGTTTTCAGAAAGTGCCTTTGGCTTTTCATTTTGGAAACATGAACAGGAAAAAATATCAATTTATAAATTTCTCTCTCCACACAAAAAAATGTGAATCACCAAGAAAATCACGGATACGACCATAAAAAAATTTCCTACATTTGCAGACTGAAAACGTGGGGGAGAAAAACTTTTTCTCCTAACGAGCCAATTTATCTCTGTTTTAAAGTTAGATTTCCCATAACACTTGAAGTTTTACGCTAATATTGTAATGGCTCGATGACTGTAAAATTAATCATGCGACTCTATAGAAAAACGAAAGATAAATAAACAAGCAAAAAGTTATTTTCTTTTTCTAGTTGGAAAAATTCTCATTTCATCTTAGGCAAAGAAATCGTCATAATGAAATAAATAAATATTTGATATAACAATTTCATCCATGATTGGAAATCGTTAAAAGGAAGAGAAGGAAAAATAAATGTTTTCTCTCATTTTCCACTTTAAATTAAATTTTCATTACTAAGCGACGATTTAAGAAGAAATTTTTTCGAAAGGAGGTCAGAGAGAACATGTTAGTGACCTTCCTATAGGAAAGTGTGCTCTGCTTTTCATATACTGCATTTTTATACTCAACCAAAAAATCTCAAATATAATCCCAATAAAATCATCATCATTTCCCGAGAGTAAAAAACACCAGTTTTTTTTGAGTTAATGCCAAAATTTAAAAAAGAAGAAGAGAAAAATTCATTTAGTCTGCGGCAAGATATGATGAGTCTTATTTAAGCTGCCGTTCAATGTTGATGGAACAAAAAGGTTAAGGTTTCAAACGTCATGGCGCAGAGAGAGAGAGAGAGAGAGAGAGAGAGAGAGAGAGAAACACGCATTAATTACTTAAAAATAAACCGCTTAGCGTTTGTGTAAACTTGAAGAACTTACAATAATATTTGAGGTGGAAAAATATTGGCAGGGAAAAAAAGCACTTCAATGTTTGCATTGTCAATAAAACGCTCAAGCTCGCTCTGTCGTGTGCAAATAAAACTTTAGAAATCCCGATTATTTGTTGAATATTAAATGATAATGAACGTTAAGTGCACGCAATAGACATGTGCCGTGTGAATGCATTAACGGCAATCATGAATAAATTATTTAGATTTAATTTGAATTTGTATGACAGCCATGAAAGAGAGAAAGAGAGAGAATCGAGAGCCCGGCGGCATCAACTCGATGAGAAAAAATTTATATATATTCAAAGTACATACAGAAAATAAATATATATTCTAGTGATGTTCAAAAAGCATTATAATATGCGTTATTATAATAACTTTTTGTGATGTATAAATTCACGAGCACGAGATCATATCATAAAAAAGGAAGCGAGCGAACGATGAAGGGAGAAAAAAGCTTGACAGAGCTTTTCTAAGTTGAATCAAGTGGAAATTTTGGATAATAAAATTGTCATAAAATGGTATTTGTAATAGATCCCGCAATTTTAGGGGGGTTGTTCAAAAAAGCATTGATTTTTTTAACTTCCGACTTTTTCACAACCGCAAGAAAAGCAATCGTGAACAATTTTACCCTCTTTTATAAAATTAAGCGAGAGGAAAGAATTCTCTATGACATCGTTCACGACACATAATTAAATATATAAAATTCGCTCGAAATTTTGTGACGAAATTCTCAATAAAAATTTCATTCTCAGGAAAATATTATGAAAGTTTTATGTGCGAGAGGGAAATCAAAAATAGAGAAAATGAGAGGGGAAAATTTAAATTTAGAAAAACATATGAACCTGACATAGATTTCTTTCACTTGATACATAAACACATATGTGCTGCTGCATTTAAAGTTCCGCGAAGAGATTTTTTTTAACAAAAAGATTTTCATTACATCAAACTATTCTTTTTGCTCCGCGCTCTTTTCTTAACAAATCACCATTTTTACATCTTAATTTCATTGAACCCTACAGGACACAAGCGTAGATTGCAAAAAAATAATGAATCACTTTGAACCTTGAAGGTGTTGGAGTTTAACAAAATGAGAACAATGAAAAAATGGCAAGAATAAAATTTGCCTCAAAGTGTGATGGCAATGATGAAGATAATGAACAACGTGCTGTGCATGACGTGAAAATTGAATGAAAAATGATAAGACACACAATTTGGATTTAATGATAAAACCTTTCCTTCCATCTTCTTTCGTTCATCACCAGCAGCAACAGAACTGCTATAAAATATGAAAAGTGGTGTTATGCGACGAATTGTAATTAATTGAATCTCACATTTAAACGTTGATGAAAGAATATAAACAAATTTAATCATAATTCCATATGTGATTTCAGTTTGCTTATATAAAGCACATGATTTATGTTTGTGACATGAGAAAATAAATTTAGTGATTTATGATTGCATAAACGTGGAAATGTGAACGAATAAAATGTCAATGACTTGAAGACAAAAGAAGAAAAATTAATTGTGAGAAAATTGAAAGCAACAATCAAGTGTGCTCCAAAAAATTATGAAGCAATTAAATGAATAACAAAGTGTAGTGTGGCTTGTGGCAAAAAAAACAATTTTTTTCCTGTGTGGAACCACTTTACGCCTGTCATATCAACAAACTGATTTTGTAGTGGTTGGAGCCCATTAAGAGAGACATGATGTATGTAAAAGCTCTTTTCCTCTCTAAGGAAACATGTTTAATCAATCTTGAAACATTAACGACAGCATTCGAGTGGATATAATCGCCATGCCGACATGCTAATATGTTATAAGGCGGCATAGAATATGTGGAACATCTCCATTACTAATGAGTTTTCGCATAGATAAATTCAACATTAGATGGCCTTGCTATAATGAAGTCACATATTTTGTGGATATTTTTTTTGAACAGTATTTCAAGTTACATTGATGGTAAGTTCAATTCTCCCCCTCTTTCATCTATCATTCCTTGTCTTTTATCGAGAAAGAAAACATTTTTCAGACTTGATGATGTGGCAATTTTCATTCCTATCGACCTCACTTCCACGACCTTATCGGAGGTGTTCCTCAAAAGACTTTTTTATAAAAATCAATATTTTAAATTTTATAAAATTAATTTCAATTTATTGAACAAAAAAAGTTGAGAAATATATTTTGTATTTCAAAAAAATTCCCTCGCAATTTTCCCAGACTATAAAAACATGACTTGACATGTTTTTTGTTTTCCTACTTTACAACTAGTTAAATCGTGAGGCAATTTATCTCCGCATTTCATGAAATCTCACGAATGATTTTTATTGTTGAAAAGAGCTGTCAAAATTATATTTAAATTGGAAGTAAACAAAATCTCCCTTCCATTTGTCAACAATTTAATTTAAATATCCTGTCTGAAATTTTCATTCAATGCGACAACCAATTAAGTTGTTTTTATGAAACGGTATCTCTCTTTCTCTCACTTTATATAAAGTTTTGGGTCTTGTGCTTTTCATGGGATTCATAAAAAAAGAAGGCATCGAAGTGCTTTCACGAAAAACGCATTAAGGAAAAGTTTCATCGATGTGATGGGTGGAGGGGAGAGTGAGAAGTGAAAAATTGTCCGCAGACGCTTTTCATCAGAAAATTCTTCCGCCTGTGCTACACACCATGTATTCATTGAATCCTGGGTTTGGCCAAAAAAAATATAAATTTAATATAAAAACATCGTAAATAAGTCTCAAAACTGTCACAGATGCTTCTTCGTGTACATAATACATTTTCTTACTAAGTTCACATATATACTCGAGAGCCAATAATGATGAACTTTTGCCAAAAAGAAAAACTTCGCTTTCAAAGAGTGTACACACTTTTTGTGTGGCTTTTTCTCTTTCGCTCGCTAAAGTATTCCATCTTGCACTTTATCGTTTCTAAGCTGCTATAATACACTTTAGAACTTTAGACAGGTCTGATGAAATTTTGCGTGCAAAGAATGTTAAAATTTCACCTGCAGCGTGGTGCATGAGCTTTGATCTCAAAACTCTTATTTGAATGATTTATTTCGATCTTCATTTAAAATTCCTTTTGAATACAATAATTGAAAACGTTCCCAAAGCTTTTTCTCTCTCGACCTCACAATCAACCTTCAAAAGGTGTTTTAACGCATAAATCAACAGTTTGTACCTTTTTTCTCCTCTGGAACTCAACTCAAGTGACAAATGGCTGGGTCAGAATGTTTTAAGTGGCGAAGTAAAATGAACAAATCTTTTTCAAAACACGCTCATGTTTTTAAATACACAGCTTTAAACATTAAATGCCGGAATAGTTTGCTTTTTCATTTTTATTTAAGGATTGAATTGAAAGGCGTAGAAAAGAGATCATTTCTAAGTTTTTTTTTAATTCTGAGTAGGTTGAGCCTATTCTCAAATTCCAAAATTTAGTATAATTAAATTAATTTAAACAAAAATTTATTAATTTAAATTCTAAGGCAGTTTTTAAAAAAATATTTTCAACCAAGAATTTTTTGTTAATTGGTCTGGCGATGTGGACCTCTCAAAAAAATTGTTTAAATTTTTCACTTATACTAATTCGTTTCACTTGAAACAAGAAACTGAGGATGTTCGATGGCAAGCTCCAATTTTTTGTCATCCGTCAACTTAACTCAATTAAATTGAGAATAAACTTGTAAAAAATTGAATTCATCACTTGTCATTCAGTTTCAATGCTCTCTCATATATTTTCTGACGTGAGCCACCATTACCAAAATTAGACATGTCTGTAGATGGTTTGGAAATAAAAATAAACGATCTATCTTTTAGTTTTTTCTACTCTCACCGAGATGAGTTCAAATGAATTCGAATGTGAGGAAAATGAATTTGGTCTCGTTTGAATAATTTAATAAAATGTTCGAATTTTCTCAATTTCACATTCATTGGTGTTGTCGTCACTATACGTAGAAGCTCGTCAAACGATTCAAGACGTGGATGTGTCGATGTTGTATATGGCGGAGAGGATAATATAAATTGCCTCAATAAAATTTATCGTATACATAATTTATATCACGTTTCTTCTCTATAACATTCCTTTCTCCACTTCCCATTCTTTACTCTCCCAACTTTTACACGCATATATAATCTTTCGTGCATTGGCACATTTGCAGCAACGTCAAACGATACGACAACGCCAGCTGCTAAATTTATATTTCATCCTTTGACATCGCCAGAAGGAGGAATTTCATCATCCACGAGCATTATCAACTCAAATGATATGCTGAAGAGCGAGAGTGTATCAGAAGCAAATATGTCGCCGTCATCCGGAGAAACACAAGTGAACGGTTTTTCAGAAAGTATTCACAATAATCTACTTAAACGCAATAAATATCTCGTGTCGCCGCCGCTACCGAGTTTTAATCAAAGTAAAGCCATAGATACGAGTAAAATGAAGCGCTCTGCAGATGCGGAGGTGATGTTAGCGGAATGTGAACCATTCACAATCGACGATCCCGAAGCGACAAAGACCTTCTATAGTCCCGGGCATCCAAAAGAGTATACAAAGAATATCACATGCGTTCGGGTGATAGAAGGTAGGATTTATGTGTCTCTTTTACAAATTGAGCATTATGATGTTCACTTTATAAATCAGATTAAAGCACTTTATGCGAGAACTAGTCGATATTGCTAGTGCGATTTATAATTAGACATATTTTTATCCTCAGCTCCGCCTGGATACCTCATAAAACTCGATTTTCGAGATTATTTTAAAATTGAACCATCTGAAGAGTGCAAATTTGATATGCTTGAGGTAAAATTGAAATTTTAATCAACTTCAATCAATAATGAATCATCACCCTCAGGTTAGAGATGGTGCTCATGGATTTGCAAATATTTTGGGTCAATTATGTGGTCACAATTTTCCTGACATCATTACATCAAAAGATCGTTTTCTTTGGCTTCGGTTTACGTCCGACGAAAACATTGAAGAGAAAGGATTTAAAGCAGTTTATGAATTTATTCCACGACCGACATCTGGTAATAAATCATGACCTAATTATTAAAAAAAAGTTTCTCATACAATTTAAAAAAATTTCTTCTTCTAGTTATCGTCGATGAAACAGATTGCACAATACATAAGGATGGATTCGAGGGTTGGATTAATAGTACGGAAATTTATGAAGAATTTCCACATAAAGTGGAAAACATAATGAAGCTAAATTTGCCATTAGATTGTATGTTCATAGTCACTGTCGAGGAGGGTTGGAAGGTATAAAATTGAGAGATAAAAAATTCACATCTGAGTTAATCTTTTCGTTCTCATTTAGATTCTTCTATCATTTGTGGACTTTAGTCTGAAAAAGCCTAATGAATGCAACACAAATTTCATAGACGTCTTTCCAAAGGAAACGGATTTACGGAATAGGTGAGTGAATTACCACACACGGGCGTGTGAAAATGAGAAAAGTAAACATTCATTAGCTTTAATTAGGATTGTCATATACGGTCACATGCATGCATGACGAAGATAAAGCTCTTGTGCTATGCAAACACACACACACACATAGGCATTTATGGGTGTCAGTAAGAGTTTGGAGGAAAATATAAAGTTATAATTACTTCCGTCGATTGCTTATTAATTGAATAATTTCATTAGGATGATTTGCGTACAAATTTTAGTTCATAATAAAAAGCATCAATATTGATATTATATGATTAAACATAAAGTTAGATAGATTATGATGATGATGAATATTCATTTAAAGCAGGGATTTAATTCAACAGATACTCATTATATTAAAAGGCAAAAGTTGATAGAATTTATATAATACATTTATTTAACAACGAGATTGCAGAAACTTTTTATAACTTTCAAGCTAAACTTTGATATGCTGCATGGAGAGGAAAAAAACTGTTTTTTTTCTACCCGACGGGCAAGAAAGAGTGAATGAAAAGTCATGTTTTAATTATGCAAATTTGTATGCTGGAAAATATCACTTTAACCAGTTTATTTGCAAAAAATGCCCCTTATGCTTTCCACTCTCCGACTTAGCCTTTTCAATAGTAATCACTGTCATAATGGAAAGCAAACAACCGCTGTTTACCATTTTTTTAATCCACTCTTCGTGCGGTTACTTTTGCAAATTTTAACCATTATAAAATATTTTGCATAAAATTTTGCAAAAATTTAAATGTTAAAGAGGATTTTCGAAAAAAAAAAACATTCTTTAATCTTTTTGTATCGCTTGGCTCAAAATTCAAATGAAAGAAGAGGAAAATGAAGAAAGAGCTCAAAGCAATTTTCTTTTAGCATTTATGTTTAATGCATGATTCCGTGCTTCCTTTCAATTCGCTTTCTCTCCCTTTTCACTCTGTTACACATCGAGAGTATAGCTGCTAAAATCCACTACATGCTAAAAAGGAAGCATGAGCGATGAGTATGAAAAAAGTTTATTTGGACTCTTTTTTTATCGGCTTTCCAATGGTTTGAAGGCCGGGTGGTGGTAGTGTTGCCGAAGATAATGGAGCAGAAATTTGTTTAAAATAAAAAAAAACCTTCTCGCTGCTGCCCGCAAATCCACAAAATTTCTTATCGTTTCGTTCCGCTTGTGTTTTTCCAGATTAAAAAACTTCTGCGGTTCAATAGCAGATTCAGTAGGGTCGAAATCGAATACACTTCACATTCGATACTATGCTGAATCCTCGGCGATCAATTCCAGTTTTGCAATTTTATACACAGCCATAAGGGAAAAAGCAAATCAAAACGGTAACACCTCATTGAATTTTTCAACACTTTTATTTTTTTAAACTGATTATTATTCATTATTAACAGAAAATTGCCGAGCAGATGAATTCGATTGCGATGATTCAAATTGTATAAAGTCCGAGCTCGAGTGCAACGGTCAAGCGAATTGTAGATTTAAAGGCGATGAACACGATAAATGTCCGGTATGAATTTATAATTTTCATTTTTTACTCGAGTCAAAATATGTTTTTTTTATTCGACAGAATGGACACAAGGAGGAATCAGATCATATAAAAATAGTGCTCATAGTTTTTGGTGTTATTATGACGGTGCTTGCTATAGCTTTTCTCGTGAATTGTACGCGAAAAATAATCCGTGATCATAAAATTATAAGGGTGAGTTTAAAAGATTTTTGTAAAATTATTTTTTATTAGAAAATTCCATAAAATATTCATATGAGTTATGAACTGATAGATTCGTCTGGATTTTATATGCAACATAACCCTCGATTGGGTTCATTGTAGAAATATTCATACAAAGTATGTGTGTGCATAAAGCATCCGTAAACTCAATAACGTCCCTCCACTAGCAATAAATTATGTAAAGCATGAATTTGTTCCTCGTGCTGCAAAGAAGGGGGTTCCATATGTATTCATAACTTTCTATATGAGAAGTTATAATTTAAATAAGTTGTGAGAGAGAGTAGAGGACATTCTGCTGGCAAAGTGACCGGCTTCATGTAGCGACATGCATGATGGTGAATGTTAAAGGAAGCTCGGAAAAATAAATTGACTGTTATCTTGCGCCCTCCCTTTTTTCTCATGATGCACGCCGACACACGTTCAACATAATACACAATTTTTTCCTCTTCATATTGTTCTGATTGTTGCTGTCTCACTCTCTTTATTTTCGACTGTCCATCTATATGCCTTAAAACGAGCAATTCAGCCTCAGGATTATTTATTTTCTGTCGTTAAAGCGTTCGTGCTTTTAATTTTGATAAAAGCACGATAAAATTATGTTTAAGCCAGAAAAATATATCCACCCACTTGATTCAATTTCCCAGCAGCACTTACTGTGTGTATGTGAATTTTCGGTTGTATGAAAAAGTTAGTGAAACATAAATTGAACCCATATGCAAAAAAAACCTTTGTTTTTTCTGTGTCTACTCGAATGAACATGTCGCATGGCTTTAGTTATCCAGCAAAAGTTAATTATAACAATTAGAGTTAATTTCAATTAATTAACCTTTTTCTATGATAGGAACATATTCGTCAGTCACGAGAGAGTAAATTGGATGAGCTGGGACGACACTCGACCAAATTGACAAAGTCAAGAGAAAACATTGCATTAGCTCAATTAACCAAAATCCCTCCGCCATCGTTTGATCTCGACTCACCGTCTTCGATGAATAGTCCATACTATAGGGATATGCTGCCGCCAAAGAGCAATAATGGTGCTAGGATTATAGATAGTAAAAATGACTTAAACTTGAGGATACAAGAAGACGAGCAGAAAGATGAAATGTGTGATTCAAGGGAGATGGCGTGTCAAACACGGTAAATGAATTTATTAATCTAATTAATTTTACTTAATTTTATATATTTTTCGAACGAAACTTTTACCTCGTCAAATATATATATATTTTTTTTCGGAGCATGATCGCTCATCACAAAAAAAGATATTTATCATTATTATGTGGCAGATTTTATTCGAATGATTGATGTGAAAATAATTATATTGATGATTTCGCACTCATCGTGCTTTTTATCTCTCTTTCATTTTTTAACAATGAAAATCTAGGGAGTCGCTCTTTCAACCTGTATTCAAGAACAAAGTAACTCAATCTCCCATGCCAAGTGGCCTTCGATTTTCGACTTTCGGCTATTTAGATACATCAACAACACCGAGTCCGCCACCACCGCCACCTTCGACATCCCTTCATCATCATCCACAGTTCATATCTTCAGCAACAATGGCGTGCCCAACACACAGTCAATCGAATGTGAAAAATCACCATACTTTACCCCACCAACATCATCAGCATTCGCACAGCCATCATCAGCATAGTCATCGAGGAATGTTGCAGCATAGCGGCAGCAGTACAAATCAATCAGCCAATGATGGAAACGATAAAGGTACCAGCACAAGTATGGATAATGATAATGTGGTGCACAAAAAGCTTCCTCTAAAAACAGATGACTCACAATCGAGATCGTATGGTGACGTTCGACGTTCAGCTCCTGACGTTGTCATTAACTTGCAATCGTCGCACTGACGATATTGAAAAGGGAAGCAATATTAGCACGTTTCTGTGGCCAAAAAAGCTCGTTTATTTTTGATTGTTTGTCAGGTTCAAACCTGCTGGTAATAATTTTTTTAATGCGCTCGATGTTTATCGTGTGCAAATGGGTCAAGCAGTTATTTTTGTTATCACACGCGCAAAGTGATTTGAAATTTTATATATATTTTTTCTCTCAATAAAATTATTTATCAAAGCTCAATACTGCCAAACCGCAAACAAAAAAGAAGACCTTTCGTTCTCACTGAAAATATATTTTTAACGTATTTATTTTAGCTCAATTTTAAATTCTTTAATTAACTTAAGAATTTTGTAGTTTTAATTTTAATCTCATTTACATTTGAAACAAAATCAGTTTGTTCGCTGCTTATGAAAGGAAAATTTTATTAAGCAGTTTAATTCGAATTTCAAATGTCCCGAAAATTAACTGAACCCTCAGCCTCAATAAAAAGAAGCAAATTTTGTTGCATAAAAATAAAATTTTGTCTTTATAATTTTGTATTCATCTCATTAATATTGAAGAAAGCTTTTATAAAAATTTCTCTTCTTCCTGGACTTAAATTAAAATAATTGAGTCATCTCAAAAGTCGTCATAGTAATTTATTGAAACATTTTCGTCGTGGACCAAAAGCATTATCGCAAGAGATACGAAGCTCTGTAGATGGAAAAGTTAATTAAAACGTAATTTTAGTTTGTAAAAATCTTTTGATCTAACATTTTTTGTGAATTAAATTTTTATTAACTTAAATTGAATTGGCTTCCAATTTTAAATTCGATGACTCGTGAAAAGGAGAAAAAATTAATTTTATTATAAAACAATTTTGCACTTACGCTTCTTTTTAATTGCTCAAAATGAATTTGAAAGACATTTTCATAGAGGCCATAAAAGAATAAATTCATTTTGAGAATAAATCAAAACAATTAATTTGTATAAAATAAAATTTGATCATTATGATGTAATCAAAGAAAATAGTTCAGTAGTGTTAATTCAATACCTAGAAGAATCTGCTTCTGTGAACTTGACCAAAATTTTCCAGATGTAAAAATTTTTTAATCTAAACTAGAACTGGAAAATTTGGGTAAAGTTTACATCAAAATTTAAAGTAAAACCTGAAAAGTTTTAACTCTGGCTACCAAAAATTTTAGTTAAGAGTTGAGGTTTTTCTAAGAGACTCAATAGAATAAAAAAAAATTGATGAAGGAATGAAAATAAAATTCTTAAACGTAAAATATAAAAATTATTTTTTTGAAATTAATTTCAGCAAAATTATTCAGCGATAGATCAAAGCACAAAAATAAATAAATTGTCAAGGGAAAAATGTGAAACTTCCCCAAAATTAAATTTACCAGAAAATTTATGATTTTTTTAATAAACACAATTCTGCGAATCCCCAGTGGTAGTAAAATGTAGTTGAGCAATTTTTCCGCCGACAACTAAGGTTAGAGGTTGTTCTCATGTCCACGCGAAAAAAATGTTTTAATTAAGTTCCATGCCATCATCATCACAACCTCTATACACTTCGTTAGTGGAGTGGAAAAGGCAAAAAGCTAGCAACAATGAGTATTACTTCATATTTTATTCAAAAGTCTTTTCCTCTTTCAAGCTTCTATTCACAGAATATCCATAGAGTTCAACCGTTTTTAAGCTAAAGCTTTGCCTTTTTTTCATAAGCTGCTCATGAATAATTAATATGCAAATATCTTCAAAACATTATTATACTCAATGAGTTTAATCAATTTTTAAATAAATATTTTGATTTCAGTTCAGTTATTTAACAATTTTTGTGCGAAATAAAATTCCTCATGATTTTTAAAAATAATTTTGCATCACTATATGAATATGAAACTGTTATCGTTTTACATTTTTCAAGACTCATGTCATAACTCTTCAACTTCACTCTCAGCATCAATCATGATTGAATGTTCTCGATTTAGCGCGAGCGCAATAATTTTTATCATCTGCAATTGGATTGTCTTCACATGTAATTTATTTCTACAAATCGATATTATTCTCCGCTATTACATCATGATAAATCTATCTGAGATCAATGACAAACGATACTTTTTCGCTCCATGAAAAATGTAAATTGATGTTTTTTTCTATGGTTTTCGGTTACCAAAAAAGATAAGCTCTTAAAAAACAATTCCTAAAATTTTCCTAAATTGTTTTTTTTTCTATGTAATTTTTTAATTACGCTTTATTCTATTGAAATGATTTAAAAATTAACCATCTTAAGTTAATTTTTTAAGGGTGGGGTGTAAAAAATGTAACTCAATTCAAACTTTTTACTGAACTTTTTTATCCTGCATTATAGCACTTTAAATTTTAAATCATTCTTCGGAATTTCAATATGATTTTTTTATGTATTCACTTCCGTTGACATTCCCCGAATTTCATTAATTTAATTTTACATTGAGGTTTGAAAACGTTCACCTCAGTTCAAAGATCATAGAATTTTAAACTTTACTCGGGTCTCGATTTCAATTTGCACCAAAAACGCTGGAAGGAAATAAACGAATTTTCGTTTGAGGGAAATTTAATTTCTCGCAAAATTTAATTTAGAGAAACTTTTAGCAAACGGAGCTTCAAAGTGAGAAGCGAAAAAAAACGCTGTGAATATTTTAGACTTGTAAATCAGCTAAGAATCCGCGAAGTAATTCATGAAAAATTCAAATTTTACAGCCGTGTGCCACTCGTGTTCTTTTTATTTAATACATTTTGGCAATTGACTTCTTTCATTCCCTAAAGGCTCGACTATTTCTGCTGCCAGAGTGCTTTAGAGCTTATAAAATCATTGACTGAAAATGAGTCTCTCGATACACAGAGAGGAGTTGCGGATGGGTTGGAATTGGGGTTGTAGAAAATCAAATCTTCCCTTTCTTCATCCAATAAAAGAATGAGTGAGAGAGAGAAAGAATGGAAATGTTAAATACACATAATGATACTTGTGCTTCGCTCTTTAGACGAATAAAAGGATTCTCTCGAAAAATATCTTGAGCTCGATAATAAAATAATCAGAGATAACACCGACCCAAATGAGGAGGCGTCGAATGAAGATTAAGTAACATACGATTGGTGAAAACGTCCCTCGAGGGCGCAATGTGTTGGCATGATCGTATCTCATTGTAAAACCCGATAGTAGTTGATGAAAAAGGGAAAAGTTCTGTTTGATTAAATGTTCTCAGGGTAAATTTTACACAAGCATAACTCCTTCATTTATGCCAAAGACATCCTTTTCTCTTTCTACTTTTGAGGGTTACATGCGATGGAAAAAATGATATGCTTTATCATAAAAGTTAATTTATTTATGATTTTAAAAATTGCGCTTCAAACCCCATCGCGCAATAATAATCGAAGTTTCTTTCGTAGATTTGAATGTTCGATTATCTCGAAAGCAGAAGAAACAATATTTGAGTTTATCGAATTTAATTTAATATTCATCGACATCAGTTGTTTGCATTTCAATTTTTGAGCGTAAAGTCAATCAGAAAAAGGAGAAAGTTATTCAATACCGACATTTTGAGCTCATGCAATAAATTTAAGTTAACGGCAACATTTTTTTGCTCACTCTTTATTTACTCAATGACTGCGAATGACCAGATAATTTTTTCACACATAACGCTCTCTTTTTTTGTCGGTGCGAAACGATTTATTTTGACATCATATTTTTTCATCCACATTTATTGTTCATGCAAACAACGAACAGTTTCCGATGACACTTTTTCACGCCAACAATTCAATTGAAATAGAAAACAAAAATACCTGATTTTCGCACTTTAAATGAGGATGAAAAAAATTGAAACCCGACTCCCGATGAAGTAATTAACTTTTAAGGTTGACATGATATCAAAAATGATGAGAATGAAATTTATTAAAACTTTAAAGTGTTTTTTAATGCTTTCATAAATTCACTCCTTCCCTCTCGAAGCACTCGAGAGTCCTTCTATGACATTTAACTTTCACATCAACAGTTTTATTATGTTCCATTTTATAATGCTTCACAGTAAATAATTGCAGTCATAAATCTACCCAGTCAAAGCAATAATTGAAAACATTATTCTTCGACCATTTTCATTTCTTTTTGTCTTATTTTATATTGCTCTGTGCATAAACTGTAAACACGATGAACGATGAGAGGATGTTAAAGGTGTTCGCAGGGCATGAGCTAAAAAGTCTTTTATTATTAAAAACACAATCATTTATTTGCCATTGTGCTTTTATCAGAGGCCATTTTTCCATTAAGTCAAAGAAGCTTCATTTAATTCAGTGAAAAAATTGTAAGAAAATTTAATGGTGCTTGTTAAAGCACAAAAAGCCCTAGAAGATTTTCAATCAATTTCCCTTTTTCCACCCTCTTATTTTCACATAAAATTTCCCACACACAAATATGACATTGACTCCAATGATTGCAAAAGAAAAACATTGAAGGTAAACTTAGTTTTAAATGACCCATTCAAGATCATTATGGGCTTTGCTGGCCATTTCATTCTTATGCGTATTGAGCATCTTAACATTTAGGGATTTTCAAATTATGTTTAAAAATTGCAAAATTATAAAAATTTCACAAATCAATTTTAAAAAATTGAATTTTTTTGAAAAAAAAAACTGTTATTCAACCCTAATGTTAGAGATTGCGGTGTGAGAGATCCAAAATCTTCTTAAATGCCTTCTAGAAATATTATTATTATAATTCTGATAATGATAGCGATGATATTTGGAAAGCTCTTATGAGAATTGCGACCATCATGTACAGATTTCTCATCGTGGTCATGCAACCGCACTGGCTTATAATTGAGAAAATAATCCTTCATATCATCTCATCAATAAACCCAATATCCTTGAATTGCAAGAGTTAAATAAATCATTTTGGGAGAAAAGTCAAAGTTACCAGTTTTAATGGAAAGACTTTAAATGACTCGCAGCAAATGCAAGTTCGTGAGCTGCATTTTATTGCAGTCACGTTCATTTGACATTAGCTACATCACTTTACAATGAGACAAATTGACAGCGCAGCTCATTTTACAAACGATAATTTGATTTTGGTCTGCAATTGTCATCGAGCATTCGTATATGAACCGGAAAACTGCTTATTTCATTATAAAATTTTCAAGTCTTATTAAATATTTGCACATTCCCACGCTTACTTTCCAACTCAGTCAACGGCAACGCATCACGTGCGTTCTAAAACGATGATGACAATGAAACTTTTTGTAATGCAGACCATTTAAATTCGAGTCATCGGTCGGAATTTTTCTTAGTCGGCAAAAGTTTTCATTGCAATTTGTACGTGAAAAGTTGGAACAATGAAGTTAAATTTATTTGCAAAATATAACCCAAAGAAGACCGGAATAGCTTCAGTCGTTATCTTGCTGCTCTCAATTCTCCTGATTGTTTTTCCGATTGAAAAACTTGTCAAGTCAAAGATGCGAAATGTTAGTTAGAAAGAAAAAGTTTTTTCACTGGCGGGCACTTTAAGGTTTTAATTTTCACGTTCTTTACAAAAATAAGTTCAGTCATAAAAATATAAAATTATTTTATTAGAAATTTTTCTATATTTGCCAACGCTTGAAGTATTTATAAACGTGAAAAAATTGAATTTCACTGTAATTGCATGAAATCATAAAATTTTCATATTTTCCTACCAAGGAACTCGTGCTTAAGCCAGGCACTGAACTTCGAGGTTTATGGACCGCTGCTCCATTTCCGTTAACATTCAAAGTTTATGCATTCAACGTTACTAATCCTGAGGAAGTCGTCAGTGGTGGAAAAGTCAGTAGAAAATTTCATTGATTTATTAAATTTGTCGTGCAATTTATAAAAAAAAACACTAATTTCATTTCCTTCCATAATTTTTATGTTTTTCCTTGCATCCTTTCTTATCTGGCATGAGCGAAGCCTCATATAAACCAAATTGGTCCATATATCTTTGAGTAAGTCGTTAAAAAGTGAAATAGGAGAAGAAAAAATAAAAAGAATATATATTAAAGTGGGAAATAAAAAATTGCAGTGAGTGGAAGACGAAAGATATCATCGAAGACAATGATAAAGATGACACTGTGACATTCGATATGATCAACACATTTATTTTTCGTCCAGACTTAACGAGAATTGCCAGTGGATTAACTGGAGACGAAATTATTACCATGCCACATTTGCTCATTATGGTATGTCAAAATTATTTTATTCTTTTCAGCTGTAAAAAATCCATTGAAAAAGGAGTTTTTTTAAATGAAATGAAGTCACGAATTAAATGTGTACTATTTGTGCGGCTTTTAAATGTAAGAAGAGAGAACACGAAAAAGCTCTTTAACAGAGAAATGAATAGCTTAAAGCTCATAAAGAAACCCTCATGAATGTTTATTGGCTATGCGAGACAGATTAGAGTGATTTGTATGTGAGAAAATGGATATAATTTGAATGCGAACCGAGTACATCGTGTCTATGTTTTCTTTCACACAACATCATGCCATTGATAAAATATCAATTAAATGATTTTATGCTCTTTTGCATCCGATCAAGAAAAACTGTTTGGCTTCCGGTGCGCTCTATTTTTGCTCATCATAGAAAAAATAATCAAAAATATTGTATGATATAAATTTAATCTGAGCGGAGCTAAAATTCATCCTTCAATAGATGCTCGAGTGGCAATTATATATTGTTGATGTGCATTGTACTAACGCACGTCATGTTTTATCTCACATACAACCAGGGAGGATTGATTGCGATTCAAAGAGACACTAAACCGCTTCTAGAAATGGCAATTAATGCATTGACAGATATTTTCAAGCCAACAACACCATTCCTCACAGCACGAATAATGGATATTTTATTTGATGGCATTGCGATCGATTGTAGCAGCGAAAGTTTTCTTGTTAAATCGACATGCATACAGATGAAGGAGCGACGAGGTATTAAAAGCATTAACGCCACTCATTTAGCATTTTCTGCACTTGGCGGAGTGAGTTCAGTGTTTTATGAGTGTATCAAATAAATTTTAATGACTCTTCACTTATATAAGGCAAATGCCACCAGCATCGGTCGTTTTACTGTTTTTCGTGGCGTGCAAGATATTCGAAAACTCGGTGAGATTGTCACTTTTGATGGCGAGCAAGCAATTGACAATTGGGATGACGAAAGTGAATGTAACAAAATCTCCGGCACGGATTCGACCATGTATGCATGTCGAGTAAATTAGAGTCAGCAAAAAAGCTCTTAATATTTTCTATCTCTCTCTCTCAAAAAAAGTTTCGCGCCTTTCCATCAAAAAACTGACGTCCTCTATGCTTTTGCACCCGACTTGTGCCGATCGCTGGGAGCAAAATATATTCGTCGCTCCTCATATCATCACATCCCAACGGGGTTTTATTCAATGGATTTTGGTGATATCAAAGTAAGAAGCGCAAATATTTTTGTTCATACATCGTTCATTTTACATGTGAGAAAAAACTTTTTTAATGGACAAAATGCTGTCAGCAAAATTTATTTTTCACATATAATGGAATAAAAAAGTTTCCTTGCATGTTTTTTCAGCTTTGCCTCATCCTCTCACATTGTCTCGAATGTAATTTTTTTCATATATGATTTAGAATGATCCAGGGCAACAGTGTTTCTGTCGTCAAATGGACAACGATGGTAGTGAAGTTGAAATTTGCCCGTCGTCAGGAACATTGGACTTGTAGGTTTTTAATTTATCTCTCATGATTTGAGTAAAAAGTTATTTTAATATTTTTTGTATTCCCTCATTCAAGGTTTCGATGTAACAATGCACCGATCATAGCCTCGAAACCCCATTTTTTGGATGCTGACGAAAAACTTTTGGAAGCTGTCGATGGTTTAAATCCCAAACGGGATGAACACGACATATTTCTCCATCTAGAAATGGTAAATACTAAATATGCTATTTTCTCCCCCTTTTATGTATATTTTCAACTACGTACACATGCATATTACCCTTAACAAAACAAAACCCCGAGGCGTATGAAATAAAATTTAAAGCTTCCCAAAAATAACAATTTTAATTTTCTTATATTTTTCAGATTTCAAGCACACCACTCTCAGCCGCAAAACGATTGCAATTTTCGATGGACATCGAGACTGTACCCGACATGCCGATCATGTCAAAATTGAATCCTGTCGTTTTACCGCTCTTTTGGGTTGAAGAGTCCGCGCACTTGAATTCAACATACACCGGAATTTTTCGCAATTTATACCTGTAAAAAACAATTTCAATTGAAAATATCTACAAACTTTTTTATATTCTAAAACAATTTCGCACTCCATATAGCGTTTTCACTATTTATTCAATTATAAAATATGCTGGCATCGCTCTCGGTTGCGGCGGATTGATATTAACAATACTCGCTGTTTTCGCTGCAGAATCAAATAATAAAAAAATTAAAACCACTCAACCGTCGTCAAATGCATCCGATGAGTCTGAGAAGGAGAGATATTAAAATATATATTTTCCTACAAGCGTTATTCAACTTTTCATGTGGTGACTATAATCTTGTAAAGGTGCAACGAATGAAAAGAAAAATTGATTTTAAGTATGCTGTAAACCACATACAAACGAGCACACTGCACAGGGATATGACGACACGAATGAAAATTATTCATTTCAACCATGAGAGAACAGAAAAAGCACTGAGGAGAGAGTAACGACATGCAGGAAAATAGCAAATAAAGCACAACACAGCATATACATATCGAAACTTGTTCGCCATGTCGCATATATACATTTTTTTGAACCACCAAATTAGTTTGCTCTCTTTGCAAACAACAGAAGGTCCTCTCTGATGTTTTACAAACGGATATTATGTAGGTGAATTTTTGGCACAGTTTTACAATAAAGATGAAAGAGTGTCTGAAATTAAAGAAAGCTCTCGAACAACTCTCGAAGGTAGTCTACTTTAATTTTTTGGCATAAATTTCCTTTTCATAGATTTTTTATTGATAATCATCCAGAAAACCATTAACTTTTTACAATTTGTGCTTTTGGCCTGCGTATGAATATAATAATTTATGTGTGAGGCCAGAAACAAATAATTTTAATGTTAAAATTTCACAAACACATTAAGCTTCTTATACAAAAAAAGAATAAAGCTAAAAACCTAGAAACACCAGACATGTGACACAAAAAAAAGATGTTTTACGCACGCAGTACAAATCAAATAAATTATTCATGAATGCATGAAGACAATTCAATCTGATTTGTGATAGCAAATCTCGAGCAATCTGTTTCATTTTTTTATTCAGAAAATCCCGCAAAAAAGTTAAACTAACATGGAAAAATCACTCAACAATTTCACAACAAAAAGATGGTGTAAATGTTTTGAGCATAATTAAAGAAACTTGAAAAATCTCATACATTATTTTACAAACCCCACAGTTTTTTTATCCAACGACCGTTAAATAAAAAATGTTTTCACTGTCTCCAATTTAAGCAAGTGATTTGAGGGGTGAATTTGCTTGTGCCAACAGATGTGTTGACTTAGGAGCAAACGCAATACATGCGAATAAACTTTTAATACAATGACATTATTTTCATAGCAGGCTCCTTCCAGGTAGATGCTCTAAAAAAATACCATTTCTCTCAAGAAAGATCAGCAGAAATGTCAGAAAAAGAGCTGTTCTCGGGGTTCTCTGTTTAAAATTTATTACTGTTACTTTTATCTCTAACGACTGTTGAATATGTGGTACGTGGTGAATACCAATGAAATCTGGTAAAATTTTTCTCTAGCACTCTCTCATATGAGCATTGCATTGATGAAGCCAAATAAATGTCTTGATTGTTGAAAGCGATGGCATGAAATTTTGCGCTTCACATTTTTATCTAAACTCGCTTTATTTTGGTGAATAAATTGTATTCGTGCTAGACACAGAAAGTGTAGACTGAAATTTGGCAGCTCTCGATAACCACTCAAAGTTGAGATGCATTAAAACTAAACAAAGGGCTTTCTTTGAATAAAAATAGAAAGCTTTGTTCATTGCTCAGTATATAAACTATTTTTGGACAGTAATATTCAACTATTGTAAGAGTTGGAATCCTTTGATGAGGATCGAGTTGAAGGCAAGTTTGGTGCCAGATATCTGAGGTTTATATTGCTCAAGAGTTGTTTCGTGATTGCTTTTATAGGTTGGAAAGAGCGACTAATACATGTCGGTTACCATGGCAACTTTAAATATAAACACTGTCAAAAATCATTCGAACGCATAAGTAAGTTGAAAAATGTCTAGTAACATGAAAGTTTGGGAGGATAGAGAAGTCAAGTTTGATGTACCGAACATGTGAGTGAATTTAAAGTCTCCCTCATGACAAATATACACACGCTTACAACCTGATAATGAAGGCATCAAGAGTAAAATAATTTTCGTTCATAGTCACAAGAAGCTTCACAATGGAGAGAAAATTTTGGAAATAATTGACGCTGTTGAAGATACTAAAGGTGTGCATGATTTTAATTAAACACAAATTTTTGAGTCCTAAATCTTTTAAGGGAATCCTGGTGATCCTGGACGTGTTGTGGTGACAAATTTAAGAATTATTTGGTATTCTCTCAACAACCCGAAATTTACCTTATGTGAGATTTTCTTATTTTTTTAAAAGCTAGTTAAAGTTTAATTGAGAAAAAATTAGCTATTGGATTTTCGTGTATCATCACTATGAATGTCAAGAGCGTCATATCGCGATTGCGCGCAACGACAGGTGAACTTTTCATTAAAAAATGCAATATAATTAAAAGCCACACAAAAACACATAGTGAAACTCAATTTTAAAATATTATCGAACGTACATAGACGCGCTCTACATGCTGACAACCACTACAAAGCAACGATTCGAATTTATCTTCACCGACTTTGGGGAAAATCCAGCACATTTTTCGAGCATTTTTGAAATCTACAAAATTTATCAAAATACCTCGCTCTATCGTGAGTTGAAATTGCGAGGCGCAATATTGACAGAAGGTCAATTAAATATTTTGCCACAGGAGCAAATATTTAAGCAATTGAGCGGAATCTATAATCTATCAAGCGATCAGGTAAAAGTTTCTTCTCAAAATAATCAAATAATAAAACGAGAACACGTTGCAGGGCAATCTAGGAGTATTTATTTTAACAAATATTCGAATGGTTTGGTTCGCAGACGCAAATTTTAGCTTCAACATTTCTCTACCCTACATGCAAATCGTTTCGATTCGCATCCGAGAGTCGAAATATGGTCTCGCCATTGTCATTCAGACGGCACCTACTGCCGGCAATTATGTCCTGGGTAAAAATTATTTTGTTTTTATGAATTTTTTTAATCATTTTATTTTTTTCAAATTTAAAAAATTTAAAAAAAATTTTAGGCTTTAGAATTGATCCGCAAGAGCGTCTGAATGAGGCATACCAGGAAATTTTATCACTTCATTCTGTGTACAGCGAAAAACCCATTTTCGGAGTTAATTTTGATCGAAACGCTAAGGTACAGATTAATAATGGCTGTCATGTCGCTCGCTTCCAATCATTAAATTACTTTTTTCCCTTCCACATTATCAATTTATCGCTCCTTATACATACTCGACATGATGCACACTGCGGCGTTCTAGGAAAAAGAGAATAATAATCCTCTGAGAATTGATGATATTGCAGAAATTGATGCATCGACATCGAACGAAATTAACAGTAAATTCACAATGTATTTACGGGAAGGTGAGAGTGAGAAACGTCGTGAGGCATTTTATTGTAAGGAACTCGGTAAGATTTTATTTCGAAATCCCATGCATTCTTGCTTAAACGAATTTTTTAGGGAGTTGTTTGTCAAGTAAAAAAAATAATTTATTTGTTTCATTTTTAATATTTATTTATCTAAAATATCATTTTAAATATTTATTTAAAAAATGTTACACAATTTTTAAACAACTCCCTTATTATACAAACTCAACTCTTCTCTTTTTACTCTATTTTATATTGTAGGTTTTGCGATGGAAAAACTAAGAGATGGATATACAATAAAAGATTTGTGGAATGTGATTTCCTTATCGTGAAAAAGAGAGCAAAAAAAAGGAAAACGTTTTGCTTTTTCTATATCCCATAACAATCGCATCATGACAGTGCATTGGAGAAGTTTATAATGGGAGACTGAGCGATAAATTGCATGAAATCGGTTTAAAACTTTAAAATAAATAAAAATAAAATGGATTTTGCAGACTATGGCAGGAAAATCAGTGAAACATTTTATAAAATTTCATTGATTGCTAGGGAGAAGTCGCGCGTCTTCCCAATTTCCTCTTTTTTCTTCAATAAAAATTGTTTTTTCCTTCTTCGCACTCTTTTCTTGGAGGCAACGTACCTTTTCAATTTGTACAGTGATTTATTGGCGAATTGTTGCCATGAATACCAAAGTGTGAAAAATACACTAAGAGCATCATTTTATTTCATATTGACATTACACAGTGGTTTCATCCTGAAGAAAATATAACATTTAATGTTTATTTGCTATGATCGGTATAAAGGTTGCTTTATCAACGATTTTAATTTTCTTGTGAAAATTTTCATCACTTTTTCATATAAAAAGTGAGATTTTTGTGAATTTTTGAAGTCGATTTTCTCTCAAAGTAGCAAAAAGTAGCAGACGAAATTTAAAATACCTGATTATTTCAAGCCTTGTCTCTGAGAATTTGTGGTCACATTCACATTGCGGAACATTGCCAAGAACGTACAATGATTCTACGAAAAGGCGATTGGGGTCTCTGATTTTTTCAATTTTAAAGCACTTCCAAAGCTTGTTTTGACAGGCATTTTTTAAAAATAAATAAGAGAGATAGTAACAAAAAATTTGATATAAAAAAGTAATTATGTTTCATGCATAGTTTTAGAGAAAAGTCCCGTTAAAAAAACACATAGTTTTATGGGTACATAAAATTCTTAACTTTGGTAGCTGATTATGTCTTACTTTCATATGGAAAAAAGAAAAATAATTTCAGAATATTGGGGTCCGAGGTTCAAAGAATAAATTGAGTAAAAAAGTTGATCAAAAATGTCCATTACATCAGATGTATTATTTTCTTCAGGATGAAACCACTGTGCATTACGGTTTTTAGATTTCAATTTTCTCTTTTTTAATGTAATATCTCACTTAGACATGTGTTATGCATTATTGAAGCTGGACTTAAAAAATAGGTTATGACATTTTTTAACCTTTTCTACTAAATTTTTCTTCATCACAATGAGTAATATTGAAAAAATTTTAAATTAGGGAAGCGTGACAGTGACCGTGTTAAAGATTATTTGATAAAAGAGCAAAGTTAAAGAAAAGGTTGGTAATTTTTATGCATGACTTGAATTTAATATTTTGCAGGATATTTTTTATTTTATTACAACAAAAAAATCCATCTGGCACAAAGTAGAAAGGCGTCAATGAGTCGCTCATAATAATATAAATAAATAAAAATAAGAAAAAGAGTGAACACAGTTGCATTTCAAAAAACACATCTACAATTACAGTTTTTCTAATTCGGATTATGTTCACATGTAGCATTTAAATTTTCGCAGTCATTTTCCGATTCTATTGGAAGCTCTTTTTTTGCTATGTTTCAACTCGATTTTAGATTTACTTCTGCATTCAATATAGAGAGAAAAAGTAATTTCCCTTGAATAAATTACATTTCGTTATGTGGCAGTTTATTTAATAAAAGCTGAACGTCATACTAGAAGCTTTGAGTAAAATATTTTAAACTTGCCCAAGGTTGCATAAATTCAAATGCAGAGAAGATTAAATGAAATGTAAAATTCAATTAAGCTAGAATTGCAACATTTTGAAAAGAGTAAATTATTAAGTAAAAATTATTTTTCTCCATGCATCGCCTAAATTTGCAATGATCGCATGTTGATTATAAGTTATACATGTGCGAGGACTAACGAACAAATAGACACATAAATGGTTTTTCGTTAAAATTTTCAATTGGAAGCGTGAACAATTTTAAAATTCGAATTATGCAAAATTTATCTAGAAAATGCAATGAGAAATTCTTTTGCAAAAATTTATGCTCAATTTATGGGCCACAAGGTGGTTGTGAAAGTGCATACTTTATATAAAAAGCTCATAATAAAAAAATCAACATTTCCACCGCATAAAGGTGCGCTTTTCAATTAAAAAATTATTAAGCTACTTAAAAAATACGGAAAATTAAATTGTTAAGCCTTAATACAATTGGTTGCACTTTAAAATTAGCTGGAAAAATTAAAAGAGTCGAGAACAAAAACTTTTCATGAATTCCATTTTATAAAAGAAGAAAGAAATTTACAGGCAATAGCAAAGTTTTGCGTTAGCAAAAATTCACTTTTTCTGCTTGTTTTATTTATACCATAAACTTTTGAAGCGACTATACTATATGTAAAAAGTTTGGCTTTAAACTTAAAAGCCCTACTTTAGCCATTTAAGAAAGAAAATAATTTTTAAAGAGAATAATCAGAAAAGTTTAAAATAAAAAATTTCCAAGACTCTCACTGCTTGTAAAGAGACGTAAAAAATTATTTTACTTGGTCAAAACTCTATACTAATGCTTTTTTATACATTCAATTATTTTATATTTTTTGAATACTAGCTTGTTTCAGCTTTAAAACCTCCAATTCACTTCCCATCCATTTGTTCCAATATATTGCAATAACGCATTCACCACTCAAACGTTTTCATGACTCACACACAACTCACCCCAATAAAAAACGATGAAATTTTTAATGTCCACACTCCAGCAGCTCAACATGTTAATTCCTTTCTCAATAACACTCACATAAACAGTACTTTCTAAACTGCTTTAAGAAATTTTTTTTGTTAATTTCAACAACTTTGATTACTGTGATTAATTTTTATATTTTCATATAGCAAAATTGGAATAATACGATAAAAGCCTTTTCATCCACAAAAATAGTTTTCGATGCACAATTATTTAAGTCTAAAATTTTTATGAATTAAATAATATGCAATTTAGTAAAGTTAAAAAATAACGCGTTTTGTCATTTTAAAAATTTAAAAGCACATTGTTTGTCGCTCATTCGAGCATTGACTGTTTTCGTCGGCAATAATTCTTTTCTTTTCATCATCTCCACACAATTTTTTTGCAAGCTTATCGCATATGCGCGCATTTAAAAACTTAATCGAAAAAAACATAAACAGAGTGAAGTGAATTGATTTAGAATGGCATCAAAACTTTTGCAAAATAAAGGATTTTCCAGTGTCTTGGCGACACGATGCAGGTAACTAAAGAAAAAGCCGGAAAAGTGTGATATAAATTTTTCCGCGTGACCTTTATTTGACACATAATATTTGTTATCTAATGAAATTTCTCTACAAAGTTCCTGGTGGAGTGGAGTTTCAATGGGTCCCCCGGACGCAATCCTGGGCGTAAGTGAAGCATTTAAAAAGGATACAAATCCAAAAAAAATTAACCTCGGTGTTGGCGCTTATCGGGATGATAACGGAAAGCCGTTTATATTGCCCAGTGTACAAAAGGCAGAAGAAATTATGACTAGAAAAGCTTTAGATAAAGAATATGCACCCATTTCGGGACCAGCTGACTTTTGCAAGCTTAGCATTGAACTTGCCTTGGGAGAGGAAAGTGAAGAATTGAAAGCTGGTGCCAATGCAACAGTACAAGGCATTTCAGGCACTGGATCACTGCGTATTGGAGGTGCATTTTTGAATAGCTTCTTCCCAGGACCCAAGGAGATTTATCTTCCGGCGCCTAGTTGGGGAAATCATACACCAATTTTCAAGCATTCTGGATTGAGTGTGAAGCAATATAAATATTATGATCCAAGCACATGTGGACTAGATTTCCAAGGAGCCTTAGATGATATTTCTGTAAGTACAATCAATAATTAATAATAAATAATAGTCTTATCACTGACGTCATTCGCGACATCAATTAAATTTTCTCTATCATTTTTTTTGTATCATCTTGTAGAAAATTCCAGAACGTTCTGTTATCTTGCTTCATGCTTGTGCTCACAATCCGACAGGTGTCGATCCCACAGCCGAACAATGGAAAGAGTTGTCAGCATTGATTAAAAAGAAGAATCTATTCCCATTTTTCGATATGGCCTATCAAGGCTTCGCAAGCGGTTCCGTCGATAAGGATGCATTTGCCGTTCGTCTTTTCCTTAAAGATGGCCATCAAATTGCCTTGGCACAGAGCTTCGCTAAAAACATGGGTTTGTATGGTGAACGAGCTGGCGCATTTACTCTCGTCACCAGCAACAAGGAAGAGGCTGATCGTACTTTGTCTCAATTGAAGATTCTCATTAGGCCAATGTACTCAAACCCTCCAATTCACGGCGCTCGCATTGTCAGCACAATCTTGAGCTCGCCTGAACTTAAGGGCGAATGGCTACGTGACGTTAAAGGAATGGCTGACCGCATCATTTCAGTCAGAGCCACATTGAGAACTAATCTAGAAAAAATTGGCTCAACTAAGAATTGGCAACATATTACCGATCAAATCGGAATGTTCTGTTTCACGGGCATGAATTCTGACCAGAGCACTCGATTGAGCAAGGATTTTTCCATTTTCTTGACAAAAGACGGAAGAATTTCGATGGCTGGTGTTACATCGAAAAATGTTGAGTACTTGGCCCATGGAATCCATGAGGTTACAAAGTAAATGAATTTATGTTTATTATTTTAAGTACTATAAAGTGAATTTATGAGCATTTCAAATGCATTTTCTTCTAATCCACTATATATTTATACCCACGAAAAGATATTTGAATCTATGCACCCTAAATTAAATAATTAAATTATTCGATATTGCGCACTGTTATGTTAGCAAAATTGACATCGCATCTAAAAAGTAAAAAAGCTTTAAAAAGATCAGAAATAAAAAATATTTTTGCGTCAAAAAAGTGACATGTGAAAATTGATTTTTAAATTTTAAAAGAATTTCAGAATTTTATTTTTATCCTCTTTCATTTATAGGAAACGTACAGTGTTGAGAGAGAAAATGTGTGTATATATTATATTATTTATACAGGTGTGTGACGAATTTTTTTATACAACAACATTATGCAAAATGCTTACACGACGACGACGCGCACATAAATTTATTATTTGCATTAGATTTTGAATTATTTAACATTTTTTCAACAGAAAAAAGTCGCTTTGAATTAAAATGCAAAATTTGATTTGTATATTTTTCCAATATCATCATAAAATTTCATAAATTACTCAAAAAAAAATTAAAAGAAAATTTCGTTCTTTCCTCTCGGTGATGCAGAGCTGCTCATGTACAAAACTTTTTTATAACAACTAACTTTTCAACAGATTTTAACCAAATTTTTTCTCTCTTTTTCTTTATCACCTTATTTAATTGATGGCATAATCATTTCAAAATGATTTTATTTTATTTCTCACACCAAAAGTGATTTTAGTAAATCAAATATTAACGTAGAAAAACTTTAAAACTAAATTTAAATTTTTGTGATGCGTTAAAATTTTAAAAAATAAAATGATTAAAGATTAAATTCATACTTAAGTAGATTATTTACACTTTCTATTAATTATCTTGATGCGTTTCAAGTATTATGAACTTAAAATCTTTACTAGTATAGTATAGTCGTGTAAATTTTCAATTATATCCTGCTTCAATATTGTATATAATTTTATCTCTTATTACATCGCTCATTATTCAGATCTGTTAAGTAAAGAATCTGAATTTAATTGTACATTTATGATTTATCGTCGTCATATATAATATATATGTATATAAAGAGAAGTAAATTTTTCACCTAATTTTATCTTTATATTATTTTATAGGGTCGAAACTAAAAAGTTATATTCTCTTAAAAGGTTTACACAAACATTTTTTTCTGAGCAAATTCATTAAAATAATCCCTCGGATTCTCGATTAACGTAAGTGATAGTTTCCAGCATATTGCCATCAATGAGACCGAAATTTTCATCAATTTGAGTTTCCGACATCTCTTTCATGTAATCACCGTCGCATTCGGTTAAGCTCTTTACCAAATTTTCGTAGGCTTCTGCTCCGTTATGGCCTCGTTCCTCAATATCGAATTGTCCATTGGCTAAGGTCTCTTCATTCTCTTCACCATTTACTTCCTCCTCTGCATTATTTTCCGTCGATTCTTTCAAGTCATTGTTAAGGTACAAGTATTCAGCCGTTATTGGCATTTGCTCATGAATCTCTTCCTCTTCGACTTGTGGTAAATTTTCAGCTGCAAAATTTCATAAATTAATTTCAAAAGTTGCACATTTGTTTTAAAAAACATACCATAAATGACATTTGAACTTGTTTCAGTTTGCTCTTCCGTGCTCTCTACAATTAAACTTTCGTCGGTGCTCTGTACAATTTCCACCAAACTCTCGTCAATTCTCGCTTTTTTAGCAGCCGGTGCATTTCCATTGCTCGCTTCTTTATTTCCACATTCGGCTGCTTTTGAACGATTTACATCGTCCAATTCCTGTTCCCAATCTGTTTTTGTACTTTCATTAGATGCTACGGTCACCGTTATGGCTGGAATCTCTGCTGGATGATTTTAAAAACTTTATGAAAATTCTAATCATGGGCTAATTTCTTAACTGACCTGCTGGAGGTTGTGCTATTTTTGGAGTTGTCGGTGCTACGCTCGCTATTGAACTCGTGGGTAATGATGATTGTATTTGAACGATTTGTGAGGTGTTAAGCGTCGTATTTAAAACTGTAAATCCTTTTGTATTGATATTTCTCTGAATTTTTAAGTTTGTTGGTAAAGGACCCTTGAATATTTTTGAATTGACGATACTTCCTGGTCCGAGTTTGAGCTTGATCTGTTTAGGCGCTATCGTCGTCGTGGCGTTCGCTGATGGAATTATTACTTTCGGAAATGAGGAAGTTTGAGGAGTGTTTGAACTTGTGGTTTTTGTTGATACGGGTAAAAAGTCAATTGGAGTATTTTCGGTAATCCTTTGATTTTCCGGTATTCGATCGGTGACATTTTCTTCTTTTTGTGCAAAATTTCTATCAATTGTTTGAACGATAACTTTTGGCGCTACTTTCGGTGCACTACTAAGAATTGTATAGGGTGGCTTTTGCCCGCCGACTTGATAAGTATTTGTTATACCCTTGCCACTGAGCACAAGTTGACCCGCTTTGCCACTCACAAATGTGGCAGTCGGCGATAAGCTTGTACTGGCAGTTCCATCTTGATTTTTATTCATGACAAGTTGAATTTTTTGAATCTTGAATTTTGAGGGAGTCGCTGTTGAGGCGGTAATAATTTGTTGTGGCACGGATTGTTGTATCTTATTGATTGCGTCACTCGTTTGTTGTTGGGGTTTAATGATAACTGGTTTTGCGTTAGCTGGTATGATTTTTATGGCTCGATTGTGAACGGACTTTAATGTGCTACCCGACGAATGTTGATTTGTCAGCACTGTCGTGGTATTATTTGTCGCGAGAGAGGATGATTGCAACTGATGAAATTGTGTCTGATTTAGCGATGCATTAATTTTAAGTTTCGGCGTACAGCTTGCAGCCGTCGATAAGAGTTGAAGTGGTGAAGTTATTGCGGGCGACATTTCCATTTCATTGCTTTCAATAGGTACCTCAGTATGAGATGTTGTCTGAGGAGAAGTAGAAGGCTCCACCGTTTTTGAGGAAGATGTGTTGAAAATTATTTGTGGATCTGGAATATAGTCCATGCTATTGTTTCTCATTCCAGCGCCGTTTGAATATTTTTGTAAAAAGTTTCCTTTCGACGAAACATTGACGCTCTTTGATCGTCCTGATCTGGCTCGTGAGGACGAAGGAGTTGCTTGTTGTGGATGTTCAGTCAATATTTCATTTTTCAATCGATGATTGTTAGGTATGTAGTGAGCTTGCGGTTCAATTTGTTGTTGTTGTTGATGATTAATTTTGAGTAGATTTTTACTACTGCTCGACGTCGTTGGCAAAGCCAATTGTTGTGAAAAAGCGTTGACTTTCATTGGACTCATGGGTGGTGGCATAAGTTGTGAAGAAGTAAGATGCCTCTGGAGTTCAGCTCCATCAAAGTTTAGCTTTTCATCGGATGATAAAGGCGACGATTGAAGCATTTGAGGATATGGAAATTGTAATCGACTTGCTGATGAACCGGGAGATTGCTTTGTATTTTTCGTCTTTAATGACTTTTTCGTGAGAGATTTGCGTGGACGCTTTGTATTGAGGGTCTGATAGAGATGTTGAATTTTTATATTTGGTGGTGGCGGCGGTTTAAGATGATGATAGTGTTTCTTTTTGTTGTTGTGTGGATGCAATGTAACCAAGTCTATGTTTCTCTTTAGGTCTTTTTTGCTGATGCCAAATATAGCAGGGGTTGGGATTGAGGGAGGTTTGGTTGGATCATCGACCACGACGACCATTGGCACGCCACTAATTTCACTACAACTTAAATTTCGTTCTCTTTTCGTCTCACTTGGTGTTGGTAGTTCAGTATTTTCCAATTCGGCAAATTTCGATGCATGATCTGCGAGTAAGTGAAGCGCTGTGTATGATGGCGCGCGACTTATTAAAGGATAGTTTCTATGTCCCTCTCGAATCCACTCAAGATCGTAGCTTTTTCCGTTTAATCTTAAATTAAAATCTTAGTTAGTACCTTTGCGAAGGTAGTGAGGCAGTTGTTAGCACTTACATTTCTGATATTGTAGTTAATTTTTCATTATTTGCAACTCGTCGAACTTCGGCTTTGTGACGGTCCTCTGAGATGTGAAAACACTTCCTTAGCTGATCTAAAACGCCTTGTTTGTTTCCGTCTAAGCTGCCTTGCGCTCGAAATGTGCTAATGACGCTCGAATACGCTTGTAGTTCTAGAAATATAATGGATTTTAAGTAAATTTTACTTTTTTGTTTTGGCTTTATTTTTTTGCGAAAAATTTTATTTTTGTGTTCGACTCTTTTCCCAAAAAACCGACCTAAATGTCTCAATGCTCCACGGCACTCATCTTTTGTATAGTCCAGCTTTTTTGGGATCATGTTTTTATCGCTCAAACAACTTGATTTCTCACGATATTCAACATTCAAATTTATTTTTCTCTCTTTGAATTTATTCACACAGAAATGCTAACTTTAAGTTGTGAGGAAAAATTTGTCTGTTTGTCAATTTTTTTAAATTAGGCGAAGGGATGAAAAGTGAGGAAAAAATAATATTTTATATATTTATTCATTTTTAAGGCGGTAATTTAGTCTCGTTTTTATAAAAACATTTTTTAAAATCACGCAAAATTATTTTTAATTCTTAAAATCATGTTTTCTCATGGTCTTTAGATGAATATTTGTCCCTTAAAATATATTATATTATAAAAAAATTAAAGTTTTGTAAACAACATCGAAAAAATATTTGAAGTCAAAATTGTGAAAATGATCAAAAGCATTAATTTATTTTACCACAAAATTTTAAAATCACAATTGTAACGGAAAATTTTATTTTGAAATTGTGTCTCGAAAATTTCCAATACACATTTTTGAATTTTATTAAATCGTTGGTGGCGATGGTTAAAAAAGTGGAACTCTCTTTGTAACAAAAATTTAAGATTTAAACTTACTGAATGCCGAGCCGTAAATTTGAAAAAAGTATACTTTTTGTATACAATTATCTAGAGAAAATACGTTAAGCCGTGATTTAAATTTTATTTGCATGAGGATTTTTGAATGTTAACGGTAACATTAGGGTATGTCCCAGGCAGGATTTTTTACACTCATGAGCTTTGAATTTATTTAGGTTATTCTCTTGGAACACTTAATTTTCTCAATCAAAAACACGATGCACGAAATAAAGCAAAGTGCTAGCCATGTTTGAAAAATTCCTGATAAATGGACAATGGTGAGCATTTTTGGTTCCTTTGAAGATGAATCAAAATTTAAATATTTTATGTCTTCATTTATGCTCGTCCAAAAATTGATCAAACCCGACGCAATAAGATATTGAGTCACCTCATTAAATGGATCTACAAGATAACTATTTTTAGGAAAATACATCGTTATTGGAACACTCATATATCGCTCTTTGCAAACTTTATAGAGATCTTGCTGAGCTAATGCCCTTTCATGATTTTTATACACAACCTGCGATAACTTTGACATAATTGTTCCTTGAAAATTAGGATCTATCACTTTTTCCATCATAAATTTCATTGCATTCGGATCAACAAATTGTCTTTTTCCTTTCATTGCAACATTATCATTAGTAAAATCATAGTAAGAAAAAATCAAATAAAATGTGTAATTTTCATGTGCCATTTCTTCAATCGTTTCGGGCTCTTTAGCATTATAATTTGATTGCAAATATTTAAAGAGACTTCCCTGATACAGCGTCCTTAAGATGAGGCAAAAAATCAAAACTGTCATTAACAAAAATCGAGGAAAATTATCGACTGGCAATCTATTTTGACTTGTTCCAAAAACAGCTATGAGGACATTCATGTATGGTGTAGATATTTCGGCACCAATAACTAAATTTCTTATTTTCTTCATTGATCGTATCTCCAAAAATGCAATAATCAAAAAGCATAAAATAAATGTCCCAAATAAAGCTATCCAAACATTAAAATTAAATGGTGACATGAGCTTTTCAAACGAAGTCAACGATCGCCCAGGTGGTATGATAAAAATAAAAATATCTGATGCATATGGCGATGTATATCCGAGATGAATGGCACGTTCAATCTTCATATTAACATTTCCCAACGTTATATCCGTGTCTCGAACTTTTGCTGAATTAAATGCACCCGTCGAACTTCCATTCATTACCATTGAACCCCATGCACCGTAGGTCGAATTGTAAAAAATTTGAGGATGAAAGTTTAGTTTCTTGGAAATTGTTTCAAGCATAAAAATATCTCGTCCATGAAGCCTATAAGTTCCATTTTTGAAGACTTCTCGAAGAACCGCTGGTCCTAAGAATTTCTTTAAAATTAAGAAACGGAAAATAATTTTTGTTAAATAACTCACCGATAGATTCAAATGTTAGAACTTTAATGCTACAATTATGAAAATTATTCATTTTTCGAGGGAAAAAATTAATTGCACTGTTGTAAGAATTATTTCGATAATATTTAAGAATTAATTCAGGAGTAGTTTTGTTGCATGCATTGTCTTTGAAAGGGTAAAAAGTTTCAACTAGAATTTCATTATTTTCCGTTCTAATGCTGTTCACATTAAAAATATAAAAATTCCAGAGTGATTGAAAAATTTTATGAATATCTTTGCGTGTTGAATTCTCAAAAATTAATAAATAAAATCCACCGTAATCGAAGTGAATGTGAGAAAATTTATTCACAATCATATTAAATTTTTCCAATGTGTCGAAAATTAGAATATTGAAGAAAAATTTGTGGTCAATTGTTCCAGTAGTATTAAAGGTGGTGACATCTCGAATTGTTGCTCGTGATCCAATCTCCCGAAAAAAATCATTTTTAAATTCGATTTCGCTTTTTTCACTTATGTTTGATATGATATTTATGCATGTTATTGGGGGATTTTTAATTGAACTAATTATATCACTGATAATATCAATAAAATCTGAATTAGATGCACTGATAAATTTTAAGAATATCAAATAAATGAAAATCATTTTATACATTTTTGTATTCATTGTTTTAAAACCAAATTGAGACTGACACGCGCGTGTATTTTTACTTCCAAATTGATTAAGTGAAACTTAATGGATCATATTGCATGTAAGCTTTGAGGATGGAACATGAAATTAATAATTCATTACGTTTACATTTATGTCAGTTTACGCTGGAAGTGATTAATGATTAATGATGATCTCAGCTGTGATCGTAAAAATGTCTGGTATAGAAAAAAACTATTAAGACATTACTCTGTCCAACTCCTAAAGAATGTGCCGTTCATACACGTTTGAAATAGGTTGTTATTTATCCAATTGTTTTTCATTAGAAACGACGTAAATAATTTTTATCAATACTTCTCATCCAGATACTTGGAAAATTTTAAATAGCTCATTATTGTTTTATCATCTTTGAAATGTGTTAGAAGTACTGTGAAATACTAAATGAATAAAAGTTATATAAATTGATAAAGTGAATTAATTAGAATCATTTCTAATAAAAGTATGACTCGTACTATCTGCGAACTTTTTTAGGACCCCTCGTACAATGCACGAGAAATTTTTTTAATTCATTTAGTCGTCAATTTAAAAACTAACTTAAAATTGCAAAAAAATTTACTATTCATAATTTTAGTATTTTAAACAAAAAATTTAGTTAACGATCTGACACAACTCATAACGTACATTTTCAAACCTTCCTTTGAATTCATTTTCTACGCTTATGAACCCCCCATATGCTCGCAGACGGTTTAAAAAAATCGTTGTATGACTAGTTTCTCGTGAGAATTGAACGTAGCAAGACACAATTTCTTCTCTCTTCGTAAACTCGCACTCGTGTGTAAATTAATAAAGAAAGCAAAGAAAGTTGAATTAAATGATTCAATGTCAATAGAGGCTTGAATAGAAATGAACATTTTTGTTTCAAAAAAATAGCCTTATATTAATGAAGAGCGTGAAAAAAGATTTATTTAAGTGCAAAAATATTATAAGAGAAAGAAATGAACGAGAGAAAATGTGAAATTTATGAATTAACGTTTTTACGCACTTAAAATCCGTGCACAAGATATTTATTTTTAATCATCGTCTATCAAGAAGAAAAAAGTGAAAAGAGAAAATGAATCGTGCTGCATTTTTATATTTACTGACAATTTTATTGTTTCACTTCGTCAGCGAATCTCGATCGGAAACTACGCGACAAACGTCTCAGAAGAAGCTCGTATCGGTTAACAAATGTTGTCGCATTGGTGATTTATTAAGCGAAAATGGCAGTACGTGTGATATTGGAACTGGCAGTGAAAATTGGGCTCCTAAAGTATTTTTGCCAAAAAAATCAAATTTTTTCGCAAAGACTGGTCAACTTCCGCCATTCTTTAGCGTAAATGAGGAGGAGAAACCAAAATGTGCAGCGCCAGAAGTCTTTAGAAGTCTCGATATTTATTTAGTTGGTAATGGATCCTTGTATTTAAAACATAAACATGTAACGATCGGAAATAATGATTATTTCTGCGTGGATCAGGAATATAGTCTCGTGTGTAGGACTGACAAGGTATCCGTACCTGAAAATATGACAACTCAAAAGTTAACAAAATGCTGTGGGCCTCATGAAGCTTATCACACTGGCTTATTAAATACATGTGTCGCACTCAACAAAACCGACCCGTTAAATAATCGTCCAATATTGGAGACTGAAAATGTGAATTTTGATTTTGACTACAAATTTCCCGACTGTGGAGTCCCCAGTACTAATGAGTTTGCTATCGCTGGCCCATTTCTAAAAGCTAATTATGACTTTAGTACGGGAATCGTGAAAACAGGCTCAAATAAAATTTTCGAGCGCGAACAGTACTGCTTGGATCATGTCATTGTCGATGGGTTTGTCGATGAAGGAGTTAAAATATTTACATGTAGTGAGCATTTCGCAACGGCTCCACCAATGACGGTCTCCGATTTTCATCCGGACGATGTGCGATTTGCCATATACTCGATTGGCTTACTCATATCCGTGTTATTTTTGGTTGCAACACTCGCCGTGGGTTATTTGCTCCTATCCAATCATCACTTATTGCATTTTCGTTGCCAAACGAACTACGTCATTTGCTTGCTCCTCGGAGATTTATTGCTTGCCATCACCCAAATCTCCGGTACCAGTCTCCATGGACCGGCATGCATAATATTCGCCCATCTAATGCACTTCTTCTTTTTGTCCGCATTCTTTTGGCTAAATGCTATGTGCTTCAACATCTGGTGGACGTTCCGGTAAGTGAATTAATTTTTATTTTCATTTCATTCTTTCGCGTGAATGAGGTCAAATAACTTCGCAAAAGAGAGTGTGGTATTGTTATAGTTTTTTAAGCCGGCGCAATTTCGTGTAATAACGTAACATTTTTTGACTCTTTTTAACAAAAATTAATTTCGAGCTAGAAACTATGCTTTGGTGAGAAAGAAGTGAGTGAGCATGGACAGATGGTTGCCTGAGCATCTGTTTTCCGATATCACTCTCTCTCTCTCTTTCTCTTTTCAATATTTTTTGTACACAAATTCTTCTTCTTCATGTTATTATTTTTTCATTGACAATACCCCAAAAGAGATGCGAGACATGCCAACATTTTTCTTCAATATATTTTTCTTAGAATGGAATTCCATTAATAAATGATCTTTTAATGCATTACACACACTCACAACTAACGACGACGACCTTGGCTTGCATATAAATTTGTAACTAAATTGGTGCTCGAGCATTTTACACATTCTTGACATTTCAGTCCTATTAAATTAGGTAAATTATAGCAAGAGAGAAAAGATTTCGACGAGATGAAAAGTGCACTTAAATTTTTCTTATGGGCGATTTTTGCGCATTTATAACCCAATTAAATTTTTGCTGAGGGCAGAATTTGTTCACTTAAAATCTAGATACTGAATAGACACGATCATGCTGATGATGATTGAAAGAGTAATTGCACAATAAACTATAAAACGATGATTTTGATGTCGTGTAACAGCCGCCGACGTTTCTCAAGATCAACTCACTTCTGTGCTAGTGGGTAAAATTAATGATAGCGTTTGTGAAAAACATCGCATTTGAGAAAAGACTCCTACACCATTTCTGATCGCGGCTATATGGAAGAGAGAGAGAGAGAGAGAGATGAAAAATGTTTCTCAGCTAATTCAGAATACTTTTCAATCATTACATGTCTCATGAGTTGTTGAGAAAACCTTGAAAATGTTTTCTTTTCATTGGAAAAAAGAGTAGAAAACTTGGAATTGTGAAGCGTGTCAACAAAGTTTTTTTTAATCCATAAAACCTCGAGATATTGACTAAAAATTTTTTTTCAAAAATTGAAAATTTGTTTGCTGTCTATCGGAATTTATTGATATCAATGAACTCTTTACCTTTAAAGAAATAAATAAAGAGATGATGGAGACGCTGTGTTATGGAAATATTCCGAAATGAAAGTAAATTTTAAAAGAAAAAGAAATATGAGAGGCGTCTGCTTAATTCCTTTGAATTCTCATTTATAAAAAATAATAACAATAAAATACACTTCGAGCTGAGACCCATCCCGAAAAAAATAAAATGTAAAAAAACTACAATAAAGTCATAAGAAACTCTCACTTAACATTTTGCTGCTTTCACTCACTCGCGGTATTTATTGTTGTTGAATGGATAAATACTAGACATTCTCTGACGTTCCCTCTCGATCACTCTGCTCGAGTGCGAGATGGACACCACATAGATTAGACATTGAACTTTTCCCTGCGGTTAAAAAAAGATTTTCTCTTACTGACATTCTCTGAATTACTTTTCAATTGCGACACTCAATTTTAAATTCAATCAATCGAACAATCTCTCGCTAGCTGTTTTCACACCACAATAATTTTTTTGCTTTTTGATATTTTACAAAGTGCGTATACCATGCGGTAATTTAATTCACACTCAAGTATTTTATAGTTCCATAAAAAATAAGGAATTTAAATCTATATCGCTGTGCAAATACGTAGTTAACGAATGAGATATGAGCGGGTTCAATGAAATATGTACAATATTATCGGAAATTGATTGTCATAAAATTTCTCTTACTGCACATTTATAAAATTACAAGACTCACTTCATATGTATATATAATAATACATGTGAAGTGCTTTCCCTCGTGGCCGTTGCCGTGTGGTGATGCAGCATTAACAAAAACGCTTCAATATAAATTTAATTAATGATAAGCATGCAAGTCATGATTTATGAATGTTATCAAATTTTATAATACATTTTCCAATTTCAGCGATTTCCGACCGACATCGATGGAAAAAGGACAAGAGACGCTTCGATTACGCATTTATGAGCTCTATGCATGGGGTGTGCCAATTTTTATCACCATTGTCGGAGCAATTTTGGATAATATACCTGAAAGTCCCTCCGATAAATTTCTGCGGCCACGATTTGGTGAAAATAAATGCTGGTTTTATGGTAAGTTTCACTCTAATCTCTTTCAATTAAAAAGTCTAGAAATTTATATTTGCTCGTACAAAAAGTCGCATTTAAAAAGTTTCAGCCACGCCATTTTTCGAGACATAAAATTGCAATTTAAGCCATAAATTTTTCGCCGACGTCGTTCTGTCTTAGTTCCCCTAAATTAAAATTTTTGCAGCTCTCTATTCCCATATATGAGTGCCTTGTGCAAAATTTTTGTTCACTCTCTAACCCTCACACTCCCATATTTTTTAGCGTTTGCCTTTAAAGTTTTTAACTTTTTGCCTTCATGAAAGTTGAATATACATCCGAGTGAGACCATAGATAGACAAGGCATCGCTTAGAGCTGTGCGAAGAGTCTGCTTAGCGTTTTTGTTACGCGGAGAAAATCAGCAGAACAGACTCAGAAATAGGAACCGAGAGTAAAGAAATACGATAAAAAGTTTTTTTCTGCGTTATCCAGAAACTGGTTTTTCCTTTCATATATAGACTTGAAATTTGTGGAGCGAGGAAGACAAAAGGATGAAAATGAAATGCATACTGCTGGTGAAGAAAAAACACTTTCACAAATCTTGCTAGGTGCTGTTGAACTCTTTCTCAGGAATGAATTCTATACAAAGTAAATTATATGAGCCGCTTTTCAAGGGGGTGCAGATGAAATAAAAAATGTTTCAAAACCCACACGTGGGTGTTGCCGCGTAACCCACTTGTAACAGATCAGTGTTTGAAAATCAAGTGCATAAAAAAATGAGTTTAAGTCAATCCGGACACTTTGGCTGTCCGTGGCAGTCCTGTTCGACCATTCCTCAAAAATCGTCTATGTCATTAGATTCCTGGTCCAATCACGAGTTCAACGATACCCATGAAGCCATAGTTCTGAAAAATGGACATTATGGCTGTCCGTGGCACTACTGGCCGTCCATGATGGACATTCATCAAAAATCATCAATGCCATTCGATTCCTGGTCCAATTACGAGTTCAACGAGATACATGAAGCCATAGTTCTGAAAAATGGACATTTTGGCTGTCCGTGGCACTGCTGGCCGGCCATGATGGACATTCCTCAAAAATCATCTATATCAATCGATTCCTGGTCCAATCACGAGTTCAACGATACCCATGAAGCCATAGTTCTGAAAAATGGACATTTTGGCTGTCTGTGGCACGCCTATGGTCACGACTCGAAAAATCATGTATGTCAATCGATTCCTGGTCAAGTTACGAATCAATGCCAATCGATTTCTGGTCCATTCACGAGTTCAACGATACCCATGAAGCCATATAAGAGAAAATTTGTATGAAAAATGGACGTTATGGCCGTCCATGGCACGACCATAGGTCATGACTCAAAAAATAGTCAGTGCCTGCACATATAGACCCTAAGAGCTACCATCTGGCGAAAACTAGAAGTCTCTAGCTGGTCCAGGGACCGAGATCTCGCTTGTGCAGACGGACGGACGGACGGACGGACGGACGGACAGACGGACGGACGGACGGACGGACGGAATCACGAGCATATAAGCGTTACACCACTTTGTGGGTTACGCTAAAAATATTAAAAAATTATTATAAAAACTTTCTTTCATGAAAAAAATGAACTCAAATTCTTCAAAGTTTTATTTTTATTGATTTTCTTCCTATCGAAGAGAAGATAATAATTACAGAATTAAGAAAAATATTTTAGCCAGTCATACGTAACTTGAAATTTCTTCCACTCGAAATGAACATCATAAATTTTTTATTTTTCTTATTTTGTTCTCTTTTTTGATGTTTTATGTTCTTTCGATAGATTTCTTCTTCTTCTTCTTTTTGTTTTGTGGTCTAATGGAGTAAACACATAGCTCAGCATCAATGTTTGCCTACACTCGAAATATTTTTTTTTAAACTTATGAGAAAAGAAAACATATCCAGGCTCCGTCGACTGGTTAAAATACTTCTAAGAATTCAACTCGATCGCTCATTTTTTGTGTTCGTTATAATTCTCATTCGCTTTTTTTGCTACTTTCCATGAGATTATTTTTTTGTTTTATTTTATTTTCAACATCGCCAATTATTATTTCTTTTCCTTCTTTTACTCCTTCTTCTTCTTCTTATAGCTTATATTTTTTTATATTGCCCGATGGAGCGCACAGATTGAGAATAAGCAGCTCTTTTTTGTCGTTTATATAAAAGATGTTGTGGGGGTCATTAGCAACTTGATCGTTGGCTATCTTTGGTAGTTCTTTCCTCTCTCTCTCTCTCTCTCTCTCTCTCTCTCTCTCTCATCGTCAAATATGTCCCGCAAGGCAAAATCTGATTGCTTCTTTACTTTTAAAATTAGACTGTGATCTTCATCATCATTATATAGATTTTTTGGTTTAAAATTCTTTCACGCAATAATGTACGAAAAAGTAAAATCCCAACGGAACTCGCATTCTTGCCGAGACTGAATGTCGATCGATATTATTTCCTCCAATTTCCTCTACAGAAAATTAATAGGAAGATTTTGCTTTAAAAAAATAATGAAATGAGTTTATGTGAAGTCAGACACTCAATAATAACAATTATTTTTCTTCTTCCACGTTTTGAATGGTTTCACGTAAACTTTATAAGTGAGTGCATTGAACATCATCGCTTTACCGTTTTTTTATACTTTTTTTATTCGAATCGAATTTCTTAGCTCACACGATATTCTTTTAATTTTTGCACAATATATTATCTGATGGGGAACAAAAAATCTCGTGTGTGTGTGTTGTGTTTATACAATAATAAAGTCGGTGATAAAATATGAATGGAATAAAAAATACTTCAATGGACACTCTTGAACGCTTTAAAAAGTATTGATGGCAAGGGGTTAGAGCTACAACAACAGATTAAAGCAAAAAAAATATCGTCAACCCTTAAAAAATTTATACGAGGTGTTGGTTGAATGAAAACGCTTTTAATTTCTCTGCATTATTATTTTTTTTCTTTATATCGTCGTAAAAAAATTGTTCATCCTTTTTGAGTAAAGTGATGTAGACATACCCAATGCTTAGTTTTATTTAAATGGCACAAAGAGAGAAAGACGAAAAATCATGGGAAGCCGTTGAGGGTGTAAATGACACTTGAAAATTTAAACTGAGCTCGCTGTTCAGTGAACTTCTCTCTCTCTCTTTCTAAACACACATATTTATGGGGTTAGATGAAGGACATGGATTGAGCGAGAGAGAAATGAATATCTTATCAACATTTCCATGTGTACTGCTCGTATTTTATGATGCCATAGACATTCATTCTATATATAAGTATATGTACAGACATATGCCAGTAAACAAAGAGGTGTCAATAAATTTTCAATCTTAAGCTGGAAAAGTACTACGAGAGATATTACACACATGTCTTCTTCCTTAATACCTCAGTGGCCTGTCTTCTTACCCTTCTATTAAAATAGGTAGGAAAATTTATGGATGTCTGCTTTTTATAAGAGCAGCACTCAGCCCACACAAAAATATCGAACGGCAATTAGTTAATTTAAATAATATTCTGAATGTTGTTTACTTCCTTGTCGAGTAGTCTAACATGAGTTTGCTTAGTTGTGCACGAGAGTTATTAAAAAATCGTGCTCAAAGTAGTGAAATAGCCGCGAAAAAGAAAAAATGTTTCAAAACCCACACGTGGGTGTTGCCGTGTAACCCACTTGTAACAGATCAGTATTGGCTTCCCCTTCTGGCCTCCCCTTTTGGCTTCCCAAAATGGCTTCCCAAAATGGCTTCTCAAAAATGGCTTCGCAAAATGGCTTCCCAAAATTGCTTCCCAAAATGGCTTCCCAATATGGCTTCCCACTGTGTTTCGACTGTGTTTCAATTTCCATTGTGTTTTATTTTCCATTGTGTTTCATTTTCCACTGTGTTCCATTTTCCATTGTGTTCCATTTTCCATTGTGTTTCATTTTCCATTGTGTTTCATTTTCCATTGTGTTTCATTTTCCACTGTGTTCCATTTTCCATTGTGTTTCATTTTCCATTGTGTTTCATTTTCCATTGTGTTCCATTTTCCATTGTGTTCCATTTTCCATTGTGTTTCATTTTCCATTGTGTTCCATTTTCCATTGTGTTCCATTTTCCATTGTGTTCCATTTTCCATTGCGTTCCGTTTTCAATTACGAGTTCAATGAGGTACATGAAGCCATACTTCTAAAAAATGGACATTAGAGGCATTCCTTGGACACTCCTGGCCGGCCGTGACGGTCATTCTTCAAAATCATCAATGCTAATCAATTCCTGATGCAATTACGAGTTCAACGAGGTACATGAAGCCATACTTTTAAAAAATGGACATTAGTGGCATTCCTTGGACACTCCTGGCCGGCCGTGACGGTCATTCTTCAAAAATCATCAATGCTAATCAATTCCTGATGCAATTACGAGTTCAACGAGGTACATGAAGCCATACTTTTAAAAAATGGACATTAGGGGCACTACTGGCCGGCCGTGATGGACATTGGTGGCACTCTTGGATGGCCATGATAGACATTCCTCAAATATCATCAATGCCTTTCGATTCCTGATGCAAATACGAGTTCAACGACATACATGAAGCCATATAACAGGAAATTTGTATGAAAAATGGCATTTAGGGCTGTCCATGGCACGACCTGTGGTCATGACCCTCATAATTCCTAAAATGGCCGAATCTAAATTCATAGACCTACCATTTGGCGAAAACTAGAAGTCTCTAGCTATCTCAGGAGCCGAGATCTCGATGGAACAGACAGACAGACAGACGGACGGAAATAGGCGCATATAAGTGTTACACCACTTCGTGGGTTACACTAAAAATGTTTTTATTTTTCACATAAATGTCGCTGACGAATGCCAATATATTATAAATAATGTACATTCAGAATGGACGCACGGCGGCAGCGGTGATTTCACACGCGAAAAGAAAATTTATTATAAAAAAATATATAAAGAAAGGAAAAAAACCAGTTGAGATAATTTTTCTGTCACAATTCTCTCATTCGAGTGTTGCTGAAACTTTGATGTGAGGTTATGATGGCTTGCGTAAATATTTGTTCGAACACAAAAGGAAAATTAAATCTTTTCTCAAGGCAAGTGGAATTCTCTCTTCAAATTAAATACGAAGATGGTACTTTCATCGTTGTCTTGTGTGCATGACAAACTCAAAAAAACCGGTGTACGTAATGAAAATTTACGCTTGATGACACCAATTCATTTCATGGGATACAAACAACTTTCTTCTGGGGAATGCGCGTGATTAATCTTTCTCGATTTCCTTGAACTTTCTGCCCAGTTAATTTCATAATTTTTATTTTCCCTCACAAAAATGTTTCTTCGTCGCTTGAAATTTGAGTAAACTAACTGCACATTTTTGTTGTCTTCTCGTTTTTCTGCATCGAGCGACAAAAAATTCTCTTCGAGCTTATGTGAAAATATTATATTTCACTCAAGGGCAAAATAACAGAATTTTTTCTACATTACAGGTGATATGGAAATTTTCGCTTACTTCTACGGTCCAATTGGCATTTTGCTTTGCGTGAATATTCTCTTATTCTTATCAACCGCTCGACAACTCACATGCGGCCTATGGAAGCGTGATGATGTAAAATCCACCACAGAACGGTAAGCTATTTCTTTTAAACTCTTGCTATCTCTTGTAAACTAAAGTAAGAGGTTGAAAAAGAAAATGAGCAAATTTAGTATCCGTTACAGAGCCGCTCTCGGTCGTGTCTGCATGAAACTTGTGATCGTAATGGGAGTCACTTGGATAATAGATGTTATAAGCTGGGCAGTTGGCGGTCCAAACTACATTTGGTATGCAACGGATGTTATAAATGCACTTCAGGGACTATTCATTTTTATGGTTGTCTGTATTCAGCCTCAGGTAAGTTCAAACGACTATTTCATTACGATCGTTAAAAATTAAGAAAATTATTCTCTTCACAGGTGTGGTCAGCTCTTAAAAGATTCTGGAGTGCACGATCGGGTGATCATCGAATGACGGGAACGACAAATGGTCAAATGGGGCATTCTCTATCATCGCACAACATGCCATCCCTAGACGCCAGCGTTACAAATCAAACCACAAATTCCAAAGTTGAAACAACAATTTAACGTAATTGACAGCAACATTTATGAGTGTGCGGTTAAATTTGAAATTTTAATTTTGCGTGTGCATAAACACACCCTGCAATGTCGATCGATCGACAGAAGAATCAAAAAAATGCTCAACCCAAATGCATAGCAATGATGTTAATTTTTATAAAGTGCGCAGACGTGTGCAACACATAACAATTTAACCGCAGTTACTTAAAAACGTTTAAGTATTAAAAAGAATTCTTGCACAATCTCTTCATATCCTCTCCTTCTATTAAACGCTTCAAATTATGCTCGCATCAATCATTCTCTACACTCATTTACCTATCAACATCTCCTTTCATTATGATTAGTACATTACTGCATGTCTTTTGTGATATGAAAGAAAATTCCTACAGTTTTTTCTCTCTTTCACCATTTCCTCCCTTTTTTTACTTATAAAGAACCATCACATTTCATTTTCATGTGGAGATGCTGCATTTGATTGATCATTTGTTAAGGATGACAACTGATCAGTCATTGTATTTATGTTAATGTATTTGAGTTTTTAAAAAGTAGCTGACAGAACTAATTCATCTTAATAAGTAGTTAATTTCTATAAATTATAGTAACCATGGATAATAAGGCTCATACTAGCTGCTAAGAAAATGTTATTCTTTATGCCAAAATAATAATCCAATCCTGCCAATTCTTAACATGATTAAAAAAAGTTAGGTGATAGAACAGTTTTTACGTACATTTTTTTATATGAGTCATACACAAAACTTTTACAAAAAATGTAACAAAGTCTAATAAAAACAAATTTTAATCGTGAAAATTGTTTGTAAGTTTCCTAATGACCCTTTTTGAATTAAGCACAAAACAATTTTCGATGAAGAGATTTTATGTCATTAAAAAATTTACAAATGATTCCCGCATATGACGATGACCGTTATCTAAAATGATGATGATGAAGATCATGAGAGAAAATAAATTAATTATACACAACAATGCGCATATGTGAAGTTTTTTTTGACTATGATTAAAAGTGTTGATCATATATGTGTCTTGTGAAACAAAAAAGAAAGAAGAGACTCTACAGCAAAATGTACTGCTAGAAGCACAAAAAATTTGTAAATTGACTGAAATACCAAAACAATAAAATTGAATTAAGATGCTATAAAAAAATAAAAGTTCCATTGTATTCTCCCAATTTAACTTCTTACAGTCGTCATCGATTAATTTAATGGCAAATTTACTCCGATCACACTAATCGTGTGACCTCTCTTCGCTTTCTTCTTTAATTTGATTTTTTGGCTATTTGAATTTTTGCTACAAAAAATTTGTCATCAATATAACAGAAGTATGGCTTTCATCAAATTCCATACATTTTCATATTTAATTTAAATTTCCATAAATTTTTTCAACACGTCGAGTCGTAGATAAAAGTTTCGTTTGTTTTTCTCTTCAAATTGTACTTGAAATGCCCCCATTATCATCACCACCACAATCGTATCCACTTTTTTCGTTGACACCAAAATGCTAATTGACGATCTTCCGTTCCTTCCATTAAATGCATCACTTAAATTGATTAAACAATTATCATCGCTTCTTACTTCATTTCAAGTTATCCCAATTCTCTCGATTTTCTAATTTTTTATGTATGCCGTGTTTGCGTTTAGTGATAAGAGCAAATAAAAAGTCTTTCGAATTTGATCGATGAAACACACTTAAAAATAAAAATAATTGTGTTTCTGTTTTTGGAAGAACTTGCATGTGGGTCATCACAATTTAATGTGCATATACCCACATTACAAGCATATATTACTTCATACAATTGAGCTATTAAGCATGCAAGAAGAGAGAAAAATTATCGAAAATTGTTCAGAAATTAATTCTATACTAATGTTGAAGATGCCGGAAAGGAGTTTACGGTAATATTCTTATTCCTCTCGGTGTGTTCCAATGCCTTTCAAGTGTTGAAAATGTGTCGATTCATTTCTCTCACTGTGATTTATACATAAACCATTTCATATCGATGCAGAAACAATGGCTCTCCCGCATGTGGAACGTGATCAGAATTTAATGTTTTCCATAATTTAATAAATACCGTACGGCAGATATGAAAAAAGCTACATACTTATGATGATGCTAGATTATTACACAATAGAAGTCTTTCATCAAACGAAATTGAGATTGAAAAATGAAAAATGTGAATATATGAGCAGAAAAGAGACTCGAAAGATAAACTGCAAAATGTGTCAATTTTAATTTTCTGCCTTGTAGTTCCGTTTTCAATGAATTTCAATGATGATTCAGTTATGGATTTAATTATAAAATATTGCAAAATGATTGATTGATCTTCACTCGTCACTTCAGTGCACTCGATGGAGAAAAGAGAAATTTTATAGATCACGATTAAGGGATTAATTTATTTCGAAACTGTTATCTTAGTTTGCTTTGATATTTTACAATAATTTGAAATTGGTTTCGAAATTTTTGGTAACTCACCATGAACAAAAGTAAGATTGTAACGCGAAAGGTGGTTCCGACTCGATCAAAAAGTGCTGTTGATAAATCGGTTAGAGAAAATCGAGCCAATACCTCAAGAGGAGTAAAGAAAGATACTGGAATTAAGAACAAAGCTGAAGAAGAACGTTTAGATGAAATTTTTGAAAATAATCTTAGCATGGCCATAGCACTATTGCCAGCAGTGCCCATTAAAAATTCGCCAAATATTAGAAAATGGATCTCAAGACTCTTTGACCCGCAACTTCCAAAAAACAAACGCAATTCCTTTCTCGCTTTTCTCATTTTTCAAATGCAAAATATGAAAATTTACGATCCGTTTGATCAAGTTCCGCCTCAAAACCTCCCCGATCCTTCAAAAATTATGGTGCCTGCAAAGTGGAAAACGATGATGAAAGAAGCTGATCAAGTCTTTCAAGAACGCATCAAAGAGCGACTGTGCTTGGAGCAGTGGGGTCGATTCAAAAAAGAATTCAAGTCACCAGTTTATTTTTTAGACGATCAACCTGCGCCAGCAAATGGAATCCTTTACTATGGAGGATGTTTCAGTAATCATTTTGATATTAATAGAAAATTTTATTAATATTGCAGTTTATGGATATAAAAAAATTATTCAGCTTCATGCAAAATGAACCAAAAAAGATTTTTTGTAATGGCAAAAAAATGAAAGAGATTATTTATGAGTTACTGTACATCTAGAGAGAAGAAAGTTAAGTAAGTGTGTGTTGCCGACAAAAGAATGCAAAAAAGAGTGAAGAATTTTATATTCTATGAGTAAAAATTTGTATGTAACGAAGCACCGTTAAGCAAGCACACTCGAAAAGAAATTTCTGTTTGTTTTTCACAAATCTCTCATTGCTGTGAGAATTTTTATTTTTTTTTTCAAAATAAATATGAGTAAAAGAATTTATCTGGGATTATCTGACGACTAAGAACTTTTAAATAGATTGCGGAGGCTGCAAAATCCACTTCAACGTTCGCCTACCTGTTAAGTTTGTTTTTCTTACGGCTCTCTTGTCGATAATTAAGCCATTTTTAGAGAAATTATAAATCCAATAATTGAGGTGAATAATTCCATCAATTTTTTTTCCATTAAATTTTGATCGTTAAAATGAGTAAAATTAAATTTCAATTAGCCTGATAGTAAAAAAATAAAATTGTAAATTTTCATTTCAAAAAGAACTTTCACGCGACTCGTGTCGATGATGAGGATGAGGAGAGGGAAGCGCATGAGAAGCAATTAATTAAATTGGACACATCTCTAAATTGAATCACAATGAAAATATTTTTTAAAATTTTATCATGAAAGTTTTGCTCATGTGAAAAAGAGACGGCAGTTGTATTCAGGAAATGTGCAGGCGCAAAAATCACATACCGACAATGGAACCAACAGCAGCAGAGACGATAGTATGAAAGTGCATTTATGTCGACATTCTTGCAATATAAATCATCATCATGATAGTGCCAGAGAGAATATATAAATGGATGCACATGCACTCTCGATGGTGGTGATGAAACACGCATAAAAACATAAAGTGTCCAGAACACATATCCGACATGAAAAAAAAAGATTGTCATGATTGTGACTACTACCCACGCTGAATGGCTGGCACATGTGAAATTAGGAAGTGACAATTTAAAGTTTATAACTTTAATTAAAGTCATATGGTTGTATAATAATACCACTTCTCTTTAATAATATGACGACGTGATTAGAGTGCTAATATTTCTCTAACCCAACTTGTGTACATAGAATTGACTCTCTACGACACTTCATAAAGCTCCTTCTGACGAAGCAAAAAAATATTTATTATTCTTGTTGTTGTTAAATTTCGAGTTGAAAAACAATTTTTCCTGTCAGCTCTCGAAAAACGGCGAATAATAATAATAAAATTGCTTTTATGGCCGATCGAGGGTGACAGATTTATTTTCGAATGTTAACATTCTGATAAAATCGATGAAAAGGGGTTTCTTCTCGTTCCCTCGTTCGATTTAGTATGTTTCCCTTGCACTATTCGTACAAAATTCATGAACGGATGGGAGGAGGGAATTTTTGCCGCCGAGGGTTTAATAATTATTATTTCCAGAAACACTATACTGAGTCTTTCATAAAACAGATTCCTTTTAATTATCATTATAATCACTGCAACTCTCGTACATTCATTTTGAATGTCTTCCTTCGAGAATTTGCGCTTTTGTTTTTTCTATTTTTTCATTCAGGTAGCAAACCTCCCTAGAACAGCATGCCATGGCGTCTGAAAAATATCTTATTATTTGGTCATTCATGAAGAGAGAAGAAATAAATGTAAATTAGAAAAATTTATTGCATTTTTTTAAAACGAATGTCTTTATGCATTTCATGCTCACAAAAATTCCTCCTTTTTTCTTTATTTCGAAAGAACTATTGAGTAAGAATAACAATGTATGCTGAAACATATGTGTTTCTCAAAACATTTCAAACTGGCTTAAATTTTCATTTATATAAACTTTCGTCTGCAGTGCTCGATATTCGATTATTAAAAATTAATCTATAAACATACAATTATTGGATAATGCCGCTCTGATTGCTTTTCTGGATCTCATAAATTTGCGATATAAAAAAATTATAATTTAAACTCTTTTGTATAAAATCAAATCAGAAATTATTTCTATGAGTTCATGACAAAGAGGAAATTTTTCTCGCTTGAAGCTATTTTTTTGCAGCAAAAAAAATAATTAGAAAATAAAAAAAAGTGTGCGGATATTTTACTGCAACATAAATAAATTTTAGTAACGCAAAACTCCGCATTAATAATTTTAAATTACAAAACAAAATTTAGAAAAGATGATTTTTTTTAACATTTGGTAAATCTGAAAGGTAGAACAAGAGGTATTACCAGCTTGATACTGCGCGTATTTCTTGACTGTCGATGCATGCAAAAAATTATTTTGTGTGTGTGTGTGTGTGAGATGAGCATTGCTTTTTTTTATTGTTCGCAGCACGCGCATGTATGTATAGAAAACATGATACTTTGAGAAAATAGTTTATAAAAAATTATTTCAATAGATAAGTATGTTGCATACACAGCCCATCCCATATCAATTTCAATTTCAGTCAAACTCTCAAAATATGCACTCGTCAAGTGCTTGAGCAAAAAATTGAACGAGAAAAAAAGTCTGAGGCAAGCACTTTCTCTTTCTTGGCCTTCTCTCTTCTTAAGCTGTTTGTCGACAAACAATGTTTGTGTGGTACAATTTACGATATTCATATCCCCTTTGTCTCGAGCGAGTGAACCGCGTGGCTTCTCTTTCTTTCTGCGCTTTCCAAAAAGCCGCAAAACATGCCATATATTTTATTTCCTCTGCAGCCTTTCAAGTATCTTTTTCTCAATCTCTCGGTACATAAAATTTATGCTACTGCTGATGCTCTCTCGTACGACATACAATGATAATTTTCTCCATCATGTGCAAACTCTGCCATCGTCACATGGAATTAATTATTGTTGGAAGAAGTCATTTTTGGCACAAACTCTCTCTAAATGAGCCGCGTAGTAATTTTAATTTTTTTTTAATAATGATGACGCATGCTCATATGGAAATGAGCATTCTAAAATCATCTTCATCAGATAAGACAGAAAACAGCAGCAGCAATGTATTTTTCAGAGAAAACTTTATTATTTTCTGGAAAATTTTATGAATGGATTTCGATTGTTTCGATTGCGCGGCGCCTATGAACGAGAAACCGTGATGAGAAAAAGTATCTGATGAATTTTATTTTGATCACATACACGCATTTGACTCGAAACACATTTTTGGAATTCCAGCATTCTCGTATGGTGCATCTTAGACAAGAGGCAGGTTTGTGTCTATTAGTTGCTCGCGCTATAGCTTTCTGTGAATCATCGTGAGGTGATAAAAAGTTGTGTTTCATACAGCAACGACATTTGTACACTTCTTCATCCTTCTTCAAATGCTTCTGTTGACGCCATCAGTTGCCCGCCTTTATCTTTTTGGGAAAAGATCTTTGAATAGTGAATAGTGACGGCTTATTAATTTTGTTATTTAGAAATACGCTCTACATTTTTATTAATATTTCACGATCAGTAAATTCAAAGGCATTCATACTTTTTTTAATGATTGACTTATTGCACGAGTAATTGAGACTTCACTTACTACTTTTAAAAAACTTGTTCTGCGACCGTGTGTATATAATTATTCAAAGATCTTTGATCAAATGTTACTGCAGTTAGTATGATGCTGCAACAGTAGTCGAAATCTAGACGGAAATAATTATGCAACGAGAGGATTTAAAAACTTGTATTATGCTCGAATAATTAATTGCAATTAATTTCTGTTAAAAAAATCATGAAACCGTTATGATGAGCACGTGGCTGTTAAAAAAGATTCAATAAAATTTTTATTTTGCATTATTATTGTGGTGACCTTTTCGAAATGTTTTGATGTATTTTAAAACATTTTTATAAATCAATTTTACATGTTAATTAAAGATGACATTTATAAAATGAGATTAAAACCGTTAACAAAAATTTAAATTCAAATTAAAGCTCGCAACTTCAACACTCTATAAAGCTAGCTTTCCGACCAACGATTAAAATTCGAGGAACCCAGTTAAAAAAAGTTTGGATAGATTTTTTTTTATAGATTTATTTGTGATATATTTGATTAATAAGTTTTAATTAGACTATGATTTTGGTTGAGATTGTTTTAAAAAATTGTTCGCGAAATAAATTTTTTATCAAGGCTTATCCTTTATTCCCTTTGAATTTTTTGTTTAAATTACTGAAAGGCAACTTATTCATGAGTGGATGAATCCGTTTTTGAATATTTTCTTTCGAATTTGGAAGTTTCCCTTATCTAAACTAGTCTTGTTTATTTCCAATTTCCTGCTAGATCTCATAAAACTTTAGTACTTTATAAAAATTTTATAACAACTTCACCTATCTCAGAATCGATTATAAAATTATTTTAAGGCAAATGATGATAATAAAATGAAAGATTGCAAAAAAAACTCTTTTAATCTTCAACTTCCTCGATGATCGTGTTGCTGAAATATGAAAATCCATAATTCATTTTTGTTTATTCTCATTTTCTCTCTTTATTTTATACAATTTCTACATTGTATCTAAAGTCTAATTTTGAATTTCATTTTAATGCTTTTAATCACCATACGATCGTTTATTAAAATGTTACAAAAATAACTTTTTTTAAAATTTTTAAAAGGCATCGAATTTTATTCCTTTTTATCATTAACTCGTGTGTTACTATTAAAAAGGGGAAAAATGTAAGTGTTAAAGGCACTTTTTAATCAATATAAGTAAATTGGCAGACTTTTTTTTATTCAATTTAATTTTTATCGCATATCAATATAATAAAAAATTTAATAAAATCTTTTTATTAAAAGGTAAATGTTAAAATCATCGGCAATGAAATGTATGTTTGTGTGTGTGGAAGTTAGGAATGTCTTCGTCTCTCTCATGATTAATTACTCTATTATCAATTCATTATAACGACCAGAGAATCAATCAAATAAAAGCATTTATCTTTCTTGTATTAATTATGTACATCATCGTCTAAACCATAAATGTGTGTGTGTTTGTTGATGAATTCATCAATTTCAAAATCATAAATTATTTTTTAAGGCATAAAGAAGGTGGAAAGATTAAAGGGTGGCGATTAGTGAAAAGATAAAAACTGCTTTCGTTGTAAAGTTTTAATGCTCATCATTCACCAAAAGGGGAGGATTTTTCGTTATAATAGGAAAATTAAAATATAAAAAAAATTTATAAGACGAAAAAAAATTATTGACAATTATTGTCTCAAGTGTTTTTGTTAAGTTGTGAATTTGGTGGTAGGGTTGCAGATTTCTGTGAGTTCACCGCATAAGGCTTATAAGCTGAACGCGTTGATTGACTGTTAACAGGAATTTTATACTGACAGTTAGAAGAGATTACAGAACTATTAGTACGATTAGAAACTCTTACCTCGGCGAAATTTTAGTGCCATCACCTGACATTGTATTATTCAAATTATTTGAGGTGGAATTAGCCTTATAGCCAGATTTTTGAATGCGTTTCGATAGACGAGACACCCATTTATTCTGATCATCGGGAGTTGAGGCAAGTAGAAGTAAGTCACGAGCACTGTTTGGATCATGATGCAATTTACATGGAGCGAGGGGATCGTTATTGTCAATATGTTCTTTATGTACTTTAATTCGGCATCTTTAAAAAATGTATATTTTTTTATCAAATCTCAAAGTTTAAAATTTTAATTATTTCAATTACCTTTTACACTCATACGCAGCAGGAGGCCGAAACATGTGCCAGAGTGGCTTAGGGCATGTCTCGCAAGTCGTAGGCATATGATAGCTTATTTGGACGAACTCATGACCTTTGAACATTGTGTTTCCTGGTCGAAGATCGTCTGTGCTTTTGAGAGAAATGTCCAAAGTTTGATCGTCAGGTCTACGAGCTTCACCTTCAACTGCATAGAGAAGTTGAAAAATTCGAGGAATATCTTTGGCATCGGCACGTATAACATCGCCCTGCGTCACGGATCGCACGTGAAATACTTTGCTAAAATTTACATAATAAATTAAATAAATAAAATATGTTACGGATAAAATCTATAATCTTACCTCAAGTCCAAAATAAGATGTGAATCACGATTTTGTTTATCTTGTTCAGAATTGTAAAAAATGATTCGCTTTGTGGACACAACGACATATTGTTTCTTCCATCCGTGCCTTTTGATATTCTGTTTGTTTGGCACGTGAAGATATCCTTCGAAAATATTATCCTGACCATCATCAGTCGGATCGTTGTCAGCCGACGAGAGCGATGCTGTCTCATTAAGCTTCATTTGTAAATGTTCAATTTCTGTTGCTTTGCAATCGTTCTCCATCTGAAGTTTCATTTTTTGCTAAAAGTAAAATTTATAATTAGAAAACAATTAAAAAAAATAACTGAATTCTCACCTGTCGTTCATCCAGCAATTGATTTTGAATATCTTGATATTTCAACATAAATTGACTCAATTTTTCACGCTCCTGTGTCAACTCAAGCTGTAGTCTTCGGCTTTCCTTTTCTTTCTTCTTCAACTCTGCGTTAGAACCGGCACCGCCTTTAGTCTTTTGCTTACCCGGAATAACTCCGTCTTTTCTGTTCATAATTTCAGCGAGTTTATTGACAGCTTGTTGCTTGAGGAGAGTTTCGCTTTTCAATTTAGTTTGAAGCTTTTCGAATTCAGTCTGATCGATCTTTGCATTGGACAAGTCGTCATGAACTTTCTTATTTTGATTCACCATCTCTTCCAGCTCACTAACTTTAATGGACAATTTATTATTAAGCTCGGCTTCGAGATCGCGTAACGATTGAATTTGTGTTTCTTTAGCTGCCAAATCATTTCTATGTTTACTAATTAAATCCTTAATTTCGAGCTCTTTCATGGTTCTTTCCTTTTCTAAGTCGGCAACAGTTTCTTCGGCAATTTGCTTAGCCAGTGCCTCGGAATCAGCACGTGCAATAGCCAATTGGAGCTGATGATGGAGTGATGACTTTTCCTCTTCAATATATTGAAGGGATCGAGTTTTCTCCTCAACCTCCTCCCTCAGCTCAGAACTTTGAGTTTTATAGAGGCGAGAGAAATATTGTTCAGCTTCCAGCTGATCTTGCAGCTCTTTCATTTGAAGAATATCGTTGTTGTGAGCATTTTTCACCTTAGTCATGTCCTCTTCAAATTTCTTTTTCATTTCGCGCAGCTGCTGGACTTCCTTTATCAACTGCACCTCTTTTGCCTTTAAATGGGCAACTTCAGAGCTTTGCAGACCGAACTCCGAGAGAAGCGATGACTTTTTAGATGCCTCAGCATCAAGCTGGCTCTGTAGGACACTAACTTTTTCTGTCTCTTGTCGATATTCGCCCTCTAGTTTTTGCAAACGCTGCTGAATTTGTCGATAGTCGACGGAAAGCATCGAAATTTGCCTTTCCTTTTCTTGAGAAACCTGATCAGCTTTTTGTCGAGCCAATTTCTCCTCATTGAGTTTTGCCTGAAGAGATTTAACTTCCTGCATACTCGCCATATCGTCCTTATTTGCCATTCGAGACTTTTCAATCTCCTGTCTGGTATTTAATTCCTGCTGGTAGCGATTTTGAACAGCCTTAAGTTCAAGCTCTACTGAAGCATTCTCCTTTTCGAGTTCAGAAATTTTCTCACTCAGACAACGATTGTCATCAAGTGCCTTTATTTCTCGTTTTGTGCACCTCTCCACATCGTTATGGAGAACTATAACCTTATTTTCAAGCTCCTTCTGATGTTCAGCACTTTGCGTGCGTGCTGTTTTCTCCTGTGAAAGCTTTGTCTCTAAATCCGTCACCTCTTGTTGCAATACATCTCTTTGAGTCTGTAAACCAGCTATTGCTGAATGCAGTTCTTCCATCTTTTGCTCCATATCGGTTTTAGCCAACCGAAGTTCAGCAGCTTGTTTCTTTAACTTTTGACTATTCTCCGTTTCAGATTTGTATTTCTCCTGAATGTCAGTTAGCTGCTTCTCTAAGCCATTTATTTTATCATTATACTGTTGATTACTCGTCATTTCACGTTTCCTTTTATTTTGTTCCTCTTCGAGACGCTTTTTAGTTTCATTGAGGATCAATTCGGTCTTTTTACGAGTCTCGCCTTCATTTTCAGCCTTACGCTGAACTTCTCTAAAAGTGTGCTTGAGCATTGCCAATTCCTTTTCATACTCATTTGATACATTTCTTAATTCAGACTCGCGTTGAGTTAATGTCTCAATTTGTTGTCTTAAACTTCTTTCTTGCTTCTCCAACATTTCAGCCGTGCTTCTTTCCCTCTGAAGCATAGCTTCTAACTTCATTATCTCAGCACTGTTCGACGGACGATGGTGATGGTTGTGCATGCGAGTTGTCGATGCTGACGTTGTTGTGCTGGTAGTTGTATTATTGTCTGTTATATCGTGACCACCTATTTAAATTAAGTCATTGGAATATTTTTAAAATTATTAAGTAAGTTCTCACCAGTACTGTTTAAAAGTTGATAATCGCTAGTGTAGGTGAAACCCACGAATGGCAAATGATTTCCTGCAAATGCAGCTGATGTGGGAAAAATTTCCTCTTTTCCATCATTTCCCTCATCTTCGATATCTTCGAAATTTCTCGTGTCATCGTCACCGTTTAGTTCTGGCACGACTGGCGGAACTGACTCCCTCAAGTTATCCCACGTCCATTGATCATTATCGAAAAATTTATGTGCTTTAATATCCTCAATTCCACTACGACCCAGTCGACTGTGCTGATCGGTCAGAAAAGCTTTTATGAGTGACTTTGCATTGTGACTCAATTCCACTTCCATAGGAAATTTAAGTGAATTTTTAAAATCGAAAATTTTTCCATAAGTTCCAACCAGACTATCAGCATAGAAAGGGGTATCGCCGACGAGCATTTCGTAAAGAAAAATACCAACGCTCCACCAGTCGCATTCGCGTCCATAAATACCGCCATCGCCTTTCAGCACCTCAGGACTAATATAATCGGGTGTCCCCACTGCACTGTTTGAACGTACCAAACCATCATCATCCATTGCCATGCAAGTGCCAAAATCCGTTAATTTTAAATGGCCATATTTATCGAGTAACATGTTGTCACTATAATTAATAAAAAATTAGATTTTTTTACATTAAATTTTAAAGTAAACTTACGGTTTAACGTCGCGATGAACAAACCCCATATTATGAATGGTATCGAGGGCAAGAACAACTTCCATTGTATAGAAAATCGCCCACTTTTCGGGTATTTCGTACATCGCCATAAGGCTAACAATATCACCACCTAATTGAATTAAAAACAACATTAGTTGATTAGATAAAAGTGGGAAATTACAAGTAAGTAACTCACCCGGCATATAATCCATTATCATATAGAGATATTTGATATCTTGAAATGCATAGTGTAATTTTACAATCCAATCGGAGTTTGCGTGCGCCATAATAAATCTCTCCTCCCAAAAGAATGCCGAATCGGGACGCTTGATCATACGACATTTGCTGAGTCTTTTCATGGCATAGACCTTCTTCGACGATATATGCCGAACAAGCTGAACTTCACCGAAGGCACCACGGCCAATTAATTTGATGACATCGAAATCACTCGGCTTCATGCGCAAGTTAGTGATTTCATTGGCAAGTTCAGCATCTGCAAATTATTATTGAGTGTGAGATTTTTTAAATTGAATATGATTTTTATAATTAAATCGATCTTACATCTGCTCGTATACGCTTCGATATTTTTCAGCTGTTTCACAGGATCATGACTGCAATCGGCGATGAGGGCTGTCACCGTGTCTAACAAGCTGTCAATGCATGTTGCACTGCCAGGCTCGCGAATCCGCTGTTCTAATTCGAGCAACCTATAATCAAAATATTATTTTTTGTACATGTTAAAGCTCAATGTTACAACCACCGCAAAATCGATAAGAGACAAATATTTATCAAAAAATTAAAAATGAAGGAGGAAAAAATGTACTACACTTTTTTGTGCACACATTTCATATTTTGCACAAAAAATAAAGTTATCACAATCTTAGAATGATTCATGTCTCCGAAAGAATTCAACGCTCCACTCTATCATCATCTTAAAGAATTATTAATTACACACTTGAACTATCTGTGAAATATTTGTCTCGCTACTGCTGCTACTGGTTGATGAAGATGTTGTGTCATCAATAACAATAATATCGGAACAGATATATGGCATTTAAATGATAGGACACAAAAGTAATAATATTTCAGAATATAGCTGACTTAACGTGCGGATCATTATTTATATTTCACATATATCAAATTCCATGGCAACGTGCGTTGTCTTCAATGATGATCCAATATTTGGCTAATTCCAGATATTTTTAGAATCATCACAATAATCAGTCTGGAGGATCATCATCGGCATATTTTTCTCTACTCTCTCAACTTTGTTTAAATGCAAACAAGTGATTTTTTTCTTTCTTCTATTCACACTCGCTGTGAGTTTCGATCGTAGGTACATCATGATGACTAATTTTTTTTTCTCCTCCTCATCTTATTGGGAAATGCATCATTCTAGACTTGCTAGTGTTTAAAATTGATTTTTAGAACGAAGAAAAAGGATATTAAAGTGTTTTAAATTTGCAATTTAATTGATCCCATTAAAGTTTTTTGTATGATTTTTAAGAAATTTCCTTAATTTCTAGCTTTTCTCAAACTATTTTTTGTATGAAAATCACTTTCAGTGAAGGAGTTAATTTTATTACATTTAAGTTTAAAGTTAGTTTCCCAATATAATAAACTTTATTATACTTGATCGAATTGCCTGGTGCTCGATCATTCGATCCTTACCTTCGCCTTCGATCCTCATCGATTTGATGGAAGGGTTCGTTGTTGTTTAAACTCATCATTGAGAAATATGAAATAACTTAAGCACTCGCACTAATTAAGTAAAATATTATTCACATTATTTTCTGTAGCCTTAGCTACTTGAGCTGTGTATTTTTAGTGGGTTTTTCGCTATTTCGTGCACTTAGATTAACTTTACAAGATTTCACAGAGAACAAGAAACAGTTGCACACTCAAATAATCAACTTAACATGATGCTTTCGAATAAAAATTGTGAAAAATATCGGAAGAAACTTTTTTTGTAACTCGCTCGTTTATTTTGCTGCATCGCTCAGCGTAGTTTCCCCTCAATTTTTGCATCTTTTTTCGAAGGGGATTTACTCTGGCAAATTTATTTTAAAATGTGCAATTCATTCAAATTTAGATAATTAAAAATTTTCCAACTTTTTAATAATTCTTTTTAAAAAGATTAATTTTCCGAGGAGATAAATTTAAAAAAATCCTTTTTTTTTTTTTTTTTTTTTTGTTTTTTTTTTTTTTTTTTTTTTTTTTTTTTTTTTTTTTTTTTTTTTTTTTAAAAAATTTTTAAAAAATTTAAAAAAAAAAAAAAAAAAAAATAAAAAAACCCAAATATATATAAAAGTTAACAGAGTTGTCCCACCCTCATATTTGCATCTCGTGCAATTTCTTTGACGAGCCCCTCGGACTAAAATTTCACTAAAAAATTCGGCTAAAGCCAAAGTTATGATTTTTAAAGCATAATCTGATCTTATTTTGTAGTGAAAAATAAAGCAACACTCTACTAATGTCTCAAATAATTGAGTACTTTAGAAGTCTTTTTGCTCCGAGTTCCAATAACAGAGGGAAACGAAAGTAAATATAAATTTTATTGAATTTAATTTGAATCGCCATGAAAAAATGCGCGTTTCGAAAATTAAGCGACGCAAGATAATTATTTGGACAATAACAAAACATTCTTTATTTGCAGGCGTTGTGAGTACAACACGGAAGAGCCACAATATCCAATAAAATATCGACGAGTCTCGAATATTTTCCCTAAAACATATTCACAGCCAATTGATGGTGAGATCCAAGAGAGAGAAAACTTCCCGCCGTCGCTTCTCGAATAGAAATAAAATATCAATTTCGCACCTTTTTGAAAAAAGAAAATAATTTCCCTATCGCGCTTATATATGTGTGTGTATTTTAAATTTTCTCAATTATTTTCAGATGAAATTGACTTGTTTGAGGAAGTAAAACAGAGGAAACCAGAATATAACGAGCTCCTTGAATCATTCTTAATGGATCAAAATCGAAAACAATCGAAGACGATTCTCGAGGATGGCGAATTTTCTGATGAGGTAATTTGTTAATTTACTTTGTTCGAACATTCTCATTAGATTATTTTGTTACAGGATGAACTGACGTCGTACCGCCTACCATCGCAACGTAAACCACAAAAAGAACCTCCTTTTAAATTTGTTAACGTCAATCGAGGTTCGCAGCCGTCGACATCAAGTGTTTTTTTTCGATCGAATGATCAACGTTCCCATTCTTCAGCTTTTGGCGATGATAATGACATCCAATTTGTATCAATATCCAGAAATCCAAACAATAATCATCCTCAGCAACAGAAATCGCCGAGAAATGATGTTCCTCCCTTGATTCCAATCTCGTCAAGTGTTGTTGGCAGTTCAACTTCTTCTTCACAAATGTTCAATGGACATCATTCACCCGATCCTTCGAACAGATCAGTTTCTGCACAACCATCGAGAGGACATCGATCGGTTTTAAATTTCGGTTCACGATTCATGGCATTTCAGGGCAATTCTCCATCTCCCAGTCCACGCAATTCTGTCCTCAATCACAATAATAATATGGAAGTGAAGAAGCAGTATGATTGTCTATTAAAGTCCTTAATTCCTCGATATCCGACTGGAAGTGAGTAAAATAAAATTATTTTATAAAAAAATTAGTATTAACAAGATAGAATTGTTTTCACCTGTGTTTTCAGTGTTTAATAGATTTACGAAATCCAAACAGCCGAAAGAGGTGAAACAAATACCAGTTCAAACAATTGACTTGTCCGAAGATGTTGAAATTTCGCATCAACGCCAGAGCCAGGCGAGCACTTATCAGAAGCAAAATTACTCGCTCGGAGCTGTTCGCAAGGGTGTTTTCAAGAAACCACAAGCATACATTGATTTGAGTGATGACGAAGATCAATCGACAAACTTTTCTCAGAATCAAATACTCTCATCCACGATTCTCAAATCAACCGATAAACGTAGATCCTTAAACATGCAATTTGATCAATCGAGAAAAGGCGAAACTTCAGTCTTACCTGACATTAAGCCAATTAATTCTCTTCAAGAAAAACAAGCAAATCTCAGAGCCTGTCAGCCGGACGTCATCGATAGCATTGTGCGAAAGTTCAACGAGTCCCGAGAATATAAAGATCGTGCTATTTTAGAAGAGATACAAAAGTAAGTTTAATAAGTTTATTAAGGAGCTTTGAAATGTGAAATTTATTTAATTCTTAAGGGCTGAACAACTTGAAAATGAACGCATGAAACATGAAAGAGATAATCAGAAACGCATTGATGAGTCCTTATTGAATGCTGCACTCTCTGAAAAATGCATAATCCTAGATGATGAGGAAGAACTCATTGATGAATTTCCTCCACTCAAAGATGAACAATTGCGTGTCATCAATTTCGCATTACATGGAGCGAGGCAGGAGGTAATTTTCGTCAGTTTAGTTTTTTCATGTACTTTAAAACTAGTTTATTTTAGGTCATTGTTAGCAAGTTTAAAATGGATGTTACTCGTTATGACTTCGCTACATTAGATGGTCTTAATTGGCTCAATGATATGGTCATTAATTTTTATTTGGAGCTGATTAAGGAACGAAGCGAACAGGTTGAATACTTGCCAAAAGTGCACGTGATGAATACAGTTTTTCTCGGAAAACTCCTCGAGCAGGGTTATCAAGGTGTGCGCCGGTGGACTCGAAGAGTTGACATCTTTTCATATGACGTCATTCCTGTACCGGTGAGAGATATAAAAAATAAAAGTAATAGCTTAATCAATATTAATTGTTTCAGGTGCATGTTGGAGGCGTTCACTGGTGTATGAGTATCATTCATCTCAAGAATAAGACAATTAAATACTATGACTCGATGGGTCATCCAAACTACATGGTTCTTGAAGCACTGGAGAATTATCTGAAAGAGGAGTCATTAGACAAGAGAAAAACTCCTTTCGATACGAGCGATTGGACTCTTGAATGCGTTCGAGATTGTCCACAGCAGAAAAATGGCAGTGACTGTGGTGTTTTTAGTTGTCAGTTTGCTGAATTCGTATCTAGAGATTCGGCAATCTCATTCGAGCAGCAGCATATGCCCTATTTTCGACGAAAGATGATTTTTGAGATTGCTACTGGTAAACTAATGCTGGGTTTTTAAGAAAAGGCACATTAAATTCATTAAGTTTCTTTGGTTTATATTTATGATGCATTAACATGTAAATTAAAATAATATCCTCTTGTTTTTTAAAATTATGCAACAATCTTCCCCGAATTAATATAATTTCATAAAAGAGAAAAATAAAGATTTGTAAAATGAGAACTCAGAATGTTCGTTACAATTTTAGAAGGAATTGTCTCTCTGTAGACGCATAAAGCGCTTTTAGGTTAGTCTTATCGGAAAATCAGAATAGTGAGGTTACATTAAACATAACCCAAAAGAAAATAAAGAAAAAGTTTAATTTTTTGATTGCAGTAGGTAATTTAAAAATTAAACTTTTTTAAAATTATTACTTTTAATAAAATTTGAATTAGTTAATTTTTTAACCTTAACTTTTTTCAGTCAAAATTTCATCGTATCGTTTTTTGGATGATGTGCTGGGAACGCATGTATTAAGAAAAAACGAGAAAATGGGATAAAAAGCAAGTCACCGAAAAACTTCATTTTTATGGTTGATTCAATCCTACAAAAAAAACTATTAAAATAGATGGTTTCTAAAGGTTTTAACATTGTAAAAAGTGAATAATTTCGTAATTTAGTGTCAGTGTTAATTGAATAAATCAAAATGTCGGAAGTAAACCGAGCACAAATAAGTGAAAAAATGCAAAACATTGCAAAGTTCGAAGGCGAAAATGACTCCCTCACCACATCGGTAAAATTTGGAGTCCTAATTGGTTTAATAAAAGTCGATTCAGTATCAAATAAGGAGGTGGTTAATACTATTCTACAACTGGTGAGTCAAAACCTCATTAAAATCCTTAATTAACTCCAATAATACGCCGAAAAAAGGCAAATGCAACAACAATAGTGTAGGTGAAAAAAAAATGTTACCATCATCATCATCGCATTCGAGTCATATTCGATTTTTTTCATTTGACGTTTATATGTGTATTGAACAGAGGGATTAAACTACGAAATAATTAAAACTTTACTGCAATCTCTGCAATTAATATCTACCACAAATGTATGGAGTGGCAGTGAAAAGAGAAAAAATTAATATTTTGGAGACGATGAATGTCAAGAGAGAGAAGAAAAATCACGGGCACGTATGAAAGGAAATTTTATAGTCGGGTCGATGTTTGTGGGAGGGAGACATGTACATGCCATAAGAAGAGGGGTAAATCAAAGGAGAAATGAAATTTAAATTGAGGACGACTTAAGTGAAATTTTTATATTTCGATTTCCTAATTTTTTAGAAGCTTCGATGTTCAAATTAATGTCTTCAACGATGGCATTGACAATGACGAGGGAAAATTGTGTAAGCGACATTTTTCGTTCATTTTCACAAGTTTATCATCAAAAAACTTTACCTAAGATAGACAGATAGATAGATGACGACGAGGTAGCACTCTGGAAATACCAGGAAGGTCGCACTCGTTCTTTTTTCCTTTTTCAATGCTCTAAAGCCGGGCTAGGGTTTAAAACGTAACCCTGCAGTACAAACACCCCATTTTTCCCCGCGGGAACAGCCCAGCTCGAGAGCTGCAACATACGTCTCGAGAAAGACACACTAGCGATCGAACAACCACTTAACGTATATAAATAATTGAATATTAAAGACGTTATCATCAAAAAACTTTTCTTAAGAGTATCTCAATATTAATCAATACAAGCACATGATATTTGCGTAACTGTAAGAAATTAAATTATTTGAAATTTACTTGTTAAGTATATTGGAAGAAGAAGCGAAAAGTGAAACTTGAAAAAATGGAATGTGAAAATTTTTCTATTGTATGTGAATGTGAGGTGAAAAAATGTATAGTATTACACACCTGAGCACGATTGATAATGGCTGAGTGGATAACATTTTGTGTTTTCATATGCACAAGTGTATTTCTACTAAGAAAAAAGTACACGAGGAAATTTATTAATATGAGACAAATGACGTAATTAGTTTTTTACTTTTTTATCATAATTGAGATGCAAATGTTTGATGAAAAATCTATTTTATCGCAGCTGTTGGTTTAATTATTCTCATTTATTTATAATTCATACGTGTGTAATGTGAAAATATCTCGGATTTACTCATGCTGATGCACGAGTGTGATGTGATATGGAGTTTGTTATTATTGTTGTAGTCGAATCATATACACTTTATGAATTTATAAAAATATGAACTGCATAAAACATTTTGATCCCCTTTTATCCTGTGCAATATTTTTTCTTTCATCATCATCATCGTCTAAAACATTTCTCCCTCATTCTCTCTTTAGCTTTGTGGAACATGAATGTGCTTTGATATCCTTATGCTACCACAACTTGACCCTCCCTTTATACGTTTTATTTTGTGTCTGCGAAAAAAAAATCATAAAAAATATTAATCTAAATTAATGAAGGCGGTCTCGCACTCTCGTTTCCACGAGGTATTTGCATAAAACATAAAAGAATGACGAGAAAAAAAGAAGAAGATAGCAAAACATGTTTTTACGACGCTTTTGTCACGGGGTTGAATTATATATGTGCGAACAAAGAAATTTTTTCAAACTTTTTTATTTCTCGATTGTGTAATAGATATTTTTACCTTAATTGTGGTTAAAGAATAGAAAAATCTATTTAAAATTAACAATCACCAAGGTGTATATTCGAAAATAGCCAATTAAATAAAGCTTTGGAAAATGCGGGAGAGAAAAAGGTTAAACCACAGAAGGGAAAATCTTAATAAACGAGAGATGAAGAAGTATAAAGCTTTTGATTTATTTTTAATTACCACCGAAATTTGAGTAAATCCCAAAATTTTGTTAAACACAACTACAAATTTGAGGTGTCTTTATACAAGAAATGGAAACATTAATGATGCTGCCTGTTAATGTATGAGCAATTTCCTTTATTTGATAATTAATATCAGAAAATTTGCAAACACGAGGATACATGAGAAGAAAGGGTTTTTGATATTTTGTTTAGTTGGAAGAGATTTTGCTAACAATCTTTGCATCGTCATCGTCGAGAGATGTGTAAGTAAAATCTGAAAATTAAGGTGGATTATTTCTCATGTTTATTTTTACATTTTCACATGCAGTATGAAAGAGATTAATTATTATCACTGTAATACCTCCAATGTCGACGGCGTGGCTGCAAGAGTGCTTAACTAAAACGTACACGATATAATGAAAAATTCATTACAATAAAGAGCGGATACTGTTTGCTTGCTTGCAAGGTGCTCCCCTATAAATCATGACAATCCAAATATTTACCAACCATTGAGCCGGAGAGAGATTTTTTATTTATTTCTCTTATCGCATGCTGTTGGTTTAATGTCTTCCCATTCCAATTTTCTCCCTCTTTGCGTAGATTTAATGGATGACTTTCAATTGATCTTTACGTTCGTCCGTGAAGGACTCTGAGGCGCCTTCAAATTTGAATTTCTTACCTAAAAACTGCTTTTTTTCTGTGCAAATCTGTGATGTTATCTTCTTTTTCTCGCTTTGGCATGCTTTTCGAAACAGTTTTTCCTTCCTCTTTTTTTATTATTACTTTCACATTGCCTTTTATCCACTCTGTTTCCATCCTCATTCTCTTTTTCTCCGTTTTTTATTGATGACATTCTTTGGTCTTTCTATAATGCTTAACCCATGAGAAATGAAGGAAAATTTCATTGTTAACCATTTATTTGAAGGCAGAGTAAAGAGGATAGGGGAATGCCTTTAAATAATTTAAAAGTACCTTGGGAAAATGTAAGAATATTCAGGATGAAGTTAAACATCTGCAGCGGCAGTAGCACAGAGTAATCTGTAAAAAAAGAGCTTTTTGTGTATGTACACGAGTCTAAGAAGGAAGTGAGATATAAGCAAAAGTTAGGAGCACACTAATCGCTTTATGTCATGAGAATTATGTTTAAATAACGTCAGAAATGTCTAAACAGCCATAGCTTTTGCTGCAATACAATGGCGCGAATAAATCTTGGCTCTTTTATCTCTTCGCACAACTTTTCAGAATGTAGCGCGATGGTGAATAAAGTAAAAAATAATTTTTATTTTATGAGAAAGTTCTAAAGTTTGCTATTACTGCTCCACATTGCCTGTCTTATGAGAATGCGGGTGTATGAGAGCATAAGGAGAAAAGAGAAAGAAATGAAAAATAAGGCGATAAAAAAGAAAAACTTTTGAAGTGAAGCCAGTGATGTGAACCCTAAAAAAAGAGAAGGAGAAGAAAAATTGAAAGTTTTATTTGGAGCAATTAATTTAAGGAGACTTTTTTGCCTATTAAAATAATTAAAAATTGAACAATGAAGACGGCATAAAATATTTATTTGAAGTTGACATCACAACAATTTAATTTCCGCATTTTCCACAATATTCTAACTTAAATTTTTTATTTCCAAAAGCTTTTTTAATCACCTTGTTTAATAAAGTTCACGACTTTCTTCAAAAAAGTAATAAAGCAAAATTTCCTACCTCATGTAATCGAGTGAAAAATTACATTACATTACAAAAAATTACATGTAATTAATTACATTTTCATACAAAAATCATGTAATTTTTTTTTGTAATTTGTAATTTTGCCCATCTCTGTCAGCTTTAAAATTAAATTTCAACCCATCTTGTTTAATAAAGTTCACGACTTTCTTCAAAAAAGTAATAAAGCAAAAGTGTCCTACCTCTTGTCGATCTGGTCCTCGCAATAAAAAAAATATCCTTGATTTTTTCGCCTCCAATTAAATGTTGTAAAAAATTAAAACTCATTCTTTCGCGTTTGAAAATTTTTAAAATTAAATTTCGACAGAATTCAATCAACACAAAATTTTCTTCTCGAAGGAAATTATTTGTAAAAAATCACATCAACTCGCGAGAAAAGTCTATTGAAAGGTTTCCATTATTTCGATTAGTCGAAGAAAAGAGAGAATATGCAGTATGTGATTGAAGAATGTGAAGATTGAGGAAAATTGATTGATTCTTAAGTGAAAGCGACTGACAATCTTGAAAATTGCTGTCGCACACCTAAAAATTGTCAATGTAATAAATATTCAAGAGTTTTTCCTGCTACGATTTTAATTTGCATGGAATTTCAACAAGAAGAATTCGTGTTGTAGAAATAAATGAAAAAAGCGAGAAAATAAAGAGTAAAGGTTATGAATGCGAGCATGTCCGAGCTATAAATCATGATCAATGTCATTGTATTACATGCTGCTCTCTAATTTTTGTATCTTGATGCCAAATTAAAGAGAAATCTAGCGATGTAGGAAATTTCTGAGTAAAAATAGGAAGTGCTATAAAATTGTTTTTTAATGACTCATTAACATAAAGCGCACGTAAAAATCTTCCAAGTAGACACCTCTAATTTTTGCCAAATTTTTGCCTGCATAAGCATTTGAATACAATTTTTCTGCTATTGCAATATATTCGTTTACTCTTCCACTCGCACATAAAATTCATGCGCACATTTTCCAAGATCCAAACAGGTGGCGTTATTTTCATCAGTTTCCAGTTCCATAACTATCACAACATTTCCAATGATGGAAAGTTACATTGCAATGATATTAGAATCTTTGTGATCCCGCTCACTTAAATTGCATCAAATTTTCCACATTCATGTCCTTCATATACATGTACATAAAGCTGGAAAATTGGAAGTAGAAAAAATTATTACTCTCAACATAGAGTTGAGGAATAAAAAGTCAGTCTTAATCGAGAGGTGTTGGAAAACAGTTGAGAAAAAAATATTTGAGGAAAAATTTTCAATGAAAATCGGTTTCCGTATTAAAGAGTGAGGGGAATTATAAAACGGGATTTGTAAAATGGATTAAAAGATAAAAAATTATGAAAATTTGAGATAGTTTACGGCGAGTAAGCGGATTGTTGTGTTAAATATATATTCTGCTGTTTGCAGTGCTTTCTTTCATAAGTAGAATATGCATGTGGATGGAAAAAATAATTTTTTCGCTAGCTCTGTAATGAGTTTTTCATTTCACCATCCTCATCATCATCGTAACTTGTGTGTGTGTGTGTTTGTGATGAAACATACTGCTGATGCTGGCAAAGTCTAAAGGAATGTGCTTATGCCGCGAGATTATTTCAGTGGCTTGAATGTAATTTTTAATAGAAATCGTGTCGCAATTTTGCGTGTTCGTACAAGTCTGAGATAAAAACGGTCGCGTACGTGTTAATTTTCATCCATGTGAATGTAAATCTATTTTTTGTTACGTAATTTCTGCGAAAAGTCGAACAGTTTGTAATGCTTTGTCAGCACAATTTATTTTGTGTACATATTGTTCAATTCATTTTTCTAAGTTCGATATCAATTTATAATTTTTCAATATGCTACCGCTGCGTGTGTGTAAATGACAAATAATTGGAAAAGAGTGTAACATAATTGAATATAGGATTTCAAGTGCATAAACTAGACTTGTATGTCAAAGGCAAATATTTTTTTCTCTCTGCTGCATGTATGCAGATGTTGCAAATATAAAAAAATATGAGTGAATCAATTGCAACCGCATAGAGTGAAAAAATGTGCATCTACATGTGAAAAAAATCTTTTATACTCGTTATGATACAAAAAGACATTCTTCAGTGAAATATCTCGGATATATCAATTCTTATTTTGCATAAAATATTTTTCAATATAAACCAAAAAATATTATTTTTGCATTTCAATAGAATCACATCTATTTCGTCTTTGTACACACATTAAATGAATTTTTCTATATATGAAATTCATTTTGGATAAAGCAAGAAAAATTACATATTTTTATTCATTCCGTGTCACATCGTCCAGATTTTCTGAAGCTCAAGAAAAATTGGCCTTAGGGAATGAAGGCGGCAGAAAAGAAAGCGCGCGTTTATCTTTATTAGCTTTAGGCGATATAAGTGAAGACATTTTTTTCAACTAATCACATATTTTTTTCATCCTCAGCTGTGATGGATATTAAAAGAGCTTTTATTAAATTTTGCATAAAAAATTGCTTTGGAGAAAGTAACGAAGATTCCTTTAAAATAACAAGACGCAAAATTGTGATTATGAATTTCCTTTTCGAGAAATAACAAAAAATCTTTTTCTTCTTTACGTTTTCACTGAAAAATTATTTTTTTATCTCGAACGAAAAGATTTCTTTCTTTAAAAATTAGGGAAAAATTTATTCAAAAAGCTCTCATGGGGTTTTAGTTGGAATGGAATGAATCCGAAGGTTGGCTGGGGACTTCACAAAGCTTATAATTTTTTTTCATGCAAATTAAAGTACAAATAAAATTTGATTTTATTCATTATTGCTGAGGATTTGTATTTTGAATTATCTTTTAATGGCTTAGCCTTTTTTCTTGACTTTTTACAGTTAAAATTTTTATTTAGATAAATTCGCATGAAAATGCACAAAACAACAAAAGTCTTATTCACAGATTTCTTTTTTAGCGGAAAATTCTTTCATCCACGCAAAATACATGTCTATACCCTTTTCATTGCTCTCATATTCTCCTCGATCCCAGCCATTGTTGCTATTTTTATTTCCTCCACTTTTGTAAGTCTTTTTATACATTTACCACAAGGATAATGTGACATTTTTGTGTTTTTCTGACTGTATACATACAAAACCTTAGCACATAGCACAGTGCATGAAGTATGATAGATGAGAGTATGCTGATGATTGTTATGATTCTGTCATTCAGACGGAAGGAGTTGAGATGAGAGCTTAATACCGAGACAGCCATATCAAAATACTTATAAAGCTTTTTAGTCACACTTTAAAGCACGCGCGTTTTGTCTGAGAGGTGGAATAGAGATAGTAGGGGAAGGAAAAAGTGGCGAGCCGCACATAAATCTCCATCAATGAGCAAATATGTGTGTGTATAAAAATTTTCATCTCTCTTTCTCCACTTTTCCGCAAAATAATTATCGTCATATATATACATTTATTTGTATGAAACAATAACGAGGCATTTTGCATGCAAATACGAACAATGGAATGTGTTAAAAGAGTGTTGAGGCTTCAGCAATCTGTTCGAAATGAGGCCAACTACGTATCATCACCATCATCATCGTGGAATGAAAAAATAAAAATTCTATTTGTTCTATGACGGAGCAGTTTAACAGCTTTTTAAATTCTATTTTTCTTTTTTTCATTTTCACCCTAATAACCTAAAAAAATCACAATTTGTTTATTTGAGCCTTCAAAATGCTTTGAAAATAATTAGATACTTACTACTGCGCATTGATTTTGTTAATTTTTAAAAATCTGAATTATTTTTAATTTTTTGTGTTGAGTTCGTGAGTGAGAACTTTTGTTTAATGCCAAAAAAATAATTCACCAAAAATAAATCAAAAGAAATTAATTGAGGTGCTGTGCGACTAATTTGAAATCACCATTCAAGAAATTATATGTTTTGGAACGGATCCAAAAAATTTATGCTGGTGATTGTTGCAATTTATTAATGTCTCACTCCTTCATGAAACAAACCAAAAAAGAGAGAATGATTGAAGAAGATTAAATTTAGACAATAGACAGCAAAAAAGATTATGAGCAGAACATTAAATGTCGTTTGACCCGAATTATAATCTGCACTATCGATCGAAAAAAAAAACATTTCTGTAAATTTTCAATTGAGATAATGGGACTAAATTCGAGAATGTGTGATGTGTGAAATGAAATAGAAGAGGATTTTTTTACATGTGTGAGCACAAATTTTTTCGATTTCGTTCACATTTTTGTCTACCCAACCACCCATAAAAAATCTTCTTTAACATAAAATAAATAAAAGTATGGTGTAAGGTGTTGAGAGAGAGAGAACGAGAAAATCTGCGAGATTCTTGAGTGTCCATTTGTAACTAAACAATTGAGAAAAAATAAAACTTTCCTAATCAAATAAGAAGAAATGAATTTGAACAAAAAGAAGAAAGTAATTTAATGTGTGATGGGATGATAATTGACATGGGATGCGATCTATTGAAATGCATTGAGATGTGATGTGATTAATTGATTTATCATTTTTCATTGTGGATAAATACAGGATCGATAATATGAGCGCGTATATGTGTTAAGATAATCGTTTGTAAAGTACTATAAAGAGAGAAATAAGAACCGTAACGATTGAATAAAGCAAGTGAAGAAAAAAATGACTTAATATGAAAAGTGAGGGAAGAAATGATGTAGCAATATGGAACTACTGATTGTGCTTGGACTTTGTTTTGGTGCATACGAGTTATTGGGTGTATTTCAAGGATGCTTCCAATACAATGAGCCACCATTGCCCTATCAACCTCCTCCACTTCATAAAAGGAGTAGTGGTATTCGCAGCGTCGAGACAATAGGCGAAGAGCAAGAAGAAGAAGAAGAAGAAGAAGAAAGTGATAACGAGAGTGATGACAATGAGAGGAATAAAGTTGATGGTGACGAGAGTTTGAGTGAAAGAAAAATAGATAAAGAAAATAAACCGAAAAGTGGCTCGGAAGCACGTAACAATATTCGCCGGAGAGCTGAGGACGAAGTGTGTGACTTGAAAAGCAAAATTCAGCAGGAAATTGACGAAGAAGAGAACGGTCCGTGTAGCTGCTATAGCACCACTACCGAATTTGATGAGTTTGATGACGATACCAAAAGTATTTTGAGATCTAAGCTGCTCAAAACATCATTCGCGGGACGCAAAAGTCATCCAATCAGCAAATTCTCGCTATCGTCTTCTCTCATGTCATTGAACCGTGACGATTTAGCTTTATTTAATTACATTGACAGCAACAGGAGCACAAGTAAATTCTTAAAGTTTAAGAGCGAAGTGGAAATTTCCGAGACATCTTTTAATAAAATTAGTTCAAATAAGTTGAGCAACGAGAGACGATGGAAGGAAAGTCTCAGCGATTTTGCAGCTGTGAATACAACTGAAAGTAGCTTTCTAGCAGGGGAGACATGTAACAACGAAATTAATGCCAAACGGAACAACTCAACTGTGGATAGCGGAAGAAAGAAAATTTTCTTCATATCAGCCGCGTCATAATTAAATTCCACTCATTAATTATAAATTTTTTCATGTCATACGCGATAAAAGAAGTTAAAAACAATTTTAGCAAAAAAAACTTCCATTCTTATGAGAAATCAAATTAATTAACGTGACGACGAAATTTGTTCAGAGGATTTTTTAGATAAAAAATGAACTTAAAAATTGAAAAGAAAAAGTTTAGATAGAAACTTTTATAAGTGACTCATATACACTAGTCATATAGTGGAATTGAAATGTGAACTAGAAAATTGAATTAATCACACATACTCAGTGCCAAATAAATTAAGGATAAAAATTTGTTTCACATGTATAAAAACATATTTAAAATTTTGTGTAAAAATATATGTGGACTGATTTAATTGAAATTTATACATGTCACCGGAGAACTTTGTACAATATTGAAACAGCAACAACGACAACAAGTTTACATATTCTCGAAGACATTTTGTATTCTCTGCATCATCATCACTTTGTAGTATTTCTTCGTCATCTTACATTGTTGTTACCTTCGTGAGAAAGAGAGAGATAAATATATAAAATGTGATAAATATTCTATGGAGTGTTTGAATTAGTGTGAAGAAAGAAGTAAGCAATTTACAATCCTTGAATTTTAATCATCCCTAAAAGCTTCTGCCATTTTCTTGAGATGCCATTTCCTTCTAAGAGAAAATTTTAAACTCAAAAGCTCTTAAAATTGTTTTCTATCTCCATAAAAAATTAAAATTTTCTTAAATTTTTTCATAAAAATCAAACCATTTTTTAACAATAAATTGCTAAAGATTTTTTACTTCTCCTATTCATCATTACTCACAAAATAGCTCTTAATTCAACTCACTGCGGTAGCTTTGTGTAAACAGGTGAGCCTTGGAAGTAAGTGAGAGAGCATTAAGCAATTTAAATAAATAATTTTTCACACTTTTCCTTTTTCAATAAACTTACAAGTATAAAAACATAAAATTCCGTCTTGTGCGTTGGTTGTGAACAAGGAGATAAGAAGACATGGGAGAGCATATTTCATTTTTATGGAGAAAATATTTAAATTTAGTATGATGTGGCAAGGTGAGCTGTTCGAGCGAAAAACTTGTATCATTTCTCTAATAAAATGATTTGTGGGCTTTTCTCTTCTTCTCTGCCGCCGCAACTTTCAAGGAATGTGGAATGTATAATGTATAAAGTATGAGAATTGTTACTTGCTTATCGGATTATGGTTGAAGCTTTTACTGGAAAAAAATAATTTTGAAACGTTTTTTGCTAATGAATAAATTTTAAACTAGAAAATTATATGTGCTGCCAAAACGAAAAATAGAGACAATAGAACACTATGGAGTCTCAACAGTCTCTTGAAAATATAATATGTGATAAACATGTAAAGTCATTAATTGCGACAAATTCAAATGCACTTGCAACATCGACACATTTTGCAAATCATCGTCGTGCTCTCGTTCAAGCATCATTATCAACGGTCTTCGATCGTAAAGGGAGGCATTTGAGTGGAACATTTTGTCTATCGGGCGACACAATGGAGGGCATCATTCAATGTTTAGTGTTTCTTAAAGCGTTTTCAGTGAGTATACTTGTGATTATGTGAGTGACGGCAAACAAAGTTGTCGTAAATATTTATCCCCCAAAAAAAAGTTATCGTCTACTTAAAAAGTCTGCATAAAAAAAGCAAAAATAACAACAGCAGCGATTTTTAACAGAAAAACTTCTTTAGAATATATTATTATTTTCGCATAGTGAAATGGAAACAAAGAATTTTATGTGCTTCGAAATGGAAAACGTGATGATGAAGTAAATTTTTCGGCTAAATGTTCCTAAAAGCGTAAGCATAAAATATATGCTTGCGAAATATTTTTTTAGAAGATGGAAAAATTTGAGACTAGCCATAGATATGTTTTATTATATACACGATAATGTGTGTATTCATCTCATTCGAAGAAGGTTAAGATTTATGGTTATGAAGCAAAAATGGTTGAGGTTTACACACAGTCGATTTTCTTTCATCTGCAATGCTTTGTGTAGATTTTAAATATTTAGAAAAGAGAGAAAATTTAATTCTCTCTAGCACATTAGAGCGAGCAGATGCAGCATGATGATTTAAATTTTTAATATCTGAAAAATTGTTCGTTGAGGATGTTACAAGTGCAACTACAATAAAACTATTTTTCACACTGATCTGAATTTTTCATTTTGCCATGAAAAAAAATAAGCTTTTTGAAAAGATCATTAATTTTATTTTCTGACAATCAAATCGGTGATTAATGATCGAAAATGGCTTTGCTAAAAAATTTATGCATGCAAAATTTAGTAAAGAAATTTCAGATGAGTTGTGAATTTTTGCTTAGTGCTCGTACAGCAAAAGCCATTCATAATTTTTACACCTACAGCTTGACATTAGAATTGTCACCTCCGGAAAAATCAAACGCTCGCAGTTGAGTTTAATCGAGTATGAAGGTGAAAATTATGAAAACGGCGCACGTAATTTTCTGTTTATGGCGGCACACATTCAATTTCTTTCACATTTCTCCAAAATTTTGTTGAGAAAAAAAATTTTACTCTCAGAGTTGAGAATATTGGCAAGATGAAAAATCAATACATTGCCCTTATTTTTATTGCCATTTGCTACTCTTTCATCCCACTCGCTCTTGCGTAGGGATGAGCGAAAGTGAGATGCTTAATACTGTTTACAGCTGAAAAGGAGCGGCGGATGGTGGTTGTAAAAATGTGTCTCGCTTCGAAATCATAACACGTCAATACACGTTCGACAATAACCATAAAATTTGCAAAAATGATCATACTGACGTTCTCGCAATTGTTTGTGAGCCTCTAAAGTCTTATAAAAGTTAATGTCCCTTCCTCGAGGAAATGGAAGTTATATTTTTTGACATTTATATGTTCCATTTTAAACGTCGTCGGCATCGATGTTATGAATTTTTAAAGACATTAGATTGCATTATTATGACTCCATATACCCTACACAGAATGTTGTTGTTATTGCCGAAAAAAAACACACCTTTCAATTTAAATTCCTCGTGAAAATTTTAAAATAACATTTTATATTTTCTTATAGCTTGTTGGTGGAGAGTTTGATATGGAACTCAACTTTATTATACAGGATTCGCAGAATATAAAGCACATGTTAGAGCTTTTAGATCATTGTCCACCCAATTTACAAGTAATTATCTAACAGCCAACGGAAACTTTTATGACTTCGTAAAATGTATATTTAACTAATATTTGCTTATTTACTTTCATGTTACAAAAAAGGCGGAAATCTGGAGTGTATTTATAGCAATTTTACGAAAGAGCGTTCGTAATTTGCAAGCATGTACAGATGTTGGCTTAATTGAGCACGTGTTGTTACGCTTAAATAAGGCGGAAGTGGTAGTAGCAGGTATTTCCCGAGGGGATTTTTTTCTCTCCTTAATTTCGCTCGCATTAATATTTATATTTTTTCCCCACCGACAGATTTATTAATTGAAATGCTTGGCGTCCTTGCAAGTTACAGTATTACTGTGAAGGAGCTCAAATTGCTTTTTGGTGCGATGAAAGCCAACAATGGCAAATGGGTAAGGCATTATGTTCCACATCACAAACAATGGAAATCTCTCAATTACTTTCTCCACAACTCGACATAAGTCTTAATTGTTCTGAGTTCTGAGGACCTGTCCTTCTTTCACTCTTACTCGTTTGAGTCCCCAATTGAATGAAAAAACAAAAAAAGGGGCTCTAAAGTTCCCTACTTGAAAGCACAAGCTTGTTCTTATGGACAAGTTTCTGATTAATTTTTAATTAATTTTTACAATGCCATACTCGAGAGTTCCACATTGAACGAATCTTTTCATCCTAAAAAAACTAGGAGTGGAAATAAATTTTTAAAAATTGAATGATTTGTTAATGATGGATGTAAATGATTAATTGAAATTAAAAAGATATATCGGAAACGATTTCAATAAAATACTAATGCAAAGATAAATTCTCGTTTACAAATGCTACGAAGGAATGAGACGAGGAAAGAAAAGAAATAAATTAATAAAACTTTTCCTCTTGTCATTGTTAAGAACGTTTTGTTGTTAGAGAGTGAGAGAAAAAAAGGAGAACTTTTTCATTTCCTTTTTTAAAATTTACATAACAGATCTGTAAATTTTTCAATTGCGTGTTTTTCTTTTCATTACAGCCACGACATTCGGCAAAACTTCTGAATGTCTTGCGTCAAATGCCACATCGAAACGGTCCTGACGTCTTCTTCAGCTTTCCAGGAAGAAAGGGATCGGTAAGATTTTTTGAACAAACATTTTCATTTTCGAATAGAGCTTACACACAATTTTGATTACACCGCTATGCTATTTTTAATTCAATGGCGGAAGGAAGGCGATGATGAACGATAAAAGTGACATATTCAGTGATTATTCCATCAAGTTTGATAAATGTTGAGCGATGATTAAATGCGCGTCTTTTGTCTGCCAACACATAAAAGAGAGGGAGAGTTTTTTTTGCAGTGGCAATAACAATTACGTAAATGGTTTGCTTTATATGCAAACCCCAAACGATTCACTACACTCTGCCACAATTTTGAGACAAAAAATGTAAATTCATCCATTAGAAAGTTCATTAATATTAACATTTTCAGGATCTTCTAACATAATAAAAAGAAATTATAGGAGGAGAGCAAAAGAACGCGTTTAGAATCAAGATGATGTCGTTTGGAGTCTATATATAAAAAATATGGATATACGAGAGTGGAATGACGAAGAAAATTTGCTAAATTTCTTCGAGCGTCGTTGAGTTGTGTTCTGTCATTATCATTATCATCATTATCATTATATCATGGAATATTTTCATTCTACATGTTCCGCATTCACAGAATGTATGGATGATGATGCATGTGTGAAGAGTCTTTTGACAGAAAATCATTATGATAAAGTATTCATTATTTATTAAAACGTTGACATAGAAGATCAAACACTAAGAGCCATCTTAAAAAAACTCCTTGAACTTTGAGCTATATTTTCCTCTCATGAAAGGCTCAATAACGAAGATGAAGCGCTTTTCAATGCACGTTAAAATTTACTTCAAGATAGTTTATACGCCGCTTGACTGAACGATACTCTCATCGTGATTGAAAGTGACGGCAAATATTTAAATAAATGGTGAATAAATTTCCATAAAATCATCGCAAGCGTAAAAAGTTGTTTAAAGCTGAAAATTGATTTCCGTATCAAATTTGACCTCATTTTATTTGATTGAAGCCTGAGATAGATTTAATTGTGCGAAATTCCCATTGCTCTCTAATAAAAAAATTATTCTGATTTCATGTCGGAGGATAATTTCATTTTTTCTATATAATTCCGTTCATCAGTATTCATCACATACTTCCTTCCTGACGCCGCCAACACCACCATCAGTTTTTATCACCCCTCCACGAATTTTTTTACATTTCATTCTTCCTTCGATTTTATTTATTAATTTTATCATCCGGAAAAGAAACTTTCCACTTTGCGAACGATAATGACGACGGTGATTACTGAAATATTATTAAATTAATATTATTATTTTTATTTCTATACCGTGTCCTTCTTTGGTTGTCTCGGCTCGTTACGACATGATGGATAAAAATTCTACAACAATAGGCAATCGTCCTACCACCATTAGCAAAGTGGCCGTATGAAAGTGGATTTACATTTACCACATGGTTTCGCTTGGATCCGATAAATTCGGTGAATATTGAACGAGAAAAACCGTATTTATACTGGTAAGTAGGATAGCCTTAAAAACGTTTTTATACACTCTCCTCATCATCATTCTCCAATTGAGCACAAAACCAATGCGAGAAAATTTTACGATCCATGTTTGTGTCTACTTATCTCCGATCGACTATATAATGATAAATTTTCCACCTCCATCGTCTTTCCATAATGCAAGAGAGATGAAGTTCGAGAAAAATAACAACAACAGAAGCTTTTTTGCGTTCCCTCAAAGAAATCCAATTTACTTATTACTTTTTATTGTTTCTCATTTCTCGTTCTTTTTCTACACAATGTTGTGAGCATAAAAATATATATTTTCGGAGAAAAAAATCATAACATCTTCTTTTCTTTCTTTCTCGATATAATTATGACACAATTTTAGACATTTGTGCGAGGCCTGTATGAAAGTTTTCTCTTAAGAGCTCTTAAACAATAACAGAATTCCTAATTCTGTCCAAGTTCAATATGAGATTCAGTAGAAGACTTATGGAGGAGAAGAAAATCTTTTTAATGCGATTTTCTCTTACTTTTGTTTCTTTTTTGTGCCTTTCTTTCAAACACATTTATGTACATTCGTCAATTTGGAGAAGAGAAAAGCGGCAGAATCTACTTATGAAAATAACTTTTAAGTCCCTTTTCTGTATACTTGGAACAGCCAGATCTTTGAGGAAGACATAAAGAAAATATTTTATCTTAATAGTTCATAAATTTTCCGATTTCTTAAACCTTAAATCTTTTACTTTTGCGACACACAAGAGAAAAATGTTTCCAATTTATTTATTCGTAATGAGATTCTATCCCTTAAATCTCGACTATTCGTCTGTTCAGTCGAGAGAGATAAATACAAATAGTCAGTCTAGCCTTCTTATGCTCATTATTATTTCTCACTGAGTTCTCTGAAAATAGGATAGAGAAAGAAAGAAAGTTGCTGAGGCATGTCAGTGAATTGAATGCGATATTTAAATAGGAAAATTGGTTAATTTGGCATGCATTGAATTTTTTTTCATCGATTCAATTGCCATTTAAAGTGAAATATTTTTTCCCTTTAAAATCTGACATCATAAATTTATGAGAATTCTATTTTCGTATCAGTAAAATATACCGGTTCACTTATTCAGTTAATAATATTTTCTCACATCAAATTTTTATTTTACAGCTTCAAAACATCAAAGGGTATTGGATACACTGCACATTTCGTTGGGAATTGCCTCGTTCTTACGTCAATGAAAATCAAAGGCAAAGGCTTTCAACACTGTGTGAAATACGAATTTCAACCAAGAAAGGTAATGTAATTTTTTTTCCTTTACCACACACAGATACTATTTTTTCTGTGGATTTTAAGCACACACGAACGCATGAAAGAGATAGAGATCAAGTTGTGCTTCATTGCTTATAAAAATTTCAGTTTAGTTAATTTTTTATGAGGATTCAACACATAAAATGTTTCAGAGTAGAGAAAAAAAGGAGGTACTTTTATCTCTCACTCAATTTTGTGTTTGCAAAAGTTTGTGTGCGAATAAAACTTATCCTTTTTTCCTCTTCATATCTTCACTTTCTATCATAAACATGTCAGTTTTAGTCTCGTACCTGAACCTTTATTTTTTATCCTCATATCTCTCCTTTTCCTTTAAACGACAATCTAAATGGGCTTTGATATGCTGAAAAGGAAGATGAAGAAATTTTTTTCTGCAAATAAAATCCTCTGTTTGATATTTTCTGAGTCAATAATTTAATCGTATTTTTTCTTGATTTATTTTGAACAGTGGTACATGATAGCGATTGTATACATTTATAATCGTTGGACAAAGAGTGAAATCAAGTGCCTAGTCAATGGACAGTTAGCATCGAGTACCGAGATGGCTTGGTTTGTCTCAACTAGTGATGTAAGTTTTTTAATATACGACAGTAAAAAAAGCTTTTAAAAAACAGCAATGCAAATACTTTTAAAGATTCGATTATGTAATAGGGCGCATTTTCTACAAGTACACCCTCCATTAAAAATTGAGAGAAAATTGAAAAGTTGTCAACAAAAGCTCCACAAAGGTTTCGAGCAACCTTCTCTCACATTTTCTTTATCGCAATGAGAAATGAAATATTTTTCTTTATCGTATTGGGAATTGGGTATCAAAATGTTGTTTTGCATATGTTCGTTTAGGATGAGGGTCAGAGAAAAAACTCAAAAACTTTCCTTTCCCAATCAATTTATTTCCTTACATCAATATTTAATATCATTTAAATTTTCAATAAATGTCCAGACTTTGTACATATATATGTAGCTTAGACCATATTTGCTTTTCAGTTTCCTGGACCTTCGAACAGGTCAATTGTAAATGAATGACGTGAAGATGGAATGAAATTTTTATTGAACTCCTAAACATCAAGATAACTTTACTTCTTATCAAATATTTTTTTTGTTTAAAAAAGGAACAAAATTGACTTCCTTTCTTCCGCTACCGGCATTCAGTCAGTCAGTCAGTCAGTAATTTCCTTATACACTTGATAGCGACTAAACATAATGTCTGTCAAAAAAGGCATCCCTAAACTCATTAACTTTGAAGCATTTCTCTTTCCACCTTTGCTCGTAACAATGTCGGTTTCGCTTCAAAAAGTAAAAGTGACACAAAGAGAGACTCGGAAAGTGAGTGCCTCAAATAAAAGGAAAAATGGAGGGGTTGATATTTAAAGCTTAATTTATTAATGCTAGCAATATTATTAATTGCGAATGTTGAAAGCAAAATGTGACGGAAAGGTGGTGTGAGGGAAAATTTTCATGGCAAAAAAAGAGAATTTATGCTGCTTGAAAGCTTTTTTCTTTTATATTTTAGGAAAAATTTTTAATTACCTCTCATTAATGTTTTCCCTTCTAATTTTTACCGTCCAATTAAAGCCGTTTGATAAATGCTACATTGGAGCAACACCAGAATTGGACGAAGAAAGAGTTTTTTGCGGCCAAATGGCGGCAATTTATTTGTTTAGTGAATCATTAACGACTCAACAAATATGCGCCATGCATCGGTTAGGTCCAGGTTACAAGGTAAGCAAGGGAAAACTATTCATTTAACATGGATTGATAGATGAACATAATAAATGTGAGGTTAAAATGAAAACTGAATAGCAAAAGAAAATTATCTTTTTGATGGTGGAAAATTTTCAACATAATGCAATTTTGTTGCGCGCTCATGCCTTACAGCGAAAAATGTTTTCATGAAATTAATTAAAAGGGAAAATTTTCTCTAGCTTTGAAGTCATCTTTAACTAAACATACCCTAATTTATCTTTTCTTTCGTTTTCCCGCGCGAGAAAATAACGAAATTTAATCTGAAAACTACATTAAGACAATGCCAAGAGCAGAAGAAAAAGAAGAAATAAAGGCAAAGAAGTTGTTTCTGTCACAATAAATGTTTAGTACATAACCGAAGTAAAAAGCACAACATCACAAGTATACATATAATGGTGCTCTCTCTCTCTTACTCGGCTCTGTCCTATTATTACAATGCAAGGAAAAGTTAAAAAGAGGAAGAAGAACAAAGGAAGTAAAAACGTTTGTCTAAGTACAGAAAAGAGAGAGTGAGAGCGTGAATGAATAGGATGTTATTTATCTCTCGGCATGAAAACAAAACTAGAAGGTCGCAGGAACAACAGCAACGGCAGTAAAAGAGAAATTCGCTACTGTTTGTCTCAACGGATTGTGTGAAGAAATCAGCAGCAGAGATGTGCGGTTGGAGGCAATGTTTGAGTTTTTATTTCTGCTGTTGTTTCTGACACTTTTAATGGAAATGAAAATGATATAAATTAAAAGAGTACTGGATGTTAGTTGGGGGCATGAGCTTGGCACATACAAAAGAAATGAATTTTCATAGACTAAAGCATTAGAGCAACAGAAGAATCAAAAAAAGTTTTCAACTTGGTGAAAATTTTCCGAAACAAAATCTTTATAATTATAATCATTCTCCCTACCCTTTCCTCCATTTACTATCTTATTATAGTTGAGAGACTTTTTAATAGAACAATTTACCTTAAGGAGAAAAATTTCATCACTTATTTCCATTCATTTTTGTTTTTCTTTCTTTCTCTCTCTTTTCCATTAATTCCTACAGTCACAATTTCGTTTCGACAATGAATGCTATTTGAATTTGCCTGATAATCATAAAAGGGTGAGTGTGACTCCTCCTAATGCTGCCGCTTTTATTGCCGCTATTGATGAGCGCTCATCACAAGACGATGCTCGGATTCAGCCGTTCAACGACAAAGAGAGCAATTTTAATTTAGACGATTTTAATATTGCATCCGTAAGCATGCCCGTTTATTTTATTTTTTATATCAATATTATTTTATTAAGTTTTGCCTTCATGTTTAATTTGTGCTGTTCATTCTTTCCTTTAATCTCCCCTCCCAACATTTTCAAGTTTTATTTTTATTTTGCGAGCAGAAAAGCTCTTTAGTGCATGTAAAATGAAAAAGTTTTTATAATGAGTTATAGTTGCGGAGTGGTTCTGTAGATATACTCTTGTTTTCTTGAGTAAAACTTTTATGTGAGCTTTACAAAGTTGTTCAAATATGTCATCTGTGAGATGTTTTCTTATATTGAGAGTCGTAGAGTTAACAAAGTTTTCAAGATTCAATTAGTTTCTAAAAGAGTATCTCTCTAAAACTTTGTTAGAAATTTTTGTTTGATGTAAATGAGACTTGATTGATTACTTTATGAGAATTTAAAATTGCATTTTAATCTAAACTTAGACCAATTCTTTTCTTGTCTTAAAATTATTTGAAAGCTTATTAAAATGTTTTATAACTGTTTATGGTTTACCCTCTGAAGAAAGGGCCATGGTGTTGAATTTTCAATAATATTCATTAGTGCTAAATACCCACAAATTTGTGTACGATGTGCTTAAATTGGTTTCATTTATTATGTTCCTCAACATTTACCATTTTACTCTCGCTTGGTTATATGTTCATTTTATGCAAATTTCTCGCATCTATTTCAATATGATCATCACAAATAGTATCATGAACTCGAGTTATCGTTCGTCTTTTGCATATGTGTGTAGCTGTCAATATGTGCTTTGAATATTTTATTGCGTTCCTAATGTCTATCTCTCCTTCAAAATAAGTGCCTCATAAACCCAATTAATATTTCTTTAAAATTTTCATTTTTTCCTTCAAATTCTCTCTCTCTGCCTAAGAGAAAAAACGAAAAGAGCATAACAATAATTGCAAAAATAAATTTCTTATTCACAAAAATGTTGGTGCTTTCTGACGATTTGATTGCAAATTTCCATTTTCTCTTGTTTAGGTTTTATATGATGGCAAACTATCGAATGCTATTGTCTTTATGTATAATCCGGTAGCAACGGATGGTCAATTGTGTCTCCAGTCGGCACCAAAAGGAAATGTTTCCTATTTCGTCCATACGCCTCATGCATTAATGCTTCAGGTAAGTACTGCTTGTTATTCATCATCATCAGTAATTCATATATAAGAAGGAATAATGATTACGAATGAGTTACATTTTGGTTAAACATTTGTAAAATTCATTATGTATTGTTGAGTGATAGAAAATCTTTTTTTTTCAAGACTCATTATTAGCTCTCTTAATTTAATTTCTGCTTTCTTCATGCACTCAGGATGTGAAAGCTATCGTTACCAATTCCATTCACTCGACATTAAATTCGATAGGTGGAATTCAAGTTCTGTTTCCACTTTTCTCGCAACTTGACATGCTTTATGAGGATGGCATCAAGAAGGATCCAACACTATGTGCGAAGCTCTTAGGATTCATTTGTGAACTTGTCGAAACATCTCAGACAGTGCAGCAACACATGATCCAGAATCGAGGATTCCTTGTGATTTCATTCATGCTCCAAAGATCATCCCGGGATCACCTTACGCTTGAAGTGCTCGGCTCATTTTTGAGTCTCACAAAATATCTTGTCACTTGTCTATCAGCCAACAGTGATCTCTTGCTCAAACAGGTGAGGTTTTTGTGCTTCCATGCTTGGTTCATGTAAATAAATAACATTTCCATATAATATATAGTATATATATATATATACATCATAAAATAATTTTACATAGAACAAAGAAGATGAAAATACAAAAACAATAATAAAAAATAATTAACTGTTCTTAGTCGTTAGTAACGAGACTGATTGTGTATCCTCTCTTATTTAAATATTCTCATTAATTTAAATTTCGAATTTGCCAAAAAAAACTGGCAGCTTCGTGAAAAGTAGCAATTTACCTTTTTTACACATTTATTTAAAATTTTGTTCAAACCACACAATTTTGCATCGTGTATGAGATAAAGTTATAAACTTTTTCTGCATTTCTCTAAACATTTTTTTTGTAGCAAGATACCAATTAGAGAATTTTTTGCTCCCTAATATTATTTTTTCTCTCGAGAAAACTTTTTGAAATATATTTAAGATGTTTTTTGCATGAATCCTTCTAAAATAAAATAATTTGTGATGAAAAATTGCCTGAATACCTATTTTTTCATTTGTATGTTTCAATACTTTAGTCAAATGTTAATATATTAATAAAAAAAAATTGTTTTAAATTTACGCGATTGTTTAAAAGCCTCTGTCATATATGATGTTCGTTTAGGAAATGTTTTCATTTCAACGAAATTGTTACGTATATTTAATTTTAAAAATGCATTTTTAAATTGCATCGTTGTAAAAGCATTTGCAACTTTTGAATTTTTATGGTTTTTAGTGGTACTTGAAATACACTATCCAGTACCACTTTACTGTTTAAATTGATATTATGAGTGAATTCAAAATGTAGCAATTTTTAAAGCTTTTTGAATTCATTCGCATGAACTAGCATGATTTTAAGTGTATGATGTTTTTTGCCCTTGCTGCATGCCTTAAATATTTGAAATGTGAATTTTCTCATAAGAAATTCATGAAATTATTAATTTAAAACAAAAGGCTTGTGGCAGGACAGACATAAATAATCGTTTAATATGAAGTTATTTTGTTTTTCATTCCTCACGTGGCAGTTACTCGATCATGTCCTATTTAATCCTGCACTTTGGATCTACACGCCCGCTACCGTTCAAGCACGCCTTTATTCTTACTTAGCTACGGAGTTTTTGAGTGATACGCAAATATATAGCAACGTTCGTCGAGTTAGTACCGTTTTACAAACTGTTCATACACTCAAATATTATTATTGGGTCGTGAATCCTCGAGCGAAAAGCGGAATTTCACCAAAAGGATTGGGTAAGTGCTTTTCTTTCAAAAGGAGTGAAAGATAAATTTATGCGACCGTGTAAATTGATTTTATTTTCTATCCATCATCTCTCTCTCTCGAGCCCGAGCTGCAGATTCATGTCAATTTATTGAATAAGTGAAGCAATTTAAGTCACTTTGAGTTTGACTCTGAAGAATGTCATAACTTTTACATCTTTATTTTATCAATCTTGCCACTTCCTCTGTTTTAACGAGCTTAACTTTCCAAACTTGGTTAAACTTAGAACGTGCTTGCCAACCATTCAATTAGATTTGCTTGAGAGTGAGGTGCTTTGTTTCATTTAAAATAAATCCTATCCCTCTCTCTTTTAGTATAAATCAAATACAATTTCTATTTGAAGAGTAATTTTAAGAAAAAAGTTCAATGTTATTGAATGAGGTTGGATAAAATGCGACTGCAATGACTAAAGAGAGGATGATGTACAAAAAGTATCGAGGAAAATTGAGTTGGCACTGATTTTTATCGAGTTAATTTAGTTTCATTTTCTTCTACTGTTAGACTCTGAAAATAATGTGCTTTTGATACCATTTTATGAAAATTTAATTTGTCCTTGAGTGTGCTAATGGATTTGAACTTTTTATCTTTCTCTAATCGAATTTAGATGGACCTCGACCAGCTCAAAAGGATATTTTAGCAATACGTGCCTATATTTTACTATTTTTAAAGCAACTCATTATGATTGGCAACGGCGTAAAGGATGATGAATTGCAGAGCATTTTAAATTATCTCACCACAATTCACGAGGATGAAAATCTTCACGATGTGTTGCAAATGCTAATATCATTAACATCTGAACATCCAAGCTCTATGATTCCCGCTTTTGATGTGAAACATGGAATGCGCTCAATATTCAAATTATTGGCGGCAGAAAGTCAACTGATACGCCTACAAGCGTTGAAATTAATGGGCTTTTTCTTGTCACGTAGCACCCACAAGTAAGTAAAGATAGCTAAAGCGGTCTTCTCATCTGCTGTCTGCCGCAGCTGAGATTTATAATCGAGATACATAATCCATACTTCTTTTTCTCATTTTTTTCACACCATCATAAACATCACCATCATGGCGATAACTAAAAAAATCAATAATTGACGCAATCTGCCCCAAAAAAAGGAGAAAATATGATGTGATGTCACCACATAATTTATACACATTGCTTGCCGAACGTCTATTGTTGTACGAGGAGTCGCTATCATTGCCCATCTATAATGTCCTCTATGAGGTAATGACGGAGCATATATCACAGCAAATTCTCTATACACGACATCCGGAGCCTGAAAGTCATTATCGTTTGGAGAATCCGAGTAAGCATTAAAACGCAATTATTTAATCGTACGATTGTTTGAATGAGCGAGAATATCTGCACTGAAAATTTTTGTTGGAGATTCAATCTATTGGGTACACTCATTCAAAAATGGAAAAGGTGGAATCTCAAAGATTGCCAATAACCAATTTAACATACAACAATATACATATTTTTTCAGACTTAAATACACGCACATACACAGTTTACGAAAAGATTTCGGCAAGGGTTTCTGTCTCATAAAAAAAATTTAACAAGTTATTGAATCATAAAAATTACGTTCATGAAATTTTACATTGTATTTCTCTTTTTTTATTGAAAATGACTTGAAACTTTAGAATTGAATTACAATTTTAGAATTTTATTGGAATTTAGTTCTTTCTGAAAAAAAATCCTTGTCATACCTTTACGGATATTACTTTTTAATATAAAGACACCCCAGTTGTGTACTATTATATATAATATATAATATTTCAATGCGAGTGTATCCAAGGAATAGTTGATAGAGAGCTCAATAAAATGCCAGCAACTGATAACTTATTATTTTTCTCTTTCTTTCTCTCTTATGCTAACCTTTAGTGATATTGAAAGTCGTTGCAACACTTATACGGCAGTCTAAGCAAACGGAGCAGCTACTGGAAGTTAAGAAGCTTTTCCTTTCCGACATGACGCTGTTGTGCAATAACAATCGTGAGAATCGTAGAACAGTATTACAAATGTCCGTATGGCAGGAATGGCTGATAGCTATGGCCTACATACATCCGAAAAATACGGAAGAGCAGAAGATTTCCGATATGGTTTATTCACTTTTTCGAATGTTATTACATCATGCAATAAAGCATGAGTACGGTGGATGGAGAGTTTGGGTCGATACGCTGGCCATTGTACACTCAAAGGTAAGCTTTTTATATAGTCAATCGTGTACATGCTTCAGGGAATATGAAAGGAGAGAGTGTGAGAAAAGGAGCTCTTTATGATTTATGAAGCTTTTCCAGTCAATTTGAAAGAACTCGAGATGATTGAAAACATGTGAATAATAATTTTTTTCCGCTTTTAAAAAAAGGGCTTGATTATCATGATTTTCACATAATGTACTTTTTCTCTTCTCTTCCTTATTTTTTCCGATTAAATGCGCATATTTTTATGTGAGGCAATTTATTTTCATCTCGCTCCCGTTGCAATAATTTAAGCCAAGATGTATTTAGAGTAATCTCGATGAAAATTATTCAAGTTTATAGCAACGAGATTTTTTCCTATATGATCATCAATTTCTTTTTTTCCCCTCTTATAAATCCTCTTTAGGTTTCATATGAAGAGTTTAAGCTTCAATTTTCACAAATGTATGAGCATTACGAGAAGCATCGAACGGATAATATCACTGATCCGGAACTTCGACAATCGAGACCAATTAGCACAATATCGGGGTGGGACCAGGAGCGTGAAGACTTAAATAATATCCATCCACAAATTCAACAATCGCAACAAGTTCAGACTGTTCAAACAGACGATTTTAGTGCCGATGGTAAAGATATTGATGATGATGATGATGATGATGATGAAGAGCAATTAACGACGCCCAAACAACAAAAGTCCATTGAGCAAAAGTCAACAATATCGAGCATTTCAGATGTATACAATAAGGAAATTAATGGCAATGAGGAGGTTACAATAATTTTAAATGGCGAGCATTCTGAAATGTCAAGTAAATTGAAAGAAATTCTAGAAGAACAGTTGGGTAACCCAGAACAAGACATGGAAGACGAATCACAAGAAATATCGAAAGAAATTGTTGAAGAAATTCTACAAAATTCAGAAAAACTGCTCGACGATTGCAAACAGGTGGCCGATGATTTATTAAATCAACAAGAAACCGCTATAATTAAGGACGAGGAACTTGAGCAAGCAGTGTACGAGGTTGCTAGCGGTGTCCGACAAATTCAATTAAAATCTACCGTCGAGGAAGTTGAGAGTGTCGAACCTCCTAAAGTGATAGATACGATAAGAGATAATGAAATAACACCAAAAGAGCCATTAGAAAAGCGGCAACAAGAACATCAAGAGGAGGAAAAGACTGAAATAAAAACAAGTGCAATAATTAATGATAGAAAGCAATCAAGTGCAGGTGATGGTATAAACAAACTCGACAGTGATGATGGTGAACAAATCTCCGAGCCAGTTATTATTGTAACTGAATCATGCACAGAGCAGATGGCTACAGATGCGTCGACTCTTCTTGTTGAGACAGTTATAAGTGAGATAATCGATGAGTCTGTCAATAGAGCTGAAATCAATAGTACGGAAAAAGAAGATGATTTAAAGCTAGCGCTAGAGCTGCCAGCTATAGAAAACATCATTGAAGAATCGAATGAAAAGAAAACAATGGAAAAAGAAAAACTTTTAGAGGAAGTGGAAACGAATGAGGGGGTGGCGTTGGTTGCGAAAGAAGTCAAAGAAGAAAGAAGAAATGAAGTGGAAAGTCAACATTTACCGAAATGTGCTGAGGAGATTTCTACGGGAGAGGAAGAAAAAATAGAAGCACAAGTTAAAGAAGTAATCAACGACATTATTGATGATGCTGTAAAGGAAGTCGAAGAACAGAACGTAACTATGGAAATCAATGGAGATTCCAATAAGGACTCACCTGATGTCGAGAGTGAAATGCAGTCAAATGAGGACATAAATAAATCTAATGAGAAAGACATAGTGAATAACAATGTGACAGTTGCTACCAATACTGATTCTATTATCACTCGCACCCCGGAACCCGAGAGTGTCAAGAATAATTTTTCGAATGATTCTGCATTGCCTTCCTCATTATCTGATGATTCACCTATCAATGAAAATAAAACAAACAATTCTACACCATCGCCAACGACATCAAATAATGAGCACAACATTCAGGAGCATCAACATGATGAATCGACTTCATCGTCTATGGAGGGTCAACATAAGAGGCAAAAGTCAACATCTAGTCGTCCAATGTTTAGTCCCGGACCATCTCGTCCGCCATTTCGTATACCCGAATTCAAATGGTCCTACATACATCAGCGCTTACTTTCCGATGTTTTATTCTCTCTCGAGACCGACATTCAAGTGTGGCGCAGTCACTCGACAAAAAGTGTTTTAGACTTTGTGAACTCAGCAGAAAATGCCATTTTTGTTGTGAATACTGTCCATCTTATATCGCAATTGGCTGATAATCTAATTATTGCATGTGGGGGTCTGTTGCCTCTCCTCGCTAGTGCAACATCACCAAATTCGGAACTTGACGTCTTGGAACCAACACAAGGCATGCCACTCGATGTTGCCGTTTCATTTCTGCAACGACTCGTCAATATGGCTGACGTACTTGTTTTTGCAAGTTCACTGAATTTTGGAGAGTTGGAAGCGGAAAAGAACATGTCGAGTGGAGGAATTTTGCGTCAGTGCTTGCGATTAGTCAGCACATGTGCCGTTCGTAATTGCTTAGAGTGCAAAGAAAGAACTCGTGGCATGTATAATGGAGCATCATTCAGAGAAGTCCCGGGTGGAGCACATTTGCAAGCACTCATTAGAGGAGCTCAAACATCACCAAAGAGCATTGTAGATTCACTTGCGGGACCTCTTTCGCCTGTTAAAGATCCCGAGAAGTTGCTGCAAGATATGGATGTTAATCGTCTACGTGCTGTCATTTATAGAGATGTTGTAAGTGTTGTTTCGTGTGATGTATATATATTCGTACATGCATGATCTAATTTATGACATCATTTGTGTAACTTACGAGCTTACTTTTATTCTCACAGGAGGAAACAAAGCAAGCACAGTTCTTGTCGCTCGCAATTGTTTACTTTATCTCTGTTCTTATGGTATCTAAGTACCGAGATATTTTGGAACCGCCTGCAGAAATTCAGCATCAACGCTCATCACCCGTTGCTCAACGTGCAACTCCCACACAAGGTAAGGTTGTCTTTTTTGTTTAAAGTTAATCAGTTATGACATTCACTTGGCCACTGATTTCTTTGAAGTTTGTGGGTGTCTGTATATTTTTGGATATATATGAAAAAGGGTCCTTTATATATATATATTTTGAACCCTCCTCATCTAAAAGCTCCTTCGAATGTAAAAATTGATACTTTAGGCTAATCAATCTCTTCTCTCTCTCTTTCTGTATTTTGTATTTTTGTTGATTTATTTCACGCTGCTTTGTTAAAATTGGATTCGACAATAATTCATTCATTAAAATTCACATTTATTTTGCTCACTGAATTTAAATTCACACATTTACTCCTCGTCGCACATTTGCACGATGAAAATTAAAATTCATTAACGCGCAGCTCTCGAAAGCTCAAACCGTCCACTTTTCCCTCAATGGTCCCATCATGTATATCCACAATTTTTGCCCGGCTCCCATCCAAATCATCAGCAAACTCCTCAAGTTGTAATTCAACAACAACACCATCAGCATTATTATCAAATGGCTGCTCAACAACAGCAACAACAGCTTCATCATATGTCAAATGCAAATAACAATAATTACATTAGTCCCAGCGCCGCTGCAAACAACTCTCCAGTTCTTCATAACAATCACATCATGAACAATAATCATCAGCATTTGCATCAGAGTAATTTGAACTATAGTATTGGTAGCGGCGGTCAAATGTTGAGTAATGAGATTCAGAGTGCGGCAGCATTCTATCAACAGCAGCATCAATTTATGCCACACCATCAGCGAGTGGTTGGGGGAGATGGAAATGTGTTGATTAACAACAATGCTATGCATACGTCCTTAGTCAGCCATTCGACCAATGGCCTGCATATGAAATCTCGCAATAATCGCTTAATGAAAAATAATGGCTTAAATAATAATAATTTTTATAGGAGCTCAGGTATATCCATTGTATAGCGATTTATGTGTGTGTGTACATTTAATCTTTTCCGCTTTTGCGTTTTATTTAATAAACCTTATCGCTTATCGTTTCTGCCTTTCCTGTGCCGCCATTCCATTCCCTCCCCTACCTTTTCTTTGGTAGCTCTATACATTTTTCTTCTATATTGCTCTCTCGACTGTTGCTCTGACGATTTCCGTTAAGGTAATATTGAGAGAGGAAGAAAGAAAGAAAAATCTGCTCGTTTATTTTCGTTAAAGCGCACCTTCTGTTGATTCTTCCGTTCACTTTCTTTCTTAATTTCATTTTATTTTATTTTCGAATCTCAAATCTCAATTTCTTTATTAGGATTTCAAAGTGAATTATTATTTAATTTGTAGCATTTTTAAACACAACCACAAAAAAATTGTTTTCGAAAAAAAAGAGAGAGAATATCACAATTTTAGCATGCACCAACCATTTATTTATTATATTTTCAGAGTTTTCAATAATTAAAACTTGTATAAATATAACCTGATTTGTAAATTTCAACTACTACAATAATCGTTTATTCTCTTAATTCATAGGCACGCGTACAATTCAAGACGGTGATTATGAAGTCATTGTTGTTGATGAAAACAATTCATCAGTTATAGCGGAGAACGAGTCACACTCATCCTCTGGACCACCCTCAATGAAGGTACGCGAATATTTACCATTCAAACTTTATTTCCTATTCGTCTCTGTTCACTTTTTTCTATGGCATGAATATTTTAACGATAAAATAATTAGTTCTCCATTTTAACTTTTAATTGGTTATAAGCAATATAAAAGAGATTTCAGCATGATTATAGCTTTAATTGTTATTGAAAGAGTGATTTTGGAGAGGAACATTAACTGTTAATTATGTCATTGGCAGTTTATTTTTCGCGTGTTTGATTAATTAATTTTTTCAACCAGTTGTGAATAAATTACAACTTTAATTTTTCATAAACGGCATTTCGTGATATTTAAAAAAGCTAAATAATTAACTTCGAGTGAGTTGTCGAGCTCCAAACCGCTTTCTTTAATTAACCTTAATTTTGTTTCTAATTATTGTTGTTGCAAAACTAATAAAGCAGCTGCCTCAACCACAACGCCGCAAATCCTCAAATATATCGAATGCAAACGTGACAGATGATTTGCAACTGGCAATTTCTAAAATGATGCCAAATGTAGTTGATTTAAAACAACCTCAGGTAAGAATTAAACGCTAACTATCTGTTACCAAATGCACTCACACCCACTATCCACAATTACCACACTGAAAACACCTTTTTCTCATTTGTGTGTACAAAGTACAATGAAAAATAAGTTTATGAATGGAATGCACACTGAATAAAGGTCCTTTGTGAATTGATATTCGAGATAGTTTCCATGACGTTGCTGCTATTGATTTTGAGAAGCCTTGTAGCAATTGTATGAATATGCATTTTTCCCATCTTCATCCTAGCAACGCAACATATTTTCAATTAACTTAAATGAAAAAAATTCATGATACATTTTAAACTTTTTTTCATTGAAATAATATTCATCATTAAGTTTCTTATTTTCAAGAATGCAAAAATTCAAGAAAATGTGTTTCTCTTTAACGGCTTTTATGCATAATTCTTGAATTTATTAATTAGACAAGTGACTAAACAAAAATTTCTAAAAATTATAGTTTATTCTTCTATTCAAAAGAATCTGTAGCTGGCACCAAAAGATTGAAAAAAATTCCCATACTAAAAATCATAATTCATCATAACGAAAATTGAAACAAATGATACATCCTTACTCTTATGTGCCATCTTCGTCCTACACATAAATTCATATTTTACCTCGTCCTTTTTTTGGTGAGTGGATAAGCATTTGCTGTCGACCGGAATCTTCGTGTGTATTTATTTATTGTGTAGGAGGCCATTCATTGAATAAAATAAACTCAATCGTGTACATTTTACACGAAATTTCATCTCTAATATTTATCATCTTTTATAACTTACCACCTCACTCTTTGCAACGTAATATATTATATATGAAAAATATATATATATATTTGCGTTTAGGTTATGCACGAAACATTTTTGATTAGATAATGTATTTTGAATGCCATCATTTTTCTTTCTCTCGCTAAGATTCTAACTGAAAAGGCAATTTATGCATGCTTCTTCTTTCCCTCTGTGGTTGTTGTTAGACTTTTGACGTTTTTACCTTGCAATTTTTTATCGCTGAAAAATTTATTTAATCAATCATTTTTATACGCACCGAGAAATTTGAAATGTCGAGGGCGAAAAAAGCGTGGAACAGCTGTTTGAAGTGAAATTACATTCCACGCAATCACTGACATTTGAGATTGCTTCAATCGGTGGATGATGTAGGTGTCGGAAACGGAATAAATCATTTTTTTGCTGTCACAATTATTACAATGCCGATGATTGTGATGATTCAAGTGATGATTGTGATCAAAGCTTTTTGGTACATTCATCTTCCACCAGCTCACAAAGCTTTTATTTTTAAATTACAAAATGATAAAGACATCAAAATTACTAAACATTTCCATTATTTACAGAGTGTTGACTCAGATGCGGGCTCATTAAATTTGAATTCCACCGAGAACGACCCACAAGAAGGTGAAACGTCGAGTGAAATTTTAGCGGATGATAATAAACCCAATAATTCGAATGATGAAAGCTGGACGGATGTGAATTTAAATGAGGACGTGAATGAGAAAATGCGTGATATTGATGGTGAGTTCACTTTTGAATATTTTATAGATGGGTGGTAATGAAACTCATGTTTTGCGGTAAAATTCATATGAAATTTTAATTCCCATTATCACATGCCAGTGACAGCATGTCCAATATAAACATGTAATTTAGTCGTAGGATGAGTTTATCCTCATACATAATTGAATCACTAAATAAATAAATTTAAATTTTATTATACTTTTCTTTCCCTCTCGCAGAACGCGGTGATAAAATGGAAGCTGATATTGCTGTGGTTCGTGTGAGCGAACATTTTCAACCATCACAAGTGCAATCATCAGCAGTGTCGTTAAATCAGAGACGGCCCGAAGAATTGTCCATTAAGCCACCCATGATTACACAATTACCGTTGACAACGCCATCGCGTGAAGCAAATTTGACACAAAAACTCGAAATTGCACTTGGACCAGTGTGTCCTCTTTTGCGTGAAATAATGGTTGACTTTGCACCGTTTCTATCTAAAACACTAGTCGGCTCACACGGTCAAGAGCTGTTAATGGAAGGCAAAGGCTTGACAACGTTCAAAAACAGCCACTCGGTTGTTGAGTTAGTAATGCTGTTGTGCTCGCAAGAATGGCAAAACAGCCTGCAAAAACACGCTGGTCTCGCATTCATTGAGTTGATTAATGAGGGCCGTTTATTATCTCACGCAATGAAGGATCATATTGTACGTGTTGCTAATGAAGCTGAATTCATTTTAAATCGTATGCGAGCTGATGACGTATTGAAACATGCTGATTTTGAGACGCTTTGCGCTCAAACCCTCCTAGAGCGTCGTGAAGAGGAGAGAATGTGCGACCATCTCATTACCGCTGCACGTCGTCGGGATAATGTAATTGCGAGTAGACTACTAGAGAAAGTACGCAATATAATGAGCAATAAGCATGGTGCATGGGGTGAAGTATCTACCCCTAAGCAAATTTTTTGGAAATTGGATGCATGGGAGGATGATGCGAGACGTAGAAAACGTCTTTTACAAAATCCTCGTGGTAGCAGTCATCCCGAAGCCACATTACAAGCTATTACGAACTCGAGTGAAGACGCAACGAATACAAATCGTGATGAAATCTATTCCCAAATAGCTGTTCCAAGATCACAACAACCCGACTTGTTAGACGACTCAGAGCTATTGATTGAGGATCGCGAACTTGATTTGGATCTCACAGGACCCGTAAACATAAGCACAAAAGCAAAGCTTATTGCACCTGGTTTAGTTGCTCCTGGAACCATGTCAATTACCGCCACGGAAATGTACTTTGAGGTTGACGAAGAGAATGAAGAGTTTCAGAAGATTGATTCAGAAGTGCTCAAATATTGTGATCATTTACATGGAAAATGGTATTTCTCGGAGATTCGTGCCATTTTTTCGCGTCGATATTTGTTGCAAAATGTTGCACTGGAAATTTTCTTGGCCAGTCGCACTTCTATTATGTTTGCATTTCCCGATCAGCATACGGTAAAGAAGGTCATCAAAGCGTTACCGCGAGTGGGTGTCGGAATTAAATATGGCATTCCTCAGACGCGTCGCGCCTCGATGATGTCACCCCGACAGCTGATGAGGAACTCAAATATGACGCAGAAATGGCAGCGTCGTGAGATTTCCAATTTTGAGTACTTGATGTTTCTGAATACAATTGCGGGTCGCACCTACAACGATCTAAATCAATATCCTGTTTTTCCATGGGTGCTAACAAATTACGAGTCACGAGAACTAGATCTCAGCCAACCATCAAATTATAGAGATCTTTCGAAGCCTATCGGTGCACTAAATCCTAGTCGCCGGGAATATTTCGAAGAGCGTTACGAAACATGGGATTCACCTGGCATTCCACCATTCCACTATGGCACACATTATTCAACGTCCGCATTTACGCTAAATTGGCTCATTCGCTTAGAGCCATTTACAGCAATGTTTTTGGCACTTCAAGGCGGAAAATTTGACCATGCCGATCGCCTCTTTTCGTCGGTTGCTCTTTCGTGGAAAAATTGTCAACGTGATACGTCCGATGTGAAGGAATTGATTCCAGAGTGGTACTTTTTACCCGAAATGTTTTACAATCAATCTGACTATCGTCTCGGCGAGAGGGAAGATGGAAAAAACGTTTGTGACATTGAATTGCCGCCTTGGGCAAAAACACCCGAAGAATTTGTCCGAATCAATAGAATGGCACTTGAATCGGAATTTGTTTCGTGTCAATTACATCAGTGGATAGATTTGATTTTTGGCTACAAGCAAAGAGGACCGGAAGCAATGAGAGCAACAAATGTATTTTACTATTTGACCTACGAGGGAAGTGTTGATTTGGAGACAATTTCCGATCCAGTGATGCGGGAGGCTATTGAAAACCAAATAAAAAACTTTGGTCAAACACCATCGTTGCTGTTGATGGAGCCTCATCCGCCTCGAAGCTCTGCAATGCATTTATCACCTATGATGTTTAACACAATGCCAGATGACGTTTGTATGTCACTCAAGTTTCATCTCAATTCACCAATAATTCATATTTCGGCAAACACCTATCCTCAACTGCCGCTTCCCTCGGTGATAACAGTTACGGCAAATCATCAATTTGCTGTGAATCGTTGGAATTGCAATTACACGGCAAATATACAGGGTCCTAGTTACGCTGATAATAGCCACAATCAACCGCAAAATTTGCCATTAACAATGGATCCAATGCTTTCGCAAACGACTGCACACAATAATAACTCAGCTTCTTCTATAAAACGCCATTTGGGTGACAACTTTAGTCAGAAAATTAAAATACGCTCAAACTGCTACGTTACTACGGTAGACAGTCGATTCCTGGTCGCATGCGGTTTTTGGGATAATAGTTTTCGTGTGTTTTCAACTGAAACCGCAAAAATTGTACAAATCGTATTTGGTCATTTCGACGTTGTGACATGCTTATCGCGCTCCGAGTGCAATATAACTTCAGATTGCTACATCGCATCGGGATCGGCTGATTGTACAATTTTATTGTGGCATTGGAACGCTCGTACACAATCGATTGTTGGCGAGGGAGAAGTTCCGACACCGCGAGCTACCCTCACTGGTCATGAACAAGCTGTCACGTCGGTTGTTATTAGCGCTGAGCTGGGATTGGTCGTGTCGGGATCAATCAGTGAGTGCTTTTTATAACCTTTATTATTGCCTGGGATTTAATTAATTTTCATTTGACATTTTAACAGATGGCCCCGTTCTTGTACATACCACTTTTGGAGACTTGTTGCGTTCACTTGATGCACCAGAGGACTTCCTCTCACCCGAAAACATTACAATGTCCCGGGAGGGCTTCATTGTTGTCAATTATGATGAGGGTAATGTAGCGGCATTCACCATTAATGGTCGATTGTTGCGTCATGAATCACATGGCGATAACCTGCAGGTATTTATGCTCTTACTTCATAGATTTTTTTCATATTGATCCACATGATAAATGAAGCATGAATTGAATGCACTTATTGAAAAAAATGAACTTTTTATTTTTCAATTTCTCTCTCGTCAACTTCAGTGCATGTTGCTCTCTCGTGACGGTGAATATCTGATGACTGCCGGCGATAAAGGAATCGTAGAAGTATGGCGTACTTTCAATTTAGCTCCGCTCTACGCTTTTCCCGTATGCAATAGTGGAATTCGCTCCCTATCATTGACACACGATCAAAAGTAAGTAGATAGATGAATGGATGTGATGTGAAATGAATTAGAAAGACATTTTCATCAATCTTCTTCCTTTTCAAACTAGATACTTGCTCGCGGGATTGGCAACGGGTTCCATCATCGTCTTTCATATTGATTTTAATAGATGGCATCACGAATATCAGCAACGTTATTGAACAAAAGCAGCAAAAATAATCGAAAGCAACAGCAAAGTTTAATAAAGGCACAAAACAAACTTCTTCTTATTTCCTTTTTCGTTCTGCATGTACACGCTTTAAAAAATATCCTAAAAGAGTGTGTGGGAAAGTCAGTCTGCCAGCGAATAAGAACTAAAGGAGCCACTGACATAGGAAGAAAAAGGTAATGTTGTTGTGTTCTTATGTGCACAGAATGAATAAACAGAGACGAAGTAGAAGAAGAAGCATCACATCTTAAAAACGTGACTACATCCACTCGCCTAGCTTATACTTTATGCTGCGAATAGTGTTTTCAAGGAGAAAAAAAATAATTTTAACATAGACGCGATGAATTAAACCTTAACGAAAAAAAAAATTGTTGTAGTAAAAAATGCTTTTTAACAAGAAAAAAATCTAATCTGCTAATTGAGTGAATCTGCCAAAATTGAATGTGGCCAAAAAAATAACGAAAGAAGAATTGTTTAAAAGCGCGCATTTTCTAATTTCTTTTGTCAATTGTGCTTTTTATCGGCATCTCACACACAGTTTAAAAAACCCATGCGCAGGAGGTCTTTTTGTTGTAGATTTTTTTCACTCATTCTCCGCAGAAATATTTCCTCGAAAAAAAAGAGAAAATAATGAAAAGGGAAATAGGGAAATTAATTAGTGAAATGTAGAGGAAAAAACAAAGATTCGAGGATTATTTTTCTTCCTCTTTAACTTCGCATGGGTAGGAAATAAACATCAACAAGAAGAGAAATTGAGAAGCTTAACGTTAATGATTGTGATTGTTACTCTTTATATATATGCAAAAATTAAAATAAAAAGACGAGAAAAAAGCAACATTCAGTGTAGAGGAAGAAAAGTTACAGTTACTGTCGTTCGTTCGTATTTAGTTCAATAGAGAGAGATGAGAATAGAATTTTCTTCTCAGAGTTGATGAAGAAAGTTTTCTTTCTTTTTTTTAATTAGAATTTTACGAAAGACTGAATAACATCGGTTTTATAATTTAATGATAATGTAATGTTTGGTTTGATTATTAATTTGTTAAATTTATGAGGTTTTGAGGATATCGAATCAAAAATCTTAAATGATCTCAATACTTTCAATACCTCACCAAAAAAAGTATTTTTTCATGAATTAATTCCATTCACGTTATTTCCAAAATTTTTTCGCTAGCATAAATTTAATTTTGGCAAAGCACATTCCAAACAATATGAAATTTTAGTCTCTTTTTTTCACATTTCCGTCCAAATGATAAAATTAAATGGAAGATTCATGCGCTTGTATAAAACTATATTTAAATGAAAGAAAACTTTTTAAAAAGTGTAAAAAATGTCGTTTTGTTCACGACTAAAAAACTTTTTGAACCACCTTTTTTAACGCATTAAAAGTACTTTGCTTAATGAGAAAACGTGTTGCATTTTGCTTTGTTTATACAATACAAAAACGTTTTTTCTGTTAAATTAAATTGCAGGGATTTTTCCTTTCAATAAAAACTTGCAAAACATTGATAACATCTCTTATTTTTCATTTTGCATAATAGGAAAGCGAGATTGCTTTGCGTTTTTCAACGCGTTGATGAAGCTTATGAGAAATTTAATACGATACTGCCATCACGTTTAAAATGGAAAGCTGTTTTTCATAAACTTTATGGCGTGTTAAATGATAAAGCACTCTTACATTGATTTTTGCTGCATAAATGAAAAATTATCAAAAAAAAAATTACTTAAGACATGAAAGTATGAAAGTCCTTAACCACTGAGAAAATTTTAGCATAAGATCGTGAAAATATATTTTTGCATAATTTATTATTTCTGTGAAAGCTGGAAAATCGCTTTAAAATTTAATTCGAAAAGAAAATCAGCTTTTTTATAATTGCTGAATTTCAAATAAGTTTCCCTCATACTCCACCTCAGAACTACTTTACGAAAAAGGTTTAGTTTTCGTTCATATATTTAATTTTTAATGAAATTTTTCATTCATGAAGAAAACTTTCCTTCTTGCACTTTAGTTGAAAGTCATGAAACCTTAAGCATCTGGTATCTTTCAATATGAATTTACAAAACCTCAATATACATGTATTCGAGATGTACTTAAATATATTGATGATTGTGTGCCAAATCTTTTAAATAACTACACTTTGTATTATCGTAAATATCATTAAAGCGATTTCCTTTAGTAATTACATTTTCAAGTCAACATTCCCTCCATGAAGAAGAAGAAATTGTATGACAGTTCTAAAGAAAATTAGAATAATTTAAAAAAAAACTAATGAAATTGTGTGTCAAAAAATAAATTTCTTTGTTTTTCATACAAAATTTTGTAAATAGTTTATAAAATTCTATGTTGAGATAATGAAATTTTAAAATTAAAAAAAATATCACCGCTTTTCCCTCTCTCAATAAAATAAAATAAAAAAGTATATACATATAAATTAATCTATTTTTATCCTTCATCATGAACGCAGAAAAATACCGCAAATATATAAATTTGAAACTATTTTATTGCGATTAAAAACAATAACACAGTTAATTGAAAAGCTGAAATTCAGTGCATTAATTGTACCGGATCGTTGCGAGTGCAATTAGTGAAAATAAAGTATATAAATAAACATGAAATATTTTTTCTCCATCCTCTCACATTGCTACCATCGAATGCCTCACATAATCGAGGATGATGAGTATTTTTATTAAATTAATTTTAATTAAAAAAGAAGATTAAAATATTCCTTTACGTTGCACGTCATGTGCGGAGTGAATAAAATTTTTTATTAATGTTTTTCTCTCATCTTGGTGTCGGGTTTTTGTTATTCTATTCCTTTTCACACACAAGCAAATAAGTACCCTTTCATTAAAATGAGCATAAAAAGTTTTTAATCATTTTCTTCCTATCAACATGAAACTTTTGTGCAGAAGTTTAAAATATTCAGAAAAAAATATTTTAAGCATTATCCATTTTACACTCTTTAATTTTCGTTAACTATCTATCTCTCTTAATTAAATAAAGCAAGGACATTGAATTTTTTAATAATCTGCACTCTAAAATTTTCAATGAACAAGAAAGTATTTTAATCAAAGTTGAGCTTTTTTGTGTTAATTTTTATTAATCTTAAAAAACTGTTTAAATACACACATTTGAGAAAGATGCATAGATAAAAATGATGCAACTGTTACTTTTAGGCTTAAATATAATTGATGAAAAATAGAATGAATGAAAATTGTACAATAAAAACGATTAAAATAAAAATTTGAATCAATTTCTTCTTTTTGATTAATTTAAAATCTACAAAGAAAATTAAAAGCTTAGTTACTTTAAAAGCTGATTTTGTCAGTTTGGGACTTGATCAGCCATCCGCCAGATAATCTGCAGATAATACGCAGATAATCTGCAGATAATATGCAGATAATATGCAGATAATACGCAGATTATCTGACAGATTATTTTTTTGATTTTTTGTTAAAAAAAGCTGCAGATAATCTGCAGATTAATCTGCAGATAATACGCAGATTATACGCAGATTATCTGATTAAAAAATCTGCAGATAATACGCAGATTATTTGCTTAGATAATCTGCAGATAATACGCAGATTATTTGCTTAGATAATCTGCAGATAATACGCAGATTATCTGCAGATTATCTGATTAAAAAATCTGCAGATAATACGCAGATTATCTGCTTAAATAATCTGCAATAATTAAAAATCGCAGATAATTAAATAATCTAGATAATTGACAACTTTTTGTGGAAAGCACAAAATATAAAACAAAATTTTTTTTACTTTTTAAATTAATTAAATTTTTTTATTAAGATAATCTGTCCATTCCTAGCTAACTTAAATCAGTCACCCAAACTTCACCACGTGAAGGTGATGGACAATCGAAGTTCTGAGCATTTTTTAAAGCGACGCTCGACCCCGAGAGTGAAGTTTGGGTGACTGATTTAATTTAGCTAGGAATGGACAGATTATCTTAATAAAAAAATTTAATTAATTTAAAAAGTAAACAAAAATGTTTGAGTTTTGATAATTCTTGTGCTTTGCACAAAAAGTTGTCACAGATTATCTGCAGATTATTTGCAGATTATCTGCGGATTATTTACAGATTATCTGCAGATTATTTAAGCAGATAATCTGCGTATTATCTGCAGATTTTTTAATCAGATAATCTGCGTATTATCTGCAGATTATCTAAGCAAATAATCTGCGTATTATCTGCAGATTTTTTAATCAGATAATCTGCGTATAATCTGCGTATTATCTGCAGATTATCTGCAGCTTTTTTTAACAAAAAATCAAAAAAATAATCTGTCGTATTATCTGCGTATTATCTGCATATTATCTGCAGATTATCTGCGTATTATCTGCAGATTAATCTGCAGATTATCTGGCGGATGGCTGAACTACACTCTGTCAGTTTCATTCCCGATCTCGCTTTCATAATTTTACTTACTGACTCAAAAGCTTATTAGAATGAAGAAAGCTCTGCTTATGTTGTGTAAGTCGGATTAGTTTTATTCTCAACGGGAGGAAAATCTCGTATTTTTTCACCAACGCGACTCAAGTTGTGAAATGAGCAGTAATTTTGAAATGGAATTTTAGAAGCTGCTGACTAGGCGTTACAACATTCCTATTTTCTTAAATACCTTTATCTTTTTCAGCCTATAAGCCCTTAAATATAACAACAACAAATAATCTCTAGCTCTACCATCCTCATCAACCAACCTTAGAGCATTTCTTAATTCCTTTTCGTCTGTTTACTCTTGAACGCAACGTTGAGCATCCACTTTCGCTTATTGATTTTCTTCTTACTTAAAATCTCCAAATGACTCTTAAAATTTTCTGAGCTTATAAACGGAAAAAAGAGATTGACGATCAATCGACCTTAGCACGCAAAAAGAGCTTTTAAAATTTTCACCGATTTTTTTTGAAAAGTTTGAGAAACGGAAATTTTGCGGGTGATTCTCATTTCCTGCATGTCATCGGTATATTAAAGTGGAAGAGAAAGAAAAATAGACAGTTTTTAAATTGTAGCTACAAAAAAATTTATCATCTATATTCTTGGATATGGAGTTTGAAGAAGAAAAAAGTTTAATGATTAAGGAAAGTTGCAGAAAGTGCAAGACTTGTTGTGCAATTCGAATTCATCTATTTTAAAATGAAAAAAAATAGAGTTCAACGTTCTAAATTCTCCTATCGTTCTAGATATTTAAATTTTAGAAAATAGTTCCATTTCTGTGTGCTGTTGACAGCTTGGAAAGCGAAATGCTCAACAAATACCGTGGCTATACAAATGACAAAACATCTACAAGCAAAGGAATTGCGGGTGGCATAATGGAAAATAATCAATATTTTATTGATTATTTTCTAGAAGAGAAACCCATTTCATTATCAAAAGCAGGAAAAAATCCATCCGACGACCTCATTTCTGTGTAAAGTGAATACAGAAATTGCAAATCGATGCAATCAGTGTGTTGAAATACTTTTCAAAGTTTTCCATTTCGGATCGTTTAAAAAAAGTTTATTTCTACCCTCATTAGAAGAGAAATCGAAGGAAATTAGCTAACAAGTGCTGAACTCTCTCCGATTGATTGAAAGGAAAATTGCGATTGAATTCTTCTCGCTTTCATCAATCATTTGCAATAATTTTGTTCTTTTTCGTTCTCGACTTATTCTTCTAAAACCAACATACTTTTCTTCTTATCGTTAAAACTTAAGAATATCTAGCGAAATAAAAAAGCTGTTGAAAAGTTTGAAAAATATCGTAGTTCTCGCGTCGAATACGCTAAGACTCAAGAATAATAACAATTTAAGGTGGTTTCGATTGTTTTTTTGGCATTGAAAATAATTTGCCGTCACTACTACCATCCTCAGCCCTAACTAACCGCTATAAGCTGGTTTTACCCCCAGTACAAAAAAACATTTAAATCTGCAGCTAACTTCAGAATATCTGCAGATATTTTTTAATAGATCATCTGCAAAAAAAAATCTTCAGATTATTTACAGATCTGTAAAAACAACTTTTTTATGAAGCACAAGAGTGACTTAAAACTCCTTTTGATTTATTTTTTTAAAAGATTAAGTTTTTATCAAGATAAAATTTTAATCTATTTCTAACTTACTTTAAACAGTTACCCAAACTTTACCACGTGGAGGAGATGGAAAATTGAAATTCTGAACATTTTTTTATAACGATGGCCCACCACTTTTCGGGGTCCAAATTTTTTAAAAAAATCTGCAGATTATCTGTACAAAAGAGGAGACAATTTTAAATTTGTCTTCTCCAACAATTTGAACCATCATTTGGACGGGTTAAAAAAGTATAGTAAATTATTTTTGTATAATTGAATTTTAATAAGACTTTAAAACTCTTCTCGAGCGTGATAAAAATCAGATTTTAGAACTTTGTTCGTGCCGTTTATTGTCTTCCTTCCGTTAACTCATTTTTCCTCTTTGTGGGTTCCATTATATATGTAAAAGTTTTGGTCTCTAAAAATATTCCAATCCTCTTAACCTTTTTAGACTGTGAAAACTTTTAAGAAAAGGAGGACGAGTTTCTGAAAATTTGGTGCCGCTCCACATAAAATAGTCGAAAATTCGTCGTTTTCAACAATTCAAATTTTTAAATTTTGTTCATTGAATTTTAAATCAAATTGTAAAAGATGAAAATTGAATTTTCTCCTTCTCTCATTATTCCTCCTCCGAACTGATTGCTTGCGGGAACTTTTGCGATTGCCTTTAATTGAATCGACCACATCCCATATACCATTTTCACGCATCACTATTTTTTATCGTCATCACAAATCAGTTTCTAAAATGATGATGTGTGTGTGTGCGTGTGTGTGCTTAATATCCCCGGAGATATTTGAATATATTCAGCGTTCCATTCCATCTCTATTTCATGCTGATCCTCATTCGTTTGAATGAAGGACGATGGACTGATAGATAGATGCTAGTTGTGAAAATGGATTTGAATTGAGAAGATGTGTAGGATGCGATGCGGGTGAGTGAATCCCTCTTCGAAGGAGTGGGGAGAAATTAAATTGGATACACATTTCATCGCATGTATTGCTCAATATTCTAGATTAGTTTTACAAAATATGCTCGATCGTCTCTATTGGGAATGGAGAAAAAGTCTAACACAATATCAAATAAATAAATATCCCAGAGGACCACAAAATTCAGCTAAAGCTGCTATTTTATTATGAAATTATCTTCACTTTATGCACACAGTTTCTCTCCCAATCTGCTCAACCACACAGGAAAATGTGTGGAGAAAGAAGTGCCGCAAACATAATTTGAAATTTAAATTTCTATGTACGTGATGATGTGAGTCTAACTGGCAACAGACCATGAAACAGAAGATTTTCATCCCTTTCATGTTAAGAGTTTTTTAGAAATTAAAAAAATTAAGTTTACAAACTATAATGTATTTTACAACCTTAAAATATATTGTTGAATCATTCATTAAAGCTTTGCTATATAATGATTGGGACGTTGATTGATTTTAATTAAAATTTATCATGAAAAGTATTTGAGACGTTCTCAGATAGCTAGATAGAAGAAGCTTTCATTAATGCTTTAGCGTTCACACAGGATAAAAATAACCGAAAATTGCTTTTACATAACTAAATAAATTGATGTTTTTCTCAAGAGGTGTAATTATACTTCACGTTTGTTGGATGAAGCCATATGTTTTTTATATTCGTATTCATCATCGTCAACATCGTCATTCGGTAGAAAGGTAATCAAAGTTATGGCAAGTGAACTGAATATTACATTTTATGAGTAAAGTTATATGTATTCATTTTCTCTTAATTACGTCTCCTCTGTTTCATCTCAAATTTCAATCAACGAACGTCTCATTGTGTGATAAAGAAATTAATTAACTTCTTTCTTCTGCAACTTTTAATGAAGAACGAAGGAAAAAGTTTTGCCGCTTTAATTATGAACATTTCGCTTCTAATATGAGGCGAGTTTCTATCAATGCATAAATATTGGCAATGTCAGCGTTATCATGGAATACAATTCTTGGTAAAAATGGATTGTAATAAGTGTCAAAACGTGACATGTTATTAAATAAATTTCAAGTTTTTTTCTCAGATAAAGTTTCTAAAATTTAACGAAAAAGTTTTTAAGAAAACACATTTTAGTTGATTTTTGCCGCAAACATTTTTGCCACTTCAACAAAATATGCTCTTTCAAAAAGTTTGTTTTGATTTTTAAATTTTTCCCACTCAAACACGCGTTTTGATCTTTATATAAGCTTAAAGTGCGTGTGTGTTTTCGAAGCGGAGGGAAAATGTTATCAAATTTAAATTACCTTATTTACATGCTCCCATTGTGCATTGAAGGCTGACACTCGGTTCTAAACACTTTTTCAATTCTTTTTGTAACATATTTATTCTCACACGTTTATGACCTAACTCTTGATCTTTTATTTTTCTCACATGTTTCATAGATACAAAAGAAAAGGCAGCAAAGAATGTAAAGAAAAAAATTTTGCATTTGGGGAAACTTTTTTTCTTATCGGAAGCACCGCATATAAAGGAAGAATAAAGTGGGTTGGGGAAAAAACTTTTCGATTTCTTATTCAGGCTGAGATGTGTGGTGTTGGTAGATATGTGAAAAAAGTTTTACTTCCATTTCAATTGATATTATTTGAGATGATAAACGAACGAATAAATTTTGTGTGTCTTCAATTGTGCACATAAAATTTCGTGTAAATTGCTTTAGGATTTTTCAGAACATTTTTTAAGGGCGTTTAGGGTTTAAATTTTTAAATTCTTTCACAGACGTACTCTGGAAATTGGCATTTTCTTGGTTTCAGACTTCAATTGTGCAAATCAAAAAATTGTGTAAATTGCTTTAGAATTTTTAGATATTGAGGAAAATGCGTTTAACATTTCAATATAGTGAAAATAATTCTCTTCATCTCTCACTCTGAATTTTTGATTACCTATTCCTGGTAGAAATTTCTTCCTACGCCTGAATTACCATAAAAAGCATTTTGATGTTGATTTTCATATTCCTGCACCGACTCCTCTTCTCACTGGCATTTCTCTTATATTTTATCATTGAGGCAATAATAGCACGAGAGATGATTGTTGAAAACTCCATCGCAAGAAAAGTGAAAAGGGAGAGAAGAATTTAAGACTCTTCAGTGCTAAAAGTTTCTTGAAAAAGTTTTCGTCGTTAGTAACAACAACATTGAGCTAGCAAGTTTGAAAAACTTGTCAAGTTCTTTTTCGTAAAATTTATAATTTTTATTTATCTTATTTCCTCAAAAAAAATACACTTCACTTAGATAGGAATTTTTATATAAATTTTTTAAGTTGATTTCTTGGCAAGTTTTTTGATATGTATGGTGTGATGATCCATGCTGTTGAGAACAATTTTTAAGACGTTTTGCTAGAAAAAGGACTCTTAAAATCCATTTAAATATTTTTTGGAATTCCAATGGAATTTTTTTTATGTCAAAGATGTTTTTTATATGAAATATTTCAGTTGTTTGAAGTTTGAAAATTAAATTTAGGAAAAAATAAATTCGCATGATCAAGCATAAAATCTGTTCCTTTTTTTCTCATCTCTAAACTCTTGAAAAGTTTTTCTCAGAACATGTTTCAAAAAAAATATCTAAAAAAATGAAAATTCTAAGAATTTAATTTAACCTAATTGAATTTTTCGTTTCTCGTGTCGCAACAGCATGGATTGTTTTTCTTTATATATTTTTGTGTTCGTTATTAAATTACGTCACACTATTGATGATTTAAGAACTGACAATAAAGAAATAAAGTTTTTAGTATTTACTTTGTGACGCAATTTACAAACAAAATCTGTGTAAAATTGGATTTCTTTTTATTATGTACAAAATTAGGAAACATTTTATTTTGAAAAGGATTTCAAAGAATAGCGGAAGATTGATAATCATTCTAATAACAACGACAACGATCTGCTGGACAAATGGAATCGTCACGATTGTTTATACAGTGGTATAGGCAGTAAACGTCTGCCCCTGCACGTCCTGCAATTTCGCCAATAGCTTCACATGTCCGACTTTTATAATGGAGATAAAGTAAATTTAAATGAAATTTTGAATAATATTAAAATACTTACGGGCAGTGGCAGACACTCGATGGACAGTTTGGTGGATATCGAAGACAATTCTGGGTGCACCAAGTACGCATTCCGGGAATGGAACGAAATGAACGGCTTGGAAGACAAACTTGATCACTTTTAAGAGAGAAATAAATGACTTGTAAGTTAAATGCTCAATAATCTATAAAAACTAATGTATGGTGCGTGATCATATTTGAGCAATAAAATTTTATTTCATGTTCTTTTTATTGTTTGCAAATATTCACCGTCAGCACACACGACTCTCAGTAGAAAAAAAAGATTTATTTTTTCCTTGGTAGCTTTTAAATTCGTTTTTGAAGTATCTCGAAAGAACATGAAGAAAAGTAATAAAATGTGGAAGACTGAAACTTTAGCGATACAATAAAATTATAATCTGAATTTTTCATCCTATTCTTCCATCAATTTGTAGCAACCAAGTTCAGGAGAATTTGATAAAAAGTGGAAATTTTTCTTCCTTCCATAGAATTCTGCAGGGTATTAACACGAGTTATCAGATTAACCGAGTGAGATTTAATATGCAACTTATTTTTCTGAGAGGCGGAAGGAAATATTCGGGTTGCTTACGAAAGGCTGCACAAAAGGCAAATATAGCAAAAAGTTAGAGGGAACGAATTAAAAAAGCTTTTGCTCGTTTACTCTGCGCATTTTTATTTTTTCAGCTGTTTTCTTCGAAGATTTTATTCTCTTCTCCACAGAGTTTTCATCACAGCATCTCAAAAAATTTTGAGAAATATTTTAAATTTGTAACGTCTGCCCTTGTTAAATATAAATTTACAGCTTTTCTTTTTTCTATTTGACATTAACATATGAAGTGTGAGACAAATCAGGAGGGTGCCTCAAGGGAGTATGTGCATAACTTGATTAAACAAATACTGAAAGCCCCTTTTTTACTTACTTAGCTCAAAGCAAAATACTTTTTTACCCTCTTTTAACGTATTTGTAGATGTTTTTTTCGCAATATAACAAGCAAACATATGTTTCGTCGTCAACAAATCAATAAATTAAATAAAGATAATTTTTCTCACCGAACGATCAAAGGAAAAACATTTTTTTGTGGATCACTGACACGATAATCCCTGTAGTAGAGCAAAAAGGGATTTTGTTTTTCTGCAAATATTGGTGGACGTCCTGCTCCGGCACTTGTGTAAATTCCAACATCCGCACAGTTTCTAAAAGTTTCGGCCTTTCCACAACCAACAGCTTCTGTTCCATTCGAACAAAGTCCCCACATATTTCCTGTATAGTATGTCCATTGAATGACGCACTGTGTGCACGTGACGCCTGGCGGCAATTCAACTCTATACGTGAAAACTTCCTGCTTGTTGGATTCGGATGGGATATCAAAGCGAACAGATCGTGTATTGGTAACCAAGAGAGGATAACGATCAAAGCATTCTTGAGTTGCTTCTTGAAAACGGTTATTATTTGGGCACAAGTACATTTCAAATCGTCCTAAATGGTTTGCAGTTAGCTCAATCTCGACATCGATAAACTAAAATTGAAGATTTTGAAGTTTAAAATCGCTAGCATTAGTTAATAAAATAACCTGTCCAGCCGCATATCGTCGAGATATAATTCCTTTGCCATAATCGCCTCCTGCTTCATGCGGACGTGGTGCACTCAAGTGATATGCATCACCACAAACTCCACACTTTCCTGAATTCTGCTCCCATTGTACTGTTGGCGAAAAATAAACAATTTTTTTCTGTGTATCCTCGTACAGTCATAAACTTTTATGCACACAAGCTCATTCTGCTATAACTGCTGAGAAGTAAAATTTATAACCATGGAACTTACCGGCGTAGCCACCGCAAAAAAGCTCTGTGATGAGAAAAAAGTTTATTAAAATTTTTCATTTTGCTAAAATGAAATGTAGGCAAAATTCTGTACCATTATCATTATAGTTAACGGGATTTGGAAAACCAAAGCGCCACATGGCATTCCGGGCCGGTGGTTCCATTAATCGTCCATGACTTTTTACGTGATGAATTAAAATTAAGACCAACGAATATGACACCAAAGCTCGATTCATGGTGCTGCAAAAGAAATGAAATTTTCTTAAGCAAGTAAGTATAATCAGTGTTTAGAAACATAAATTAAAGATTGTGTAAGAATTGAGTCGAAAGTTGTGTTTCTCAATTTACGAAGTTTAGTCTCTCTCTATATCTAGGGTTTGAAGTTTTCACAAAGAAAGACATATGATACAACATTAAAAGAAAGTTTTTGTAAATTCTGTTTAGTAGTATTTAGTTTAACAAAAGGAACAGAGGAAAATCATTGAAACTAAGAGGAGGAGTATTTTTCTTTAAGCAACAAAAGCAGATATTAAAGAAGAGTAGTTGCGATAATCACATAAAATGGCTCTCTAGTTATAAATAGCACAGATTTTTCTCCTCCCTTACTAATGGACTTGACTGCTAATTGAAGAGGCGTTGAAAATGAAAATTAGCTTACGATGTGGTAGATGTGGAAATTTAAAAAGATAAAACAAGTCGAGTAGAAAAATTTCAGTATGGAAAAAATGTTACATGCAGAACATTTTTAAGCTATTGCCGGATTTTTAATTTTTTTTTGTTTGAATTTATGAGCGTTTTACGGTCATTGTTATGAAATTTATATCTCATTTTTTGTAAAACTGGGAGCAGAAATGAGACAACAAATCAAATGTTTAAAAACTTAATCATAAATTCTACACTGCAGTCTTTTTTTCGTCCTTTCATAACAGGACTTTTTCCCCCTTTTCAATTTTCTAGCGAATTGAATTCGGTTAGCTTTTTTATTTTCTTCCATTTTTTAAATTTGGGATGGTTCGAATGGTTTCATTTTAAGGATACTTTAAAAAATATGTATTTTCCAAAATTTATTCTTAAGCCTTGATATTAATCACATTCATTGAGGCATAAATTTATCATTAACATTCATTTAATTGACATTAATATATTAGAGGTTAAGAATTAAACATAGAAATAAACTTTTAATAATCGTTGCAATATTTTGGCATAACGCTTGTAAGTTTCCTTGTCGACCGGTCATTATGTCTTTTCACTCTTCTACCCATTAAGAGCAAGAGAAATTAATTATGAGTTGAGTCGAAAATAATAGGCATAATATTGCAGCATCCCACTTATAAATGTCTCTTTTAAGGCAACAATTGTTGTACACACAATTTAACAAACTACGTTGCTGTAGTCATACAAATTTTGCGTGAGTTTTAATATTCAATGAATATAACATCATGATGCATCATTGATTTAAATAATTTACGCTTCTTTTTGATTTTACTATAGAGTTGTGCAAAGTCGCGCAAGTTGATGAATAGCCAAAGGTAATTTGGAAAATTGAATGTAACTTGAATATACAATAAAAAGATATGAGCTTCAAATTATAATAGCAGTTACACTAAAAAAATATCAATTTTAAATTTTAATCTATCAAAATTACACTAAAAGCTTTTGATTTTATTGAAAAACACGGAGAATCAGTTGATGGAAGCAATTATTGGTGCATAACATCATATCAATTAACGTTTCACTGAAATAATTGAACTGACATGAATGTTGAAAACAGATAAGAGCATAAAAGCAGGATGAAGCTTTTTAAATGATATTAAATCAGCTTTAATGTTATAAATTTAAATAAATATTGAATATATTTTAGATGCAAACAACATTAGAATCAGTGCATTGATGGAATTTTCATGAACGATTTTGTTTTTATTTAAAATATGCAAAAAATCTCAATAGAATCTACAAAATCTAAATTTACATCCACGGTTGGATCTTTTTTATATCAAACATAAACTCTCTCAATGAACAAGCGTGGTATCAAAAATAATATTGAAATTTAATTGCAATTCTATGTGCAGACAACAAAAAATTGTTCATTGCAACGAAAAAACCTGCACTGCACACTGGTTCAGGTATACGTACTTTTTTACCAGCAAAAAAAAATTCAAAGATAACTTGGGTTCAATTTCAAAGAGAAAATTTAATCATTTTACCCCATTTTGTATGAAAAAACTGCAAATTTGGTTCATTTTTAAAATTGATTTTAAGATAAACGGGCACGAACGGGCACACCAAAGTGTTTTCATTCGATAGATTTATGCTTTAGCTGTTAGAATTCGAAACTTTTAGAGTAAAGCTTGGTAAAGCTTTTTTCGTAGATCAATTTTTGTGAAGGTCCGTTTGACGTATTTTGCTTACTCATTTTAAGGCAGTTCCAAAGTTTAAAAAAAATTAAATTAAATTTGATAAAAAACTTCAAAGCATGTTCTCGCATTTTACTTATTTAATTTTAAAATTAAGATGATTGAATCAAAGTTAAAAGGGGTAAACTAAAAAGGTTGTTTTTAGCAATATTATAGTCAGTCACTTTGAACCCTAAATGCGGCTTAATTTCCCTGGTTCAAAGTGCTGAAAATTTGAGGACTTATAAAGAAAGGTCAGAACTACTTGAAAAATGACGTTTTGTTTCTGAAAACAGACCTTGCCTTTTTGGAAAATAATATATATGAAACTGAACCAGTGTGCACTGTAAAATCCACTTTATCTCACTGTTTGCCATTTGCTTGCATACAAAATGAAACATCGAGCTAAAGACCCATAAATTTTAATCAGAATAGAGAATAGTAAAGATATTTTCCACGTATTTTACAAATTAAATTTTAAATTGAAATTGATTGAAGCTACCACTGTTATTTTGGTTCATGTGTATGAAGCAGCGACCGAACAGCGCCATAAAATCATTGAGGGTAGAAAAAATTATGTCACAACGGTAGCAGTGCTTTTTTTGCATGGCATATTGCTATAGGGATTAACTTCATTGATGTTGAAGAGGAGTGAGAAGAGAAAATGGAAAGAAAAGTACATTTAGATTAAATTTTGCTCGTGCCTTGGCTCATTTCTCTTTTCTCTGCTCATGCCGCGTCCCAGGAGCAACATATAGTCGATAATTAAATTTAACGCTAAAATGTAACACGCTGAATAAATTCCAGGGGTATCAAGTTCGGTTATTTCAAATAATTTTCTTTTAAATTATCATCTGAATTTTTCGGATACAGTCAAACCTCCCTTAAAATTTTCCGATAAAAAAATTAAGTCAGCTCATAAACAATGGTGGTTTATCAATAAATTCCGAGATTAACTACAAGTGAAATACGGCATGATGTGAAATTAAAAGAATTGCGAATTTCAATTTGGGTACGAGAGAACGAGGCAGAAAGTAATTTAGCGCAACTCTTTAATCATTTCCATCGTGAGAGAAGCGGAAGGAAAATGAAAGTGAAAGAGCTTGAAGCGTTGTGATAATTTATGTGCTGTGAATGTGTAAACTAAAAAAAATTACTCTTTAATACGGCATTGTTGCTCGCACTCATGCAAGACCGACTCGATCCTTTATCTCACACATAATTCGAAAACGTATGTTACGAAAAGCTTCATGAATGAAAGCTTAATATTAAGCTGATTAAAGTTTTGAGAAAATTTTAAGATTATTCGTAGATATAGTTTCCATGCCAATCCCTTTGACTCATGTCGGAATGTCGAAGAAAAGGTTGCGTGTGTGGGTAAATAGCGGAAATTTTTACGGTTCAAAAGAGAATCAATTGAGTGTCATTTGCTTTCCCTTCACACTCAACATCAGGCATCCATCTTGCTCCTCGATGTCGTCGACGTCGTCGTCTCTCCTCTCTCATCAAGTTCTATTGTGCCATGAACAATCACATTGAAATTAAGACGGCAGAATATTTTTCATGCTTTTCGAATTATATCAACAACATTATAAGGACGAGAAACATCAATTTATAGAATTCTATTCGCGCACACAGAGAGTACACGTGAAGTACGACAACACACCAAGCGATATTTACACAACGTGATAAAAATTGCTGATAATTCAATTGCGCTTCTGTGCGCGTTGCTTACGTAAATGTCAATCAAAAGCTTTATTTTGATTTATTTTTTCCAGTGATTTTCCTCTTTACCATAACATTTCCATAATCTCTCAGCGAGAGACAGGAGATGATGGAAAAAGAATCGAAAAAGTTTTGCAGCGACAGATTTTAAGAAAAGTTTATTTTATGAAAAAATATGTTTAAGATATTTAAGTGCATAATTTCGATTAAAGAAACAGTTTTTGGTATATTTTCGTATGCTGAATTTTTCTGTCTTTTGGCTTCCGTAATGTTGTAAAACGTGTAAAACTATGTTTTTTAGCAACTATGTTCTTATAGCAAAGTCAACTCAATTGAGAATTTTACGGTTCGCAAGCAAGGACAATAAAAAGTTGTTATAGAATCTGCAAATTTTTTTAAGGGAGGACAAAGATAATTTTTTCTTGCCCGGGTCATCTTGTTAAAAATTTATTTCATCATATTTCGATAAACCTCAAAAGGAAAACGTTTGGAACAATTGTTTTTAAAGAATTTAGATAATCCTTCTTAATTATCTCTTTATCATTTTTTCTATCGGATAGAAAATTACAAAATTACTCTAAAGGACGAAACACGTTTACGAGCTCATCTGTGAATACTCAATAATTGCCTTCATTAATAAAGCTTTAAAACGTTAATGGACAATTTGAGTGGGAGAAAATGAGGGTAAAAAATTTACTGTCACGTTACAGCACGTGAAAGAGAAAAATATTTGGGCTTCAAAATTTATAATTTTATTTGCAGTGACGCAAAAAATTATCAAAATCATAAAATTGTTTTATTGCAGATTAATTTTATCATTACCACCCAGGATCAAGGGTTTATCTTTAAAATCAATTTTTGATAAAATAAAAATTGATAAGGTTTACTATAAAAGTAATTCTGAATTAAATTTTCTTCATCATTACATTTTAAAAAGTATTGAAGTGTAATTAAAATGAAGAATATATTTTTGATTTTATCGGTGCTAGTTGCTAGCAGCTTAGCTGGCAAATTTGTGAACATTGAACCTTCAATTGTTGGTGGAACTGAGGCTGCTCCTCATCAATATCCGTTCATGACAAGCATTCACTGGGTTCTCAACTGGCCGGCACCAAGCTCAACCCATCAGTGTGGCGGTGCATTGATCAGTCGTCTTTGGGTGTTGACCGCAGCCGTAATTTTTTTTTATTTCAATTTTATAAAGTTTAATAATTTTTTTTAATTACAGCACTGTCTTACTGAATCGCCTGCTCTGGGAAGACTTGACGTTCTTCTTGGAAATCATAGACATTCAGTTACTGAGCCCGGTTTGACAAGAATTGAAGTTAATCGTTCACTTTCAATCATTCATCCCGATTGGGTGGGTGGTGGCGTTGGACCTGAAGATATGGCACTTCTCTATATGAAAGATCTCGCTAATTATGGACCAAATATTCGAGCTATTCGTCTTCCACAAGATGGGATGATTCCGACAGGCCCAGCTATTGCTGCAGGCAAGTTTTATCATTTTTGAGTATTTCCTAATTCATTATCAAACAACTTTTCTCTGTAGGGTGGGGCAGCACAGGACCACTTGGATTGCAACTTCCCGATGTCCTTCAGCATATTAATTTGGATCTTATGGACATTGAAACATGCCGTACGCAATTCAATAATGCAAACTTGAATGGAAGCTTGGTTGATTATACAAACGTTTGTACCGCTGGCAGACCAGGAGGCGGTGCCGCCGTTTGCAGTGGAGATTCAGGTGGTCCACTTTTCCAAGGAAACTCACCAAATGAAGTAGTAGTTGGTATTGTTTCATGGGGTGTTATCCCTTGTGGATCAAATGGCGTACCCTCAGGCGTTTTTAAAAGAGTTTCAGGTAAGAAATTTAATTAATTTTTAATTAATTTTATTAATTTGAAATTTTCAGCTTATATCGATTGGATCAGAGAACATACCGGTGTGGTTCCATCATAAAAAAATATTTTTTTCTGAACTTTCTATGACTTGAAAATGTTGCCGAAATAAACTTGCGAAATAAATTAAATACATTTGAAAATTGACACTAGATTATGCGTTAAATGATGACCATGACAAGATGAGTATTTTGATGGGGGGAAAGACTTATGGTAATTTTGTTTACTATGCGTGTTTGATTGAGATAAATAGAAATGTTCGTGCTTTCGATGATGTAGATACAGTGTTAGAGGAGATGTAATAAATAACTTATTGACAAGGAGCAAATGTGATTGACAGGTGAATTTTCTTCATACTAGCTCTCTTCCGACGCCCTACGCACACACACAATATTATTCACTCATGCATGACAACGGAGCTGGCTGCCAGAATCAAAAATGAAGACAAATCAATTCAGTGAAAGAAAGAAATTTTTTTATTCAGGCCGAAAAGTGAGTCGAGTGTACATGGGAATCAAATTCACTCATCATCAATAACTTTGGTCAATATTATTTTGCGGTTCGAAACGCAAACATAAATGCAAAGAGAGAACAAAAGTTATGGACACAGAATGGACGGTACTGTTTGCCAGAGATAAACAGAAAATGCGCATTCATGTCAAAAATCTGTTCCTTCTTCTGTGAAAATGTCAAAAATAAAATTTCGTGAGTCAATAACAAAATGACTGAGAATGAACTTTACATTGAGTAGTTTTCTATTTAAAGCTATTTCGTAAGATTGTGTCTACCAAATGTAATTAGTGAAATTAATGAAGAAAACTTTAAATAGACCTCAGATAAATTATGGCTTTTATACAATTCGATAGAAGACTCTTCTCCGCTATTAAAAGGGATCGCTTTGAGGGAAGAAATTTCTCACCAAGCCCATCTCAAACTTGAATGATTAATGAACTAGAAAACGGCAGGGTTGATTTCTCAACTACTACATAAAAAAATAGTGTAAAGTTTTCTGCAAGATTTATTGTCTCGCTTGGCAGTCGTCATCGTGACCCTTTTATCTCAAACGTACAACCATTCAAATTTGAAAGTTTTAATTTTTGCAATGTAAAATTTTGAATTAAAAAAAACAGGGAGCAATAAAATGAAAACACTTGGATCTCTCAGGATCTGGAGAGCGTAGAGACTGACATTTTGGTTTAAAAAATAATGTTATTGTTGGTTGCGGCACGAAAAGAGATTTCTGACAAATTACACATTTATTCCGATTTGTCTGTCAAGATATGTTTCTAAGAACATTCTCCACAGCTTCGTTTAATAATGTTTAGTGTCAGTGCCACTCCATTATTGCTAATTGATTTTTACCCTGAATCTTTTTCACAAAGTGTTTTAGAAATATAGTATATTTAACGTTTATCACAAAAAACATTTGAAATTGAAATTGATCTGAAGAAAAACGTCTGTTCATTAAATCAAAATCCCATTTATCGTTCGCGCAGACTTTAATATAACATTAAAGACATCATTCAAATTGGGATTTATTTATTTCGCATGTGACGCGACCATCTAAGCGTGAGTGACGAAGAGAGAAGATTTAATCCTCTTCTAGTTTAACCATAATCCCTATATAACGATTCGCAGATTGAAGCGTCCATGATGATAATTAGCCTTCTATGTGGCATTACTGGGAAAGCCACTAAAAGGTCAAGAACTAGTTAAAGTGATCACGAAATAATGGGTGCTTTGAAGAAGCGCATCATTTAATGGCTTTTAATCAAGATGACAAGATGGAACTTTAAAAAATTCATCTTAACTTGAAAAATATATGAAATATAAATTTTGCGAAAAAAAGTTTAACTTAATTGAATTATTTTTTTTCTCAATTTTCGCAAGAGGATGATGATGATGAAGTGCCTTTGAACATTAAATTGCGTAATATTTTGAGTCTGTGTGTGTGTTGAATAAATTTTATCTCCTCGCAATACATTTTATGTAATAATGATTTTCTATCTTTTTTGTAACGAGTGAATGATGAACAAGAACAGAAGCATGATGTAATGAGAGTTCTTCATATTGTTTAGGTAAAAATGTTAAGTATGTGAAAATTTTCTTTTCACGATTGGAGATTAATCTCAAGCGCATCGATTATTCCATTAAAATGTCGTCGTGATGAAATTTTTGCATAAAAATTCCATCGAATTGATTTTAGTTTCTTTCTGCGTGCACTAAACAGATGGTCGAGTTTTTTTCATATAAATTAAGACAATAGCAATATAAAAATAAATTGAAAATGACATTTTGATGGCTACCTGTCCGGTGAACACCGGGAGCGACGCAGACTCCCATAAATATTTTATCTCATTTATCAAACATGCACGAATGTATCATTAAACTACAAAATGAGACTCTCGAGGCATGCCAATAATTATTTTTTCGAAGACTCAACTTGCAAATTAATTCATTAACTTAAATACCATCGACTGATTAATCGCGTGAAAATCAAAGGCTCCAATAAAAGAGGATGGACGTAAAATTTAATTAAAAAGCTTGACGGTAAATTAAATTGTAATTTTAACCTACCAAATTTTTCACTTTCATGGGTAACGGTTTATTTTCATGCAAAATCTTTTATACCTCATGCCCTGCCTCATGCAAACCTTATCAAACGATAATTTTTATGTTAATAAAAATATTTGTCTTCTCCTTCCTTCTTCCACGCATCTTTAATCCGATAATTTTATGGGAATTTTATTATGCGATTTTCGGTCAATCCACTCCGTACACATTCATGTTGGGAGTTGAGTTGAAAGGTGATATTTACATCATAATAAATGGAGATAGTAAAATCTTGAACTTCATAAATGTCACATTCGCAGTATAATAAAAAAGATAAAGTATCAAAATATCTCGCATGTATTGTTGCAGTATTAACTGTAATAAATAATTCGTTGTCATGTTTCCTCTTCGACATTCTTCGCCTTTCTCCGTGAATATACAATTTTATAATAATAACGCGTCAATTATTCGCGAGTTTGCTGAAATAATAAATGCTTAAGGTTTGCTAGTTTACACAGTATTGCAGTTGTAGTCGCAAGAAAGCGAGAGTTCAACTTTTAAAATTTATGTCAGTGGAGCTACATATATGCAACTCGCATATCAAACAGATTAATGTAAATTGAGACTTTACTTAGTAAGTACACGATACTGCTGTGATTCTGGTGTGAAATAATAAAATAAATTAAATTAGGTTTCTTCCAACAAAATTATGCAAAATCATTACCATGATCATTGTCAGATAGATTGAAATCGGAAGTAATAGAAAGAATAATAGTGAAAAATTAAGTTGGTATAATTTGAATTCAAACTGTGCAAATTTAATACTTTATTTTATTGAAGAATAGGAGATGATGGCTCTATATCAAGCAAGTAATAAATGAATGCGAAAAAAAGTTGGAGATGGCAAATATTCAAAGGAGAGTACTGGAAAATGCAAATTCATAGCAATTTAAATTCACTTAGGAGATTGAGAATGATAAAAATGCTGGATAAAGGGTGTGTTTGCTGTTTTTAGTTTGCTTCGGTTGTTTTTCGATGTTAATTTGTAACTTTATTTTATTGAAGAATAATAGGATGTATTTTTCAAAAGTATTAAAAAAAATTAAATTAAATTTCAAATTGCGATTAAACATTTTTCTCCAAAATTAGTACAAATTTGTTCTATTTTATTTCAATTGCAAAAATTCGGGACACATAAGGCTAAATCCGGGACACGGGACAATTCGTAAAAATCCGGGACTGTCCCGGCAAATTAGTAGCAGACGGCAGACCTATCATAATCGAATTTAGATTATTATTATTATTATTATTATTATTATTCTGCCAATTCAACTTCGACGAGGAACATAACTCGTAAGTAATAACATGAAAAATCAAGAATTTCATCTCATATATTTTTTGCTCCCTTAGATTGACAATGTATTCATGCCAGCGCCTTCTATTCTGCCAACTGATTCACTTTAAGCAGTTTTGCGGCTCCAATACACAGTACGTTGCTCCCATTCCGTCACGGCTCGGTTCGTGATATGGATGTCGACAGTACATTGTTTGTGTGTGTCCAGACTCAGTCGGTTTTCTACCGGTCTGAGTGAACGGACGTATCCGTGGTCTGACGGGTAATAATCAGAATGAATTGATTTGTTTTGTTTACCTCCTCCGCCTTAAAGCCCTCCATCAGCACTCCATGCGCAATTAGATTTGATGAAAAACTATGAGGGTAATTTCTCGTTTTCAATCACTTCATCATCGAAACGAATGAGAGTGATTGAAAGGTGAAGTGGAAAATGGAAAAGTTTTGAAGTTTACAATTTAAAATGAAACTTCAAAATGAAACGATTGTGTAAACAGTTGAGAAATAAAAATATTTCCAAATAAAAAAATCATTTTAAAAATTAATTACGGTAATTTTCAGAAGCATATATTAAATTTTAAGGAAATTTAAAATTTAATAAAATTTGATGTGACATTTTACAACCACCACCTCCAAAAATAAACTTTTATGTGTAAAAATGTGAATAGGCCTCAAACATGCTTGAAATTTGATATTAAAGCACGAAAGTATGTGACAAGAATGTATATTGACGGCGTTATTTGATACATACACAACAGCATACTTGCTTTAAACCCTCGTGTAGAATTGAGAACGTCATTTTTGTTAAAAAAAGCTTCCCTTACATGACTTTTACATACACGATACACTCACAGCCAGCACTACGAAAATGTTATGAGAAGTTTGGTATTGACGCCAATCATAAGAAGAAACAAGGCATGTCAGATGAAATTTGGCATAGATGATACCGAACGTTCTCAGGTACCAAATTAACCGCATTTAAAAAACAACTTGAAATCATACTCTTTTGGCCATTTTTAGGCTAACAAAAATATATAACTGTGCTTAACACATTTTACAGTTTTTTGAAAATTAATTTTTAAATTTTTTGAATTTTGATTAAAATTTATTTGACTTAATTGAAAATATGTTTGATGGAATATAATAAAACTTATTAGAACGAATTAAAATAATTAACGAGGCTTGTATGCACATACCTCCAAAATTTAAAAACTTGAATAAGAAATGCGATGAATAAGAGCTGAAATATTTGAAAGATTGAACAAAAATAAATTGCTCTCTCAAGAATTTTTAACAGGAAAGAACTAAGAAGTTTGGCCAATGACCCCTTTTAAAAGATTTTATAAATTTTGATGAGACATATGAATGAGTCAGTGTGGAATTTATAACCCGTCAGAACATTAACAAGGTAATTTTTTTTACAAAATGAATTGTGTTGCAAAAAATCGAGATCAGACTTTCATTGACTAAAATTTGAGGCTTGTGTTCGTATTTACAACTGTACGTTGAATACTTAATAGAAAATCAATAAAATTTTATTTTATCTTCTATATAAATGTCATTCAGACATTCATTTGAATTAATGGTGAGCGGTGAAGGTTTTCAATGCATATTGGACAAGGCAAATAGTTAACAGTTTTAGATGTCAACAACAACAAGTGTTGTTATTCTTTCAATATTTCCGCCGCTCTTCAAATGTGCTGGAAGATTTTACTCAAAGACCACATTTTTAAACTTTTCATGCTGCTGCGTTTAGACAGTTGACATAAAATTCTTAAAAGTCTCATCTGTTTTTTAACTCATATCCACTCAATAAGTGATGAGATAGTCGAGTCCCTTTAAAAGGCAATGAGAAAAAAGGTTGAGTAAACAATAAAATTAAAGGCCTGTGAGGACAAGATAAAGCTTCAGGAATTACAATTTTTTTTTGTCGCAATGGGTTAAAAAAAGCCACATAATTTTTGACAAATAACCTGAAGCTTCATAAATATACTTCACTACTGATAAAATTCTTAGTTTAAAAAGCTTATAAGCTCGAATGGCTAACACTTCAGTGCAATATAAAAAGTTTTTGCCGCCTATAATGATGTTGTCCCTTAATTTTCTACAAAGTAAAATTATTAATTTTTTAACACAAACTTTTTTTTGCTTCATAAAAAATTTATGATGTGATGTTGTTCACATAGCTGCTGTCGCTGTCATTCGGAAGATGAGGGGAAAAAGTTTTTGCGCTAGGATGTGACAGGGATGATGATGATGTGTTTCATCAACGCGAATGCTTTAATAAAGAGATTTTTTGACAAATATTTACAAATTTTCCTTCTCACGAACTTTAAGAATCTCATTTTCGTAAGAAAAAAATTATTATTTGTGTAGATTTAAAAAATGTTTCAAAACCCACACGTGGGTGTTGCCGCGTAACCCACTTGTAACAGATCAGTGTTTGAAAATCAAGTGCATAAAAAATGAGTTTAAGTCAATCCGGACACTTTGGCTGTCCGTAACAGTCCTGTTCGACCATTCCTCAAAAATCGTCTATGTCATTAGATTCCTGGTCCAATTACGAGTTCAACGATACCCATGAAGTCATAGTTCTGAAAAATGGACATTTTGGCTGTCAGTGGCACTACTGGCCGTCCATGATGGACATTCATCAAAAATCATCAATGCCATTCGATTCCTGGTCCAATTACGAGTTCAACGAGATACCTGAAGCCATAGTTCTGAAAAATGGACATTTTGGCTGTCCGTGGCACTGCTGGCCGGCCATTATGGACATTCCTCAAAAATCATCTATATTAATCGATTCCTGGTCCAATCACGAGTTCAACGATACCCATGAAGCCATAGTTCTGAAAAATGGACATTTTGGCTGTCTGTGGCACGACCATAGGTCATGACTCGAAAAATCATGTATGTCAATCGATTCCTGGTCAAGTTACGAATCAATGCCAATCGATTTCTGGTCCAATCACGAGTTCAACGATACCCATGAAGCCATATAAGAGAAAATTTGTATGAAAAATGGACGTTATGGCCGTCCGTGGCACGACCTATGGTCACTGCCCAAAAAATAGTCAGTGCCTGCACATATAGACCCTAAGAGCTACCATCTGGCGAAAACTAGAAGTCTCTAGCTGGTCCAGGGACCGAGATTTCGCTTGTGCAGACGGACGGACGGACGGACGGACGGACGGAATCACGAGCATATAAGCGTTACACCACTTTGTGGGTTACGCTAAAAATATTCCATTAAAATTAAAAATGTTTATAAGATGAAGGAAATTATAAAGAAAATCCTAAAATTAATTAAAGCATCCATAAATCGGCTTAACTTTATCCCTCAATTATCATCACATTTTTTCATCTCGTAGTTTTTTCTTCTAATTGAAAAATACGGCAAATATAAATTTGTCAAAATTATCATAAAATTAAGTCAACTAATCCTTTCGTCACCTGACGATCTGTCATTGTCTATCATTAATTGCTTCGACATTTTAAATCGTGATCTCCATCTTACTTATCATATCATATTTAAAACTCACAACCACTTAACTTACTTTCATACACCATATTTTCCAATATATAAAAGTGTTAAGAAAATTTTGCAAAGGATAAATTTGCAAATATTTTTCATTTGCACCATTCAACTTCAGCTGCTCCGTAATTTGTTTCATACATCCTTCATGTGTATGTGTTTTTTGCAAGAAGGAGAGAAAATTCATGCCATTAAAATTTATTGTCAAAGATTTTGAGCCATAAAATTTATTGTCGTTATCGGATTGAATTTAAAGAGAGAAATTTATTTGTTTTCCAAAAATAATGGCACTGTGATAGATCTTTCATGGAGCACTAAACTTGAGAGTTTCTGTATAATATGGAAATATACTTCTTCAATGTGTGGCAAAACTTCTTTCTTTTTTTTGATAATTTGGCATAAAATTTAAAAAGTTGTTACCTTAGTTGAGTAAAGTTATAGCAAACAAGATAAGATTAGTAGCTGATTTTTATTCAACGAAAAAACTCGCTCAAAAATAAATAAAGTTCATTGAACTGAGATTTTTTGTACGTCTCATCCAAATATTTTCATGCTCTTCGATATTTCGTTCTTAAAATAATATTCAAATTAGCCTTTTCTGCATAATCATGAAGAATCATTTAGCAAAAATATTTATCTCTCAGACTTTCATTCAGAACAAGTCACAAGTTTTTTTTATTGAACTCGTTTTTGCTTTAAAGAAATTTTAAATTTCAAAATAAGGTCAGAAAAAATTTAAAAGTCAAACGTGAAAATTACGTCATTTTCGATCAACTCCTACAAACTTAACGCTATCAAATGTCATCACGTCTGAGATTTTTTGAACATTCTTGAATATTTTTTTTCCATATAAAATTAAATATTTTATTCTAAACTATTCTAAATCTTTTATACCTATATGATAAATTCTAACTGTTGTTAAAAATCTTGTCGACCTTGACCATCGCGGTAAACAAAAGAGAGAATAGAAAAACTGTTACGAAACAGTTCCCGACTCAAACTTATCTTATTTAAATAAAGCGTAGTGAACGGACTTTTCCGTAGCCTTATGAAAATACCGTAAAATGGCATTCGATGCAGAATTTTAGGAGCGCAAGAAAATTGAACATTTAAATCACATTCAATGAAATATTTTCAATTTTCAAAAAATGTATTGAAAATTGATTTTTATCTATTTCAAGAAATAAATCATGGATAAGTTTTATTAGTTTATTGTGGAATTAATGTTGTAATTCTGTGCTGATAAACTTTACACTACGGCGGAACCTTCTTAAGCTTTTAAAATGGTTCTAATAATAAATTAACTCGCAACGCCGGAAAATGTCCTTGATAGATTTATTTTCTTCTCTCAATGTCAGAGCTCGAGCAGATAAAAAACTCATTTGAATTTTTATTGCAAAGATCTAATTAATCTCTTTAGAGTCCTTTAACAATGTCGGTGACAAATTTTATAAGTCTCGTGCTTCTCTCTCCTAAGTATTCAGAATGAAGTCAAAATCAGTTCATTAATCATTCTCATCTCACTTGTGGTCTCCACAATGACTGGTTTCACGCTGTGTGTATTTTTTTTATATTGACGAATCAATGGGGAAACTTTTACGTCTCAATTATGAATAATAATTGTAAAAATTTGACAATATTTCCGCTTGAAATTTTTTGAACTTCGAAACAATCCAAGTTGATGATAATGACTTGAAACAACGCAATTAATGTTTAAATTTATCGCAAAAGCAGAAGATTAAGTCAAGAGAGAAGATAAGAAGGACGCAATTCAACTTTGAACATTAATTAATCAGACTAATTTGATGAACGAAGTTTACGATGAAAATCTCCTCTTTCCTCAATGTCGCCAATGTCGTCGTTGACCCAAGAAGAATTTCATTAATTTACACAACATTTTTAATGACATTTAAAATCTCAGAAGAAAGATAACTTTTCGCGCTCCATTCTGGCAGTGGTGCAGAATCATGGGAGGATGTATCAGCTTAATGGCTCTTGAACTTTTTCAATATCGATTTGTCGAGCACACACTGTTGGTAACATTTTAACGAAATAAATTTTCGAGGAAAAAGAGTTTGGGTCTATTTTTTGAGATGACTTGTAATATGATTTCATCATCACCATATGTACACATAAAAAAGGACAGAAGTCGAAATGTTTCGAAATAACAATAAAAATCTTTTTCTGATAAAAATCGATCCATTTTTCTAACATAAATCATAAGCATCAACAGACAGAGTTACTGTTATGCAGTCACACATCAATGATTTATACTCAAAGAATCCATTAGTAAATGCACGATTTTCTTATCTGAACGAAACTTTCTGGAATCCTTGATACTGTTTGAAAGGCTTAAATGTTTTAATTCGTTTAAATGTGAGTGGTTTCGGCAAATTTGCATTCACTAGTGACATTTAACTTTCAGTTTTTTTAACTATGAATTTGGTATATTCAGAAATTTCTTTGTTTGTCTTATAACTAAAACTAAATATTTCATGATATTAACCGATATCTAAGCAAACGTATGATACGAAAAGGAGATGATTTATCTTTTAGTGAAAATATAATCAAAGAGGAAATGCATTCAACGGGAGCAGGTGAAGGTTTTTGATTTAAAAGACTATTAAGTTTCTATAAGGACTAATGCATTTACATTTTAACTTTTGCATTTGATACGGTTTACGACTCTGTGAATAAATAAATAAACAGATCCTTAACCAAGCTCAAGTAAGAATTAAATGACAAAGTTTGATGTGTAAGAAATTAGAAATTATGGAAAGAACATTTTAAAATAAAACTGAAAACATTGACTTTTTTCTTCGAGTTTTAATGCAATGGAAAAAAATGAAGGGTTTTCTTGCTTCTAAATTTAATTAATATGGTAATTTCAAATTGTCAAATCCATGCTATCACCTATAAAGCGGATACCCAAGAATTGATCTAATTTTGAATTGTGCCCTAGGTAATCCATCAAGCCCTAAAAACTACATTGAATCTCGTTGCACATGTCAACTTTTCAACATGTTGTAAGGTGGTTTACATAAAATTATGTCAAATAAAAGTTGTAACAAGACGATAAAAAAAATGTTTAAAATTAATTTTGGAGTTGAGACCCTGACATTGTAATTTATATATGTACCTTCTCGATAACATAAACAGCAGCAGCAGTACAAACAAGCTTGTCATAGGTCTACTCTGTCTTATTCTGAAGGTTGCTTTACAATCGTTGACGCTTAGCTGTTACACATGTTCACCCAGTTCTCTTTTTACAACATATATATGTTTGCTCTCTGCTTTCAACTTCTACAGCATAATTTTCTATCCCCTTCATGAATATGACAAGTGCATTCGGAAATGCATGAGGGATTAAAATTCCTCCGACGCGTTAAGTTGAAAAATGAAAATGTGCCAAGTTATGTGTCGTCGTCGTCATCGGGTTGTATTATAGATATGTTTTTTTACAAAATTAAATTAAAAAGCGTTTAAAATGTGCCACAGTTCAAACGAGTTTCATAGAAGAGACGAGGAAAAAATATAGGTTGATAACATGCAACTCTTCATTTTTTCAAAATTCCATCAACCAAAAAATATTATTTAAAATTATGTGTTGATTTAATGAAAGATCGTGCTAGATTAATAGTAATCATCAGCGCACAGATAAACACACGATAGTTGAGTGAGAGGAAATGTCAAAAATAAATTAAGGTGAATTTATAGAGCAATAAAATTAAATAGATTGAATAATTTGTTATGGATTATTTCCATCCTGACCCTTTTATTTCTTGCAATATTCATATCGAATAAATAGCTTAAGGGATGGATAAAATGTAAATCGTTTTTCTAAGGAACATTCCATATTTTCTCGACTTAACCTTAGCAATATCCAGATTATGGACACTTAATTAATTAAAAACTTTTATTATTCCCAAGAATAATCTGGATTACTGATTTTGGAGCCTTACTCAATTTAAAATTAAAAGTTGACAAAGAATTAAGGTTAAAGTGTGGTTTCATTAATATTAAACAAGAAGCAAGTTAGTAAAATTATTTTTGACAGTTTAAAATAAACGAATTAATTAAAAAAAGATTTTTACGTGGGTCACTCGTAAGTTGAAGTTTTCCAGTTCACGAAAAGTGTTTTCACAAATTTGAGGAGATTTTTTTACAAATAAATTTTTTTTAAAGAAAATAGTAAAATTATGAACTTTTTTCTTTTCATCCTTTAAATAGTTGTCTGATGCTCAAACCCGCCCGCGCAATATTAAATTATTTTAGATAATATCAATGACATTTTAAATATCAATAAAAAACGCTCTCGAACTAAATCGTCTTAACGCACAAATCCATCTCAACAGTCAACACTACTAACAAGTTTTGTATTTTTTTAATTAAAGCCAAATAAATTAAAATACTTTACAACATGTCCATTAATCAGATCAGAATTATTTCAATGAATTATTATCCTCAATAACGGAAAGAATTATAAAAAAAGAGTCCGAGGAATTATTGTGAATATCAATTTCATGAGATCGAGAGATTTGGCTACCAAAGGACCTTGCGATGGGGTTAAGCAATTAAATCTCTATACCACGATTTCTTTTTTACGCATTCTTCGCTCGAGTCAGTTAGCAAAAAAGCTGTATGTTGTTATTTCAAGTCCCCCCCGCATCCAGTTCGATAATGTTTTTAATAAATTTAAAATCCTCCCAAAATAATAACAACATGAAATCGAGAGTTTGTGGCATTTTGGAAAATGAGAATTTAAACCGAAATGCGGCAGCCAGGGCGAGAATCATCGATGACATTTTATTATGATTAACTTATCGAAAAATTTCACGCTCTCTCACATGTGAGCTCAAAATTTACTCATGAAAAATTCTCATGCAAGGTAAAAAGTGATTATAAGGCATGAACTTATCTCTCATGCTGCTCTTCAATTTTTATCGTATGTGCGCTCGCAAACGACATTAATTAAAATCCACTTGAAGCGCTTATTTTATGGATGTACAGAAAATTTTAATTTTTGAAGTTCAAGCGAAATAAAACTGTCGAGCTATACACTTGGCATTTAATATTAAATTTCATTTTCTCTTGAGGCTTTCAAAATATTTTCCCGAGAAGGAAATGAATTTTTCTAATCTAAAAATATTGAGGCAATTTTCGAAGAAAAGTATCAAATTTTATGTATCAAGATTTTTGCTATGTCTGCAGTATATCGACCATAAACAACGTTTCTTTCGAACACACACTTCAACCTCTCTTAAGAGAGCCTTTCAACGAGTCTTTTCATGACCATGCCATTTGCACTTGCGTTACCATAAATTTCTCACACCATTCCATGCCCTAGCTACTCTTAATCTTTTGAGAGCGTTTATACTGAACAGTTATTGTTTTTCCTCTTGCGGCAATATCCTTAAGAAAAAAGTCAATCAGCAAAGTGTATGAGAAGAAGTGTGAATGAAGTAGTAAAAACATGTTATTGACAAAGCAAATCGATGAGGATCGTCGTCGTTGTCCATACAAATCCTTTGATTTATTTTTATTGTCATTGTCGAAGAGAAATAAAAGCATGAAAAATTTATCGCACATACAGCTAAAAATTTATGTAATGCGTAAAGAAAATTCTTGAGTGGGGGTGTGTGGATAAATGAGCTTTAATGGCTTTAAATTCAAAAAATAAACATTTAAAAAAAGTTTAAAACTGGTTTTAAGAAATAATTCACATTTACTATGTGAAAAGTTTGCGAAAAATATTTCCCACTTTTTGTTTTCATTCTGCAAAAGGCTATGACATAAAAATGGTCATCGATATTTTTTTTGAAGCTCTTGTTCTCATAAATAATCCCATTATTGAGATTTGAGCTACACTCGTGCTTCTAATGCTTATTTTCTGCCTCATTTCTTAGATCAGCACTTAAGTAAATTCTTTTCGATTTTCTTTTATGGCTCATCACGCTCTCTTTCAGGATTTCGAAGAAAGTAAAAAGACAATCTGTGATAAATTTGCAGCTCAATCCATTTTCGTAGGAGCGTTTATGTATTAAGCATTTTTTTATCGTTAAAAACACTATATATTAGTTAACAATGCGAAGTCGTGATTAATGAAAAAATGTGTCATTTTTTCTTCACTCTACTGCCACAAATTTCAATTCTTTTATATTTTTGCACACATCAAAATCTGATTAATATTCTGCACGAATAACAGTAGCACAATTTTTACCAATTAGCTACTGTTGCACTTAATGGAGTGGCTCTTAATATTTTTGTCATCAGACTTTAATAAGCTAGCCGTTTATAGAGAGAGATAGACGTGACAGCTGTAAATTGTAAATGATACACAATAAATTTTCATCCGACAACAGAAGAGAAGAGCCAATTTATCGCAATTTAAAAAAAGTAAATCTGGCTCAGGTTAATGTCTTTGGATATTATTATTATTGTGCGAGTTGACCTTTTGCGATGCTTAATTTACGAGGAATAAGCGTTTTCACTCTCTTAATTTAGTAGTCTTGCTTCGATACTTTATATGTTTATTGCTAATGCCAAAGCATTATCACCGTCCGTTAAAATATTTAAATCCACGCCTTTTAATTAGTTTTCTTTTTCACTCAAGACACTTGTCATGCATACCAATTAATACTGAAAACATTTATTTTTTAACGCAGAATGAAAGTAATTGAATTCTCTTTCAATAACTCATCGAAGTTTTTTTGTACTTCAATAAGGTCTCAGAAGTTTTTTAAAAAACGTGTAAAGTATTTCTATCGCCTTCACAATTTTAATTTACTTCACATATACGCAATAAAAAGTGCTCACACGCATCTTAGCTTTTAACGTTACATTCTTGAAATAAATACTTTGACAAATTGCGGCCTTTAAATTCCTATTTTGTCACTTTTAATTTATTTCTCAACACATCAAGTCATTTGAAATCTTTGAACCAATTTATCTAAAAACTCACCCGAATTGATTAAATTTTTTCCTAAAGTTCATTAGTTGATTGATTTTTTATATTGATATCCACAATAAAAATCACAATTTTTTTCTTCTCAACAGTAAGACTTTTTAAGATCTTTCCACTTTTTTATCACACGAAATGAGAAAGAGCGAAGAAAAATTCTTTGCTAACGTCCGATTGCAAGCTAGTGAGCGACACAACTGATCGATCCACAATGAAGTGAGAATTAAAAATCCAAAATAAAACTCACGAAAAAAGTTTCGTGCTGACATGAAGATCATCAAATGTGGTTTGTCGTACGTAAACGTGTGAGCTTTTTCCGTATGCATTTGAGAATATTCTCAAAGAAAACTTTAAAGCTTCCTTAGATTACAAAAAGCTTTTTTCAAAAAATAATTCGTTAAATGTGCTACTTTAATAAACGTACATCGTGGCATGAAACGAACTTTAAAATTTATTAAGTGGTTGAGCAATTAAAATTTAAAAAGATTCTCTCTAACCCTTGAAGTAGATGCTGCATATGCGATTTTATAATTTTTGAGAGTGCTGTGCGGCATTAAAATTAAACGCTTCACTTAGTAATTTGGATGCAGTACTCAACATATATTTCGCATCTCTACTCGGAGTGGGTATATATGAAGTTATGAAGGACTCTCTATTTAATGAACATGAACTGTGCGCACTTACACTGGTTTGTGATATGTATTTTCAACGTATGCAAGGAATTCAGAGCACCATTCACACATAGAGTTTTACTGATCAGCTGTTCAAAAAAATTGTATTCAGCTATCAGCACAAAAAACATTTTAAGGGGTTTATAAATTGGGTAATTTTGAATTTTCAAGTGAAATTTATCCAAAAAATTTATAACTCCTGGATTAAAGTTTAAAAAAATTTAAACTGTTTAAAAATTATATTTTTTTTAATTCATAAAATAAGTGCCACCTTTCCCACCCCCTTCTAAGACATTTGACTGCCAAGGTTCTTTCATTAAGTTCTAAGCAGTAAACCGCTTAGAAGGATTTTTTAAATAATTCGAATTTCGTGAACATTAAAACTATTAAAACCAAAATGCAGTTTCAACCAAAGGTAAGTAAACCTTTATTCCTAAAATGTTCAAGAACTTAAAATCATTGCGAAATTATTAGAAAATAATTTAAAAAACTATTCGCTTATCAGCTCCTCTCAAAATTTGCTAACCTTTCGACCAATTGACCGAATTTATTTTAGAATTTTCCTGAGCTTAAAAATGATAATGTTTTACGTGCAGCTCGTGGCGAGGCAGTTGATCGAGTACCGGTTTGGGTTATGAGACAAGCCGGTCGCTATTTGCCAGAATTTCAAGCAGTTCGTGCCAAAAATGACTTCTTTAAGGTTTGCCGCACACCTGAGTTGGCAGTTGAAGTCACCATGCAACCGCTCCGAAGATTTGACCTTGATGCTTCAATCATCTTTTCGGATATTCTCGTTATACCTCAAGCTCTCGGCATGACTGTTGAAATGCATCCGGGTAAAGGACCGGTTTTCCCAGAACCTCTCGAGGGTCCACAAGACATGTCACGACTCAATTCTGAGGGTGCCATTGATCGATTGAAATATGTTGGCGAAGCTATTACACTTATGCGACACACTGTTGAAGGAAAAGTACCACTTTTGGGATTCTCAGGTGCTCCATACACTCTCATGGGCTACATGATTGAGGGAGGCGGCAGCAAGACAATGGACAAAACTAAAAATTGGCTGACAAATCACACAGAAGAATCTCGAAATTTATTGAAGCTGTTAACGAAAGTGACAATTGATTATCTTGAAATGCAAGTCAAAGCTGGAGCTCAAATGTTGCAAGTTTTTGAATCGAGTGCCGATTATATTTCGAGGGAGCAATTTATTGAATTTTCACTTCCATATTTGAAGGAAATTCGTGTAAAACTTCATGAGAAGCTCAACAAGCAAGACATTCCTCTCGTTCCAATGGTTGTTTTTGCTAAAGGTGCTATGCATTCACTCGCTGAGATGGCAGAATTGGGTTATGATGTTCTTGGACTTGATTGGTCAGTTGATCCTGAAGAGGCGCGAAGAATTGTTGGACCAAATGTGACGTTACAGGGAAATTTAGATCCTCAAGATTTGTACAAGAGTCAAGAGGAATTGAAGGAACTAACCAAGACAATGGTACGAAAATTTGGCAAGCATCGTTACATCGCCAATCTTGGTCATGGAATAACTCCACAAACACCCATCGAGAGCATGACAACTTTCGTGGAAACCGTACATTCCGCTTTTGACGATTAAAAAGTTTTAAAAAATATTTTTTTTGTACAAAAGCTCAATTGAGCATTTTATTGAACAATAAAATTATCATGAACAAATTTTTTTTCTCAAAGTTTTTCCATGAGTGTTTCATCGAAATGCAGTGACGAATAGACAACAATCCATACGACCAGAAAAGATGCAAAGTTCGTCACAAATCCTTCTTTGATTATTTCCCAAATACCACCATGCTCTTCATCATCAATATTGAATGCACTACAGTAAAGATACACATAGCCTGAGCTGGCAATTCCAAATGCTATTATTCCAATAAATCCTGTCAAAGGAATAACTCCCCAGATAAGGCCTAAAAACAAACCGACAATTTGTCGAGACCAATAGATGAAATCCAGAAAAATTTCCGTGTCTAAAAATTAAATCAAATTTTAGTGACCTAAATTTTTCAAAGACAATTTTTTTATTATTCTCACCTGGCCAAATTGTCGATTTATTTAAACCCATTTTCATGAGTGACGAGAATCCCACAGTCAGAGGTTTTGATTTATCAATCAAACTGCTTCCTTTATTAGCCATTTTACTTATCTTTTAAAATAAATTAAATTATCAAATGTCTTTTTTATTCAGCAGTAAAGGCGCACTCACAATTGAGTATTTTTGCTATTGAGTTTTTATGTCCACTTGACTGTTTGAGAGAAAAGAAAATTTTGAGTAAAGTTGATTAGTTCCTGGAATTTAGAGCTTTTAATTTATTTTTAGGTATTTTAAATATTAAAGTGACTAAAGTGTTTAACTAAATACAATTTTTTTTAAAAATGCGTCAGCATCTCCATGGAAGTACCAAAATTTCTATTTACAATCTGAAATTTGTGCTCAAAAATATTTGGTAATGGACGACACACGAAATTTTAGAAGTTCTTATTACGAGAAAGTTGGCTGCAGGTCTGTCGAGGAGAAAAAAAGCTTGGAAATTTTATTAAAAGAAAATCCTGTCACATTAGGAAAGCTCTTTCAATTTTTGAAATTATTTTCTGTAAGCAAAATTTTTATTTTTCATGAATTTGATTTTAAATGTTTTGTTAAAGGTGCCATCGATTCACCGAAGCCTTCTTTATAATTTAACTCTCGACGTATACCCAATTTATTTGGAGTCAAAAGATTTTGTGATTCAACAGAAGAAAGAAACTTACAATGATCTCAATCATGCTCTTCAAATTATGAGATACATTGATGATAAGACACCAAGAGCTCGAGTATTTTATGCAATGTACTTGCTACAAACTAATCAGCTTGGAAGTGCTGCAATTATTTATGTGAGAGCTTTTAAGATCATTTTTATAATTTATAAAGGCTATAAAATTATTTTAGCAAGAAGCAACTTTTGTTTTAATCGCAGAAGTAATCGTCGAAAGTTTGGAAGTCGATGTTGAGGAGTCTTATTTCATAGCTAAAAGTTTTTATAAAAAAAGCGAAGAAATTCTTTCAGAGGTAGCAGCTCTAAAGGAGCTCACGTTTCTCTGTCTCGAAAAGGAGGACGAAGATCTTTATAAGTGAGTTTTTTTATAAAAATTTAAAATATTTTTTCTCTAATGAATGAAAATTGTTTAAGGCATTTGAAGAAAAAAGAAATTCTCGATAAACTTCCATTTGAGAAATGGTACCCATCAATTTTTGCATCAATACTCAACAAATTGGCTTTGATTAAAATCTTTGATAAAGTTGCCTCCGGTTCAATCAACATTGTAGTTTTCCTTTTTATTGTAATTTGCTCATACTCAAAGTACAATCTAAAAATGAGAACTCTTGACCTGGAAGGTGCTGTAAAAGTGATTGAAACCTATGCAGCAGATGACGATGGAGAAAAGTCTGATGTTTGTGTGAACAAGACAATTGATTTATGGCAAAAGTATTGTATGAAGAAATAATTTATTTGTTTTAATAAAATTCAATTTTTATTTTGCGCAAGTTACCTATATATAATTTTTTTAAATCATATGTTTTTGTATAATTTTTGCTGTTAATGTAAATGAGTTTTTTATAGGACATCATTAAAGCATTATTATTTTTAAAAACATTAGCATTTTGTTAAATGTAAAAGCTATAGAGAAATATTTCGAGTCGTCATTTTGTTAGTTTAAACGCTTAAACATAAATATGGAGTTGATGATAAAAATGCTTGCACATCTAAACATGAAAAATTCTTATTCGAAGCATTAAATTTTTGGCGAAAAACTAAAAATTGTTGATGATTATTTTTTTTGTATAATATCACAGTAATTTCTCTTCTATGTTTTCTCTATTGATAATTTTTTCCCATACAAAAAGTACAATGTGCACTCATATGAAAACTTAATTATTTTCTACGGAACTATCGTGTGTAAAGTTTGAATCGAGACTAGCACAGTCAGAGTCATCTTGTTGACTCTCATTCCAACTGGCAGCTTCCTTCAGTTGATTCAACATATTGAGTAGAGGATCTTCCTTATTTGAACTTGTCGCTTCACTCTCCTCAAGGCCAACATCCTGAGCGGTTAAAGTTCGAAACTTAGGAACAGTCGAAGGTGTAACTTGCCAAGGATATGTCTCTCGAATGTACAAACATGGATCGGTCCATGCATTTCCTCTTCTTCCATAGAGTTGAATTCCCTCTTTGATGGCATCGATCATGTATGGAGCGAGATTTTCATTCCACAAGTCAACAAACCACTTTTGTGATTCACCAATGTCGAGCGGACATTCAAGGAAGAGATTTGGTCCAATTGTTACGTCACTAGAGCTGTGTGACTCTAAAAATGAATTGATATGTTGAACGACGGTGGGAATCCAGCGTAAAATTTTTTCCATTTGCCCCTGCGTGTTTCCGGTCTTGAGTTCTAACTCAAAAAGTCTTCGCTTTAGGAAGCGTCCGAGAAATCCTTTAACAGGTTCCATGTGATTTGCCGTTAAAACCTAAAAGAATTAAATATAAATTAATTAATTTTAATATTTTCCTAAAAGTTACCCATCGGAAATTGTGATGAAGTTGTAAATTTGAAGTATTACAAGTGGCTTGACTCATCGTACAAATAATGTATGGAAGTTTTTTTGCTGAACCTGCACTCAACAAACACGAAAAAACATCGCCCAATTCCGAGGCATGATGCAAATTATCGAGTATTATAACGGCTGGTAGCTCTTCAATTAGCCCATTTATTGATGCCTGTTCAGCAATATGACTAAGGTATTGTTGAAGCTCCTTCGTTGATTTATGATCAACACTAAAATAAAAATTTTATATAAAACTATAAAAAAGAAGATTGAACATAAATCTTACTAAAATGTTGCAATGGACTCAGCGGGACTTGATCGATTGGACTTGGCAACGAGAAATTCTCCGAGTTTTCTAGCCAAGTGGCTTTTTCCGGTTCCCCTTGGACCACACAAAATGAGTCGACGATGTTCGGTGAGCAAATTTATGTATCGATGAACAATCGAACGTGGAATGAGAGTTTCAAATGCGAGGCTGCCGACACCTTGCAAGCAAATGTACAGTGAGCTAACGTTGCCAACAATATAGCCACATGGAAGAAGTTCTGGAAATCCCATTTCAGGACCACGTTTCGCTTCACCCAAATGATATGACGTTATGCTATCGGTATTGAGACCCAAATTCGTTCCCGGATCAATACGACTTAGATAATCTTTAAATGTTTTCCGCACAATATAATCGAGATTTTGCCATGTCGTTTTGCCCGAGATGTAAGTGAAGGCAATGATGATTTTCGAGTTATTCGGATCATTTTCGTCATCACGTGATGTGTTGAATTTTAAGTTTTCAACACCGTTTGTTTGAAGTCCGTCATCATCACTAAAGCGTTCGATTACTTCTTCCATATATTTTGAAAATGATTCAAATTGACCGAGAAAGACGGCTATTGAAATTTTTTTACCATCAACCGTGTCAGCAATTTCATCAACGGCAGCTGTGAGAATTTCATTCGATAGAGAAATTCTCTCGAGAGTTGGTGACGATAACTGATCAATTAAATTGGGTGACAATGGTGCTGGTCCTGGAGTTGGAATCTCTTCTTCTTCCTCCTCAGTCTCATCCAAGTTATCGGGAAGATCTAATGGTGGTCTCGAATGTCCCGAGTCTGTGGCAAAACTATATCGTCTAGAATCACCTCCAGAACATGGACTCGCTGGACATCCAATTGAGTTCTCGGACCCCGCTAAAGAGCGATTCGTCACAATCTTTTGTAAACGCTCATTGTTCTGCTTCAACACTATCATCTCTTGTCGCATGACTTTCACAGTCTCTTTGAGTGTTTCCATCTGTGACGCTTGCGTAAGCGCTTCCAATCGAATGTCTGTGAGTACCATATCTTTCTCTCTCAATTGCTTCTTCAACTCTTCCACAATTGGATGATTTTCAACTTCTATTGAATCAAACGGTCGTGCTGCGTAAAAAATATCACGTTAATAGTAAATTGACAAATTTCAATCTAAAATTTACCATTTTCAATTAGTGTCATTTGTCGATTTTGTTGGTTGTAACCAAATTTAGTGGGAGAAATTGGCGGCTTTGTTGAAAGATCAACATTCGATGGCATTTTTGGTGGCAACTTTTGCGGTGAAGCCGGCAGAGGTGTTGAAGGTTGTAATGAATTTTTTGACTCTGACAAATTTCCATTCATTGTCAAGTGGTGCGCTTGATTGGCTTTAGATATTTTGGCATTTCGTGTAAATGCTTTAGTGAATGAACTGCGGAGCTGTTAGTAAAACGAGAATTTAATAAGTTATTCAAAATTATTCAGATATTCATCCTTACCCATCCTTTTTTCTTCTTCTTATCCTGCATCGAGCAGTTTGAACTTAGTGAATTAATTGAGCAAACAGAATCGGTGCTAAGATGCCTCTGTATTGAGTTACTATTTCCATTGTAGAGGCCAATTTCGTGAGATCCGTTTGTGGACTTTTTCGAGGGGCTTCCTTCGACATTTCCATTCACGTTCACTTTAACACCCATACTTTCAATATGGGCTGATGTTAAACCGGCTTGAATTGATTGCTTTTTCAAAAACTCTATGGTCTGCCTCATTTCTGTGACTTCAGACTCCTGTAAAAGAAAAAAAAAACAAAGTAATGTGTAAGATTAATTTAATAAAAAAAAGTTAAATTCACAACCAGCATGCCAAAAAATCTAAGATGTATTAATGTTTATGAGTTCATTAATCGCAAACCTTTTTCTCTGTAGTTGCTGTCAATAATTGAAGCCGATTTGTCATTGTTGCAAGTGACTTTTCAAATGCATTCACAACATGCGCCTAGAATGAGTTAGAACGAGCATTTTAGGGAGGTTAATTCAGGCTAGTACTAAAATAAAAAACATTTCCATCAATTATCACAACAAAGAACAGCAATAGAACCCAATAAAATTAAATATTTTACTGCGAATAAAAATTTTCAATGTCATCGAATATGATTTGAAGCACTTCCAAATTAGAATTACGCCCGCTCACATATTTTACATAAGAAGCTTTTAAAAACGGAACGAAAAAGTCACAGTCGTATATTCATGAATGAATGCGTGAGATATTTAAATAAGATTTATTCATTAACAATGAAACAGCAAGGTGCACTGCAAACAAGATGAAAAAGCTTCACCAGCTGATTTTTGTCATTTAAAATTAATTTTCACGCTGGTTCAATTTCTTTTGCGTTGCCGCTGCAAATATTCAAAATTCAATTTTTTTTGCATAAATAAAAACTCGAATGAGATTTTTTCCTGTTGCCAATTTGGCGACTTGATAAATTGCCTTTTCATCATTCACAGCTGGAGATGACGAAATTAATTAATTGAAAAAATAAACAAATAAAAGAGGGTTACAATTTGCATCGACGGCGATTTTAAATTAAAATTTAAACATTATTGCTTGAGTTTTATAGTTTATAGTGCATTTAAAGCTTTCGATTTTCCTAGAATTTTTTCTCAACTCCGAGAAGCAATAAAATATGTTCAGGTAATAAATAATAAATTATGAATCACGTTTTCATCATCACCATTATGAGAAAATCTCATTTCCTTTAAAAAGAATAAAAGGAAATTCTTCATTTGGCTGTGTGAAGTAGCATAAGTACCACCAGTAGCTAAAATTAAATCACGATAAAACCACTTCAGTACGGCATGCTCGATTTGACAAGCTGTAGTTTTATTAGATGTATTTTTTAACACGATCTCACTCGCTGGTGGCTCACTGGAGTTCTCAATCAACTGTGAAATCAGACTCCAAGACATTGTTTATTGGATTTCACATTGCCCGCTATGATACGTTTCTCATGGTGCAATATGCGGAGGTAAGAAATATGGTTAAGTTGAAGTGACATCGATTGATTTTTCCAATTTCAATTGCAATTTAGCCCGCGAGAGATGCAATCGAAATGCAATTGAATTCTCTCCTATTTCATAATTTTCATGCACATGTGTATGCCATATAGCAAGCAGGCGAGAGCAGTTGGCGGATCAAACGAAAAATTGTTGAATACCCACACAGCAACGGCTGCAGTCGGTATATGATGAATTATGAATTAATTCAAATTGAATTTTTTTAATTGAATTAAAGTCCGCTCGCAAACAATGAATTGCTATTTAACACCTTGACCTAAGACATTCTTTGAAGAAATTTAATACCAACAAAAAATGTCGAACATGTTTTACAAATTAATAATGTTGTCAAAATGATCGGATAATTAATGAACAATTTAAATTGTGGTTACAGTAAATAAAAAGGTAGTAAGTAAAAAAGTACAAAAGTAAAAAAATTTAAAAATTTAAATGTAAATGCCCTAATTTCCATAAATACGAGAAGGAGGATATTATTCTAAAATCCAGTTTGTTTTTATTGTCTTTAAAGTGTTTATATACGAGAAAAAAATGACACAATGATTTTATTAAATTCAAAAAGGAAATAATCCAGAAAAATTCAGCGTAAATATTTATTTACGCTTATTATAATTATATTAGGTGAACGGCTTTATCGAGCTAATAATCTCACAAAATATGTGCGCTCAGTTAATGTTCAAATCTTCCCAATTGTTGCACATCGAGATGACACAAGTTGATTGCGATAATTTTTACTTTAATGTTCTCTGTCAGTTGCACTAGTTTATTTTGTCTCTCTTACACATATTCAGAGATGTTGTTAAGATTAAAAAAGAAACTGAATGAAGATATCGAATGAACATTGATCCTTTTGCTTTGATATCGGCTAATAGATTTGCATAGTTAATTGCGATCCGTTAGTATCTCTTTTCTTCTTCTGCAAAACATTCTTTCTCAAAAAAACATCGATGATGGTACAATATGGTTTGAACCACTATGGAATTGCATTTGAAAGACAGCATGAGATCAAATTCGATTCAATGTAGAGGAGAAATCTGATACGTTGCCCTCCCATCATAAAATAAAAAGGTCTATTGCAGTGTGTATCTGACTACCGTTACTATGTTCACTCTCCTTTAAAAATATAAATAAAATTTCAATCATGCTGCTTCGTTAAAATTGCGAGACAGGGAAAATAATATTATGAGATTTGATGCGGGCAATTTCAAGACTTTTTTTATTTTCTCTACATCGCCAGGCTAATGAATTTTTATCTCCCCGTTTCTCAGAACTACTTTTCTTGATTTATAATTTATAATTTCTTTCTTTAGGGTTTTAAGCAACAATTAAAAATTAATACAATATTTTAATTTTCACAAAAAAAAAATTTAATTTTTTAAGACCGTAAATGATTTATGATTTCCGGATGCAGTGATTTTTTTCTCTAAAATTTCTTGCGACAAAACGCTTAATGAGTTCATGATAAAATTATTTCGTAGCATAAAAAAGCTCTTTGTTAGCACTTTTTCAATTACACATAAGGAATGTTGATTGCAGTGGAAATTCCTTTCTCACAGGAATTTATTTGAGTCGGCATTGTTTGTTGATTAATGCTCATGTAAAAGTCGTAGGAATAAGTGTACAAAACTGCATTGCCGATAATAAATGCTGATAAAATAATCGCTTCTCACATGACATCTAACTCTATGGGTGGATAATTACTAGTTTCATGTATTTTATGACTTAAACGTCGTAATTGTTAATTATGCATGCAACTACAAAATGACCTGCATTCATTGCTTTTATTTTCTTCTCTTTCTTCATAGCAATAACAATTAATGGCTAATTAATAGCTTTTAAATCACCTCTTGAAGTGTCTTTCCATCAATGCCTCATGTCATGTTGAGCAATAAACTGATTAAATTTATGATAGATCATATCGCGTTCGAATGCCACTGCAATTCGCGAATAATTGAAATCATTCAACTTTACAAATAATTCAATGGGCTGTCATGTGTTTACTGATTTTATGACACTTTTCTGAGCTTATCGTGGGCAAAGCCACATTTAGTTGTCTAATTTTTCTTTTCCTCTATTTCTCAATCTGAATCTCTTTTTTGCTCATGTGCATAATTTTACCATTTTCTTCTCAACGAAATTGAGAAATGAAGCACGCGTTCGTGTTAGGTCTGTCGCTTCGAATTTTGAATTATTTATGCAAAAAGCGCCAATTAAAGTTTAAAAAACATTTTTTATATTTCGCATCACAATGTCGGTATTTGTGTACATATAAATGTCAAGTCAGACGAAAAAATTTATGACTTACATATTTTTTGGCTTATCTTAGAGTTCCACATAAAGACTAGAGTGTGAGTAGTTTTGATAATTTTTTGACTTAAAGGAAACTAAATTTATTAAAATTCGATTAAGAGCATAATTTAAAATGTATCAATTGTATTCTAATTGAGCCCTGCAAATGCAAATATGCGGGAAACGCCACATATGCTACGCCAAAGAATAATTACGAACAATTTAACCAAACAATTGTAGGCCCATAAATTATTAATATTTAAAGAATTTTCGTTGCTCAATTGCATGCATGCATGACGACAATGTGAGTGGGCAAGACAATCTGAATGAATTTTAAACTTCCCAGTAGGAAATTTTCTCGAGAGTTTATCATAAAATAAATACATGCTTTTTTTAACAGCATACAGATTAGCCCTGAAGGTTTTATTTAGTTAACATATATGGTCAGTCTAATAAATATATGCATCTAGTCAGCCTATGTAAGGAGAACATTTTAATCTGCATTTTTCATGTGACTAATGAATCTGAGATGCAATGTTTATTTATATTTTACTTATTCGACAACTCTTTCAACAATTTCTTCATACTTATGGTATAATCGAAAATGGAGATGAGAAAGAAACAATTTCCGAGGGCAAATAATAAAGACATTAAGAAGAATTGCAAACATTTTTTTCGTTAAATCTCTAATGAACTAATAAAAGTATCGTTTACAAATAAAATGTCTAAATCAATGATGACACTGCTTGGTATTTGAGAGTTTAGCGGCATGTCTCTGACTCGAATGACTTCGATAAACTATGTAGGAAATATATATCAAAGTTATAACTTGTTCGAGTTTGTGCGGTGCGCATTACAACTCTAGAAAACTTGCTCCATTATCGAAAATCAATGAAAAATTACTCTCTACGCGAGATCTCAATTAACGTTAATTAAATTTATTACCATTTCGCGTATTAAATGGAATTTGCGACACTTTTCTAGATCTCTCAAGATCATCATATGAGGTAGGCATACAATATTTTGTCAGAGCATGACAACAAAATAATCCCGACGCTTGTTATAAACATTAGCCAAACAGCGAGTGTGTTGTATTAACAAGGCAAAGAGAAATTTTCTAGAGTTGAAAGTAACTAACTAACTTGGCTAGTTTTAAATTATGGCCAAGGTTAAGTGACTGTTGCGTGTTTGCAAGTGATTTAAATCACTGCAGTTGGCAATAATTTGAGAAATGACAATAGCCAAACGAGTGTCGATTAAACTGCCTAAGCAAATTGTTTTAAGTGGCGGACTTTCGGTTGCTCTTTTTCGTTTTTTTACGCTGCGCGTGTAGAGTTCAGGCGTATCTTCAATATATTCTTCTTTTTTATTGCTCAAGTTGTTACTTAAGAGTTGAAATATTTATGAAGAAGTCTGCGTCTGAGTGAGAGCAGAAAATTCATAAATTTGTTATCTGAAAATGCCATTGAAATATTTTTTTGAACTTGCAGTAAATCAAGCAAAATGAGAAGAACTGTTCTGATGATATTATATAGGCAGTTCTTCTGAAAGACAGTAATGAAAATTTTTTTTCTTAATTACGTTTGAAAACATGAACTCCGCATATGTTATAATAAAGACCATTCGAAAAGAATTTCTGACATCCTAAAAGCTTTTAAATAAAGAATATTGATGAATTAGAGAGACGAGGATATCTTTTTTAAAATTACTTTGTTAATTGTGAAACTAAAAGTTTCTTCTCTCCAAAGCAGGCGCCTGTCGAACAATGAAAAGTTTTTGTCGATCTAATAATCAAGCATGTGTTTGTGTATATTTGCCAAAATAAACTCTTAACTAATAACGATTATGATGATGTTTCTTTACACTTGGCACATTATAATCAACCAAACAGGAAAGAAAACTTTCAACAAACCTTTATCGATTTTCAATGACATAAGAAAGAGGCTTTGTACTTAATCAATTTTCTAAATGGCTCTGTTTTGATTTTTTACGATTTCTAAATAAAAATTTTATAAGCAAATTCCAAAAGAATCATTGATTTTTTTAAGTGGTAATCTGATATATGAAAACCCGTTTCACACAAAACACTTTACACAAAAATGAAAAAAAAAATCTTTTTCTGAATAACAACATTTGTTACCAGCTCGTATTTTTAAGGGTTCATTGCAACTTCTTAACAAACATCGATTTGACCCGTGACTTTGTTTCTTCAACTACTGCCTTTAAATATGTGCTGTGCATGAAATCAAATGTCTTCAAGCACAAAATTTTTACTTTTGAATCATGGAGAGTGAGAAGAAGAAAGGGCTATAACGACAAACATGTGTGTGAATATATATCGTGCGCACATGAAGGGAATGAAAAAAGAAGAAGAAATATTGATAACATGTGTTTAGCATCCAAACAACAATTTTTTTGGTGTATTTGTATACGTTCTTTTATGCTTTACACTATTTTTTTCCTACGTCGAAAGGTGATAGATATCTCTCAAACGTATTACTTTGGTGGATTAAAAACTCAATGACTAGACATCAAGAGTCTTTTATTTGTTCTTTGTGTATTTGTTTATCGGTTTAGTAATTTTTTTGGAACATCATCGTTTTTGAAAACTTCAAGAAGCAACATCAACTTCGAGTGTTTTAACCTTCTTCTTTCAGACTTACATTTTTTCTAACAAAATTTTGAAAAAAAATATTAAAAATGTTTTGATGATATATTTTTTGACTGAATGACATTCTTGAAAATGTTAAGTGAATGACAGTAAGTAAACTGGTTGTGAATTTTGAGAAAACAAAAAAAAATAAATATATTAACCTGCATTGGAGGGCAACTTTGGCGATATTCTTTTTTGCATGCAATCTCCCACCACGGAATCGCTGGTTTTGTTCTGAGCGTTGTTTGTGAGCCAATTTTACTGTCAAGTACGGGATCCCAACAAACGTGACTCTCATTCAACGAAGATGTGGACTTTGTGTTTGCAGCTGAGACACGAAGTTTTTCTTTGGGATGCGCGAGAGTAGCAAAACGTCGTCGTGTATACAAATTCGAGGTGGAAGCAGAAGGCACACCAAGTGGCTTTGTTGTCATTGTTAAGGTACTAATTGATGGCTTCTCGAAGCTACTACCATCGCTACTTATGCACTCTTGACTATTGGCCATTAGAATCTCATTATGTTTTCTGTTAATATAATTGCTGCCATTATTGTTTTCACCATTCATGTAATTGGTGCAATTGTGAACATGGCTAAATGATTTTCGATAATTTAAATTAGAAATTTTTGTTGGTGGCGCTCGACGGTAACTATTATCGATTAGCATTAAATTATCTTCGCTCGTCAATAATGCTGCAAGTTCACCATTTTCATTCCGCCGATATGCAGGTGAATAGGTCGATGATGAGTTTGATGAGCAATTATCGATGCTATCAGCTGACGGTGAAGTCGAACGGTTATTATTGTTGTTGTTATGAAACGATCGTCCATATTTTGAGGGACTATCTGGTCGAGCATAAAACGGAAATTGTTGGTATTGCCTGTTCGCAGCTGCATCGATGCCGACGCCATTTGATTTTATATTAATATTCCGCATTGCATTGAGTTGATTAATGTATTGGGGTGACTTAAGCGGAGTCATGAGTAAGTCATGTGGCAAATACTCACTTGACTGCTTCAAGTCTCGCGTCGACAAAGAATTTGTTTCTAATATTGTCGTCGGCGAATGATGATTGACGCCATTCTCTCTGGGCTTAAACGTTTTAAATGTTTGAAACGTTCGTCGCTTATTATCACCAAAATAATCCATTTGACAGTTCTTCTCATCGCCATTCTTTGCCAAGAAAACATCACCATCTGTCTCAATGTCATTTATTACGCCTTCATCCACTTCAACTGAATCATAAATATTATTCTTTCGATTATCATAAAGATTTTCCACTCTCGGTTTTATCGCACTCATGTCGATCATTTCAAAATGTTGAGTCTCATTTTTTGTATACTTTTTAGAAGCTCGACTTTTACTCCGACGAATTGTCGCATATCCCTCAGGAATTTGAGACTTTACCAGAGCCATATTTTTTTTAAATTTACGCTCTCACGTGATTTTTTAATGAACTGTAAATGAATCATATATTGACTATTCCAGAAATGATATTGAAATTGCTGTCGGCGACCCACACACAAAAAAATACAATTTTTTAGATAAGATAATGCTCGCGATTCCAAAATGTCTGTTGTTATAAAAGAATTTTTTTAACCAGCGAGTGATTAGTGTGAAAAGAATAAAAAACGCTATTAAACGCGTAATTTGCTGTTATCAGCATCGAGTCAAGGAAAAATAAATAAATCGAGTATCGCACACATGTGTTGAATTGAAATAAATTGTATTTTTGTATAAAGACGCAAACGAGATGTTGAGAGAGCTCATAAAGTTCAGTTAAATAACAGCTTGCTCCAGATCACAAAGTGACGTTCAGAATTAAATAAACAATGTCAATTTTAAACTTTTAAAATTTTACAATTGCCTTCCCATGAATTATTAATAACAATAAACATGAGAAGAATATTATTCTTCTTTGGAATTCATTTTTAAACACGCATCTGATGCTTTTGTGCGGTGCTGTCTTTTTAATAAATTTATGAAAGATTAACGCTTCTTTTCCCAGAAATTATTTCTCAAACTGTTTCTTATCAATACACATAAAGTAATTAAAAATTATTAAAATAGATTCGAAATAATTTCAACTATTTTAAATAATTCCATGACAATTAATTTATTGATCTGCACATTTTGCACTTATAATTGACTACATGTGTGAGAAGCACAGCATGCAAAAATTATTCACCATAATTTCTTTAATAACACTGTGCTCGAAAAAAATGAAGAAGAATTTTATGCATATGCTGTTGGTCATAAATTTTTGACATCTAAACGTCGAATTACGATGAAAAATTAACTTGAGACTTGCTTTATGGAAATTAGGTATATTTTTTCCTCGTTGTTTGGCATTTTGTCGCCATCCACAAGCTCATCAAAGAAAATATTCAAAAAAACAGGTTTGAAGTCAGTCGTAACATGAATGAAGGCTGATTAAGTATCAAACCGGAGCTGCTTGCTTGAGTAAGGTGCATTATTAAGTATCATCTGCTTGTCAGAATTTGCTCTCGTGAGAGATTCAATCGGTTGATAGTTATTACTAGTATCTTTTTTATTGTTGAATAGATCAAAGCAATAGCCAGGATAGCAAAAATGCACACATCAATAATCATTAGCCTTGTAATTTTAATTCATTAAGTCAAGGCTGTTGCTTAATCGATTTTAATTATACTCCCAGGGAGCATGAAAGTTTAATTGATTATTTTTTATTCTCTGTTTTTCCTTATATTAGTTGTGCAAATATATGAAAAAGTAACAAAAAAGAGCAACGACAGAAACTTATCAACATATGTGGTAAATTTAAACATTTGAACACGTAAACACAAAAGCTATTGACGTTGTTTTTTCGTGTTGTTCATGTCATTGTTGTGAATTTTGAGTAATACAATTTTTACGCGTAAATGATTATATCGACGAAAAATGACACTTTACGAGTGACTGGGCTCTTTAAGAACGCAAATGTGCATATTTTTCTAGGTATATATACAGCTTAAAGGTTAAAAAGCAGGCAACTTTTGAATGCAAAAGTTTTTTGAGCATAACAAAAAATGCAAATTTTTTGATTTTATTAGAAGAATGTCCTATCATTGGATTGAAAGAAGTTTTTGAAAAAAATCCTTTTTTTACTAAAGTCCATAAACTGATTTAGTTTTACGGTTATTGCCATATCATAATTTATTTTTCCACTTCTCTGTTAAAGCTATAAGTCACCCAAACATCTCTCAACAAATAACAAAGCAAAGATATTTTAAGTATCTTAATGCCTTTTTATGGTCGTGTTCCAATCATAATGCTCTATGGATTTTGTTTTACAATGTAACTTAGTATATGACACAAAAAGGCATGAACTGGTAATAAAAAACAGATTGAAATGAAATTAATTGTAAAAAATCACTCGATCTATCAGGCAGCGGGTGCGATGCGTGGTCGAGTGAAAAATTTGCATTCATAATATTTACAGAACGAACCATGCTCGCCAGTATTAATTCGCATAACTTAATGACATAACGCGCGAGTCTAAAGAAAATTTGATTGACATGACTGCAGCTTTGCAACTTGATTAAATTGTGAGCTCCATTGAGAGTTGCTAAGCGTTAAATTAAATCATCAATTGTTGCTGCTGATTTTTCAAGCATCGCTTAGCGAGTGAATGACAGAAATTGCTCTTGATATACTTTTTTGTTTCATTTTGCATTTGAGGTTATTTTTTCTGCATTTTATTTTTATATCCACAAACATTTTTGCATCTCATGTTTAAATCATGAGTGCAAAGCGAGACATATAAACATAATTAGAGAAATGATGATGAAGTACAAACTTAATGAAAGCGGAAAAAATGCAAAATTTCTTCATTTCTAAAAAAGAATATTTTTGAGAACATTTGGAATAAATTAGTCGCGCTACACATTTATGTTGTGAGTTAACTCTTAGTGACGATCACTCTGAATACCTTACTGCTACTAAAATATCCATTTTAGACGTTGAGCGTAACAGCAATATTTGATGTTTGGGTTGACGATGCAAAGAAGAAGAAGAATAATGAGAGAGTGAATTTTTTTGGCAACCAGATGTTTTCTAAGCACACTCACCAGCATGTGTGTATTAAAAGAAATAGATATTCGAAAGCATGATCACAATCATAAACCGGGATGAAAAGAAAGTAAACAACTGCCAAATAAAAGTTTTCGTAGGGCCATCAAATAAACCCAAATAAGGAGAAATATTTTGCAAGGGTGTTGCGCAAAAAAATTAGATCGAATGAAAATATGAATTGCTTCAGCCATTTATTCTCGAATGTATTTTTAACACTGAGCAAAACAAAACAAAAGTGTTTACTTTGCAAATTGAAATAAACTTATTCTCCCCTCATTAAGTTCAAAATGTGCATTATTGTTTGCAAAAAAACGACTTTCGTCCTCATCCGATTCAAGTTCTCATGGAAGAGTGTCGTGTGAAGGTAGAAATGGAAACCATGTGGCATAATAGCTCTGTTTTGCATTTTAGATTTTGTAAGCATTTCTCATTGCTTCGCCTTTTCAACATATTATTAAAGTACAAGTCGCGAGTCATCAGATTTCAATAAAAGACTCTCATTTTGAGTGTTATAGTATGCTGCACAAATAACGTGCATTCATCATCGACAGAATTTCAATACTATTTCTTAGGAACAGACAAATTTCATTGTGCCATCGAGGAAATGCACTTCATTAATCACAATTTTGTTCTTATTCTTTTGCATTCATTATATTTTTTTAATAATAATGAAGTAGAAAAAAAGAATATAATGATTATTTATTTATTTTTGGTCGGCTTCATTTAATTTATTTTCACTCACTCACTTCAACATAATTTTTAAAAGCCTAAGACAGCACCAAAAAAATAACTCTTTTCCTGGCTCAATTAATTTTTATTTTTTCATCTTTTTTATGCTCGGTATAAAACCATAAACATTTTTATTTATTTTATATTTTTTGCTTTGAAATTCTAATTGATAAACAATTAAGATAAGAGAAACACGATCGAGATATCAAACGCATCCGAAGGTTTTAAAATAAATTTCATAAAAATAACCGAAAAATTAAGAAACACGACCGTTGCTTGTTGATTATACCGTTTCTCAAACTACACTGATCGAGTCAGTAAAAATTTAAAGACTCTTTTTTCCTTCTCACTCTCTTTCTCTCTTTTGTACATAAAACTTCGGCAAATGTGTGTGCTTAAACATAAACTAAACTGCTAGCACACAAATGATATTTTATGACACAGGGATGAGCGACTTGAACACATTTAATCAATTTTTATGAGTTTCATGTCGCCAGCGAAATTAGATTTTTTAGGAAATATAATATATGTTAATGTTTAAAATTTATGGACAAATCGTTGTAAAATTTAGATGCATGTTAAAAATCAGCCCTGACTCTCTTCCAATCTTTCTCTCTCTCATGATCAGTTAGCATGTATTTGTGTAAAAATAGTGAATTAAATTACACCAAAGAGAGAAACTTGCGCATATATTTGTGACGTAAACAAAAATAAAAACTAATGTTTGTATGCTCTGACATTCGGAATCGATAAAGTTGTTAAATTTTTCCTCGAGATGCACATTAAAATCGAGAGTGATAGTTTTATTGGCAATTATGTTTGGATGTATAAATTTAGAAAAAATTGAAGGCTGAAAATTTTCAATTAGGCAAATGAATATGGGATTAAAAAAATTAAAATCTTTATTAAAGGGTGTTCTCAGCACAGCAAAGACAATTTTTCAATTTGGCTTAGTCTGTTCGAGGGTTTGTTAAAATAACAAACAAAACGAAGCTCTGGAAGAAAGAAAAGAGCAAAAAAATCATCTGATTTCCATAAAATTCAAGAGAAAGACAAAAAGCGAGAAAGATGAAGATAAAGTTGGACATGGCATCACTGCATGAAGCAATGAAAGAAGAACAAATGATGAAAATAATTCTTAACATAGATATTTTCAATATGCTGAAGTATTTCTCAGGTGTTGAACTTTTTTCCTCGTTTCTTCTTCTTTTTTATTTTTCAATGGAAGAGACGAATTGTTTAAAAGAAACGACCTCGTCAGCAGGTAATTTTTTCACTGTTTCTACTATTTTCTCTACTTCGTCCTTTGAATTCAATGTCGTTGTCCAATTGACTCACAGAAAATTAAAATTTTAACAAAATACTGAGATCGCTATCAATATTCTCTCGATTAATTGTCTGGAAGGCAACTAATTTTCTGTTTTAACATTTTTTAAAAGTGCCTTTTGACTCAATAAGAAGAGTAAATAAAAGATCAAACTGATAATTTATTTTCATTTTATGTGAAAGGATGAAAGAAGAGAAAAACGAAGGCATGACGAGAAGAATTTTCCCAGTGCTACCTTTAAGAAGCTAAATTATAATTTAATATTAAATATTTTATGACCCCAACATAATGGAATTAATTTGATAAACATCAGTGACGTTTTATTTTCGTGTTATTTGGGCTTGCAACCAGATCTAATTTCAAAGTTTTTTTCTCCCTCGGGAAGGATCAATAAATGATATTCCAAATTTTTAAAAATTAGCTTGTATTCTACCAGAAATTTTTAAATGCATACGCGCATTCTAATGTTATTCGATGACATATTCGAAAATGATTTACGTGCGAGGAATTACTGAATAGATTTTTGAAAGAATTTAAAAATCCTTAAAACGCACTCAATTTTTTATTCGTTTTAACCAATTTGCTTGTCACATGATACGATTAAGAATTATTGGCAAATTAACCTCAAATGACTAATTGCATGTCGACTTGACATTTATTGCATGTTCGCTGAAAACTTTAAATCATCAAATCTTTTTAAAAACCATTTATAGAAGTGTCGCTCGAACAACTTTAACGTCCACACTGTTAAAAATACTAATGATGTCGAAAGAACTTTATTATTTCAAGATGTACCCTCTTAGATTAATGTCATCGACAGCTTAATGCCACTTAATAATTTTTACCCTCTTTTTATTTTTAATCCTCGCCAAGCACGAACGAGTGAAAATATTTGCTTTTCAGATTGCAAAAAAAATTTAATCATCTATTGCTGTTAACGATTGTGACATTTCTTTGTTAGTTTACTCATGTAAATTATGATTGATAGTGTGAAAGTACTCACGTTTGTGGATAGTTGACTCGATAGGCTCATGACTTGCTCACGTGCCTCAGTCAATTCTCGCTTGAGACGTCTCACTTCATTCACTTGACGTTGTTCTTCCGTGCATGATCCATACATTGATGAACCACCCGACATTAATGATATTTGACTTCCATGGGCTGATAATAAATTTTTAAAGAAAGATAATTAAAAAAAAGGGTAAACTAATCTCAAATTTTACCCTCATCATTTTTCTTGTTGGCATGATAAACGAATCTATGAGGCGAATTAGAGTGTGTAGGTGATATGAGACCCGTTAAATTGCGTGGTGTTGGCGATGTGGGCTGACTGCTCCATGCTGCCGCTATGCCTCCATTGACGGGTAGGCAATAGTATGGTTCAGTTTCAATTTCAGTTGCCGTCATGCGGCTCAACATTGATGGATATGTTTTTTCAGACTTTGTGGATCTGTGTGAAAAAGAGAAAGAGAATAGAAGCGATGAATAATATGGCAATAATTCACTGTTCTAAAATGCGTGAGCATAATAAAGATTAAGGCAAGGTATGAGTGTTGTTTTTAGAGCTCACAATTTTGATTATTTCAATATTTTCATACCTTGCTAAGTGTTTGAAAAATCTACAAGCATTTTAAAGGGAAAAAATTAGCCGAGTAATATAAAGAGCATGCAATTTAAGGATAGTGAAAATAATCAAAAGTAATAGCAGATTATTTTATAGAAGCTACGCAATTTTTTTTGTAAATCAATTTTGAAGGTTGCAATTTTTGATGGCGTGCAAATTGAAGTCCTGATTGATATATATGTGTGTAGGGAGGAATCGGAATCGATTGTTGAAGTTTATTATAAAATTATGTTGTTATACCTTGGATATGTCCGGATGCCTTGTAGATAGCTATTACATGAAATCAATTTTTCAAATCACACTCAAATCAAAAAAATTAAATATAAAAATATCACAATCGTGTCACTCAAGTACCTTATACTGTTGCTTCTATTGAGTTTATTGGCTGGCAATTGACCTGAGTTTCTGTGCTGGAGTAATCGTTGATTTTTCGCAATTATTGACATGCCATCGAGAGACTCGCCACCGTCCGATAATCTACTCAATGTATTACTATGCCTCAGCCACATCGAATATGAACTATATTCTTTTATATCTGAGTATGTATCGGATAAGCTACCGTCATTTATAGTCTTAGACGCTGAACGGTTAGCCATTCTATGAAAATAGTTTTTTTACATAACATACATAAGGAAAGGATAGAAAGAGAGAGAGAAATAAAGATTTTTGTTAGTGACAGAGGTCAGTTATAGGAATCGAGATTAGAGAGGAAAGAGCAAAAAAAACTGATCTAACCTAGCATGAAGAGCATGCATTTCTAAACCGGATTTTGGCAAACTATTTGTTCCCGACGCAAACCTGTCTTTGACTGATTGACTAAGCTGAGCTGCTCCCGATCCGGTCAACGAGTAACTTTTCAATTGCATGGATTCTGAAGAAAAAATTGGTTTAAAGAAAACTTCTTGTATAAAAGTATTTTTTTTACTTTGTTGAAGTTCATTTCCTGAAGTTTGTGTTCCTCCTGACACCTTCAATTTATTTGTTCTTGGCACCGCAGATACAGCTGCTGTTCTCGAGATTTCAGTTGCACTTGTACTTCCATTACTTTTCTTAATGTAACCAAAAGTTTGTGGCACGCCTTTCGCTTTTGACTTCATCTTGGCAGATTTATCTTTGAGATTTTCGCCCATCTAAATAATTATTTATATAGTGAAGTGCACAACTTAAACTCAAAATTTGATCTTTACCCTTTGACTCCAATTTCCTCCAGAGATCAAGTCGATTTCGAGGCTTCCATCATTTTCATTTGTTCTGCATCTTAAAATAGATTCATGAAATAATTAATTCATGTGGTGATTCCGGTTGTAATCAATATTTCCTTCCATATAAATTTCATGCATTATCATCAACGTGCTAGACTAAATGTCACATCCTATGTCTACATAATCTTCCTTTTGCCTTAAAGGCACGCTCTCGCATTGTGCTACATTTTTTATATATTGTTGACTTCTTTTTTCAACAGAGATTGTTGCACAGAAATCGATACAAGGAAGTCACTTGACATGCTTCCAACAATGATCTGATAAAAAAAATTGTTGAGATTTGATATTTTTTCATTTCAAATGGAGTTCAATTTCATTTTAAGCACTCACATTGAAAGACAGTGAAAAAATTTCTAATTAATTTTTTTTGTATCTAAGTGACTTTCCAATGGAACATAGCGGAATCGAAACAAGAAACTAAGAGGAAAGAGAATATGGTGAATTTACCAGTTGAGTTGAAAAGCTTTCAAAGAGATTTTCTTACTGCGAAGAGTAGCAAAATGAAAGTCATACCTCTTTGCATGAATTGTAAATTTTTTATTTAAATTTTACATTCTCGAATGCAAACATTAAAAATCGATTCTTTCAATTTAATATCTCATGCCTAAATGGGTGAAAATTTTGATATTAAAATTTAAGATCATCAATTTTCATGCATTCGAATGCATTCTCTGATAGCAAATCTGTAAATATTTGCTTGAATTTGAGTGAAAAGAGTTTTCGAATAAAATTATGATTTATATGAAAAATGAACTCATAAAGAAATTTATTCACGGCTGGGTGTTAAAATTTGCACTACAATAAAAAATCTCAAAGGATTTTAAGATTACACAAGGATTTGTTTAGATTTTCCTATTATTTTTCAAAGATTAAATAAGGTACTTTTCAATAAATATCAAATTTGAAATTCAAATATTTGAGTCAACAATGAACAATAAGTGGGAATGTCATATTATGAATGCAGGAACAGCAATGAATTTCTGATGACACTCAAGTTGGCTCTCATCAAAATCTGATTTGAATTTGATTATGTCATTTTAATGATAAGCAGATTTTCTATATAAAATCATTCACCAACGAGTGGCTGAGCAAAGATAATTTACATAAAAAAATTCCTTTAGAGTTGATTGGAGAGAAATTGTTCTGAGAAAAAAAGTAACTCAATTTAGAGGAAACCAAATTTTGTTCTTAAGATAGTTTCACTTGAATGACCAACGTATTGTAATCTGGTGGTCTTTAATAAATCATGAGAAAATTTGTTGAATAAATTCGTCTAAAAAACAGTGGTGATAAAAATGGAAGTTTTTAATATTAAAAGCAATAAGGATACGAATCTTCATACATATATTTTCTCAACTCGAGCACATAAATTTTTGTCAATTCAACTTTTCTGCAAAAAACTTTTCTTCTTCTTGAATATAAGCATTAAAATGTGTGTCGACATGCGAAAAAATAAATTTCTCGTTTGAGCAAAGAAATACTCTTCTCCCCCTTTTAGTAAGCCAAAAACTTTTATGTGTATTATTTTGGTAAAAATAGACGGATTATGATGGAAAAGTCCATTTATATCAACTGTTGTTGCCTTAATGCGATTTGAAGAAAAATTCACGCATTAAATTCTTTAAACAGTTTTATTTCTTTTCGCTAAACGCCGATGTATTTTTTACTTTTCCATTTAGTACAAAGTTGTGAAAATAACTTTCAAAATACTTTTACTAAAGAAAAAATATATATACCAAATAATTTATAAGTCATATTGTGACTAAATTTTTTATTGCAAGCAATTTTTATCATTTTACTTTTTTAAGAAAAAATTTAATATTTTTAACGAAACATTTCTTAAAAATATTTTTATAGTTTTTCTTTGAAAGGTTTTTATTTTAAAATAATGTAGAAGAAAAGTAAAAATCGCACACAGTCAAAAATCAAATACTTTTCTCTTTGAATATTTCAGAAAAATTCTGAGGGATTTTATATACATTTAACTTTTCCTTCCTATCACAGGATTCGCATAAAGAAGAAACAATTTTTGTAATTTTTTTCCCAATTTTATAAATTAGACACAGTAAAAAGCATTAAATTGTCAATTGAAAATGAAAAAACCTGTCATTCAATGAAAATTGCTTTCCATGATTAGACGAACATGCATGAAGAAAGTGATTGACATTCAATGAGCGTAAAGAATTTAGGAAAAATCAACCTTGAGATTTTTCTCTTCTTAGAATAGGTTGATTTCATTAAAATGGAATTATGTGCTAAAAGAAAATTTTCCACAGGCACCCTGCATGAAAGATTATCAGATTAAATAAAAATTAGTTCTTAACGTGTACACAAGTATAAAGCACTGCTTGCACAGCAGAATTATTTTATATTTCTTGTGTTTGAACAAAATGTCAGAAATGCTCAGAAAATTCATTCATATGTGTACATTCACGGAAACGTGTCAAGAAAAGATGCTGTATCATGACTTTAGTGACAGCATTTTCAGTTGAATAGATTTTGAAGCTGCAAGCTTTTGAGGTTTGTTTGCTGAAATAAAAAATCTCAATTATGATAGTGATGACGATGATGGCGGGTGTCGACATGTTTTTATGACACTCACGAGCGTGAAAGGACGTTTATTTTAAATTAATTTCAGTCACAAAATCAGAGTTGGACGAGTTTAAAATGAATATTTCCGTGCCCATTGTCGTGGGATGGTGGTTTCATTTTTTTCAAATTTATGTGCTTTGTTTAATTTCCCTCTCTCAATAATTGAGCTTATGAAATGATAATGATTTTTTAATTATCGCATCGCATTCAAATTTGTTCAATGATGATTATTTGCAAGGTTTGACATTATTGAAAAATTATGAATTTATGAGAAAATTAACATTTCCATGCAATAGCATGTATGCAAAACAAAAAGTTTTTTAAAATTTTACTTTTTGCCCGTCACTGGGTTCTGTTAGTTTTTTTCTTACCTTTCTTCGGTGATTGTTGTTGGAAGCTGAGGTCGATTGCGGAAAATGCTAATGAAATTTGGATTCAATACTCCTCCCGCACCCGCACCTTCGGACAAGTATCCATTTTCAACATCAGTATAACGAATTGGATTTTTACGTAATGCGTCGCCATCACTACAATAGCCCTGATTGTGATGCTCATCATAAAAGCCATTTACTAAATTCTGACCACCTCTCGCTCCACGCGTCGGTAGAGTTGTAACATGTTGTTGCTGTTGATTATTGTAGCCTCCTCGCATTATTGAACGCAATGGAACTGATGCCTGCTGTGTGGACTGTGTCGCCTTCTGTTGCTCTTCGCAGAACATCGTCTGATTATTTCCAATTGTAGTCGCAGCTCCATTAAGCTTCGATGGGATAGTATTGAATTTATGTCCGTTCGTTAGTAACGCATCATTAAAATGATCCACTTTTCGATTTGGAATGGGATTTCGGTTTTGTTGTTGTTGCAGTGAGGGCGATATGTTTGAATGATAAAATTCCGATCCTGATTCAGATGCGCTTGGACGATAAATAACACTCGATTCACTCGAGTTCGAGTGATTGTTAGTCGATGCCGAATGAACACTGTCGCTCATTGACTGCGAGGATGCATGATTTTGTCCATTTTGGGCCCGTAATTGATTGTGTAAGGGACTCATGTTGATCGGATTAACAATTTGAGTTCTCTGCTCACCGCTATTGAGTGACATGCTACTGCTACTTTTATGATGATTATCAATTATCGTTTTATCCATTTTCATCCTGTCGGTGAAATTTTCTTCTGTTTTAATTTGTGCTTTCGTTTGACCTTTAATTGCTGCCATTGGTTTTGGTATACTCGTTAAGGGTTGGATGATAATCTTAGTTTGAGGCTGTTGTAGGCTAGTAGTGGTTTTCATATCAGTTCGAATTTCAACCTTACGATAAGCTTGTTGTTGTTGCTGTTGTTTAAGAAGAAATTGTTGTTGTTGTTGCATTTGAGAAATTTGCTGTGGCTGAAATTTAACGTTTAACATTTTTTGTTGCTGCTGTAATTTGGTTACAGGCTGTTCCACACTAATTTCCATATTTTTCTTTTTATCACTTTTTGACTGTGATTTCATTTCCAAAGCTGTGGGAGCAGGTGCGTCTTTCCCATTCTTAGCGACAGTATTTGAAGCTATTTTTGAGCTTTTTGAAGACAATGCTTTATTTGTGCCATTCCCTATTTCATTTTTCTTATTCTTCGACGGCATTGCAATGGCAGAAGTGTTTGGGTCATTATTCAAACTCAAGCTTGAACCACTTGAAAATCCACTGGAAGAACTTGTTCTTTTCGAAGACTTCGACCTGTCTTTGTCTTTGTTAAAGAGTTTCAATTTATCAAGCATTGATTGCTTGGCTGGCTGTTGTTGAACGACACTTTGAATATTTTCTGCATTCGATGCACTTTCATGTGATTGAATGTTATATGGACCAGGTGAAAGTTTTGAGTTCGATTGGTATCTAAAGAATTTTAAATAATTTATCGACAGTTATTTAAGTTTATTTAATTGTATTGTACCTTATGCCACTGCCTCGATTGCAATCTGGAGGACTATTTGGTCGACTATTTTCAGAAGACGGTGTTCCCGATGGATATCTGATCAGTGTCTGTCCACTTGGCACTGGTATTCTTGGAATTTTATCTGTACTTCGTCTCACCACGGCAATAGTCGATGGCGTTATACCATTGCCCATTTTCTGCGGAACTGGTAATTGTCTAAAAAAGGAAAATTTTAAAATTAGATCTCTCAAAAAGATTCATATCATTTACAGTTTATTTTTGAATCAATTTGAAACAGAGTTCACAATAGCTCTCATAAAAATTTAATGATTCAATTAAAACGTCATTCAATTGTACTCTCTTAAAAATGTGTTCGAAGAAAATTTTTCAATTTCTTTTATGCTCTCCCGTTGTGTCGTTATTGTTTTCATTTCTTCTTCTTAATAAGAATCCACAATTGCCTTTAAATTACTCTCTATAGAGAGATAAAGAAAAACAGCTCTATTGATGGGCTCCTTATGTCATCATCAACACAACGATGATAGCTTTTAGCTTTTGAGAGAGTGTTTGCGTAGGTGTTAAAACTTGATGATGTTGTGAGTAACTTGTATGTCCAGGTGATGCAAACAATCTTTGCAAAATTGGTACTTTAAATACTTTAAATGTTTGCAAAAAAAAATTCTTTCGTAAGAAAACCAATTTTAAAGAAAATGTAAAACGATAAAATAAATAACAATTATTTAAGTTAAAAAAACTATTTTGTGCTTTAGAAATTAACTTAAAAATATCTGAATTTTTTAAATGTTCTCAAAACTTTCATTCCTTGCATTTTACTCTCTCAACCAAACCGGAAAATGCACTGTACTGTATCACACTTTTTGTGGAAGTGCAGAAGAAAAACTTTTTCTAACTTCGTGTCGTTTTAGTTTCTTCTTTCATTTTTCATCTGATGTGCTCCATTCAGATTTGCAGTAATCAACTGATTAAAACTTTTTATGCTTTATCAGCTTTTTATTGGAGCGCTCGAGTCATTACTGAGGAAACAAAGAAATTTTTCATCACAACTTGCAGGAAACATCTTAAATTTTTCTTCAAGGTACGAACAAGAAAAAGTTTTTCAAGCGACGAATAAATTCGTAATTTTTTGCTTCTTCAACAAGTTGAAAGTTTTTTTTCACATTTGAAAATTAGAAAACATAAAATTTTCAAAATATCGCTGCGCATAAGTGCTATTTGAGATTACGGTGACGATGATTTTATTGACTTTTGCATTCAAGCACTATAAATTTAATGCTGAGGCGATCGTAAAATGCATATCCGTAAATCACGACAGAGAATTTATTTGTTTTCTTCTTTTTATTTTTTAAACAGATTATTTTCGGTTTTACATCTGCAGCTCACGCTACTGGAATGAATAATTGATTCCAATTAAAAAAAAATTTAAATTCTTACAAACCGCACGTTAATTTATAAAAATAGTTTTGAGAACTTTTTGCAGTATTTTGGGTATAGGAAGTAGAACGTTCATAAAAATATACACTTGAATTATTTTATTGCAAGTTATGGCTTTTAAATCGGTTTCATATAGCCATAATCTCGGTGTCTAGATTTGAAATAAGCACTTCTACTGTATGCAATCGTCTGTTGTTCCTGTTGTATTCAGAGACATTCATAAGTGCATTTGAGAGAGAATGAAAATTTATGATTTTAGAATATAATATCTTATGCAGCAATACACAACAATCGAGAAGGCAAGAGGATTATTCTATTGAAAGTAAAATTTATGTGTAGAACAAAAATGTTTTAATTTTTTTTAAAATGTGCTTTCAAATTATGCACTTTAACGAAAATTGGATTTGTTTTTTTTAAATCAAAATCAAAATTGGTCTGGACAAAGATTTTTTTGCATCAAATGACCAAGCAATTTCTTTTCTACTCTTTGTATCTCATGTCTACTCAGTATCGCATATGTATGAGTAAAAAGCATAGTGGCATTAATTTCTCCTGAGAATCTGCACTCGATTAAAAATCAACGCGAAACAAAGAAGAAAGATTTTAAATCCTTTAAGAAATTTCCATTGAAATTGAAATTTTTTCATTTGCTTTATTTTACCTTCGGATGCCTGGCGAGCACGGTAAACTTTGACTTTTTCTACCACCACGTTTAGAACTAGACGACGATGAGTGAGCGTTGCCCATTGTCCTTTATCTGTTTTTTTTCACAAAGTGCTTCCAGCAAACTCACACAAGTTATTTATTTTTTCATGTCTCACTAAAACTTTTACTGTATTATTTTTAAACCGTCTTTCGCTTAAGAACTTTACAGAAAAACTAAAAAGTATATATTGAGATAAAAACTTTTCAATTAATGAAAATAAATTAATTTTCCACTGCGTCTCTACGGTTACAGTAAATTATACACAGCGCGGCGTCAGAGTCTAGTAGCAGTGTAATTTGTTTGACTGCGAATGATTTAAAAATATCAATTTAGAGAGCGAGATTCATTTATATTTGTCCCATGTATTCATTTTTTTCTCCATCCAGCTAAACATCATAGCGGATGATTAATCAGAAATACTTCATGAATCTGTGTATGTGTGGAGACTTAACATATGGTGAGGTTTTCTCAATTAAATTTACACAAATATCGCAAGTTAGAATTTTTACAAGGCCTCAGATTTTAGAGTAAATCTTTGTGTCTTTTGTAATTTTACTTTTGATAAAATTGGAGCAGATGAAAAAGTGTGGAGTGAAAATGTCAACTGACATCTGAATGACAGCGTAACGAATAGAAAAGATTAAGTAGAGTCTTAATCTGTCTTAGAAATCTCATCGCAAAGATTTATCGGAGATGAGATTGAATGATGACATAAATCTCTTCCGTTTGCTTTAAGATCTAACATTTTGAGAAAACTCAAGTGTTTAAATTTTTATTTTGAAACACTTTGAATATTTTTAGCATTTTTATGTTTAAAAAGACTCCATAAAAATCATAACTCAGCGGATTTTTTTGATAGCAGCAGGTGAATATTTTATTGATAATAAAATAATATGCACCGCATATTTTTACATTTCCTGCTTTCAAACCACCCTGAAGGAAGATCCTAAATAATTATTATATCATGCATAAATATTTGCGAGCCTGTTTATGTTTTATTATTTTTATTTTATCATCCGCCAAGAACATTTGAAAGCCTTAATTCACGTATGATAAATTTTATGAGGATTTTACAATTTTTTATCATCACATGCCACGAGTGAGAGAAAAATTGTTTATTCAGCAAAAATTATATTATGTGATTCATTCATGAGTGATGTGAAGATTTAAACTCATTTTATTTCATACCAATTCGTAAAGACAGTGTATGCTGACTTAATTTCTCGTTTTTCTTTTATGAATAAATGAGCAAAAATGAAAGACAAGAAAGAATTGTTCAAAATTTTAAAGAATTATTTTTCATTTAAAAAAAGAGGCTTGCAAAATAACATGCGGCAACGTAAATCAAACAGTGAACAATTTCTCAAGCGGGGTATAAAGTGTGAGTTTGTTGAGCATATGGTGTCAAAAACATTTAATTAGAACCAAAGTGAGATGAAATTTATGGCTGCAGCAGCGAACAAATTCTTTTTCAATTCACGAGTGCATTTTAAGATTTTTAATGAGGTCAAAAGTTGAGGCAGAAAAAATTGTGAATGGGTTAATTAGTGGAAAATTGTAGCTCTGAACAGTCTCGCTTTAATTACTTCACCGCCATGAAAAAAGCTTTAGCAAACTTTTTAGCGTAACCCACAAAGTGGTGTAACGCTTATATGCTCGTGATTCCGTCCGTCCGTCCGTCCGTCCGTCCGTCTGTCCGTCCGTCCGTCCGTCTGCACAAGCGAGATCTCGGTCCCTGGACCAGCTAGAGACTTCTAGTTTTCGCCAGATGGTAGCTCTTAGGGTCTATATGTGCAGGCACTGACTATTTTTTGAGTCATGACCTATGGTCGTGCCATGGACGGCCATAACGTCCATTTTTCATACAAATTTTCTCTTATATGGCTTCATGGGTATCGTTGAACTCGTAATTGGACCAGAAATCGATTGGCATTGATTCGTAACTTGACCAGGAATCGATTGACATACATGATTTTTCGAGTCGTGACCTATGGTCGTGCCACAGACAGCCAAAATGTCCATTTTTCAGAACTATGGCTTCATGGGTATCGTTGAACTCGTGATTGGACCAGGAATCGATTGATGTAGATGATTTTTGAGGAATGTCCATCATGGCCGGCCAGCAGTGCCACGGACAGCCAAAATGTCCATTTTTCAGAACTATGGCTTCATGGGTATCGTTGAACTCGTAATTGGACCAGGAATCGAATGGCATTAATGATTTTTGATGAATGTCCATCATGGACGGCCAGTAGTGCCACGGACAGCCATAATGTCCATTTTTCAGAACTATGGCTTCATGGGTATCGTTGAACTCGTGATTGGACCAGGAATCTATTGACATAGATGATTTTTGATAAATGCTAATCAAGGCCGGCCAGTAGTGCCACGGACAGCCAAAATGTCCATTTTTCAGAACTATGACTTCATGGGTATCCTTGAACTCGTAATTGGACCAGGAATCTAATGACATAGACGATTTTTGAGGAATGTTCGAACAGGACTGCCACGGACAGCCAAAGTGTCCGGATTGACTTAAACTCATTTTTTATGCACTTGATTTTAAAACACTGATCTGTTACAAATGGGTTACGCGGCAACACCCACGTGTGGGTTTTGAAACATTTTTTAATCCGTTTTTCACTGATGGCATTCAAGTCTTCTTCTCTTCGCGAAATTAAAAGAAATAATATCTAATTAGAAAATCGCCAGAGATGGTAATAACATTGTAATTGAATAAAAATTACATTACATTACAAAAAATTACGTGTAATTAACTAGTAATTATTTACATTTTCATAAAAAATTCATGTAATTTCCCATCTCTGAAAATTGCTAAAATTCTCTCGCTCTTGCTGTAATGTTAGCATCTTAGATTTAATTTAACTTTAAATAAATGAAAATTTCAACACTTTAGCTTTCTCGTTCTGGCTCATTCTCATTTTGTGGGGTGAGAAAAATATATAATATACAAAAATGTATACATCACTAAATATAAAATCTTTCCAGCTCTTTTCATTTTCATCCAAGACAAGAAGCGGAAAAGAACATTACAGTCGTATTTTAATCATCGCCATTCTATTTATGTTTCAGACACAAATAAAGTTTTGCAAATATTTTTTCCTTTTTTAAGATTGCCTCGAGTGAACTGAACGTGAAATTTTTCTTCGTGACCTTTACGTGTCTTTTTCAGAAGTAAAAGATTTACTTTATTTCTGTCATTTGAAAAATATGCTCGGCTGTTGGAAATGTCAGTTGAAAAATGACGAGGCAAGAATGAAAACAGTCCTAAAAATATTAGAGAACATAATACAGTTAGGACATCATTATCATTTTCAATTTTGTCTTTTTTGTACGTTACACGTTTGTTAGAAAGTTTTCATGTTGAAACTTAGTGTGGAAAAATATCTCATTTTCACTAAAATTCACTTCATGTTTCATCGTGATTTATCGTTTTTCTAGCTTTTTAAATAAATTCACTAACGTGCAGTAGCAAAAGACGAGCGGTGAAAAACTGCAGGGAAGTTTTATGTGCGAAAAGGAGGAAAAAATCATTAAGTAAAAATCGGGTAATGAATTTATCAAATTCCATAAAATATTGCAAGTCATTTTGAACGTTTATTGGAGAACGAGATGCTGATGACATCGAAACGGAATAATAGTACAGCAAGAAGAAGAGTTGTCAGATTGCAAAACCACAGCAAGATTGTTTCATTTAATTAAATTATTTTTTTTTGCCTCAAACCACTTCATCATCAGTTTCTAATTTTGGTACGCATGTAAATTGCAGAACAAGAAAAGTTAGTCACAAAAATTAATTAACCAGAGAGTGAAAAGCTTTCAACAAACTTGAGAATGGTAAAAGTACGTAAAAGGTAAAAGTTCATTTTTGTTATATACTCTTTAAATTTGTTTTTGAACGTTAAAAGTAATTGTTTTTTTAAAGGGAATTAAGTTCTGGTTTATTATGAAGGAAATTAACAAAAATAACCAAAGTTCCTCTCCTTTTGACAACTATTTTAAGTTCAAAGTCCCTTTGCAAGGATACACAAAAATTCCAACTAAAATGGCCTAATTTAATCACTCGAAAAGGAACTTTAATTTGCTCTCTCACTGCAAACAAACCGAAAGTTTTCATTTACAGATGAGTTAACATTTTTAATCCTTTTTTATGTTCCTTGGTGTGTGAGAAATATTTTCTTTGTCGAGAAAGAAATGAAAGTTTTTGCTTAATTATTCATCCCTCCTCGTACAATTATTCACATAAACAGTAAAAACACTGTAAATGCTCTGGCACACACACTCTCTTACTCCTAATTGGCAATTTGTGTCTTATGTAACGACTAAAAAGCTCCCCAAATGATGTTGGATGGGGTTAAATGGTAGGATAATTTTAATTTTTAATTAGTTGCTGACTCCGCAAGTACTCAACACACTCAAGAGATTGCTTGTATGAAGAAAAAAAAGAAAATAATTCCGTAAAATCATATATTTCACTTATCGATGTTCCATTTACGATATAACTCACAAGAGAAGTTCAAAATTTGTGTAATTTTAATATGCATTTTGTCAGCTTTGCTTAATTTTTGATACAACTTTGAATGTTTTAGCACGATCTTAGTGGTTCTGAGGTCCTTTTTCTTACAGGTACGCAAATATCATGTGCACGCCTTGGCTTGAATTGAATTTAATGGTTAATGCAAGTTCGTTGGTACTGTATGCTCTAGATCATATCATATTGGGATGAATTAATGTACCCCACTCTCAGCGATAAAAGTAACATTAGACAAATTTGTATGAAGCATTTATTACATCAGAAAAGATTGTGTTATGCCCTTAAATCATAAATTGTTCTAATTTATCTTTGCAACATAAATTTTTCATCTGAAGTATGAAGTGAACATGAGCTTTCTACTGACAAAAAATAAAAATTATTAACACAAGAATAAATTTAAAGAATTGAAAAAACTGTAATCGCTATGTTTGTATGTTTTAAAATGATTAATTATTAAACAAATAATTAAATTAAGCGTATTTGTGTACAGAGTTTATTTAATGAGTCCATAAAGCAATAAAATGTGGTCGTTAACGGATATGAAAAACAAATTAAACTTTAATAAAAAAAATCCACGAAATTAAAACTAAAAATTAACGCGCGTTGAAATTGGTGCTGACTCGATGACGGCGAATTAGTGACTGAATTTAAATTTCAATGCTTTACTTTAATGTTTTCGTGAAGCATGAAGCTTCCCTAGCAACCCACGCAACGGTTGTTCAACAATGGAAGCTAAATCATTCGTGAGATCAACATTGCAGCATTGAATTTACAAATTTCCTCCTTCTTTAATCTCATGAATCCAAGCAGATATGATTATTTGCACGCATGGCACACAATCTCGTTACATTCCTGGCTTGTATCTTTTAGGCCGATGCCGAAATTCCCTTGAAAGTCAATAATTCATTTTTCTATGTTAATTTTATTACTTTACTTAGACCTTTCACAACGTTTCCATTTTTCATATGACATTTTTGTTCGTTCGTTCGCCAAGTGATTATGAACTTCAGGGATAATAATAAAAAAAAGGGTTAGATGAGGCCTAAAATATGAAAATTAACAAATGGACAAAAGAGCGCTCCAAATTCAGCCGCGATGCTGACTCATGACAAAGTCAAATGATATGAAATGAAGCCCTCATGGTAAGCGTCATTATTTGAAAGGTTAAACATGATCCATTCTGGCAGTATTCTTTTATCGATTTTTCTCAAATTTTTATTGTTAGGATATGAATACTTATGAATGGATAAATTTTTGACATTTTATTCATCTGAATATGAATATTTTTAAACCAAAAAAAATTTAAGTTCGTTGAAAAAAATTGTTATTGAATTGTAATTTATGAAACTTTCCTGAAGTACCTTCTAACACGAAATGGAATCATTGAGCATTTTCGCTAATGCTTAGATTAGTGACTGAATTTAAGACTCGGCATTGTAAAAGTTTTCGATATTAAAAGAGAGATTTGTAACTTTATATATTTCCAAGGTATAGAGAATTCCTTTACATGCCAACAAGTTACTCAAACAGCAACTCCCATTTTTTATGTGAGTAAAATTAGGCCATTGTTGCCATTAAAATTTATTTTCTTTTCAACGAAAGTTCCTTTGCGTTTTGTCCAACTGCCACCCCTTATCAAAAATATATTTAGAAACAACACAAATGAAAATTTTGTGCTGAACATGTGACGCATAAAACACACCGATGATTTAAGCTATATTCAGGTTTTTTAGGGAGACTCTCTTTATAATTTTTTTGAGGAATTTTACAAAAAATTCGGGTTGCATCAGCTTCTAACTTAATGTGCGTTAATAAACCAATTTTAAATGTGTGGGAGTTGAAAATTGAGAAATAAAATATTTTTGGTACATTTGCCGCAAAAATGCTGATTGCATGATCATTAGGACTAAAAAGGTCTCAAATGACTGCGGGTGAGTAAATGTCTATCGATACTTTACTGAAAGGAAGCAATCAAAAATTTTAAGATTACTTTTCCATTAGGAGAACGAGAGTAACAACTGTGCCACTTTGAGAGTGAATTGAGTTTTGTTTATTTAACGAACTGCTTAAGTACTTAGCACACTTTCAATCCATCATAAGAAGTTTCAAAGAACACAATCGATCTTTTAAAATTCGTTTCTCTCAAATGTCATCGGTTTATATAATTTTTCTCTTGTCAAATTTTTACATATAAAATATCAAGAATGAAGAATAAATTGCAAATCTCAGCATCATACAACGAAGACAATTTTTATTGAAATGCAAAGGGTGCGAAAATGAATAAAGATTCTGTCTCGATTGGCAACCATTGTCTAGAGAAAGTAAAAAAAGACCAAGAAAAATTTGTCAATAAAAAAATTTAAGAGAAAACTTTTAAAATAATATAATTTGAATTATTCTTTACCAACACTTTCCGTGTCAGATGTGCTAATAAAATCAAACAGCATCTAACAAAGGTTGCAGTAATTTTTCTGATCAGAAATCAGCCAGCATCCGCGTGGGTTGTTGGAAGTATAACAATAAGAATGTATAAAAACCAGACGGTTTTAAATTGAACTTCATTAAGATGAAGATAAAAATTTAAGTCGCTTTAAAAGAACTTAGAAAATTTCTCTCATGTTAGCTTTCACTGAACGGCTGCAATAACATTAGCAAAATGCTGTTATATTTATGAAGAAATATTTTGTCTGTCAATCTCTAACGCATGCATACACACTCACTCGACAAAATTGTGATTCAATGCTGACCAAATATTTGAACATTTGTGGCTTAACATTTGATTAAAATCACAACGCTACTGCAATATGTGTGTATGTCCATGAATGAGTGCCTTTGTTGGAAATATAAAATTGAGTAATTCGCATGCAACTCCCTCTCACTGCTTTAAAAACAATACATTGCATTTTCAATTGCTGTTGTAAGAGTGCTTGCAGAAAGTCCTTGATTTTATCAACTTTCGTATGCAAGCCAAGTCATGAACTTAAAAGTGTGAGTTTTGCAAATTTATAAACTTCAGGGGATGGAGATTTTTGATATAAATGTTTTATTTTGTTAGAAATATTCATGAATTTTAATTTAATATAAAGTTTGCTGAATATATTTTCTAAACCTTATTTTAATTTCCTGAACACGTTTGTGATTTTTAACCACAATTTATGTGGACTTGCGAATGCTCGATAAGCATCAAATTTAATATTTTCTCGCATATATAGGAGAGATTTGGGCTCTCTTTAATAGCGCACTCAACTCTATCGGCATCAATGGTTTTTGTGTGTATGGGAATAGCCATGGATATTTTAAAATGACTGCGAATGGATTTTTCGAAAACTTCAAACGCACAATGGAAATGTGTTATGTGCAGAATTTTTAAGGGTTTTAAAATATATGAGTGCGATGCTATGGAAATGTGAATAAAAATTATACTCGCAAGAGTAGGAAGTAAAAAGTCACTCAATGACTGCTATTATTATCAACACATGAAAGAGTGATAAAAAACGAATTGTAAAATTTGAAGGGTTGAAATTTCGTAACTTATAATTACTGTTTCATTTTACAAAACCTTCATCGTCAGATTTATGTCTTTGATTGTGATATTTTACAATAAAAATTCCGAGAGTACTTTTACTGCTTTAAAAATTAATTCTTTTGTAATTTTGTTAAAGGTTTACAAGAGAATGGCTGAAAATGACACATCATTCGCCATGCTAATCGATAGTTTCCCCATCAATTCAATTTTTATACACGTGAATGTTCGTGTTCTATCTCGTCTCGTGTACTCATGCATAGTCACTCTATTCTCATTTATCAATGTGATACAAAATTGAGTTTTATGTTTGCATTTTACTGATTGAACATTTATCTTATGCATGCATCATCCCCACAATATGTGTATTTCCCCCTTTTTTTGGTCCTGTCTCAATATTTTCCTTTCCTTGCTTTTGTAAACTTTCCCTTAATCCATATGAATAATAAATTATTTTTTCTACCTACTACGACATGAACTCAAATAGCGAGCTCTTGATATTATAAATTTGCTACTCAAAGTGAGTCATCTATGGGTCAAAAGAATTTATTACGTTGTTAACTTTTATGTGCCATCTGTTGAAATTTAGAAAAAGTTTAAGAGCAAAGATACCCGAATGAAAAGTTGTTACTTTCTTCCAGATGGCGTTTTTAGTTTTTACATAATATTCTACTGAGTAGTTATTTGAGTAGAATACCCATATTTTTAGTAGCAAACTTACCTTTCTCTCATATCGCCTTGTGATGAATTCAAACTCTGAACAGATTGATGATGAATTTGTGCTTGATGAGTTACAATCTGCGATGATTTGGTTGGTGTTTTAAGTTTACTTGCTTGCTTATAGCGACTAAGACTAAAGAAAAGAGATAGAACAGCCTTTAGCCGACCAGCACAAATATCACTCGCTATTATTGACTCCAAGCCACCAATATCGTTCTGCCGTAAAATATTCAAACACGCTTCCACATTATCGAGCTGTAAATTTGAAGGTTAAAGTTAAAGTCATGGAATCATAAACATGGGAATTATAATTTGAATCTATTTTAAAGTGATCACCATCTCATTTCCGCAGAGCATTTTTATGTGAACAGCGAAGAATAATAGCACCGGGAATTAATATGACGAACATTTAATTTTGCACCTTTAGAGTTCTTTTATAAACATTTAACTTCTATTTTTAACATCTCAAATTTTTGATTTAGGGTTTACATAAAACTTTGTAATTTATTCCGAGCAATTAAATTTTTAAGTGTCTATCACTCTGCCTAGTGATTAAAATTTGTCAAATTTTGACACATAACATCATTTAAATTAAATGTCAACGCCTCAATTCGACCATGACCCTGAAGCATTCGTTATTCTTTTGAACAATTTATGTGCAAAATAATTGACACGTTTGCGTTTGGAAAATTAATCATAAAAATCTTTCTCTTCGCTTGAGTCACTAACAAATATTCCAGGAAAACTTCGACGTCATCATTATGCATGCATGCTGCTAAGCAGATATACGCAGGGCGAGTAGGAGTCTCACCTCACTCGACAATAGAGTGAGGAAGAAATGAAATCGAATAATGGATTAATGATATTAATCATACTGTTTTAAAGCTCATATATGATAATGTGATTCTCTTTTTCTCTCCACACAAAGCACTATAGTTGCTTCTGACGGTGGCAACCAAGTGCCAACAATGGAAGAGAAAAATAAGAGTTATGCTTCACGTTTAAACCGAATAACGCTCTGTTGTAACAATAAAATAAATTGCTATGATAACATTTTATGATTTTCTCTCCTTCTCACTTGCATTCTGTCTTAATTTTTTTGGTGGCACGACAAGAGAGAGAGAGAGAGAGAGAGAGAGAGAGAGAGAGAGAATGACTCATTTTATGCGGAGAATAATAAACATCATAATAGTATGCTGATGATGATGATTGAAAAGTCATGTAATTATTACAGAAAAAACTACAATTAACTCTGTCAAAAAAGAACTTAAGTAAAAATTGAAAAGCTTTAAAACGAGCAGAATTTAATCACTGCAATTTTCCGTTGATGAATGTTTTCAGAAGCATTTCAAATTTATTTAAGTCGCAAAAAATACAGAAATATAGGAAAACCTAATATAAAAAATTTTAAAAGAAAAAAATCACAATGTTTTAAAATAAAGAAATATATTAAATGTTGGTTAAATGTGTGGAAATTTTTAAAAGAATGCATTCGCGAAAGAAAACTTCTGTCAAAACGATTAAATAATTTTCATAATTAAACTCTTTGTGAGAAAACATTCAACTAGAAATTTAAAAAATTCTCATGCGATATCTAAAAAAAATTCTCAAATGGTTTCGGGCAAGAAGCGATCGTCAAAATAAAAAAGAAGCTTCCAAAAATTTAATATCTACTCTACAACTTATAAACAGCACACTGGCATCGTCATCGATGTTATTCGCATTTCTAAATGACCTTTGAGGAATTTTATGCGTCTGCCTCATGGCAATTTTTCTTTTGCTCTTTATATTTCTTTATATGGCTATCGATCGGAGCCATGAATTATTGCACACTGCGATGTTTAGTATGCAATTTTAACCTGTTGATCACTCTCTTGAGATGCTTTCATCAATTTTGATTTCATCAGGTATAAAGAAAGATGCAAATTATACTTGCAAGAGTCTCGTTATTAATTTTCTAGACTCTGTCAAATCAATGGCCGTGATTTACATTTGCGTACATTTGCCAAATTCTATTGTCGATTTGTCAAATCTTATTAAAAAATTCAAAATACTCAAATAAGAACGAGATTGCCAAATTAGTTAGGATCATTCCTTTTAAAAATTGTCAAATTTGAATCACTTTTTAAGTTCTTTGAAAAAATTATCAGACATAAAAATTTAATTTCGAATAATAAATCATAACTGATTTAAACTTTAAAACATGAAAAAAATTGCAATTTACTGCGTTAATTATGTGCCTTTGAGCTTAATGCATATTAAAAATAAATTAAAAGCAAAAATGATACTGACATGTTATGAGGATTTTTTAACGTTTTCCAAAAAAGGTTATTCTGTGTCGATACGAATTGCTGCATAATGACTGAGTTGTATTGTCGCTAATTAAATCCTCTCAGATAATTATTATTCTTTCATCACATCATCATCGCCGGCAAAAGTTGCTGTAAATTTAAGCTGCTTGCGCATTTTCAGACGTGATTTAAACTTTGTTCTTTTCTTCCCAGGCAAGTCGAAAAAAAATGTTTAAAAGTCAATTCAGGTTGCTGAGATCGGTTATCACACAATGTTGATTGAAATTGCATTAAATTTTATCGCTTTTCATGTCCAGTCTCTCGGTTTTAAATGGCATTGACACGTAAATTGCCGATGTGCATGTAAATCATCAATGTGAAGAGCAATTATTTGATCATCAATTTGCAACCAAATATAAGAATCCAACAGCAATCCTCAACTGACGTTTTGTCGACCGAATGCTCATTAGCGGTGAATATATTATTTATGAATGGAATTTGCTTGAGAGTAAAACTAGATCACGATGGCATCAAACTCTTGTTATGAAGTAATCAATTCCATTATGATGGGCACCTTACAATTAAAAGTATATATTGACGGTTTTTTTACTGTTAGCATCAGAGTGACAACATTTATGATTCTAATGCTTTGTAAGAAACATATTTTAGATGTTTATCTAAATTTAGTTCTGAATCTCATCAAACGATTGCGAATTTTTACTTTTAATTTCTTTGTTTGAAATTGGAGTCTCTTGTGCCTCCAGTGAAATGAGCAAAAATATCAATTAACGTACATACAATATTGCATATATGCTGAAAGGGAGAACCGATGCGAAATTGAAAGAGAGAAGCAAAAAATTTATCACGCATACTGAATTTCGTGTAGTGAATTATTGGTTTTGCGTAAATTTCAAAATAAATGAAAATTGAAATAAGATATTACTAGTGAAATTTAATCTTTGATTGGAAGATTTTAATTTACACAAATATAACTCAATAGATAGAAATTGTGGAATGTCGCCAATTTATCCATTTTTAAGGCCTCACATGCTGACAAATTGTTTCATATAAAATTAAATTGAATTGCGCTCGAGCTAGTTTTGGCAATAAAATATATGTATGACTTCGAGATGTTTATCTTAAACGAACTCCCACGCTATAATTGAAGTGGTTCCGATTAATTTTTTCTCTTTCTTCTCATGAGTCATTGACATTCAAAAAGCGAAATAAAATTTTTTTCTCACATTCTGTCTAGAGTTGCACACTTTAATTCGTACCTTGCACTATTTTTAGACGTGGATATCCTAACGAGAAGAAATCTCAGGTAAACTTAAATATTTTTTATATGTTTAAGGAATCAAACAGACTTAAAAACAGTAATATTTTGGGTGGATAGCTGATGATGGATTGATTAATAAGAGAATCTCTATTTGTCGGATTTTTTCTCATGACCGGGATTAACTAAATTCCTCTCAAGATTTTTTCTTATCAAGATCAAATTTTCAACTTTTTAAATTCGTTTTAAAATATTCGCCGAGAAATTGATTTTTTACAGGCGTGAATTTTTTTAAAGTCTTATGAGTGAAAATGTATCGAAACTTTTTTTTACCGCGATCGCTATCTTAAACGGTTTACACTGATCGACGATCAAATCAAGACTGAAAAATCTTTCGGTAGATCATGAGAATAAAAGTAAAACTTTCTTTTCGGGAATTTTTAAATTTTAAATTTATTTTCTTTACAATTTTTTCCTCAATTATTCTTTTTAGTGAATTGAAAATTAAACATTCTGATTCCGAGAACTGAGAATTATTCATCATTTTACAAAAAGAAACATATAGAGAGCAAAAAATAATTGAATGTTTTAGGTGCATTGTTTTAACTGAATGTTTTGACTGGAACGAAATCTTGGAAATGCTCTATTCAAGTTTTGCCATTGAGTAATTGAAATTTGAAAACTTAATTATTAGTCAATTGAGTGTAAATTTGAGCACTTCACAATGAGTTCACATGTGAATTATACCATAAATTGAAATATCGACAAATTGTTATCTGAAAGTGATTTACTGCAAATATTCTCAGCACGTTTAATCCAGAGCAAGCATAAATCAAGCGGATAACCACAGAGTGCATATCCGATTAGTTAAAATTCCATGCTGCATTTCTCGAACTAATTGATTTAATGACGTCATTGTAAATTGACTAAATTCCAGCTTTATTGAACGTGCTCTGCTGACTGGTCATTATCGCACACTGAAAGCTGTAAAAAGTTGAACGATGTGAGGAACTTCATTGATTCTTTCTTTTTATCTCTTCCCTTTGCAACTTGCCTGTTCAGTTAGTAAACAAGCTTTCGTGAAGTGATTTTCAACTTTCTATCTCTCTTCCTCTTTCAGCATCTCATGTACAAATTATTAACTTTTGCTCACACGTGCTTAACTAAAACAAAATCTTAACGGTGCTTTACGCACATGAAAGGATTGTGTGATGAAATTTTAAATATTTATGCGTGTAAGCTCTCTTACGGGTGTAAACATTTTACTGTTTTGATTGCTCAATGGGTCATTTTGCAAAAATATAGAAGCAAAAATAAGTATTGTATCAAACGTTTTATAAAAAAAATAATCTATTAATAAAATCTTGAGACCATAACAAAATTTCAAATTCATTTAAATGAGCATAAAAATATATTTTTTTCTATCCATGTAAATTGATCATGTTGAATTAAATCTTGCACACGTTGTCGTGCGAGTTCTCCATCCAATCAAATTTAATTGAATCGAATGCCAGCAATCTGGTGACATCTCCGCGAATTTATTCAACTTAAGTGATGTGTAGGAATTTTATCTCATTATCATCATCGTAATCATTATTGTTTCGCAAACAAATTTGATACGTGAACAAATGTACAAAACTACTAATACAAAATCTGTTGATGTCGCTCAGAAAATAACAAGGCACATTAGGAATACGAAGGAAGATTCCTAGATTTTTGTATCAAAATTTTCAAGACATATTGAATAAACAATAATTGAGTGATGTGTTTATATTAGAGACTGTCGCGTCTTTTATTTAGTTCTCTTTCTTTAGAATTTCTGAGTAGTTACTATTTTAACTGATGAATTGTATCGTCTCCAAATTTTATTGTTCACGAATTGACATTAATTATCCAATTATTAAATTAAACAAATTTTTTCCGCGTTAAGCGAGTCGTAAAACTTTTTCTGTACGAACACATTAAATTTCTGGTTTATGAAGATTAAAGTTTTTATTAAAAAGTGTACTTTTTATGAATTTAACTCGCCAATATTTTCTCGATTGCATGCTTCAACACTCTTTTTCTGCTCTCAAATGCATTTCAGTGCACAATAAAAATGCTTTTAGTACAAACATCAATTTTTATTTTATCCACATTTTTCTCTATAATATTTTCTATGAAAATTTCCGAGTGCGAACGATGAATTAAAAATTTATTAATTGAAATTATTTATGAACTGCTGATATGAGATGTTTTCCAGAAATTTTATATCTTAATTAAGACTTACTGATCCCTCATTATATAAACTTTTTAAACTCACCATTTGCTGTTGTGTCTTTGGTTTCTTAGCCAAATCAGGTACTTTGAAATTCGTGACAGCTTCAATGACTTCAGCCAAGAGTAGTCCATCGCGACAGTCTGACGACAGGTCGATAACGCGTCGCTTTGCTTTGGCACGCTCCAAATAGTAATTTGCCCATTGAGTGTAGATCTGGAAGAGGAGGAAAGGAAAAATAAAATTTATGAATATATTAATTTAATTTTTGGTGCGTGGGGAGAAAGCATGTCAAGCGAGAAAAGTGTCAAAACAATGTAATTGGATATTGTTAGTTATTGGAGGGGTGCCAGAGAAAGTTGGTTAATTCATTCAAATGACCACTCTTGAGTTTTATGTTTCAATCTTCACCTCTGATAAATTTGACACGTCGTCATTTGATCCTTTATTTGTTACACAAGGGCCCAACATTATCACTCAGTTATTTTCTTCTTTGGTACTTTCAAGTAAATCTTTTGAATTTATTTCAAATTTACCCTCAAACACATTTGGATAAAATTTTAGCTACCCTATTTTTTTGTGGAGATTTTATTCTCTTTGTTATATTTTTTTTGCCCTCGAGGCATTCAAATCATCAACAACACAATAAGCATGTACGATTCATTCATGCGAGTAAATTCTTTCTCCACTTCTTTAGTTGCACCACAAAATTTGTGAATGAATTTCTTCCTTTTATAATTTATGAAGAAGTTCAAAAAAGTCAACTGCAAAAACCCTTCAGCGTGTTGCGTGATGGTTGGATATTTATAATATTTTCATATAGAATGAGAAGGATTTTTTATGTCATAAACAATTTTTTTTAAATTTTCCTTGAAAATCAATTTATTTTTGTAATTTAATTTTTGTTTTTTTCACTTTGCTAGCACGCAAAATTTATTTGATTTTTTCACATGTCATTAAAGAAATTTATTTTCATCATTTTCTTCTTTTTCTTCCTGCTACAATTTTTAATTGACACATTTATGACTCTGCACTCTCTCGTTTGACGCAATGACCATTACTGAATGGTTAACACTGAAATCTCGCACGATTCCACTTCCTGCAATTTAATATATTGAGAACTATATTCGCCAAACTCGACTCAGTGGCAAATGTGAAATTTATGGCAATTGCAGTGCTCAGGCTTTTATTGCTGAATGTCGCGACACTTTATTTCATCGATTACTAAAACGTTTATTAGTCCCAGCAGAGCTTACACAAAAAATTGTTTTCACAAATCGATACACATTTAATTCATGTAATTTGCACAGCAGCGACATCCTACATAAGTTCCTGTCCATAAATTTCTCTGTCATTTGACATTGGAATTATTTTTTTCCATTTTAGAACTTTTTTGTACATCATCATCATCAGCACCGTCGTTCATAGTTTACGGTTTCACCGAAAAATGTTGTTTATGTTTTTACAGATGTTTCATATCCGAGCACTAGAGTTCTTCTTTTTTTAATGATGACACAAACTCGTCATTAACCTCGCATCGACTATGATGATGATAATAATTGAGCGAATTTGTCTAACAATGAGAAATTTGTCAGACTCGACTATTGTTTTGATTGCTTTTGATATCCTACACTTTTTAGGTGCTCTACTCGTGTGCACAGTCATTTAATATTCTTGAAATGATAATTTCGTCGGATATTTATCGGGGCATGAAATTCTAAATAGTTTCAATGTTATTTACGGGCATGTGATTTCTCTAATGTCATAACACAAGTTCTCAGATATTTTAGATTAGTTTTTAAAAAGGTTGTGAATCTTTTAATTCTGGTAAAATGTCACGATTTAAGAAGAACTCAATAAATTAATCAAGTTAACAGATGCATTGAGAAAAATTATGCTTGAATTTTAGATTTCAAATGCCCCATCTTAATCATAAAACAGGTGAGAAAGAAAATCATTATAATGAGCAGCGTTAACTTAAAAATAGCTCCTTACTACCATAGGAGAGCACTAATGTAGAAAAAAATACTAGTCACAATATTTTTATAGCTCACATTAAGAAGTGTTATAATGACTTGATTATCACTCTGAATATCTAATTATTATTATTTAAATGTGTATCATTTACTAGAGCCTGTGATTAGCAAAACAATTAAAACACCCCCAAAATTGTATTTTTATTGCCACTTATAGTGACCACCGATTTCGTGTATCGCGCTTATAAACGAGAAAGACAAATTAACCTGCGCACGCGAGAGAAAAACAAATTTTCTCACTTAATGTCGACACTGGCCGACAGCTGGCACGAGACTGAGCGAGTCAATATTTTTTTTCTAAAATTGAGAAAAGAAAAATTGTATTTTTTGTTGAGCTTAATTTTGATGCTGCTGTGTTTTTATTAACGCTACTTGAGAGCAGTTTGTGAGAAGAAAAATTAAGAAAAACCAAAATCGTTTATTTTTAAATTACTTCACGAAGTCTTTTTTTCGCTCTCTCGACTTTTTCTTTATGCACTTGAGAGAATAACTTTTTTAATAATGCACGAGATATTCGTTGAGTTTGTAATTACTTCGCTCACTTGCAAGAGTTGACGAGAGAAAATTGTTTATTTAGATGGTTTCTTCTTCTTTTTTGGAAAAGTCTTTGCATTAATAAAATACGAGATAATGTGTGATATGACTATGCAATTGCTATAACGATGCTGCTGCTGTTCTTGCCAAATCTGTAAACATCTCAAAATGACTCTTTTGCTTCCTCATTGTCGACTAAAATCCACATACACACATGTGATGCCGCCGACGACGACGGAGAGAGAGTGGGAGAAGGTTTGATTCTATTTTATTAATGTTTTTTCTTCTTCTTTTTATACATCGGGGGTTTTCTCATAGAAGAGAAAGAAGCGTCATATAGACTTGAAGCTGTATTTACACACGGAAAATAAGAAAAAACTCAACAGTCAACTCTCTCATTCTTTCATGATATGAAATTTAATTTTTCTACAAACTTTTTTCTTCTCTTCTCTTACTCGTCATTTAAAAACATACACACGCGAAAGAAGAAAATGACAGACTTGGAAATTTCATAAGAATCATCATCGAAATGAGTTTTCTTTTCTTTACTGTTTTTTTTTGCGACTTTCCTTGGTCTATTTAATATAAAGAGAAAAATAATTTATTATTATGAACATGTACGATTTTCTTTTAAATTTTAAAAAATCTAACTTCTTTTAAATTTTTTTCAAACGCCTTTGAAGCGGAAAAAATAACAACAATTTTATTTATACTTATTTTAGTTCTTCTATTTGCTCAACTCGTTCATTTGCTACCCAATATATGAATGTTTATTAGAGGCACAGTATACACATCATATCAACTCAACAATATATATTATCTCTCTAAAGTCTTGCATTTCAAAAGTTAACGACTTCTCATCATAGCATCGTCGTCAAAAGAAATGACTTTAGAGTAGCGATGATGGAAGCTGATTCCACAACATGATAAATTGCACGAGATTATGGCGTCAAGTGAGCATTTTCTTGTACGACATGTCTCATGATTCTAAATCAGTATATTTTTCTCATTCAACTAAAAAATATCTCGCAATCTCAGACGACGCACATAGAACGAACTTCAGAAATCACTTATCGTGATTCATCAGATGGTTGCTGTCTTCATTCATGTTATTTTGGTAATTTAAGTAAAAAGAAAAAACTCGAAATTTTTTATTTACTTTTACCTTCACAATTTCGACGTTGATGCGCTTTATTTTTAAAAAAGTTCTAATTAAAGTGTTGTTCGCCATCACATCGCAACTCATAGAATTTAATTAATTGTTTTTTTTTCGAACACTCTTCAGCACGTCAGAAAGAAATAGGGGAAAACCCAGGTTGATGATTATTTTATGTCGAAATATAATAAATAAAATGATTTCGTTTTTATTTACTCTCATTTTTCATTTCGAGCTCTTTTAAATTTGTAAATTTCCTCGGCTCTTTAAAAAGTATTCTATAAACAGATTTCTCGCGACTCTATAGCAAAAAATTATATCACTCGTGCAGAAAAAAGAGGCGCAAAATGGGCCATTAAGAAAATTTATCTCTTCTGTAATCTTTATTCGCAAGTCTAAATCTCATTTTTGAAATGATTTACTGGTCCCACCGTTGAATTCTCACAGAGCTATTGTCTTGTGCACAAAAACGCATAAATTTTGATGAAAAATTCAAGTTGCATTTTCTTACTTATTTATGAATGTTTATGCTGCGACATAGTAACGTCTAAAATTAGAAAATCGACTCCGTGTGTGTCACCTTTCGCATGAACATCAAATGAAAATTATATTGCTATGATGTGTGACGAAAACTTTTCCAGCTTCGCTGAACTATTTTACTGGCAAACCTAAAAAAAAGTCTCCAACAACTTGTCTTTAATTTTCAAGTTTTTCACTCGATTTGAAATGTAGTGAGCAAATCAAATCCTCCTCTTTATCATTGCCGTATAAGACGTGATCAAATTTGTGCTTAAACAATAAAGTTTACTATTCGAATTCTAGAGAAAATTTTTCAACATCATTATCGAGATGGGAAATTTTCATTTCTGTTATTCTTTGTAGTCAAATACGGTGAATGGATGGGTTGCACAATTTCCGGAATGCTGTTGGTTCTTCTAAAACTTTTGTAAATTTACAAATACAATTTTTATTATGTTTTAGAATTTCTAAAAATGTTTATACCCATAGAACAATTTTTGGTTGAATTGATATCAATTTGACGTTAAATCCTTGTCAAAAAAAAATTTTGACATCAAATTGATATAAATTTACATGATTTATATCAACAAAAAAATAAGTAAATTTAACGTAAATTTAATAAAAGAAATAAAAAAAATTATTTGATATAAATAATGTTTAAATATCAAATTTGAATAAATTTATATTAAATTTTGATAAAATTTCAATATAAATTTTTACATTAATTTATGTAATTTAATATAAAAATTTTCACAAAAATTTTATTAAATTTTAATAATTTTCAATTTTATATAAAATTTTAAATTTTAAAATTTTTACATTAATTATATCAATTTTAAAAATTTGAAAAATTTTTATTAAATTTTTACATAATTGATATCATTTATAAAATTTTGACAAATTTTTATAAATTTTACATAATTTATATCAATTATATTAAATTTTTACAAAATTGATATAAATTATAAAAAAAAATATAAATTTTTTAAAAAATGATAAATAAAAAATAAATAAATAAATTTATCAAATTATAATAAAAAATATAAAAATAAATACAAAAAAAAAAAAATGAATATATAAAATAAAGTTTAATAAATAAAAAAATATTTAAATAATCAAGTTTAAAATTAAAATAAAGAGAAAGATTGGGAAAAAAGAAAAAATTTTAATTATAATAAAAATATTACATTAAAAAAATGAGAGAAAAAATTTTAATATATAAACATAATAAAATTACTGTAGCTTCCACTAATTAAACAAAAAAAAAAAAAAAAAAAATAAAAATAAAATAATTTAAAATAAAATAAAAAAAAAAAAAAAATAGGATATTTTTTAAAAAAATAAAAAAAAATAAATTTCCAAATTTATCTTATAAATTTAATTAAATAAATTTAAAAACATCTAAAACGTCCACAAAATCCAAAAAAAACAATATATTAAAAATAAAAAAAAAAAAAAAAAAAAAAAAAAAAAAAAAAAAAAAAAAAAATAAAAATTACACTAAAATTTTTGGGTATGAAGTCTCACAGATAAAAATTCATTTAAATATTTTCTTCATCTCAGTGAATTCATTGAAAGAATGGTCAAACACAATTCAGACTTTTCCCTATTTTGGGTTCTGGTTTTATCTTAATTTGTTTATTCTGCACTTTTATTACTTGACATAGAACACAGAAGAATTCCTTGTAATATGGTTTGAGTATGAAGATTATTGTTTTTAAAAAAAAACAAAGTTTTTTGAAGATTATGTTTTTTTTAGAAAATTTCCTTTATGTCTTAATTTTCATGTGAAAATTTGTAACATTTTGAACCTTTCATTTTATAGAATCATAAAGGTAATATTACAGTCACCCATAGGAATTTAATTCACACTTAAAGAAAAAATTTTCCCATATTTCTCTTGGCATATATTTTTCAAGTCTCTCTGTTGGAAATGATCGTACTTGTTATAATCAAAACATAATTACATTTTCATTATTACGTCGCATTGAAAAAACGTTAAAAGGAATATTTTTAAAGAGCAAGGAAATTTTATGAAGCGTCAAGAAGGAGCGAGAAATGTAGTGGAAAAGAACAAATTTTAAATTCATTTTACAGCCGTTAATAATTTCACGTTTTCATGCCTCGTGGATGTAAATAAAAGAAGAATGAAGAAGAAGGGACGATAAAAATCAATGATGTTAATTCTGAAATGTAAACACTTGTAAAATTGGTTTAATGCAATTTTGAAGATGGTTTTTAAAGAGAAATGTTGAGAGAGAGAGAGAGAGAGAGTGAGATATAAAATTTATCGACAGTGATATACTTGAAGAATTACACCAAATGGAAGAGATTTTTGCAAGCTCATAAATTTTATACTATTGAGAAAATATTTCGCATATCAAAAAAATTTCTTCGATTTATTTGCAGAAGATTTAATTTTATTGTTGTACCAAATGAAATTTTCTCTTAAGTAAATTAAACTCTTGAAAATCCTATTTTTCTTTAATCTTTTCAAATACGAAAAATCTCATTCATAATTTTTATGCCACATCAAACAGCGGAATAAAAATTATCTTTTCATTCTCTCTCTCTCTTTCTCTCTAACTGCTTCTATCATCTTCTTCCTTTCATACTCTTATATTTATGTTTATTCTGCAATCGTGTGCAAAAAAAACAAGATGGGTCTGCAAACGGCGTTGCCATTTCCAATAGCTCCGCTGTCTTAGATTAGTACCCCATAGTTCTGAAAAATGGACATTAGTGGCACTCCTGGACTACCATATGACATTCCTCAAAAATCGTCAGTGTCAATCAATTCCTATGCAATGACGAGTTCAACGACAACATGAAGCCAAGTTCTAAAAATGGACATTAGTGGCACTCCTGGTCGGCCATGATGGACATTCTTCAAAAATCTTAATGCAATCGATTTCTATCAATGACGAGTTGAACGATACCCATAAGTCATAGTTCTAAAAAATGGACATTAGTGGCACTGCAGGCCGCCATGATGGACACTCCTCAAAAATCATCAATGCCAATCGATTCCTGGTCAAATTAAGAGTTCAACGAACCCATAAGCCATAGTTCTAAAAATGGACATTAGTGGCACTCCTGGCCGTCCATGATGGACACTCCTCAAAAATAACAATGCAATCATTCCTGATGCAATGACGAGTTCAACGACATACATGAAGCCATACTTCTAAAAATGGACATTAGTGGCACTCCAGGCCGGCCATGATGGACACTCCTCAAAAATCGTCAATGCCAATCGATTCCTGTCCAATTACGAGTTCAACGATACCCATAACCATATAAAGAAAATTTATAAAAAGGACACTTCACTCAGGACGCCTTAAGGTCATACCTCAAAACAAATACTTCTTGCACAACTAGAACCAAAACCCATCTAAGCCACAAACCCGAATCAAATCCAACAAGCCGTTCTTAATATGCCGCCCACTAAATCGTAAAAAGTAAGAAAGTAAAAGTGAGAAAGTAAGAAAGTAAGAAAGTAAATACTAAAGCTCTAACCCTCAGGAAACCATTTCAAACTTTTTCCCAGTTTGTAGGGTTTGGCTAGGCCTATCATTTGAGTATAAGTTTTGATATTGCACAATGTAATGTCTTGGCACTAGGGGCCAAAAACTGGTTTTGGAGAAATCCAAAATTAATATATAGCGGAGCTATAATATATAAGAAAAATAAAAATCCTTCAAAACTGGGGAGCGAATAAAAAAATGTACGATGGGGAAGTAATACAAGAAAATTATAGGAGAGAAAAAGGTAATATTTTTCCATTATCTTGAACGAGATTTCTTCCTCCACCACCTGCTCCACATTTATTCCTTTGATCTGCTTTCTTCGATACATGAAGTTCCGCAAGCTTTAATGTGAAATATGAAATTGCATTTGAGTTTTCTTTATTCACCTTCAGCTATCGATTTTTTTTAAAAGCTTTTACTTTTTTTTATCGTTTTCGGGTTTATTTTAACAAGATTTCGATGTTGTTCTGTAATTTCCTTTATTGATTCGATTGGTGAAACATAAAATGTTATTTTGATAAAAGCGCAGAGAGACTTTTTTAACCCTCCATAGAAAACCCCAAAAATAGTTTCCAAAAAAAGTTTTTCCATCAGCACAAAAGTTCGTTCGACTATCAATTTCTCAATACTGAAGTTGACGATAAAACTTTTGAATGGAATTGATTTTGGCCTGTTGCATGAAGAGAAAAAAATCATCAAGCCATTATCTCTGATTACACTCTATTAAATTAAAGCAACTTGCAATGTCATCACTTAGCATACAAAAAGGCAATTCACTTCCTTCTTCACTTGCCTTAATGTGGATGAGATTTTTTCCTTGCTTTGTTTTGAATAATACATCACATCCACTTCTGTACCTCCTTCATTATCATCATCCAGTTGAATTATGTGAGCATGTACAGGTGCAAATATTTACTTTACATCATTTTCAGAATAGAACATGTAGCAGCTTTATGGGTGAAGGAAAATCACCTCAAGTCAGGGAGAGAGGGGAAAAATTCAATTGGAGCCGAATGAAAGCTGACTTGAGGGAAATATTGCGACTTTCCAGCTGTTTTTTATGGTTAAAAATTAAACACTAAGTGCTTCGTCTGTTGTTGTGATAAAATTTTCATTGGCAATATATTCAAGAAAAAATTTAAAAGCGTTTTGATAAAAAACATTTCATGTTGAAAAATTTAGACGTGAAAATAATGCCCTCGAGAAATGTTGAAGGTTCTTCAGTTAAATTCAAATTTGCATGCAATTGACAGCATAAAACTACTTAAGACTTTCATCTCAATTTTCTCCCTACAGCGCTAAATTTGTTAGCACGATGAAGAAGATAATTTTTTCAAAAGATTGTGGAATAATTATATTCAGTTTTCATATTATCATCATCACTTTTATCCTCGTTGAAGTTGAGTTTAAAACTATGAAAATTAATGTCGAGCGCGTCATGCTGTTTGCAAGAAAAAGTTCAAAATCATTATCGTGAATTTTTTTGAGGATTGTGAATGAAATTTTAAGCTTGAGCGAAAAGAGGCATTATGTGATTAAAGTCATAAACTATGATGTTTTTTTAATCAAATGTCTTTAATACCCGCCATCAAAAAACATCAAACATCCAAATTAAATCCACTCGGAGAGCTGAGTGAAAACTTTCTTTCATACTGCTAATAATAAAATTAAAATTTGTTCATCGGCCTCTTAAAATTTGCATAAATGAGAAAAAATTTGCATTTGAATTTTTGGGTTTTTTAAAAACGACAATGAAGCACTTGAGGCCATAAAATGGTATAAGAAGAAAATGGTTGAATTGAAATTACACATTTTAATTTTTTCTCAAAGTAAATTTAAAACAAAAAATTTTTTATATCCATTAATTTATTTTTAATTAAAATATTAATTTATAATTTTTTAACCCATATTATTGTAAAATGTAAAATCGTTTTGAATTTACGAAATGTATGAATTTTTGAGCATTTTCCATAATTGCTACTCATGCTGTGAAACATACATCACAATTTGGTTACCAGCACGAGTTTTCATTTAAATGTCAAAAGTTTAGTGAACTGAAATAATGTTTTATCATCATGAAGTGGCTTGCAGACAAAAGTTTTCCGTTCAACCAAATATGAGAGACACTTATCAATTTTAATTCGCATTTAGTCAAGTGTGCTTATCTCTAATCAAATAGAAAATTTTCGTTTAATGTCCTTTCACAATACTGAAATAGATTTGATGCCAAATAAACAGACGACAACAGTTTAAATTTAATAAAAAGATGAGATAGTTTTCACATTTACGACCCCTTTTTAATCTGAATTGCAACCCAAAGCAATTCCATAAAGATTCCCAATTTAAATGGATTTTTCGACCTTTTGTTGACATTGTCCTCTATCGTTCATTCTCAAGACTTGATGTGAGGTCTTCGTATCAACTTCATTATCACTTAAAATTTTTGAAATTAATCAGCAAATTGCGCTGTTTATTGGAGAGAAGCGTGAAATGAGTGCCATTACAATCAGCAATTAAAAACTTTATATATTTTTAAATGTTTTAAGCCGTTCAGTAACGATTGTTTCTTCAAACTGTAAAGACTTGAAAGAAAAATATGGAAGTTGAGGTAGGAAGAAATTATTTCATATTATAAAATATTAACGAATTAAATTTTAATTTTAAAAGCATCCACAAATTTTGGATCCCTCAGAACTTTTAAGGTTTGAAAATATTGCTTTCAATAACATTAAGATTGTTAACATTTTTTGAACAGACCAGAACCGGATTTTACTGAGAAAGGTTTAGCACTGTTCAGGGACTACACTATAGATGATAATGATCCATTGAGAGAAAGAGTTCGTAGAACATATCGAGAAATGCACTTGAATCAAACTGTTGATTTTGTGAAACGTGAGTAAAAACGAGATTAAGAATACTTTTCGTTATCAGCTTAAATTAACATAATTATGTCTAGTTAAGTGCAAATTTTATTACACACTTTTCAATCACTTAAAAATTGATAAAATAATTAATGACCCTTAAAATGTTTTTTAAGCTGATAGGAAGCTCTTGAAAAAAATTCGTGAGACACGAAATAAATCAAACAGTTTTATTTTAAAATCTATTTTTAGAATGCCACGAACGTTGGTTGAAATTTAATCATGCAAAATTGACAGTTCGTGAAGCTTTGGAGAAGCTAAATGATTTAATTGATGAAAGTGATCCTGACACTATGTTACCGAATGTTGTGCATTCATTCCAGACTGCCGAGCGAGCACGAGAAGAATTTCCCGAACAAGATTGGCTTCATTTGACAGGATTAATTCATGATTTGGGAAAGATCATGGCATTTTATGGTAGACATGCACATTGAAGATTGCACATTATATCATTAAAGAGATTTTTCCTTCTTTCATTTGTGTTCTCAGGAGAGCCACAGTGGTGTGTTGTCGGAGATACGTTTGTTGTGGGATGTGAATGGTCAGAAAATATTGTATTTCGTAATGATAGTTTTGATGGCAATGCAGATGGTGAAAATACAAAATACAATACGAAGTACGGAATGTATGAACCGCATACGGGTATAGAAAATTTGCTTTTGAGTTGGGGTCATGACGAGTACATGTATCAAGTGTTGAAGCACAATAAAACAACGCTTCCCCAACATGCGCTTAATATCATTCGTTTTCATTCTTTCTATCCTTGGCATTCGTCGGGCGACTACGAACATTTGATGCAGCCAAAAGATGAGGAGACCAAGAAATGGGTTCTGTCTTTTAAGTGAGTGAAAATATGAAATGAAAATTTAAATTAATTTTGTTTTATAGTCGATACGATTTATACACAAAATCATCCGTTGTCCCTGACATTTTAGCTTTATGGCCTTATTATCAAAGTTTGATTGATAAATACATTCCGGGTGTACTCGAATGGTGAATTTATCATTGTTATTACATCGACATGTGTTAAAATAAAAAATGTTTTATTGCTCTTTGTTTTGAAACTTTAATCAAAAAATTCTCAGAAAATGTTGTACTTTGTTATTTTTAATCATTTGCCTGGTTATTTTTTATAAAAATAATAATTTAATTAATTATGTTCCCTGTTATATTCCTTCAACTACGTTTTCAATGGTGAAAAATTTGACGTTGGAAAAGACACCACTGAGAAAAATATTTGAAAATAGCTTTAGGATCTTGTGTGTGTCTGTATCTGAATGATGAAACTAATCTCATGGAGATGCCATGAGGTACACAAAAGCCATCTGATATAATGTGCGGCACTTGTCGTATTTAAACGCTTCAATGCATTGAAATCTTGAGTAATTTATTGTGCACAAATAAAAGACAAATTCTGTTGATTTTTCCCTCTAATTTATTTGCATAGTGAATCTCATCAGGGTTGAAATTCCTTCGAATATCATCACAATTTTACATTTTTATTATGTCGATGTGCGACTGCCAAAGTGAAAGTTGTTTGTTTAAGGGTGATTTTAAAGAATTAATATCCGTTTTAGTGTTAGGGGTGGTACAAAATTTCCTCAATGATTCTTCATTTACATTAAAATTGTGAGAGGGTGTTTAAGGAAAATGTCACTGGGGAAATTTAAAATGCACATTTTGCATGATTGCCTTTAGAGAAGTAATTTCGGGGTAGTTTTAAAAGTGAGAAATTGCAGATACAATTATTGAAATTAAAAAAGAATTTAACTTTTTTTCATGGAGCATTCTTGCACGTGGCAAAGTTATTAAACTGTCTGTTGATCATTTCATGGTTCATTCTATTACTCTACCTGACTCAACAAAAAGTAAAGTGTAGCAATTTTTATTACAAAACGTCGACTATTTCCACTTACAGCCCCTCAGTGATACTCCGACGATAATCGGATGAGGGTAGTGTTGAACAAAAAAGGAAAAATGATGCAATTTTTCTTATTCTTCCACCCTAACGCTTAAAAAACATTTTTATGGTGCAAGCTATGTAATTTATATTGTATTGCAATGTTTCAACTATTGCTATTTCTCATCTCCCGTGTCTAATTTTTTAGAAAGGATGTACAAAATTTTTCCACTCTCAATCACATTAATGTGTATTGCGGAGAGATGCAGAAAAGTCTACAAAAGGGTGGCGATAAGAGTGTGAAAACATTTTTAGGGAGGGAAAATATTTTAATCGAGAAATCTATCCCTCAATTGCACATACAATTCTTTCGTCCTAAAGAACTGAGAAAAACTCATCAAAATTCTCTTTTAGTAATGTACGAATTTGATGCGGGGAGTTAAGACAGGATTTTCCATATGCGACAATGGTAACAATATTTTTTCGTGAGGTTATTAATGACATGATTTATGGATTTAATTTCATTTTATCAGCTTTTGTTGAAAATAAATTCTTCAAATCTCCCATTGAAATCTCTAAAACTAAGGGTGAGCAAAAAAACATAATGGACACCGAGTCACAATTTGAAATGAATTGACGGAACGCACACCTTTATGAGCATATGACACACGATATATGAACTTTAGTGACTCACCTCAATCAATTGCTGAATGGCAATGTTATCAGATTGATCTAACATTGTCGAATACTTTATTCTACTACCCTGCTCGATGACATTTTGAGGACAATCGGGAGGTGTGACAGGACTTAAAAATCCACTGTCTCGATCGTCGCTCGTTGTCGATAAAGGTCGCCCTTGCTGTCTTGAACGCCTTAATTGTATGGGAGTTGTGTTTTCAATCACAAAACTAATTTCACTCTTGTCACTGCTGCCCTGTTGACGACATTTGTTTTGAACAATGACATTTTGTAGTTGTGGTAATGAGTGACTCTGCTTCAATGGATCTAATTGCGATAAAATTTTATTAGTTTTCGATGATTTAGTTTTTGTCATCGGATACTGCTTATTCCGACCAGCACCCGGTGCAATCAATGTGGATGATGATGGACCGGCTCGTATGATTCGATCTAATTGCGGTGCTTTCTTTTTTGCCTTCACTCCATTCGATGTCGACGTTGATGTTGATGCATCACATGCAGTCACCACATTTTGAACTGTAATTATGCTCTCATTTGACAAATTCTGTAGATTAATTTTTGGCGCTTGACATTTGCCATAGTCGTTTGAATCGTTATCGTCTGTCGATTCTAAATTAGATGAATGGGTTGTTTCAATGACTGAATTAAAGAGTGATGGATAGTCAGATGAACTTGTGGTCGTTGAACTTGAATTGGCTGAGGTATTGCTTGTTGATGTGGAATCAGATGAAGATGACATTTTCGATTTCTTATCGGGTACTGCCTCTTCTTTTTCCATCAACTCCGGATCTATTTCGTAATAGTTGTGATGTGCAACACGCTCATCGTGCTCAGTGATATCATACACAGTTTGATCTTCGAACGTTACATCTTCAATTTTCTCCTCTTCGTTTTCGAGATTGAATGGAAATTTTCGTGCTATCTCTGTGATTGGAATTTTCGGCTGAGTGAGTGCCTTCTTCATTAATTCCTTCTCATTACAGAAATCAATTGATGGATCGAAGAGACAATAGTGTTCCATGTGTGCAACGGCACCCCCTTTTCTTGGTCTCACCGGTATGTTCTTAAAGACATTCGATGAGTATTCCGCTTTGGCAAGCATATTATCGATATTTGAGTCATTATTGTCAGCACTGATGTGAATGATTGCTTGGGTGGTTTCGCCGACAGATGATATGTTTTCATTATTGCTTTCAATTTCCTGCACATTCTCCTCGACTATCAAATCAATCTCTTCATAATTTCTCGCAACATTTTCCGTTAATCGACTTTTCTTATGTTTATTTTGTGAATTGGAATTTATCGTTGTGGGTGGTGTTGGTGGAGGTCGATAGGGCGGTGGTATTCGTTTTAAATTTGTTTGTTGTTGTTTCTCCCGATAAATTTCTCGAAATTTATTGCCACTTTTTGTCAACTTTTCGACAACATTGGGAGCTTTTTTGATTGACGTGGATGCGGATTGAATTTTTATGTGATTAGAAATACTTTTTGTATTGATCGCACTTGCCGTTGTGCTCAGAAATGAGGGGATCAGGGATTTTTTGCTCTTTGGCAGATTATTGCCTCCAGCATGTTCCATGACGACCGAAATAATTGTATTATTTTGTGAATTCGACCCGACTTTGTTTATCTTACTCTTATCATCTGCTACCGACGAACATTTTTGTTGTTGTTGCCCATCTCTAATGAATAAATTGTTTTGCCGCTCTAATTGCGATAGAGATAATTTATTTGGTAAACTCCTCCTCAAAGGTGCGAGATGGCTTAATGAATTGGGCAGCTTTAATTTGGACGAAAATGATTTCCTTGCTAATTCAAGTTTATTCTTTAAGGAAGGGCTATCGATTTTTTTCACTTCATCAACGACTTTTTTCCTCCTCACAACATTTCCTCCTTCAATTTCCGGAGAAAAATCATCATTGTCGTCATGTGACTCGTTCAGTTTATTAATATTACATGAGGTTCTGTCTTTTGCATTTCCATTGTCGTCGCTCCATTGTTTTTCATTTGGGAAATCAATATTGGCATCGCTTTTATCTACAGGCGAATTCGATTTACATGACTTGAGAGATGTTTCATTTGCAATAGCGAAGCCACTCAAATCCCTATCGGTTTGTGTTACTTTTGCCACTGAATTGACTCCACTCGACGCTGCTCTCATCGGAATAAATTTTCACATTTCACTTTCACTTCATTTCTTGCTTCAATTTTTAGTTAAATCAAATTCGTAAAGTATTGTTCTTTGTTCTCTTTCTCGCGGCTATAAAATTATTTTAATTCAATTTTTAAATTGTTTATCATGACGTTGTTGTTGATGATGTTGATGATGCCAATAAATTTTATTGTTGTGAATTAATTGGAAGCTTAAAATTAAGAATTTTTCATTCAACCGAAATGCGTTAGCTCAACTCCATTACATGAGATATGAAAACATTGAGGTGGTGCACAATGCTATGCATTGAATAACACGTACATAGAACTGAAAATGTGATTATGGTAGTTCTCTCCCCTTCTTGCCAATACCGGTTCAGACATCGATAAATCGTACAATTTATCAAATCGGATCAATAATGAAGTGTATGTGCGTTTATGTGTGGTTGAAAAATGAGGCATGACACATTCTGAATTCAATTCTGACAAAATTCTACATGAAGTCATGGAATTATTGTCAAGTGCATGATAATAAAATAATCGGATTAGTGAAGAAAAAAAAAGAAAAGTACAAAAATTTAATTTACTTAGAAAATTAGTTATTGATATTTTAGTTTGCATGTTCTCCGCATGACATATGAGCTTAATTTGTAGTTATCAGCATTGTCATGTATATCATTTTTTACAACCTTAAAAAAAGTCAAACCATTTATTCCTGAAACCTTTGCGAAACCCACGTCATGTTAATTTCAGTAGAAAATTAGTTGTTGAGGATTATTTACTATCTCGAAAATATTGTAAAGAGGTGTGCAAGAAAGGAAGATTAAAAGTGAATAATTAAGGAAATCGTCGCATTGAATGATTGCAAATTATTCAAGCAATTACACTAAGCAGATTTGTCTATTTTTCGACTTTTAAAGCATCTTGAGAGATTATGTGTTTGGTTCTAAGAGGGATAAATGAGAAGAAAAGAGCAGGAAAGTATTAAGTAATCTTCTGTCACAGGAGAGCTACAATCACGTAATGGATCTTTGTCAATTTTTCATCTTCCTACTTATATCCGAAACAGCTAAAAATAATGGAAGCTTGAAATGATATCTTTGTCAATTTAAGCGTTGGACTAAATCATGATTCACATATTATGATTTAGAGAGAGTAACACACGAATACTATCATCCCAACCCTCCCTCTTTTTTCTTTGTGCATTTTCTTCTCATTTCACGTTTAACGAAATACGTGGTTTGAATCTCTTTTTCACTTTTTCCTTTCTTTCTCTTCTCAAATATTTTGTTTCGAAAATAATTTTATGTGCTGTTTACTTGAACTCGTCGTCTATTTTTGCAATGGAACAACAGCACATTTCTTCCTAATATATTAACCACGCCGCCATGTTGCTTATGTTATCAGCTGTATAAGCTCATTTGGGAGGTTACACAACTAATTTCGAGGAAAAGTTTTTCTGTTATCTTAATCCAAAAAAATAAATGCACACACATAGTCGCAAGACGCAATTCAAGATTATATCGAGGATGGATGAAGAAACAACCGCAATGCGATATCTCCACCTTCCCATCAAAATCCTCTCTCGCATCCGAAGACCTTTCTGTTTTTGTAAGCATGATGGTTTAATATTCTCTACGCGTGGAAACAAATGTCTCTTGAAAGAAAAAAGAGGCTAGTTTTAATTGGAAACGACAAAAAGTTTCGGAATCGTAATGAGCTCATCTGAATTTTTTTAATGAATAAAAATTACTTCTGGAGCTGAGCCAATATTAGAGGTGTTAATATAATTTTCAGGTGGATGATTAATTAAGAAAACTTTCAGCACTTTGTGCCCTTGTGAGGTTAGAGAGTGCTTTTAATTCATGTCGACATAAATCTAACGAAAGAGGAAATTACCGATGTCGAAAGGATGAAAGCAAGCTCATAAATTAGTGTACTTGTAGACATACGTGTAGACTTTTTATTTTTGTTACAATACAGAAATTTGCCTTCGTTTGCACCCAGTGAGACGCATAAATCTCTCGTTTAGTGTTATTTTATTTAAAAGCTCCATTTAATTCCTCGCTAGAAAGAGCTTGAGACTCGAAGGTAATTTAAATGGTTGAATGGCTTGTGCGGAAAATTTGAAAGTGAAATTCTGTGATTTTGTAATTACTCGGCTTTGCTGTTGCATTGCGAGAAAGAAAGTTCTTATCTAATTGCAGTTTGTGAGTCTTTTAAGAAAAAATTTAAATTCCAAAATGCTTGTACATAGCACAAAAAATTCAAGCGCTGTCTCACTTGACAATATTTTAAAAATTATATTTTTCGGGTGTTATGTTATCGAGTGAAAAGCCATTTAACAGCTTTTTCATAAATTGTGATAAATGACTTCATGACGATCGCGCGTCGTCCGTTTATTGTTTATTACGAAGTCATTCGGATGAATAATAGCCATACATTTAGTTTTAGATATTGCTTTATGTGGTTGAGTTAAATTTTTACTGCTGGAAATTGCCATTTAACGCCACAATGTATACATTACACAGAAAGTTGGCTATATACAGGAAATTTGCTATTAATTAGATGAAAAGGGCAACCTTTAACCTCGAGCCACATAAACACACATAAATGTATATTATCTAGATGCGAATGAAATTTTTTTTTGAATTCATCTTTTAAAGTTTCCAATTATGTAACAACATCATCAACAACAATAACAACAATATCTAGCCGTGAGGTAAATATTTGCAAAGGAAGAATTAAAATTATTTTTCACATAAAAATGAATTATTTCGTCGTAATCCAAATTGCGGTCCTGCTCCACTGTATATATTTTTATGACTCATCACTCGGAAAAATTCCATTAGCACTTAAAAATTAAATTTTTCCTGTTTTCTCTTTTTTTCATTTTCACACCACAGAAAAGAATTTTTCACTGAAATGTCACCGATATCCTTTTGCTTCATTTTTTATATCATGCATTTTCACTTTCGAGAGGTAAAAAATGGAGAAAATATTTTCACTACACGGCTCTTATGTGTGTCTATTTCTCCATGCCTCATCATCCACGATATTCGGCTAAAATCCTCGTGAATACAATAACACTAACTTTTTATGGCACACAACACAAAATAGTATTTTAAAACTATATTCGCTGTCTACTGATGAAAAAGCTTTAATAGCAATGAAATTTGTTCATGTACAAAATTTTTTTTGGCGAGAATTGATGTAGAAATCAAACTTGAGCGAATGAACGACCGAAGAAGACTAAAAGAAAAATCTCCACATAAACGAATACGAAAAGGAAAAAAGGAAAAATTTCCCTTCTGCGCATCGACATGATCCTCGCATAGAAAAGCGGCTAAACTCTACAAATTTTCCCCCTTCGTGTGTTCTCAAATTAGACTCGGCAAAATTCCACGTGGCTGTGATAGCGTAAAAACCATGTGGAATTCCTATTTTTAGAAGAAAAAAATATCGTGAGTAACGAAAATGTCAAAGGATATTTTGTAAGGAAGTGAATCATTTCGTTTTGAGGCCTTGCAAAATTACAACTTTTTGCAACGTGAATAATTTTAATTCAAAGAAATTTCTTATCAAGCGGGTAATTACTTCTGATATCATTGGAATTTTCCACTTCTTAGTAAATTTAAACACTCAAACTCGCTGAAATGATAAAATTCAATCAAAAAGAGGAAGATTAAGAATCGATAAGAAAAGGAATTTGAAATTTTGAATTTCATGACAACACCAACAACAAGTATTTTTTTGTCTTTCTCATTCTCATTCACTCACCCCCCTCTCATACAATATTATTATTATTATTATGTTTGAGGCATATTGCGAGAATTTTTGAAGCGGGAAATAATTTATTGCTGAAGTGTGCCGCATTCATGCTTTTTTATTCGATTATGGTAATTTAATATGAAATCATAAGGAAAAAATGCATTTCCTTATCAAGATTGACGAGTCTAATGATTGAAAGAAGAAAAAGTCAATCAAGAACCAATCTATGACATTTCCTTTTTTATAATTTTATAGTCGCACACGCAAGGTCGTAAAAAAGACGGTGAAGGGACAATAAAATCTGAAACCACTTTCGCGTTACTGTAGGGAGCAAAAATTTGGCTTGTAAAGTCATAAAACTCTTCTTCCACAACATGCATGCACAGCTTTGCGTGGGTATACAAGGAATATTTTTACGAGTAACCTATAGGAGACAAAAAAGCAAACAGAAATCTGGAGTCGGTGGATTTAATTTGATTTTTTCTTCATCCACTTCAAGGGCACGGGAAAATATTAATAGGGGAGCACATTCACGTGGGTATGACGAGAAAAGAAAATAATAAAAACATTGAGAAGAAACTGAGATAAGATTTATTCTTTCTCATAATAAAACATTTATTTAGTTTGATTGAATAAGCAAACAAATTTGATGAAAAATGAAATCATGCACGAGAGTGAAAGTCCTCAGAATCTCGAGGATTCTTCTAGGGAGAGAAAGTTACTTCAATTCAATTTATTTATTTGTCATTTTTGATGTCAATATTTTCCTTGTCTAATTAACTTTCTTCACGAATCGATCAGTAAATAATATTATTTATCAGCCGTTAAAAAGTTATAGGTTTTCGAAGAATTGATTAAATTTTTGCGAATTCCCTCAAGAATTTTTATCAACACTTTCCATTTTTATACTTTATTGATTCTTCTCCAATTTTACATCTGCTCCAGTTTTAAAGTGAGAGAAAATTTTTCAATTGACATTCTCGACGCAAAGCAGTTCTTTCCCAAAAAACATTGCAAGTGTGAAAGGACGGAAAAATTTTCATTCAAAAATTGTGTCAACAGAAGAAAATTTGCATACTTTTAAACTAAGGAAGTAAGGGAAGTGAAAGTTGTGTATCATGCAAAATGAATTCTTTTTAGAAGCATATATTCACAAGTGTTTCATGATGAATAAAACATAAAAATGACGTAAAAAGTTGTATTTTTAAAGTTGAAGGAAGGCAATAACCCCACATTTAGATAGTTTTTCCCTTTTAAATCAAAATTTACACTTTCAGAAAAGTCAATCTGAAAATTGTTTTTGATAATTTGAAATTATTAATTTCTTAATTTTTGAAAACTAAAAAAAATTTTTCATACATTTATAATTTTTTTAAAGGATTATAAATAATCTTAGATTTAGCATTTTAACTATTTTAAATAAATTATGTTAATTTTATTTGAGATTTAACGTAAATAATTTCTCTGTGATTAATATTTGGGTTTACTTTCTCTTACGCACGTACCTCAAAAAATTGAGACGCAATAAAAACCTCTTTCTACCTGTGACTCAAAGATTTTGAATAGACAAGAAATTGTGTACAAAAATACAATTGAAGTAAGATGCTCATTAGAAAAAGTGTGTGTGAGCAAACCTGTTTAAAAAAGGAAAATATTTATGATGTTTCTTAGTTTGTGTTCAGTTTCTTTTTATCCCTCAATCATTAAACAGTGAAAGTATTTTCTCTTGGATTTTAAATGATGCTAAAGGTAAAATAAAAGTTTAAATATTTTGATTTCATTTTTTTTTAATTTTTAAACTCTAAAGGTCATACCAACTGCATTGTTTTTGATGGCAATCAAGGGAATTTTTGCTACTTCACAAAATCATAATTTGAATGCACTCGTTCATGAAGCAGACGCAATAATTAAAAATGGATGGTTCATCAAGTTAAAAAATGTTGCTGAAATTTTTCCATTTTTAACACGTTATGAAGGGAATAATGAAGCGACAAAAATTTTGCATAAACTGGATGAAAAACTTAATGGATTGGAAGATAACATCATTGCAGTAGAAGATGGTTGTCGATTGGTGTCAAAATTAAACCATCTTTATCCATATTTTGCTCAAATTACAACTGCAGAAGATACATTAAAGGAATACGTTGAAGATTTCTACAACAATAAAACATTTCTGGTAGAAAAACTTGACGAACTTGTTCATAAGCTAATGATTGAAAAATTTGAACGAACTATCGTCAATTATATCGATGAAACTTCAGTTGCTAAACATTTAGCAGATTACGTTAGAGTTCAAAATCATCCGACTCTTTGTAAACTTCACTCAAGCGTAGCAAAAGAACTGTTTGAATTTTATTTTGCGATTTTTGTGAAAATTTTAAGAGTTTTCTCGGTTCAAGAAATTGCAATGGAAATTAAACGAAATCTGACCACAACAGGAATGGATGATGAATTTAAATTTTTAAATCACTCAAAGACACACGATTTAGAAAAATGGATGGAATCAATGCAAAATGCTATTAATTCATTGACACAAGACGACGATCACATTTTGTGCATTCAAATTAAAAGACAAAAGCAAACAGTTAAATTTAAAAATGTTCTACAAGTTTTTTTCGAAGGTGAAATTGACCAGCAATGCAAACCAAATGCGAATCCAGGATTGCTTGATCGCTATGATCGACAAGGTTGTTATGGAAGAATCAGAAATTGTACATTTCTCAATAGTGAGTAACTTTTTTTTCATTAAAAATAATATTATTTACTTAATTTTTATCATAGAAATTTCCGTACTTGAATCTCACTGGAGACACAGCGAGATACCTGATCATGACAGAATCTATGAAGGATTTGCATATGGCTTCGTTTGGTATGGAAGAGGATCATTATTTGACAGTAGAGTTCGATACTTTGAAAGTCATGATGAAATCTGTCAAAAATCTGGCAAAGTAAGATAGATTCAACCCAATTATAAAATGCATAATAATAATTTTTTAAGGTTTTTGAAGTGACTTTGAAAAAAGAAAGATGCATTTGTGATCAACTTGATCATCCTAAGACTCTGAGAAAACTTTATGTTGGGCGGATTGAAGCACCTAAAGATTTGTAAGTTTTTTGCAAATAGTTTCAAAATAAATTTTTAACAACATTTTTAAAGTGTCATAACTGGTATAAAATTTGCAAAGACTCCCAAAAAAGATGCAATTTTTCTTCAAATTCAAGTTGGCAAGTTACTTCCAATGATGCTGATCGATGAGGAAACAATTCAATGGGTCAATTTTCCCAATGACTCTTTACCATCTGATTATTTAACTTATGACTTTGACAATAGACCAAAATTGTACCTCACTGGTGGACTTAGATTTGATGATGGAGTTTTAACTGGTACGAAATATAAATTATATTTAAAGAAATGTTTCATTATTTTTAATATTTTTAGGTTTACAGTTACTCAACTTAAATCATGGTGTATCACTTAAAGTTTATGGTCGCAAAGTGGAAGATTTTAGTAAATCACTATTGAGTAATGGAATTTTTGGTTTGACTGGACCTTCAAGTGGAAACGTAACCAACAAACTTGGCGTCGGTTTGCATAACGATATTTTCCATAAAAATAAATACATTTTTAACAGTGAGGGAGCAATTAATTTCGACTACAGTACTGAAATCACGGACGCTGGCCAGTCATTTGTACCTTATTTCGATGGAGATGATGTGACTTTTACCCATCCAGCTCCCATTTCCGGTATTGGAATAATTCACTACACTAATGATCCCGAGTATGCTGGATACATTTGGCCTATCATAGAAACAATGGATTATGGAAAAATTTTTAAAGCATAAATTTATAAAAAAAAATTTCTTAATTAAATGGTGAAGGGAAACTCTATACGACATGGATGAAAATAAAGAGAATTTGTAATAAAACTCAATTTTCGACAGTTTTGAAACTTTAAATTTTTGCCAGTTAATTGTATATGCATTTAGTTTTTAATTTTACATCTTTCAATATCCATTAAAACTTAAATTAAAGTTAATTTGAGTTAAAAATTAAAAAATCTATTAAAGTGGTAATTTTTTCGTCTCTTTGTGTACATCAAAAAATGTAAGCATTGCGTAGATTTTTATCAATATTCAATTTGTTAATTTTAGCAAATTTAATGAATAAGTCTTAAAAATTTTTAGCCAAAAAGTAAGTCTTGAATGATTTCTAAAATATTAATTCAGTTTCCAGTTTAATTTAACACCTTATATATATATAATAAATTTTTTTAATTCAGTTAAACTAATCAAAAGTAAGCTGCATCACAATGTTCAATGTCAATAAAAAAAGGGTCAAACGTTTTCAGTTTTCGGGTTCAATTTCACTCATTTTTCATCAAACGCGTTCGCATTTAATGCATAAATTTCCATGAATATAATGTGAACCCCTCATGTTTGATTGTTTACATAACTGAACGCAATAAGTGTTCTGAGTAAATGTGCGGAGGGGTTGGAATAAAACTCTTTAGAGTTAAAATGCACTCTTTGCGGGGGTGAAAATTCCTCTATGAAAAATCAAGAGAATTTCCGCAAAATTTTTTTTCACTTTTCGCACCCTATTCGAACGCCACTCCAAACCCTACTCTCACTTATGTCGAGTGAGTTTACTTGCAAAATTAAATATGCAAATGGGCAATAGAATATGTTGATTTACTCCATCCTCTCATGTCATTATGATTTCATTAATTCAGCCATAAAATTTATGAATTCATTCACATTTTTTAAGTCTTTCTCTTTAAAATCAAATAAATCAAAAGGTAATGCCTGAATTTATGAGTTTTTGAACTAACGCCATGAAGCGTGTGAGTAACTGCGTGACTCTTGACACTTCAACAAAGATTAAAAATATTTCTAGTCGCCGCAAATCGATTGAAATTTCGTGTTCGATATTTTTATCCCCCTCTGGCAGATTATTTCACGTCTGAAGGCGGAAAATTTTTCTCTTCGTTTTCGGATGATTTTACATTTTTTGTGAAAAAGTGATACTGAAGGTAAAAATGAGGAAAATCCCTCTTGATGACTCATCTCGAATTTTCAAATTTTACATTACTGTGGATAAAAATGAAAATCATCGAGGGGCAGAATAAACATCGCGAAGTGAAAAGAAGATTATTAGCTGATAAGGTGAAAATCGAAATAGAAAATTCCCTAGTGGTGTTTAGGCTTATTTTCAGGTATAACGTTATTGTGTGACCCGATTTTTGGCACAAAAATTCATTGAATGGAATAATTAGATATCGATTTTACACACAGCTTCCCTGGTTTATTTCTAACACTGGCAACATAATAAATAAAAGGAGTTAAGTTGAATACAAAGGAATTTTACACTTTAACCGGAAAAATAATATCGAACAGTCGTAAAATATTCCTTCAATAATGTTTATGACTCGGGAGCATAAGATTTTTTTTGCATATTTACACAGCACATTTTTGACGTACAAACACTTTATATACAAAACTTCTAACCACCTGCATTAGCTTCAGTGCGGCGTCGGTGAATGAAAATGTCGTAAAAGTTTTATGGCATTTTTATGATGTTTTCCGTTTTAAAAACTGAAAATTTACCACAAAAACTCGTAGAAACATTGTTGAAGCTTTATTTTGACTTTTCATTTTTTTTTAGTTTTGAGATTTTTTTAAACCTAAAAATTATTAAATTACATTTTGCCAAAAAGTATATTTTTATACGATTTTTAGTTGAAGCTAACTTCACATGGTTGATAAAGCAGATTTTAAGGAATATTTCAGCATGTATAATGGAATTTTTTTTAAGTATTCAAAAATTATTTTGATTACACTTTAAAAAATATTTTTAAAATATAATTTAAAGAATTTGAAATTTGAAAGATCCATTTAACATAAATTTATGAAATTTTCTTATTCACTCTTTTGTGAATGTAGTATACACGTATATTCCCTAGGGAGATATAATAGCATTCGAAAAAATGTAATCTACACGATGTGTAAGAGAAGGCTCCCCCACAGATAATACCGGTTAGTACTTTTTGCACTATCTCGAGTTTCGGATCGTGTTTTGACATCTTAACAAAAGCCGGAAAAATCCTCACTTGACTCAACTTCTTAACAAATATCAAATCAAACTGATGACTCACCTGAATTGTTTCCTCAGCCGATAATTTTTTGCTATCTGTCATGTTACACCTTCTAATGCACGATGTTTTAATTGTTAATATGAATTCCTTTCAGCATATCGAAGAATTCAGTGGCAGTTAGTAATTACATAACATCATCATCATCACATTCACTTAAATTGCATAAAAGCACTCTGAAACGAGAAGAGGAAAATGGAAAATCAATGAAAAGTTCATTTGCATAATTTCATCGCCGTATGTTGCACTCATGACTTCCCAAAAATATTTATGCTTTTCTTTTCGTCTTTCATGCGATTCTGAGCTTTTATATATTTTTTACGTTTGAGAGCATGTTTGACACAAACTTCAACTTTTCATTATTTTCATGAGTGTGCCAAAAATATTAACGATCATTGCAAAAAAGACTTACACAATGCACAGTGGTTTCAACCTAAAGAAAATATTACATTTACCTAATGTTTATTTGCTATGATCGGTATAAAGGTTACTTTATCAACGATTTTAATTTTCTTGTGAAAATTTTCATCACTGTTTCATATAAAAAATGAGATTTTTGTGAATTTTTGAAGTCGATTTTCTCTCAAAGTAGCAGACGAAATTTAAAACACCTGATTATTTCAACTTTTTCCTCTGAGAATTTGTGGTCACATTCACATTGCGGAACATTGCAAAGAACGTATAATGATTCTACAAAAAGGCGATTGGGGTCTCTGATTTTTTCAATTTTAAAACACTTCCAAAGCTTGTTTTGACACGCATTTTTTAAAAATAAATAGGAGAGATAGTAACAAAAAATTTGATATAAAAAAGTAAGTTTCATGCATAGTTTAAGAGAGTTTTGTTTTGAGGGTACACAAAATTCTTAACTTTGGTAGCTGATTCTGCCTTACTTTCATATGGAGAAAAGAAAAATAATTTCTGAATATTGTGGTCCGAGGTTCATAAATAAATTGAGTAAAAAAGTTTATCAAAAATGTCAATTACATCGATGTAATATTTTCTTAAGACTGAAACCACTGTGCAATGTATAAATGATGAAAAATTTACGCGACAGAGAAATGAAATAAAAAATTACAGAGACCTTCCAAATATTGTATTTTAACTAAAAGTTCAACCCTTGGATGCATGAATGAAAGCAATGGTAACAAATTTCTGCCGAAACTTTTCCACTTTTTGACACGACACTCGGGAACGAGAGAGAAAGAGATAGTGAGTCTGTAATTTACATCTACTGGATTCATATGCTGCAAACATTTTGAAACTTTTTAGTGTGCTGACTATAGCCAAAGTCATAGTTTATAATGGAATTATAGACAACTGACATTTGCATCCGCACCACCAATTTTTTGCAGGTTTGTCACGTTTAATTAATAACAAATTTTTCATGTTGCATGGCGTGAAAGAGTTTTACGCATAAATCTCTCATGTGATTTGAGTTTCATTTAAAATTCCAAAATCAAAATTTCAATGCAAAATACATCAGTTAAATGATTTAACTTAAATCTCGTCAATTTGTAACATAATATGAAAAAACTTTTTTTCTCCCTCATCCGGTCGTCAACATTAGTATAGCAATTTGATTAATCGTATATACATGAAGTGTCATCGTTTGCCACGCTGCACACAACGAGATACATCGCCATCAAGTGTGATGGAAAAGCTGCGAAGAGAAAACCATCTCTCGATCACAGTTGAATTATTGATGAAATTTCTTCACACTGAACGAGCAGGCGCTTAAAGTTCAAAATTACTAAAACAACATTTTACTATATTTAAAGGCGATGTTGATGGCATTAAAAAGTTACGTCAGAATTCGCTTCCAAACATCTCTCTCGCTCTCTTGAGGGTATCGACATTGTGATTTATTAGTTCATTACTTCTCTTTTTACAGTACCGCTAGCTCCCCTCTTATGTACGCCTAGATAACATTCATGAAAAAAAAATGTGCAGACATTTAGACTTTTTTCAAATACCATGAAAATCTTGAAAAATAATTGATTTTTTAATAAAATGCCCTCACTTGCAACTGAAAATTTAATCTCGAGAATTTTTAGCGTAACCCACACTAGTGTGGTAACGCTTATATGCTCGCATTTCCGTCGTCTGTCGTCTGTTCCATCGAGATCTCAGCCCCTAGACCAGCTAGAGACTTCGGGTTTTCGCCAAATGGTAGCTCTGTGGCTCTAGTTTAGCCCATTTTAGGAATTTTTTGGGTCATGACCATAGGTCGTGCCACGGACAGCCATAATGTCCATTTTTCATACAAAATTGCACTTATATGGCTTCATGGGTATCGTTGAACTCGGGATTGGACCAGGAATTGGTTGCTAGTGGAACATGGTGGAAAGTGGAACATGATGGAAAATGGAACATGATGGAAAATGGAACATGATGGAAAATGGAACATGATGGAAAATGGAACATGATGGAAAATGGAACATGATGGAAAATGGAACATGATGGAAAATGGAACATGATGGAAAATGGAACATAATGGAAAATAACTTCTCTAAAATGATTTCTCTAAGCCTTCCCCAATTTTTCATATATAAGGCAAAAATTTTCTCTCTCAAGCTCATTTATATTTCAACCACGGAAGAGTCAACATCGTAAGGTAAGGCTTCCCCAAGGCTTCACCTAAAAGGCTTCCCCAAGACTTCTCCTAAAAGGCTTCCCCTAGGCTTCTCCAAGGCTTCACCTAAAAGGCTTCCCCAGAAACTTCCCCAAGGCTTCACCTAAAAGGCTTCCCCAAAATGACTTTCAATACCGATCTGTTACAGTGGGTTACGCGGCAACACCCACGTGTGGGTTTTGAAACATTTTTTATTTTGATTTTCAATAATTTTAAAAAAAAATTTGAATTTTTTTTTATATCTAGAATTGGTTAAAAAAATCATGAAATATCTTTTCGCCCCGGCGTCATGCCCAATTTTTTTTTGATTTTAGTAAATTTAAATTTTTCCCTTCTTTCTAAATTTTTAGTCGTTAGTGAATTTCAATTAAGATTAGAGATAAAAAGTTAGGGATTTTTTCAAATTATAAATTATTCTCAGTACATTTTTTGATAAAGTGTTATTTGAATAACTTTAGCTGATTTTAGATAGATAATTTTGCTCAAATTTAAAAAAAATGTTTCAAAACCCACACGTGGGTGTTGCCGCGTAACCCACTTGTAACAGATCAGTGTTTGAAAATCAAGTGCATAAAAAATGAGTTTAAGTCAATCCGGACACTTTGGCTGTCCGTGGCAGTCCTGTTCGACCATTCCTCAAAAATCATCTATGTCAATAGATTCCTGGTCCAATCACGAGTTCAACGATACCCATGAAGCCATAGTTCTGAAAAATGGACATTATGGCTGTCCGTGGCACTACTGGCCGTCCATGATGGACATTCATCAAAAATCATCAATGCCATTCGATTCCTGGTCCAATTACGAGTTCAACGAACCCATGAAGCCATAGTTCTGAAAAATGGACATTTTGGCTGTCCGTGGCACTACTGGCCGTCCATGATGGACATTCCTCAATAATCATCATATCAATCGATTCCTGGTCCAATCACGAGTTCAACGAACCCATGAAGCCATAGTTCTGAAAAATGGACATTTTGGCTGTCTGTGGCACGACCATAGGTAGATGAAAAATATGTATGTAATCGATTCCTGGTCAAGTTACGAATCAATGCCAATCGATTTCTGGTCCAATCACGAGTTCAACGATACCATGAAGCCATATAAGAGAAAATTTGATGAAAAATGGACGTTATGGCCGTCCATGGCACGACCATAGGTCATGACTCAAAAAATAGTCAGTGCCTGCACATATAGACCCTAAGAGCTACCATCTGGCGAAAACTAGAAGTCTCTAGCTGGTCCAGGGACCGAGATCTCGCTTGTGCAGACGGACGGACGGACGGACAGACGGACGGACGGACGGACGGACGGACGGACGGAAATAGGCGCATATAAGTGTTACACCACTTCGTGGGTTACACTAAAAACTTAACAACGTCTAATGATACGATGACAATTTAAATTACGATGGTTGTGGTGAAAGCGACCTGTTGTTGATCGGTCCCGTCGGAAGATTAAAATAACTAATAGATTAAAAATTAATCCAAAGATTAAAAGTTAATCCAAGATTTTAAACTAAAATCATCAAGATTATTTAAGCCCAAGTTTCTTATCCCTAATCTTTATCACTTTCGTCCTTCCGCTCAAAATAAACATTTTTAGTGGCAGCAACGTCAACGTCAAATTTACCTTTACAGCTTTATTCATTTGCATGTAAAGATTGTAAAAAAATTAAATTTAAGTAAAACTGAAGAAAAATCTGTAATTTACAAATGTTTAAATCAGAACCATCTAAATTGTTCAATTAATTTTCTTATTTTCATTGTATGATGTACGAAATCTCACAATTTAATTGTGATTAAAAATTAAAACACACAAAAAGATCAAATCCAAGCAATATCTTTTTAAAATAAAAGAGTGTGTGGGCAGAACGACGGCAATTGCCTCCATTTGCGCTGAGTTTTCTGAGTTTTGAGAAAAAAAAATAATTTTTGATCTTAGGAATCAATCAGAAAGCGAAAATTTCTAAAAGAGGAAAGATATCAAATAATTAAAGCTAGATTATTGATATCATTTGGACTTGAAGTAAAAGGATAACTGTAAGTAAAATCACGATAAGCCTAAAATATAAAAATTTCAATACTTGTAACAGTGACAAAAAAATAATTGTTATGTTCGAATTTTTTTTAATATTTACATAATTTTTTGATTAAATTTTTAATTATTTTTAGATGGGCGGATGTTTAAGAAAGCAACGAGGTTGCAAAGACGATGACGATGACGATGGTGGCGAATATAGACGAAAGCAATGTAGTTGCACTAATGACGATGACGATGGTGGCGTGAGAATCTTGAAGATAATTCAAGAAGTTGTGTTAGAAGATGTGAGTGTTTAGTGTTTAACACTTCTCTTGTGTAAAAATTATTAGTTTATATTTATTCACCACGATCGTTAAAAATTGTGAATAGCACATCCATATGCAATAATTACAGTTGTTTCAATGAATGCCAGAGATATTTTTGTGCCTAATTTGAAATTTAAAATTTATTTTATTGACTCGTTGAATTAAAATTTAAAATTGACAAATAATTGAAATTTTGATTGTAATTAAATCAATAAACTGTTAGTAGCTTCATGAGCCAACTTAGTAATATAAAATTAGGGTTGTTTTGTTTAGCCGAGTGAGTACTTTTTTCTCACAAAGTTTTTGTGTAATTTTATTTCCGAGTTGCAACTCTTCGAAATCGAACTCAAACAGATCCACTTTTTAGACAAAAATTTAGAGAAAAAAAAGAGATAAACTTTTTAGTAAGTTAGCTTCGCAGATAGAGCCCAAACAGATAAGTCTTAAAGTATTGTTTATGCTTTCCTTTATTCCTCAACTTTTTTAAGCTCCATTGCCAATTGGTTTAATTTAGCAAAACAACTTTAAAAAAAACTTTTTGACTTGCCCGAGACTTGCCTCAGTTTGAGACTAATGACTTCAGCCATTGATCTTAAAAATTTTAAGTTAAAAGTCGTCTTTGGATTTTGAATGAGATTGAATGACTCGAGTGCAGGATTTTTGAGAAACGAAGCACTTTTGATTGGGTTCCATCTAAACTTTCAATTTTACTTTTTTTTGCAACATTCAAGAAACTGTGCAACTATATAAGAAGAGATTGAATTCGAAAGAAATATGGTTTTTTTGCTGTTTTAGGATGATGAAAAAAGATTTTGTCAGATGCGTGAGTCCTTAGAGGAAAATATCTGCGAAAATTGTTTGGATCTTTTCAGTTTAGCACTTGCTTGTATATGGATGAAACTTTGGCAATTTAAGGACAGGATGGAACGGACATTCGTCGATATTTTTATTGATAAGATTGAAAAAGAAAAGCAAATGATTGTTAATGAGTTGAAAAAAGTTTATTGTTAAATAATTTTTAAATTTTGAAATAGTTGTTGAAACTTCAGAATTAGTTGACTCAGCTCCTGATCTCCTGATCTCTACTTTTGCACTCGATGGTAATTGTTTAAATAAAAGAAAATAATTGAACATTACTGATGATATATGTTTAGATTGAATTTAATTTTAATTTATCAATTATCTCGAAGAAATTCACTTTGAAAAAAATTTATCTTAGATAATTTCAGTGATTTGCGTTAAATTCTATAATAAAAGTGACAAAATCAAAATATTTTAATGAAATTTTCAAACTTATAACTTTACTTCACGTTTTTTGAGATGTTCTAAAATGAATTTTAAAATATTTTTAGTTTGGCGGCTGGGTTCGACAGAATTTGTGTCTCGATGGTGAAGAAGACGATGGTGACGGGGCTTACATGCCGAGAGAGAGAGTCGGCATTGTTTTTGAAACATCTCTTGTTGATCTTGTCGGTTGTATGACCGTCAAGAAAACTCGAATTTCAAAAAGCATTATTCGGGTTGATGGTAAAATGGACTTGGTTGAGTTCATTGGGAGCTTTATTATGCGTGCTCCAAATATTAATCTTATGCCAGAGCTTCTCTCTGTGCATTTGAAAAAATTGGAGTTTACTTTTGATATTATCGATTCATTCGAGTGCGATCGTAAACTTAACTTTCTTTTCCTTAAGTGGCGATACAAAAAGCCAAAGCTATTTTTAAATGGCTTTTCTCTTGATTTAAATTGCACTTTAAATCAAGTTTTTACGAAATTTTCGGCTAAAATGGAAAGAGATATTAAATATCTAATAATTCTAAAGTTCTTAAGCCTGTCAGAATTTTTCAAAATTCCCAGTATTATGTATATTGAATGAATCGATAAATCAATTGTAATTAAAATAATTCCTTATGAATTAAAAATTATTTAAAATTAAAACAAAAAGCATGTTTTAAAATTATTATAGGGAACTTTAAAATTGTTGTGAGCTTAGGAAGAAACATGCTCTTTGTTAAATTTAATCATTTATTATATTTCAGGAAAACGCGCGTAGAATGCTTCTTTTAAATTATTTTTATTGGGTTAGTTAGGGAACTTTCATTCACTAGTAGATTTAGGGAATATTTTGATTTTAAATTTTCAATAATTTTTAAAATATTTTAAAATTTTTTTTTATATTTAAAACTGTCTAAAAAAATCATGATATATCTTTTCGCCCCGGCGTCATGCCCAATTTTTTTTTGATTTTAGTAAATTTAGATTTTTCCCCTTCTTTCAAAATTTTTAGTCGTTAGGAATTTTCATTTAAGATTAGAGATAAAAGTTAGATTGCGATAGCATAATTTAATTAAATTAATGCTAAATGAAGCATCAGAAACATAAAAATATGTTTAATAGTTAGGGAATTTTCATTTTAAGTAGATTTAGGGAATATTTTTATTTACATTTTCAATAATTTTTAAAAATTTTTAAAATTTTTTTTTTGTATCTAGAATCGTTTTAAAAAATCATGAAATATTTTTTCGCCCCGGCGTCATGCCCAATTTTTTTTTAATTTTAGTAAATATCGATTTTTAACTTCTATCTAAATTTTTAGTCGTTAGGGAATTTTCAATTAAGATTAGAGATAAAAGTTAGATTGCGTAGCATAATTTAATTAAATTAATGTTAAATGAAGCATCATAAACATAAAAAATATGTTTAACAGTTAGGGAATTTTCATTTACTAGTAGATTTAGGGAAATTTTCGATTTCGACATTCAATAATTTTTAAAAAATTTTGAAATTTTTTTTTATCTAGAAACATCTAGAAAAATCATGAAATATTTTTTCGCCCCGGCGTCATGCCCATTTTTTTTTAATTTTAGTAAATTTAGATTTTTTCCCTCTATGAAAATTTTGATCGTTAGGGAATTTTCAATTAAAATTAGATGTAAAAGTTAGATTGCAATAGCATAATTTAATTAAATTAATGCTAAAAAAGCACCATAAACATAAAAATATGTTTAACAGTTAGGGAATTTACATTTACAAGTAGATTTAGGGGCATTTTTAGCGTAACCCACACTAGTGTGGTAACGCTTATATGCTCGCATTTCCGTCGTCTGTCGTCTGTCCGTCTGTTCCATCGAGATCTCAGCCCCTAGACCAGCTAGAGACTTCGGGTTTTCGCCAAATGGTAGCTCTGTGGCTCTAGTTTAGCCCATTTTAGGAATTTTTTGGGTCATGACCATAGGTCGTGCCACGGACAGCCATAATGTCCATTTTTCATACAAAATTGTACTTATATGGCTTCATGGGTATCGTTGAACTCGGGATTGGACCAGGAATTGGTTGCTAGTGGAACATGGTGGAAAGTGGAACATGATGGAAAATGGAACATGATGGAAAATGGAACATGATGGAAAATGGAACATGATGGAAAATGGAACATGATGGAAAATGGAACATGATGGAAAATGGAACATAATGGAAAATAACTTCTCTGAAATGATTTCTCTAAGCCTTCCCTAATTTTTCATATATAAGGCAAAAATTTTCTCTCTCAAGCTCATTTATATTTCAACCACGGAAGAGTCAACATCGTAAGGTAAGGCTTCCCCAAGGCTTCACCTAAAAGGCTTCCCCAAAATGACTTTCAATACCGATCTGTTACAGTGGGTTACGCGGCAACACCCACGTGTGGGTTTTGAAACATTTTTGTGTATGTTTGAGAGTGAGAAAAAATAGCAAAAATATAATAAAATTTATTACAGTTTCATTCGAAACTTTTTCTCATTCTGACGTTTTTGTTTTTAATAAAGTTTCATGTTTTGAAATCCATTCACACCGCAACGCTTGAGGTTTTTATCTCGGAAATTTGTGACCTTCGAATTTCGTAGAAATTTAATTCAATTATTGAGATTTTAATTTTGGTAAATTTTGAGCGATAAATAGTTAAATGTTCACTCCATTGCAATTACATTTTTCTTAAAATTATCAGTGAGGGGTGGTGCAAATGAGCTTTTGATACATTTGACAGTAATTTAAATGCAAAAAAAGAGTCGGCTACGTGAACGGAATAGAGATTTTTTTGATGTACAGATGGAGAAGTTAGAGATTCTTATAAAATCCGTAAAGTTCCGCTTCATTTCCATTTCGAGCGAAGAAAATTTAAAATTGTGTGTCTCCTTCATTTCATTGCTGCATACTCATTCATTCCGTTTTCTTGCTCCCCTCACGCAAATAAATATTTATACATTTTGTGGCAATAAAGCTTCTTTTATAGCCCGGCATTTGCATAATAACTTTTTATACAAAGAAAAAAAGAAGTCTCTGGTGTTGCTGATATTGCAGATAACAAGGAAGTTTGTTAAGCATTTTCATTCGATGTATGCTGATTTTTTTATGATGCATTTGAAGCTCAACTTTATAAGTTTTCTCTATATGACTTTAAAGGAATGATAATTCAATTTAAGCGTAACCCGCAAAGTGACCGTCTGTCTGTCTATCCATCCATAGAGATTTCGGGTTTTTAACAGTTCAAATTTACAAAAGTCTAGTGAACTCATTTTTAAAGCTGCAATTTTTTGGATTAACAAAAGTGTTCGAATTAAGCACGTGCACTCGAGTTTTGAAACATTTTTTCATTAATTATGCGTAGTTTTAAAATGTTTTTAATGCTCTACACTGATCAAACTAATTTCTGAATGTTCATCCCTTGAGTCAATGAGGAGCTGGAAAAATCAAGTGTTTGAGCGCACTAAGAAAGAGGGAAAGTGAATTCAATTTTTCATGCATAATCGAATTCTGAGACGCAATCTCGATAGATTGAAACTTTTTATCTTCTGACATTTTTTCCTTGCTCTAGACAGAATTCATTTTTTCCTTTTTCTATTGTAGTTCATCAACTTTCCATTAATGTTGTTATTTGCCCTCTAATGCAAGCACTGAACTCACATTATGAATATATTAATTTTATTTGTTGACGATAATCGGAAAAGTCATTAGAAATTAGAGCACTTTTCACGTTCTCTTCGCAGTCACTTCAGAGTTCAAGCAACTATACCCTTTTTTCTTAAACATCAAGATAGTTTTTGTTTATTTACGACCCTTTTGGTTTAGTAAATTGATAGAGAAAATGTGGAGCAAAAAGACATTGCGAGAAAAGTGAACATAAATTTTCGTGACTTCCAATAATTATCATTCACTCACTATATTTCTTTTTATTTTCGATATTTTTGAATTTATAACACTTTAAGTACGCAGTCCATGTTATAGCGCAATCATAATAATCTCGTATTCACTCATAAAGCACTTTACAAATGTAATTTGATTATAGTCGGGGAAGAAATGAGTGGGAAAATGTTGCTTTTGGCTTCAACCCAATCGTAAATAGAAAACAAAACAAGGAAATTTGATAAATTAGAGTTGAATATGTTGCTTTATACTTGGTGATGGACATCAACAAGTTTTCGTGTTGTGGAAATTTTTTGGATGTTCTAGGGGTGAATTAATTTTTTTTTGCCTGTAAATATTAATAGATTTTAAAACATGACAAAATCATTCAACTTGCAAACTCAAAAAACACCCGTTGATAATTTCTCCCCACTTATATATTGTAAATTAATTGCTCAGGTGCAAAAAAGTAAGAGACTTAGGAATTTCAATTACGTCTCTTGGTTGATCTTAAGTCTATACACACGAAAAATTCTTTAACTCTCTTATGAGAGGGGTTGTTTTGTTGTCACAGAACAAAAATTATGTACGCATGGAGGTAAATTGTGCCTCCAGTGAGGAAACTCGACTCTCTTTATGCTTTCATTAAAACTCCGCTTTCGGTATTTTTATGCTACAAATTATTTTTATGACATTCATTAACTCTGGATATTTTGTGGAGAAATGCATTGGTAACTTGAAATTTTACGTTTCTTGAGAGTAGAAAAGTGTGCATGTGCGGAGGTTCCAAAACATAAACTTAATTGAAACGTCAGAACATTATTTTTTCGCGCGTGGTGTAGATTGCAAGTGAAAATGGGAAAATTATGTTGTTCCATTCAACAAACCATTTAATTCCGTCGAGTGGTGGAAAATTTTAATTGTAATTCGGAGAAGGGAAGCGTTTTCAACACGTTGTTAACTTTTTACTTTGTTTACAGAGAAAAGTTCTTTATAAATATTTTAATTTCTTAAATATAATATTTTGTAACGACAAGAAATTTCAAATAAAAATGTCCTTAAATTACCTAAAACAACACCTGGACAGGAAGTAAACGATACATGTATAATTTTACACATATGTTCACTGACACACGTCTAGCCGTACCGCTATATATTTTTGTGATTAAAGTTTCCAACCTCCGCACACACCAACAAAGTTTGAGTAACATGAGCAGGTTAGCTTATATGACCCTCCGTAACAAAAGAGAAAACGTTTTCAAAAAAAATTACATCAACCCTAATTGAGAATGATTCAATGCAAATTGATATAAGCAGCTACTTTACATGCAACATAATATTCGAGGAGCAATTTTTTTCATGCGGTCATTCTTGAAAAAAGGACAAGAAAGGAAGGGCAATAAACTTGCCAACAATGGCCGGTATCATCAAAATTTCCAATGTGTTACAAATAACCAAAAAAAGGGTTCAGCCAAAGCAATTTCGATATTTCTATTCTTTTTTTCTTGATTTTTTCAAGTCTTGAAGTTTTATTCTAAAGAATTTTTCCTTTTCTCGTTTCATACATTTTTAATTACAGCAGAACCCTTATAATGATTCACATTTATCACCACTTCACACTTCATCTCGTGTTGCTGTGGCGATGGTGAAATTTTCCATTTAATTATTTTCTTTTACATCAGTTAAAAACTTTCTCTCTAGTTTTTAATTTTATTAAATTGCACAAATTTTTGCATTCGATTGATAGAGAGTGAAATTTATAATTTTATATTTGCCTAGTTTTACTTAAAATTAAAAAAAAGTCTGTTATATTGCTGTAGTTTAATTTCAAATTTTATTGAATTAAATTGTAATTGTTTTGAAGAAAGACATCCGGAAATGAATTGTGTGCTAAATTTTTGTGTTATTCATTTTCTTTGGAGCCTAAAAGATTGAATGAAGAAAAATAGAAGAGTAGAAAAATTCTACTTCGCTTCGAGTTGTAAAATTTTTTTGAATAACCTTGCTGAAAAACACACACAATTGCCGCATACCTTTGAAGTAATGAAAGAAAAATATCATTGAGTTTTTTCCTCTGGTTTTTTCTTGGGGTTTTATAAAAAAGGATGTTTCTCCGCTTCATAAACTTTCAATTCATTTTCACTAGAAGAAGTGATAAAAAATTTAAAGCTAAGAAATGGTCAAAACTAACACTTTGATTAAAAATTCTATTTTTCACTTCCCACTTTATGCTTCACTAACTTTTTTTAGGCCATAATGATTAGTGTTTTTAGATCTATAATGCTATTAAAGTTCATCGAAGTGAAATAATTAAATCATCAAATCCAAATTCTTCTCGACTTGCTCTTTTCTTTTTTCCCCATTCAACGTACAAATCGAAATTTATTTCCTTAGATTTTCTCCATTGTACGTACTAACGAATTTTCATGGTTAGGAGTGAAAATCAGCTTCATGAAACTCGCATTTTTTGGGTGTTATACATTTTGTCGAAAATTGAAATTTATGGACAATAAGAGAAAACTTCTACGTGCCGTTTAATTTTCATGAAATTTTTCTTCTCTTTCTTTTTAATCATCACGCACAATTATTTTCTACATTGTAATGGAACTTAAAAATTCATAAATAACGAACAGTTGGTGAAAATTTTCCTCACACGAGAGAAGTCAATGACATCATGGAAAAATTTCAAGTTTTTTAATCTCCACAATGTTCAGGATTTTAATTGCTTTAATCTCATTTAGCTTATTTTGTTCACATTCGTTTGTGAGAAAGGGGGAGCGTTCCGTGAATTGTGCAGGCAATGAAATTTTATTGGTGCAGTTTAATGTTCATGCTCCATGATTTTGTGATCAATCCTTTAATCATTTTTTTTCAATGATGGTTGGCAAGCTTATGGTAAATTATCGCAGATATCAAAATTTTGTGCTGAGTAAATTAATTTACTGTCAATAATTTTAAAATTGATTATAATTTCGGCTATTTTTACTTCAGCGTTTTCAAAAATGATTCATTCTATAACTGTTAAAAATATTTATTTTCCTCTTAGCATATGACAATTTAATTACATCTTAAAAAGTCTCTTCATAGCATATACATTCAGCATCGTATCATGTAAACATTAAAAATAATCGTAAAATCTAATGAGGAGAAAGGAAATTTATGAGACACGAATGTTGTTATTTTAATGGTGCGGAAGAGCTTTCATTATTCACAAATGGTGCGAGATATGAAAAACTTTCATTTGAGACTTGAAAGGCGGGAAACTCTCGGAGATGAAATCTGTTGGTTGTATTTTTTTTGTGCTTCAAGCTCAGCTTCAGTTGCTGAATCTATAAAATCAACGACCTCCTGTCTCTTCAATTCCATGGAACTTATCAATGACATAAAAATTGTTCCGACTGTTATTAATAAAGAGAAGCATAGATTGCCATATAGCTTTGTGAATAGCTCTTGCAATTTTTTCACGCTAAATGTGATAATGATGCCGCATAGATAACCAAACACATTTATGATACCCACAGACACGTCATCACATTGTCCATCGAATGTCAATTCAACCGCCAATTCTTGTCCAACTAAATTAAAGCCAACCATAAAGATACTGGAGCAGAGATGAAGCTCATTAGTATGCAGTCTGCGAAACGTAACATAATCATCATTTCTTACCCCAAAAGGATGCTCGCAAAGCACATAATTATGAACGATGTCGACTCGAGTGAAAGTGAAAAGAGAATAAATGCTATGGACTGTATCCTTAAAATCCACAAAGCTGTAGATTTAAATTTTTTCCATCGTGCAAGAATGAATGCAAATCCAAATAAACTGAATACACTCAAAAGTGTCGTGATGAGGCAGAGGGTACCTGCCTCTAGTTGTCCACCCTAAAATATATTTTAGAAAGTTTTGTATGTAACAATATTTATTTAGTTATTTTACTTACAGGAAAATAATGGACAATGATCGAGTTCAAGATAGTCGAAAACGCATTAAAAACTCCAATATTGAGACCAAATCCCAAGAAGAGCATAATAAAGTTTTTGTTTTTAAAAAGAATCTTGAGTGATTTCATAAATTTCATCTTATCTTCATTGTGAATGATGTTATCTCGTCTGAGTGCTTCAATACACGAAGGTGGATATTCCGGTTGTTCTTTGCTGAACGCAATTCCCATGAAAATGGCTGTGATTGTCGAGGCGAGAGCGATGAGTAGCATGTAGTCAGTAAGATGTCTAGTTAGAGTCAACAAATTTTCCAAATCATTGATAACAATTAGAGATAGAAAGTTAACAATTAACCCGAGATTCGTAGCGAAAATTGTGATTGCCTGTGTAAGATATTCCTCGTTGATTGGAAACCAAATCGTAGCAATTCGCGATGGAATGGAGCACAAAAGGATGTGGAAAATTGCACAGAAACATTGAATGAGAAGAATTAATCCAAAATTTTGTAACATCACTCCGACATATTTCAACCAAGATGTTATGACGAGGCCAATTGATCCGTAGATTGCAACATTGTGCAGTGACTATATAAAGTTTAAATTTTTTAGAATTTTACTTCTTTCAATAAAATATGACATAGTTTTCCACATGACTCTCAATAGCTTACTTGTTTCTCGCAGTAATAAAATGTAATTGGAACGTAGAGCAGAAAATAAATCAAGCTGTAAAAATGGGAGGTTAGATCAATTACATCGGATGTCGTGTTGAAATATTTTTGAAACACGTTCGAAATGATGCAAAATTGTAGAAATTGAGTTGAAGAAATTGTAAGGGAAATTGTCGTAATTGCGAATAGAAACCATCGTCGCGGATAAACTTTCGTTTTGCGTTGTATGCAATCATAGTTTAGAACTAGATCATCAATTAATTTATTTTCTTTAGCAGACACTCGTTTTTCCGTGCTCAATAATTGTAAGTAATAAATTCGATTTAATTTTTCTAATTCACTATCGCGTAACTCGCGTTCAATGAACGTAGTTGAAAATTTCTTTCGGTACGGCGACACAAGCATGACTAATGCTTTCCTTAATGAAAATCAACCGACAAATGAGACTCACGAGAGAAACTTTTCAGCTTTTTATTAAAAGTCTCTTGTCTCTATTTTTATACATGGTCTTGACTATATTTGAATTAAAAATATTTACATGAATGCGAGTTTTTCTGATATCGAATCTGAAGCTTTTTGCTTCTGCTTGATAAAGATAAAATTTATATCACTCTTGTGATTTTTTTCTCTTTCGTTGATGACGAAGTAAAAGATGATAATTTAGTATCTCGCATATGAGACTACTTTGTAACGGGTGCATGAAAGGGTTAAACTCATACAAATTATTTGGTAAGAAAATTTAATATAAACCCCCAACTAATCTTTCTCACAAACAAAATGATATTCCAAAATGGGTAATTCAAACTTTTTTTCGTCTTAGCTACGCCAACCATTCACATATACAAAGACTTCTTAATTTTGTACGTGTCAAGACTAAGAAATTTATTACATTCCTCCCAGCGTACCGTCATGCCACCACCTATTTCATCTGTCGAACTTAATAAGAGAAATTTTCTTCCTGAAGTGAGACAGGAAAAATAAAGACGCAAAACAAAACAATGAAAATAAAAGTTTTTATGCTTCCCAAGATGATGCATCGCGTGGAAAGAAAAGAAAAAACTATTGAAATGTCAAAATTAATTTTATAACTTAAAGTTCGTCAAAGAAAAACTCAAACATTTCAGCTCTTTTTGATAGTACTTTAATATTTTTTTTAGAAAATTTGAATTATAAAACTCATTCAATGGACCAATTGATACAAAATAACATACAATGATTGGAACTTATTCTCTTCAATTTACTTAAATCATTCAAGTCAAACAAAAACAAGAATTCCATTAATCATGGCTCCTTAAGGAGTTTCACGTCGAAACTTTAAAGTTTTTTTATGCTGCAGTGTATGTGAAAAAGCATAAATCTTCAAGACTTTTAATTACATTTTGAAAAGAAAATTGAGAAAAGTTTTTTCTGTAGCTAACTCACCTAAATTATCTTAAATTAAATCCACTTATATCCAAAATTGAGTCTGTTATATATCCAATAATTAGCAATTCACTTTACAAATATATGCACAACCATCACTGTATGTATGTTACTTAATAGCTACATCATTATCATCCCTCTCACGTCTCTCAAAGACTATCAGTCGAAGATCAAAAAAGTAATTTTGTTGTTAGAAACATAAACACCAGAGAGGTTCCGAAATTTTTCACTCTTCGTCGCTTCATCGACTGAAATTTTCTTTTCATGAACTTTTATTTTTCACCACCGAGGAAAGACAAAAATCATAAATTCTGATCATGTTCATCGTAAAAAATGATGATTGCAAAATATATAGATTTTTTGTGTGTGTTACTGTTGCTGAAAAACGGCAATCACTAGTTAATATTATCCATATGGTGGAGGAAGAAAAATTGCCAATCAACTGAATATGCATGTGAGGGAGCACGATAGACATCGATATATTTACTAAATTGAACTATAACATTAACTCAATCTTCTAAATTATTCATTGTTGTATATGCAATAATTCGAAAGTTTTTTTGGGGTATGGAGCACTACAAGCATAATAAAGAAATGGAACTTCTTATCACATGAAATATTTATTCCTGAAAACTTCTGTTACAACAAACAAGATTTTCTCCAATGCTCCTTTATGATAAATGCACATAACATTTTTATTTCTCGACTCTCTTCAACATGAGAGTCAGCTAAACTTTCTGTTTCACGTTTTTCCTTTACAACATGAAGATGGTAACGAGAATTTATGGACACCTTATTTTTCTTTCTTGTTGATGCTGTGTATATCCATAAGTTAAATTTCTTCTGATATGACTCACAATGGTGTAATGATAAATTGTATCCGATTTCATTTTTATCATTCACACTCTTACTGATACTTTTTGATTTTCACTTAGCAGTTTTTTATGCTATAATCTAATATCAAAAAATAATAATTTATGTTCGTTAGATTTTTCATAAAAATGTCCACAAAATATTTTCGAGCTTCTGTTCTTCCGCGCGGTTAAACTACAACTGAGCAGGAAATTTCCTTCTTCTTCCTTATTTCCACCCTCACAATGAGATATTCAACTTCGTTGTTGAGAGAGTAAAATAGCGAAACGGTTCACTCTCATTTTTTTTCATTCTTCGTTGTCACACATGAATGAGAGAAAATTGTTTTCATTTCATTCATAAAAATTTCATGCCGGCTATTGTTAAACATAACGAGTGTGTATGCACATGGCAAAGGGGTTGTGTGGTGAAATTTAACCAGCACTTCCATCATCATTAAAATAAATATTTGTACGGGAATTTTTTTTAATATCCACGAAAGTCCATTAAATAAATTTTAACAAAGAGGATAGATTTATTAGTATGATCAACCACCACTAAAACAAATGTCAAAAATTGAATGAGTGGCAATAATGAAAATATTGTGTATATCCCACATTATGTTTGAGTAATACATGCATGTATAGACTACTTTCCTTTCCGAAAGACGCGTTAAGCATCTCTCACAAGAAGAAATTCAGTGTTAAGAAATTTTTCCTGCTGTTTTTGACTCATTTTCTTTGAAGTTGTCGCATTCGCAAGTCACAAAAAAATGTGCATAAAATTCACACTTTTGATAAGTTCTCGAAGGTGCAAATGAATTTTATTCTTTACTCTTTAATCTCGAATTATAGCTAATTTATACAATGGATTTTAAAAGTACTTCATATTGTTTGTTGCTGAAACATCATCATTTAGCTTTTCAAACTCTTCTTGCATCGAATTTTGAACATTCGACAGTAAGGAGTCAACACTCGTTTTTTCGAGCCCGTATGTTTTGATTTCAGGGAGAATTTTAATCACCGCTTTTCCACGTCCAAAAATATTTCGCTTTGAGTCTAGAAATGAGTAACGTGACACAACAATCGGCTGAATCGAGCATTGTGATTGAATTGCAACGTGAAAGGGCCCTTTTTTAAATGGTAAAAAAGTCTCTGTTGAAAAGTGTAAAATTTTGGGATAAAAAAATTTAAAATTAAAATCAATTTCTTATACCTGACTGATTACGAGTTCCCTCCGGAAAAAAAATAATTTTTGACTAAATGATAAAAACTCATTTATTGAAATCTGAAAGCAAAATTTTTTTAATCCAGTTTTACCTTTTTTTCATTAATTGCTTTTGATTGCTGGTTTATGACATTTAATGCTGACTTTCGATTCTGGCGATCGACAAAAATTGTTCCCCATAAATAAGCGGCAAAACCAAATGGAAATAAATATAAAATTTCCTTCTTTGAAATTTGTGTTGGACGTCCAATGAGTGGCCAGAGTTTTCCCAAAACTTAATTTTTAATTGTAAAATAAAATGAAAGAATTTTCCATTGTAGAAGCACTAAATTTTCTCACCAATTAAATCGATGGCACTTTGATGATTTATCAGCACAATGCCACCCTCATCACGTTTAATATTTTCAATTCCTTGTACTTCAAATGAGACTCCAATGAGTTTTCCCACCTGCACAACGCTCCAAGCCGGCCCGAGAGCATTCCGCCAATCTTTTGGTCGCGGTAACATAATTGGAATGCAAATGATAGATGAGATGAGGGCCGTTAAAACGAATAAAACCATTTTAGTGTAATATTTGACCACATTTGAAAAAGAGAAAAGTAATAGGGCCACAATTATCAAGCCGATTAATTCAATTAGAGAGCACGCCATCTGCAAATAAATGCAAAACGAAAGCATGAAATTTTGCATGTCTAGATTAACGCGATTACTCAAGTTTAAATTGTAATGCGACAATGAAATTATAAATAGCCCTTTAGAATGCAATGAACTGATTGCAAGCAATTTTATTAAACGTTATTTTATCTTTCACGCAAACATCTGTTTTTTGACGATAAATAATGGACTCAAGATAACGACATTGAACTTGTAAGCTTTATTCATTCGTATAGAAAATATTTGTCAACAAATTTATCACCACACATGTGGGATTACCGTGCTTCCACTGGTGATAGTTCAATAATTACTTATTAATAATAATTATGTCTCTTTAATGATAAAGCATGGAATTGTTTGATAAAACGTTATCTCTTAAGTAAGCGCGTACGAATTAGTCATGGCAAAGATAATATAGAAAACAATAAATGTAGACACGTGAAACACTCCTAATAGTTTATTATGAGATTCTAAAAAAATTACTTTTAATAATTGAGTGATTCTATTTCAATATCAATTTTCATCGATTTTTTGAACGCCTATTCTCTTTCAGAAATTTTAAGTATGCATGTTGAAAGATATTTTTCTATTCCACGTCAATGACTCAACTCAAACACGTAAACTATATTTTTGCATTTAGAGTGCTTGCAACAGATGATTTAGATTAATCTAGATCTGAAACTTGAGCATTTTGTTCAAAGTTCTTTTTTATCTCATTTAATTTCTCAACAAACTATCTCGGTTTGCTATTTTCCTCAAATCAGAACTTTTTTTATTAGGTAAAAATAATTGATCTAACCTTTATTCAATTTGAAGTAAAAACCTTAAACACGTCTCCAATAAACTGAATTTAAAATCAAGCGATAAGCCGACCAGCGTGCTGTCAATATATTGAGAGAAATGAGGCAGTGAGAAAAGTGAGTTCAGTAGCGTCCATGATTTTCAACGGACATGTATTTTTGAAATATTTATTTTTGTTATTCAGAGCTATGTTTTAAGTCAAAAATTAAGCTCGGAAAAGTAGAAAATGCTCTATACAGACAGATTTAAAGAATTTTTCTGATAATTTCTTAATATGATAGTTTTATAATGACTAATTATAAATTAGTCTACAATTAGACTGTTTTAAATTAATTTAAAATAATATTTCAAAACGAATTTCCTTGTTGACAGTTGCAGGACATCGAAAGAAATTCTCTGTCGATACATGAAAATGAATAAAAACAGCTAGAGTATACTTCATGAAAATAAAACTAAAAATATAAATATAAATATTAAAAATGTCAATCCTATCAAAATTAAAATAAAATGTTGACAAATCATGATTTTTACACACTACCCTTGTGGCACAGAAAAGGAAAAATAAAGGAATTTTGATGGAACTTGCATGGAATCTTTCGGAACTTGCATGGAAAAAAATAACTTGACGGAAATTTGAAGGAATTTAATGGAACTTGACGGAATTTCAATGGAATTTCTGCGACCACTTTACCGGAAATTTGACGGAATTTGATGGAAAAAAACCTTCAAAATTCATTGGAATTTTAAGGAAAATTTTGGAATTCCATTGGAAAAGTATAGGAAATTTTTCCATTTCTTTTCCACAAATTTCTTATATCTTTGTTTTATCGAAATCTATTCCGCTTCGCTTAGGAGGGTTATTTACCCAGCCTATTATATTTTATTATAATTTACAAACAATTTTATTTTAAAATGCAATAAAACCAGGTATTTAAGTTGAATGAAGTAATCGATTCGAGTCAATACAAATCGATTGCGGATTTTATGTGTAAATTTGATTTATTTTTTCTGAGCCAAGATCAGTGAAGTAAGATCTGGTGCTGGAAGTGACATCCAGTCAATATAAGCTGCACTTTTGGAAAATAGATCCAGTCAATCTAAATTTCAGTGCTGGAAGTGAGTCTAGTCAACGTACGATGGAGCGCTGCAAGTGAGATCCAGTCAACGTAAGATCCAGTGCTGGAAGTGAGACCCAGTCAATCTAATTTTCAGTGCCGGAAGTGAGACCCAGTCAAATTAGGATCGAGTGCTGGATGAAAGTTCTTGTGGAACCAAACTTAAGTTCCAGTGCTGCATACAGTTTGGTTCCACAAGAACTGTCATCCAGCACTGTATCGTACGTTGACTGGACTCACTTCCAGCACTGAAATTTATATTGACTGGATCTCACTTCCAGCATTGCATCATTCGTTGACTGGATCTCACTTCCAGCACTGGATCTTACGTTGACTGGACTCACTTCCAGCACTGAAATTTATATTGACTGGATCTCACTTCCAGCACCAGATCTCACTTCACTGGATCTCACTTTCACAAAATTTTAAAGATCCATATAAATCCATATAAAAATTTATATGCCATATAAATTTTATATGGCCATATAAATTTTATATGGCATATAAATATTTATATGGCATATAAATTTATATGGATTTATATGGGAGTTGGGGACCCCTTGTTCCGTCATGTTCCGTTTAGGAAAGTTGTGGAATTTTAACGGAATTTATTTTCCATTAAATTTCCGTCAATTTCCGTTTAGGAAACAGTTGGAATTTTCAAGAATTTATTTTCCAACAAAATTCCTTTAAAGTTCCAACGAATTTTTTTAATTTCCAACGGAATCCATTGGAAATTTATTGCTTAAATATTGCTTTTCCAAAAATAATTTAATATATATTTTGGCTTCGTGACGGAATGGTAAAGCGGCGCAACGTGATAAGGAGTCCTCGGTTCGAATCTCGGTGGAGCAAAAAAGATGTAAGTAAAAAATAAATAATTTCCTATAATTTCCAACAGATTTCCAGAACTCAGAATCAGCTATGACAACGACTTCAAATGTTACCTCTTCAGGCCCAGGTAGGATCCAGAAGTGGGCCCGAGCTCAAGGACCAAAAATTTATTTTTTTCTTATGGATTCCATTAGTTATTTTTCCATTGATTTCCATCGGATTTACATCGGATTTCCATCGAAATGTGATGGATTCCGTAAAATTTTGACGGATTCCATCGGAAATTTGATAGATTCCATTGAATTTCCGACGGAATCTATCAAATTTCCATGGATCATCGAATTACCGATGGATTCCTTCAATTCCAATGATTCCATCGGATTCCTTATGGATCCATCAATTTCCGACAATCTATCAAATTCCGATATTCCATGGGATTTCCAATGGATTCCATCGGATTTCTTATGAATCCATCGGATTTCCAATGATCCATCGGAATTCTTATGATCCATCAATTCCTTTTATTTCCATTAAAATTCCCATGTACGTAAATATTTACGTACGTTTTTTCATTTCCGATGGAAATTTTGATGGAAGAATTGACCATTTTGCCCCTTTTTCCGACGAATTTTTCCGTCAAGTTCCACCAAAATTCCAGTAAAGTTCCTACATTTTTCCTTTTCTGTGCTACAAGGATAAGATTAAATTTCGAATCACGAAAGAGAGAATAAAATTTAAAAACTCACTTTTTGAGTTTAAACTATTCATTAAATACTAAAATAAAAAGGGTGTAAAATATCAATTTTATTTTAAGATTTTATTCAAAAAATTTTACTCTAAAAAATTAAGTTTATTTGCCAATAAAACATTTGAATAGAAAATAACGACAAATGAAACCTTTACACATTTACACAGTTGCTGGAAATATGAACATGATTAAGCGTGAGAAATTTTTGCAATTTGTTTAATTTTTCAAGTTTGGTCAAAAATAATTTGAACAGCCTATAGATCACAAGTTCAATGTCATGCAGTTGCAAAACAGATAATTAACTGTTTAAAATGTTAATGATCAAATATAGTGACTCTATCAGTTCGGAGACAAAAATTTCAATCGAAAGCAAAAATGTAAATTGAAGCTCTCTCAGTTAAACTTTAAAAAGCTTCATTGTGTTCAATGAAAAATTATTCGGAAGTTATCATGAATATATCTGATATGGCGCCTCTAGAATGATAAAATATCAAATAAAATGTTGTTGAAGCACATCTGAAAAAAGCTATCTGGTTTAAAAAAAATTCCGTATGTATTCGTGTGCTAAGCACTCAAAATTTACACATTCGCAGTACATAGTACAATAAAACTATACATTCAGTTCATATTGAAGTGTCGACACGCGAAGTTCACTATAAACAATTAAAAATTTAGAGATCTGAAAAAAGAAACAGTTTAAAGTAGAAACTGTCTTTCTGTTTAGATCTTATATAAATTATTTATTAAAAATAAATAAAAAATTAAATGTTGAAAAAATTGAAACAACATTGCGTCGTGTTAATTTAGTATTATTACTTAAAAGTTTTAAGTAGAAACTCACCGATCCAATCATTTGTATTCTACAGTTAAAAATTGACAAACATATTTTAAAATTGAGACGGGAATGAAAATTTCTCGATCTTTGTGAATGCCGCAAAATCTTCATTATAAATCACCTTACTATATAATTTGCCAAAACTAAAAAAAACTGTATCAGTATGAAAAAATATATGAATCCAAGTAAGTTTTGGTTAATATGACCAAAAAACACATTCTGTACTGATAAGAATTTTTCACTAAGACGTTCGCGTTCCAATACATTAAAATACCATTGTTAAACTTCTAAAAAATAAAATAGATCCCGACTTAAAATTAATTATTGCTAAGTTATAATTAACATAGTATATATAACATATAACATGATTATTGATTAAAATTTTTTGGCCTTTTTGAATTGTTGTTGTAATCCCGAGTTTGATATCTTATCAAAATATCTTTCTGAATATGCCAAGATTATGCCTACTGATACTTGCAAAAAAGTTTTTTCAGTCATTTAATTTTCTATAGGATTTTTAAATGTTTTTTGACATTTTAATTTGATATCTTTTGAAAAAGCCATAAAACGATTTTTAGCTGAAAACTCGAGTTAAATCCGTTCTTGAGATACAGTACATCCTCGTAGGATCAAGCGATTTTGAATCTATTATATCAAAATTAGTATAAATTAATATAAAGCGAAGCTATAAAAAAGCCTACAAGGTGGGAATTTGGGGTTCTCGGGTGGGGAGGATTCCACGAGAAGTAGGGTGGACGCTTGTTTTTCCTGAGTGCTTATAATTCCTGAGTAAAATTAAATATGTCAATATTTCACGAACAACGCATACACCCCATAAGGTATTATTGCTCTATTTGAAAGAATGACTCAAACCTCCTTACTGGAAACCCACCTGGAATAATTCCTGAGTAAATTACACATTTGTAGTCTTTGCATTTTTCGTGAGTAAAACATTTTTTTTACGCGATAAAATCTTTTATGGACAAAAAAATTAATATGAACCTGCTTGTAACTGTTGCCGCGTGACTGATATGTGGCAGAAAAATACTAAAGAACTAAATAAATGTCTTCCTCATGGCTTTCCGAAAAAAGCACCACCGAAGGAACCAACATCCAGCATAGATAATAAAATTTTGCAGAGGAACCAATATCATGAACAAAAAACAAGCAAAAAATAAAATCTAGTGAAGGAACAACATCCAGCGGAGGAAGTGACATCCGACTCAGGAAGTAACTTTAGGAGAAAAACAATATTCAGTTCCAGTACAAACTTTCGGCACAGGAACAAATTTTATGTCAGGAACTAACTCCAGTCTGGAACCAAGATAAGTATGAGAACTAACACCTAGCACCAAACCGGCATCTAATGGTTTATAAAATCTAATGAAAATTTATTATTGACTTTTTAAAATCCCTTAAAGTATATTACCAAAAATATTTCAAAAAAGGAAATAAAGGTTTGAGGACTAAAGGATTATTTAGTTTCATTCTTTTTTGTCAACTAAGCGATTAAGCCTGATTTTAAATATTTAAAAGTTAAATTTTTCAAAAAAGCATAAATAATAAAACTAGGCAACACTCTTCACTTGTCGATATTACATCGCTTAAATTAAATCTTTTATTTTTAACACTTTCAAAAAGATAAAGATTAATAACAATGATTTTATATAAATTTTTAAAATTTACAGAATAAAGTCACCAGAATATAACAAGGTTTTAGTTAGTTATGACATAAGGACGCGGCAAAAATTAAATATCAAAAAAACGCTTTCAACAAGAGTATTATAATCAGTCAGCAATCCAAAAAGAATTCATTTTATTACTCATTCAATTTACTAGAAAACAAGCGTCCACCCTATTAAAAAACATTAAGTTTTAACTATAAATTTTCCATTTCTTAAAGGATTAGATTTTTTTGAGAATGATGTCAAATTGAAAAAAATCTCACTCAATTGAATTTTAAACCGCGAAAATATAATATTGAATAATAATATATATCAACATTGACAAAACACATCAAAACTGACATTGGTTTCAACAATATTTTAATTCATTTACTCATATCACATGTAACATGTATTGTAACTCATTTTAACTGGCTTGTGATTTTATCATATTGAGTTTTTGAGGAAAGCTTTTATTATTGACTTCATCAAAATATTTTCATTTGAGCGCGATAGGTATGCGGAACAATTTCACATTCATTACAAAGAGAAATTTTGAAATCGACTACGATAATATATTGTTGAATATAGTTTGAAAACCTTTAACAAGTATGTTAATTTTTTGTGAAATCGATGAAACAAAGGTCGCGTTTAAATTACTTAAGGATTAACAAAAGAATATCTAATCATGTTATTTAACTTATACTGTCACTTTAAATAATGCAATTCATTGAATACAAATTGTTTCAAAAATTTATTGAAGGATTATGGATTGGTATGCGACCAGTAAAAGCACAACTTGATTCAGCTAAATTTGTTCTTTTTTCTGGGTAAGTTTTAATTTGAAATTTTTAATTATTTAAAAGTTATGATTTAACAAAAAAAATAAAAATTCTACTTTACTAGAAAAAGTTTTGAGGAGCAGAAAATTTTTCTTCTCTCAAAAGCAGTGGATATTTTGGAACAAGTCGAGTTTGATAATTCCCGACCTACCGTAATTTATTTGCACGGTTATATAGAGCACATGATGATGGAAAGTGTTCGAGTAGTGACCGATGCTTATCTCAAAAGAAATGATCACAGTAAAGCCATGAAAATTGTTTAAACTTTGAACTGCAACTGAAAACTATTTTTTTTAATAAAGACATTCTAGTGCTAGACTGGTCTGAATTAGCTGATGGCAGTTACATGCTGGAAGCCGTTCCAAATGCAAATAAAGTAAAAACTTTAGAAGAAAGTGTTGAAAATAGAAATTCAATTTATTAATTTAGCTTTCTAGTGTACTGGCCGAGACAGTTCTAAATCTCATAAATAACGGTTTAGATGGAAATGAACTACATATTGTGGGCCATTCTTTGGGAGGACAAATGGCAGGCATGGTGGCGCGAAAAATAAAAGAAAAATCTAACAATACTATAAAGTTAAAGCGTGTTTCAGCACTTGATCCAGCATTTCCCCCTTTTTATCCTGGATTAATTTATAAACCACTGAATAAGCTGGATGCCGATTTAGTTGATGTTATTCACACTGATGCCTGGTTATATGGTACTCCATTCTCTACAGGAACAGTTGATTTTTGGCCAAATGCAGGTAACACAGTTTAATTTTATAAAACATAAATAGGAGAATAATCAAAAATATTTAACAGGAAAAACTTTGCAGCCTGGATGTCCGAAGAGAAACTATAAAATGCTCTCTGATAACGATTTATGCTCACATCGTCGATCTTGGTGGTTTTGGGCAGAGAGTGTGAAAAATACAGATGAAAAAAGTTTTCCTGCAGTCAAATGTAAAAACTGGGAGAAATTTAAAGAAGGCAAGTTTGAAGAAGATAGCCCAATTGCATTTATGGGAATTGATTGCCAAATGAATGTAAAAGGAGACTATTTTTTGGTAACTAATGGAGAGCAGCCATTTTCGAAAGGAATGAAAGGCACTGTATATAACAAATTAAACTCCTAAATTTAAAGTGATAAATTTCTATGAAAGTATTCAAACATTAATAAAATTCAAACAGTTTAATTTAAAAAAAAATGTTTTTCACATCTAACTGTTATACGTAAGTAAGTAAGTATGTCTACTAAAAATTTCATAAAATAGCTTAAAAAATAAAAGCTTGCGAAAATTTAAATATTTTAAAAACGTTGAAGAAATTTAATATCATTTGCGCACACCGGGAGAAAAGCATAAATATTTCTCAAACAGAGAGGATTTTAACTCTGTATTGGTGGCCAATGCTCTCACAAAATAAATTCGAGCGAGAGAATATTTTTTCTCACCACACAAAGTCTGACGTTTTAAGATGGCTGTCTCCTTTTAAAAATGAAATACTGAGGGAAAAATTGAGTTAGGACCGAATAGAAATGGATTCAAAGAATCAGAAAATTAAGAGGCCAAAGCGTCAACAGAAAGTAATCGAAGACTATTGGGACTGCTCGGTTTGCACGTTTAGAAATACGGCGGAAGCTTTCAAGTGTTTAATGTGTGATGTCCGAAAAGGTATTTTACTTAATGAGGATTAATTTTCAATCTATAAGAGTAAAAAAATCCAAAAACTAATGATGTGGATCATAAGTAGAAAATTCTTTCAAATGAGGAGCTGAGAAGTTTAAGGAAATTTTCTTTAATTGCACCTACAAAAATTTTATTTTACAATTATTTTGCTAAAAGAGAAAATTCTTTCTCTGTATTAGTGCTTAATGTGAAAAATCAATATAGTTATGATCCATGTCTGGCGCGTGAAATATTAAATTCACTATAAATATTTTTTTATATTTTAGGAACATCAACTCGTAAACCCCGCTTGAATTCTGCCCTCGTTGCCCAGCAAGCTGCCACTCAAATTCAATTTCCCGGTTCAAGTAATCCTCACAGTTCAAAATCTTCCAGTAAAATATTGAGGAATAAAAATAAACGTTCGAAGTATGTGCGTTTGAAGAATATAGACCGATCCACGGGTCAAACAAGAGAGGTGACGGTGAATAGTGTTACTGTCTTCATAACGGAATACAAACCCAAGATTGTTAGTAATGGCCGAGAGTCTCGGCACGGTGACTCAAGTGATTTTAGTGAAAGTAATGACTCGCGAAGTTAAACAGTCAATTTTGTTTGACGACGCTGATTCTTTAAAGACCGATTTGATGCACAATGATCCAGGCTAGTAAAATTGGAGTCTTCAATTCATAAGTTGTTTAAAAAGATACTGCCATTATTTATAAAAGAAATTTTAAATCTTTTGTTAAACCCAAATGGAATCAAACATACGAAAGAGATATAACTTATGAAAATCGAAATCATATTTTTATACGACAAGATTAAATATGTATAGAGTCAAAAAAGGATCACGCAATGTATGCTCGTCAGCGACTTGTCTTGTCATGATTAAATTCAAATAATAAAATTGTAAGTTTAATTCATATAAATGTGTAAATATTTATTATTCATGAAAATAATTAGAAAAGGATATTATAATTTTATCACCTTCGTTCATTGTGTATAGAAAAATATTGTTAACTCTTTTGTAAATTTGTAATCGTCCTGAATTTTATATAATTATCAGAGATGTGCAATTGCATTGAAATCGAGTGAGAACAACATGTTTTCAATTACATTTTCATACAAAATTCATGTGATTTCCTAAAATTAAATTCCATTTCATGTAATTATTTTGTAATTGCCCATCTCTATTTAATATATAAAAAAATTCGATTCAAACTTTACAGTCTGATTTTTAACTGTTTGTAGGATTGAAAATTCTTTATAGTCTTTAATTTTACTTGTATAATTGTTTTTAATCTTTTTCTATCGTCACTTATAATTCGCGCATTTTCTATTTATTTTTAAGTAACTAAAAGCATCGTATCTATCGAGTATGAAAATAAAAATGAAAAAAAAATTACTATCGTTAAGCATTTCGACACACACCAAAATAACTGATTTATTTCTTCCTTTGACAGCTAAAAAACTTTTAACAGCAAAAGAAGTCAATGATGCTCAAGTGCATCCGCTCCCTTCAATGAGATATTACTGTTTTTAATAGTTTTTTAAAAAAAAATTATTTTTTAAATAATGACAGGGGGCGGACGACTTGGATATAAATTTTTTGGGTATATAAAAATCTAAAATTTATATTTTTATATTTTTATATACCTCATTTATATTTTTATATTTTTTATATTTTTTATATTTTTATATTTTTATATACTTTTCGATCGGAATTTACTCTATATTGTGACTTTTCAACTAAAATTTAAAGCTGGAAGTGAGATCCAGTAGAAGTAAAATCAATCGATGGATTCGATAACCATTCGAACTAGATTCAGAACTTAAATTGAGATCCATTGGAACTAAGATCCAGCTCTGGAAGTGAGATCCAGTAGCTTTAAGATTTAGTGCAGGAAGTCTGGAAGTGAGATCCAGTAGAAGTAAAATCAAGCGATGGATTCGATAACCATTCGAACTAGATTCAGAACTTAAATTGAGATCCATTGGAACTAAGATCCAGCTCTGGAAGTGAGATCCAGCAGTTTTAAAATTTAGTGCTGGAAGTCTGGAAGTGAGATCCAGTAGAAGTAAAATCAAGCGATGGATTTGATAGGCATTCGAACTAGATTCAGTGCTTAAATTGAGATCCATTGGAACTAAGATCCAGCTCTGGAAGTGAGATCCAGTAGCTTTAAGATTTAGTGCAGGAAGTCTGGAAGTGAGATCCAGTAGAAGTAAAATCAAGCGATGGATTTGATAACCATTCGAACTAGATTCACAACTTAAATTGAGATCCATTTGAACTAAGATCCAGCTCTGGAAGTGAGATCCAGTAGCTTTAAGATTTAGTGCAGGAAGTCTGGAAGTGAGATCCAGTAGAACTAAAATCAAGCGATGGATTTGATAGGCATTCGAACTAGATTCAGTGCTTAAATTGAGATCCATTGGAACTAAGATCCAGCTCTGGAAGTGAGATCCAGTAGCTTTAAGATTTAGTGCAGGAAGTCTGGAAGTGAGATCCAGTAGAAGTAAAATCAAGCGATGGATTTGATAACCATTCGAACTAGATTCACAACTTAAATTGAGATCCATTTGAACTAAGATCCAGCTCTGGAAGTGAGATCCAGTAGCTTTAAGATTTAGTGCAGGAAGTCTGGAAGTGAGATCCAGTAGAACTAAGATCCAGCGATGGATTTGATAGCCATTCGAACAAAGATTTAGTGCTTAAATTGAGATCCAAATGCTCGAAATGCAATTTAAAATTTTTTTTTGTCGTTAAGAAACAAACAAAAAGTATATAAAGTATATAAAATATCAATTTATATTTTTAAATAAATTTATATTTTTATATTTCTCATTTATATTTTTATATTTTTGAGGTATATAAAGTATATAAAATTTATATACTAGTCGTCCGCCCCCTAATAATGATTAAAAAATAATTAGGAAAAAGAATTGGGCAGAATTATTAAATAATTAAAGTAGGTGTTTAAATTATCTCCCCTCTTATATTTCTTTTTCTTGCTATGTGACCTTTCAGCACTTAATGTCTGGAGAATATGAAAATTTTCAATATCACTCAACTCAACTGTTCTGTTGACTTGTCATTATGAATTTCTTACTTTGATGACATCTTAAAAGTTTTTTTAATGAAAACTTTAATGATCCTTATTTTAACTTTAAATTTTTCTCATTGCTTTTATGCATGTTTTAAAATTATTCAAAACACTCTTATAATTCTAAGCATTTTTTCAGAAGAAAATCGAACAAAATAAAACCGAGACAATAGAAATGTTAACCACAATTTCTTATCTTTGTCTCCACACTAGCTCCGCACTAAAACTAATTTTTTTCCATGCAAAACCCAAACATTATCCTAAGGAAGGAGTTTTGAAGAGTATCATTCACTACAGAAGAGGCGGAAATCTCCTAAATGGTTTGAAGCTTTATCCCTTTGAAGGAGAGTATAAACAAAGTGAGAGAGAGCATTTAACGGTATTCAACAAATAATTAATCTTTCAAAGCAATTTTTGTAATTTTTGCCATACCTAAAACTAGGGTAAAGGACTGGGTAAAGGATCTATTGAAATTAAATTTTCTCTCTTTCTCTTTCACCAGCATTGCATATGCATGAATGGAAAGGGAGAAATTTTTATTCTGTCTCTCCTCGCTTTTCTGATGACGATATGCGGGGTGAAAATTCCTCAAGTTGCTGCTATTAAAAGTGGTAATATTTTTCCGGCTTTGGAAATATTTATAATTTTTAGCGCTATGTTCCTCGACCAAATTATTAGTTTTAAAATGGTGCAATATGTTTAATTTTTATGCTTAAACAAAAAGCAGCGGTCTGAAAAGAATTCTGCAAAGCATTAAAAAAGACAATTCTTATTTTACCTCTCTAAAGCCTTTTCCTTTTATCCTACTCTTTCTCCATTTTTTGGACAGGCTCTACCATGACAGTCATGCTAGAGTCAGGATTAAAATTGGATGAAATAAAAACTACGTGAGATTTGCAAAAATAATTTTTTTTTAAATTTTGTATTCAAGTTTGGCTAAAATGCTAGTTTTTTGAATCGTGACTCTAAAATCGATACAAAATAATTTGAGGATTGCTTTAATTTTGCAAACACGCAAGGCATCGCAATGATAGCAATCGAGAGAGAGAGAACGGGAACTATCAACTCTTTACTTTTTATACGTTGCGTTATCAGCAGTCCATCCATTATTTTTATTTCTTCTTTCCCTTCGGCCATTCGCTCCCTGATCAACCTGTTTTGATGTCATGCATTTGCATTTCAACAACAACGTCGGCGGCGACGACCACGACAACGATGGTATTAGCGTAGCGCATAAATGCATACACACACCCGCTGATAATTGTCGTATGAATGCAAGACAATCAAAAGAACTGTTATAAGATCATAAAAATATGCGTATTGTACATGCCGAAGGATTTCCTCAAAAAATGTCTAAACTATAATGGCAATGTTTTTCATATTCCATGTTTTTTTCTGTACATATTCTACAATGCGATCATCATCATCGTCAACACGAGCTAGTCATACATTTTCAAATTAAAATTCCATGCTCAATAAGCAAAAGACGGGTGAAGGAAAATTCCGATGCGATTTCTCATCCTTTTACAAAGTTTTTTTTCGCACTTTTTACTCCTTCTCTAGGTCTGTTAAACTTAGAGTCGGTCGACTCGACTCTGGTTCTCTTTTTAGTTTTTGGAGCATTTCTTTCTTCCTTTTTTACTCTTCTTTGTAGATTCTACATTTTTCGACTGACTGTATGGAACTTGGAGAGAAGAAAAAAGTTTTTTGTTACGAACAAAAAATATATATACGTACAACAACGAAGGAGCCTCATACAATGTGCCTACAGTCGATAAATGGATTTCATCGAAAATAAGAGCTGAGTGAACGAAGTAAGCGAACAGTCTCGTGAATCGAGCGAGTGTACACAGCTTCACGAGAAAGTATTTGAATTATCATAGCGCTCACTATGTGTACGAGATTTTTCTTTACTATGGTGCGGATCATATTCCTGTTTCAAATGCACAGAAAGAAGCCAAATTTTGTATTACACTCAACATAGCACACTTTATTCTCTTTTTTATTGAGCGTCGCTTCATAAAGTATCGTAATACCAATGTTCGCTGACAGGTAGGAAAAAATCTCTATACTTTCTGAGCCATTGCCGTACCATAGTGAAACGTATTTCCCCTCAATTCTCTCAAATGCTACAGATTTTCATTATTTCTTGGGCGACCGTCGCATGATGAAGCGAGTTTTTTTCACCAGAGTGTGGCATTGTTTGAAATTCCATTCGTGATGGGTCGAAATGCTGAGCTAAAACTTCTAAGGCAACGTTGCTTTCGACTTGTCATTCTCATCGCTTTAAGGGTGTGTATGTGTGTGAGAGAGAGACGTGAACATGTCTTATACTACACATCGATTGTATGCAAGCTTTATGTGTATGAGTATAACAGCAAGTGCTGGAACTTAAAGCAGAGAACTCATGGAAAAATTCTTCTATGCGAATACATATTTTATAGACATATAGATGTTTTCTCCTTTTCGAAGCACACACATGTGTTTTCGTTTGAAGGCAAAAAGATATATCGGCTGCGAGCAGGCAGGCATGCAAGCATGAGGAAACTTTTGAAGGTATTTGTTGCCTTCTTTTCAAAATCATCGATAAAGAAGGTATCCTACTATTGATGTTGCTCTTTCTGTTTGTATGCGAACGAAGTGATGTGGAGGAAAAAATTAAAAACATGCACTGGCATATACTGCTTCTCTATAAAAATATTTTTCTTCACTCTCGAAATCTTTCAAGACAAAAATGCGCTGCTGGTGACTAAAACGAATAAAGGGATTTTTTGGTTCTTTTTGCATTATTTTTTTAAAGTTAATGGTTTAAATTCAATTCTTTATGTATGCGCTTCATGATATGCAACTTTCATATAGATGTTTTTATAATTTACCAAAAAATATTCATTGCTGTATGGAGATAATTTTAAAATTTTCACATTAAAGCCATTTCCAATGTTGAAGCCGTTGAACGAAGGGAAAATTAATGTCGAAAAATAAATAAAATGCGAAGAAGGAAAGAAAAAATCCTTTTTTTCATCGCATCTCAGGCCTCTGTGTGCACGCCAAGTGTACGAGCTATTGCGGAAAAGAGTTGGATGTTGTTGTTATCGAGTGAAAGAGGCATTGAACGACGAAAAAAGGAGGAAAAATTCCATACATAACCAAGAGCATTATTTCTTATCAGAATTTTTCCAGATACTTTTTCTCTTCCTTTCTTTCTTATTTTCTTCTCATGGCAGGAGCAGTGAAATGTATTAGCTTCATGAGGATGGGTTATGAAAGAACTTCCAAGGCTCCATTTATAAATGACGAAACAAAATTTCATCAACACACTCACATTCTCCATGAATTTTTCTCCCCTTTAAAGTTTAAAGCAATAATGTGTGAGTGTCTTGCCCGATGCATAAAAGTCAAAAGAGAAAAATTTTGCAAAGAAGTTTCATCGGTTCACCCCATTAAAGTCGTTTTATCTTCGATCGGGGCCTTTTCGATAGGTTTAGAGTATTAGGTTGAGAGAAAAAGAGAGAAGAGTTTTTTGATGCATGAAGATATCAGTACGTATAGTAACGCTCTTTTTTATATGAAAGGAATTAAAGCACGATGAGAAATTTCCTCATTGCAAAATAAATTTTCTGTGCCGCTTCAATATGAACATAGTCGTTGTCGTCGTCGAGTTTTCCCAGCAGAGAGAGTGAGAGAGAGAGAGAGTAAGAAAAAGAGGGAAAATTTTATTTTTTATTTTCGGCAGAAAAATGAAAAATTTCATTTTCCTCCCCTACTCAACATTCATTCATTTTCTACCCCATGATACTCTCTTTCTTTCTCTCCCCCTTCATTGCACGCTCGCTCGAAGAGGAGGAAAAACAGCTCACCGACAGTTGAAGAAATTAAAGTCGCTTTTGTTAAACTCCATAGATAGCTAGACATATCCTTTTTGGAGTTTTTACATTAAAATATATTTTTAAAAATTCAAACTCAAGAAGAATGGAATGAAAAAAATAATTATTTTTAAATTCTAGCGTTTCGTTTAGAAGAAAAAAATGAAAAAGAAAAGCCAAATTAATCTCTTCTTCCATATTTTTGTATGGGTTTTACTCGCATGAAAAAAAGACATCAAAGTGATATCAAATCTATCCGAAAAAGTATTTTCTAAACTTTAAGGTTTAAGTTCAAAACGCAACTCTTTATCACCTCTCTTCGTACACTTTTGTTGTCATCGTCATTCTGAATACAGTTTGAAGGTTTTCCCTCTCACATTTGCTTTTAGTGTTATTACCTCCTGAACGACTTTTACGATAAAACGAATTGCATGGGACTCTTTTTCGCTTCGATAGAGGATAATGCTGTGTGTAGACATTTTGTGCGTAGGTCGATTCATGGCATACGTGTGCTATCAGAAAAGTATTTCAAGACTTTTCGTCATTTAAACTCCGCAATTTTTTACTTCTTTGACAATCGAATTTTTATTTTTTTATTCTTCTCCTTAATCAGTCTCAAAGAGTGAAAGAAGGTGAAAATGGGAAAGAGTTTCTAAAAGGGATGTCGAAATGAGGCAGCTATTGAGGGCGTTATTGATTTTTTTAATGTACATACATGTGTATATATTAAATCTTCAACGATTATTTATTATACCAGCATTCTAATACCTAATATTTATTTCTTTTTATTTCAAAATGAACAAATCTCATTAAAAAAAGTTTCTAGTCGCAGGCCAATGACAAAAAAGTTAAATAAATGAAGTGCACTTTTAAAGCTCGATACCCTGATTTTTGGTTATAAGGAGGCACCTTAGTAAAAAATGAACCTTAGTAAAAAAGGCACCTTAGATAGAAGTTTTAGGCTACAAAAAAACTTACCAAGGTACCACTTTAGTAAGCAGTGGCACCTTATAACCAAAAAACAGGGTACGCGTCTTTAATTTTTTGCTAACAAAACTTCAAAGTGACCACTAAAATTCATCAAAATTTCCTTTTGAGCTTAACTACAACAGTTCAGGAATTTTCATCACGAAATCATTCCAAAAATGTAGTAAAATTCTGTCAGAAAATTCTTGCAAGAACATTCCAAACCATAATTAATGAAGTATAGAATACAAACTTCAAATTTTATGTTTTAAAAAATTCATGCAATGAAAGGATTCATAAATCCGTAGTGGAAAGATTTTTTATTTTCGCAGAGAGAAAGAAAAATGTTTCAAAACCCACACGTGGGTGTTGCCGTGTAACCCACTTGTAGCAGATCAGTATTGGAAATGTAACATGGGGAAGTCCTATGAAGAAGATTTGGAGAAGCCAAAAGGGAAGCCTTATGGAAAATATTTCTCAATTATGTTACATTTCCCACTGTGTTTCATTTTCCACCATGTTCCATTTTTCACTATGTTCCATTTTCTATTGTGTTCCATTTTCCACTGTGTTCCATTTTCCACAGTGTTCCATTTTCCACTATGTTCCATTTTCCACTATGTTCCATTTTCCACTGTGTTCCATTTTCCACTGTGTTTCATTTTCCATTATGTTCCATTTCCCACTATGTTCCATTTTCCACTGTGTTTCATTTTCCATTATGTTTCATTTTCACCATGTTCAATTTTCCACTATGTTTCATTTTCCACTATGTTTCATTTTCCACTGTGTTCCATTTTCCACAGTGTTCCATTTTCAGATCCATGCCAATCGATTCCTGGTCAAATTCCGAGTTCAACGAGGTACATGAAGCCATACTTTTAAAAAATGGACATTAGTGGCATTCCTTGGACGCTCCTGGCCGGCCGTGACGGTCATTCTTCAAAAATCATCAATGCTAATCAATTCCTGATGCAATTACGAGTTCAACGAGGTACATGAAGCCATACTTTTAAAAAATGGACATTAGGGGCACTACTGGCCTGCCGTGATGGACATTGGTGGCACTCTTGGATGGCCATGATAGACATTCCTCAAATATCATCAATGCCTTTCGATTCCTGATACAAATACGAGTTCAACGACATACATGAAGCCATATAACAGGAAATTTGTGTGAAAAATGGCATTTAGGGCTGTCCATGGCACGACCTGTGGTCATGACCCTCATAATTCCTAAAATGGCCGAATCTAAATTCATAGACCTACCATTTGGCGAAAACTAGAAGTCTCTAGCTATCTCAGGAGCCGAGATCTCGAAGGAACGGACGGACGGACGGAAATAGGCGCATATAAGTGTTACACCACTTCGTGGGTTACACTAAAAAGTGGCAGGAGCCTTTAGGCGTTGGATACTTCAAGTTGTTTTTCTTTCAAACGATAAAATTTATTTTCGAACTTCTTTCTCGATATATTAAAAAGAAATGTGACAACATTGATGTTTCATCTCGCCCCATACCGAGGATCGTTATATTAATGTATATTTTTTATCAACCTCCCAGGCAAGTTTCAGAAAAAGATTCATCTTCACAAGATCGCATGCCAAGAAAAAAGTGACAACATTGAAATCAGAGAGAAGATAAAATTTATTAAGGAAACCTTATGAGTCGTGACTGCATTGTGTATATAAAAAGTTAAACTTGGAAATTTCTCTCACTATTTTAATTTGATGAGCTGCAAAGTAACTCATTTTAAAAATAATTGGTGAAGATGTAAACATTGCGTAAATAACATCTGTGTTTGAGGGTTGAAAAATTCATCATCCTATGAGCTTGGAATTGAGGACGAAAATGAAAAGGTAAAATTTAGCAGCAATTATACTGTTCGGTTGAAATGAACATGTGTGTATTTTTTGCATATAATCAACGTTTTCATGTGAATGAGTCAGAGCTATCGTGCACATTCGCGAAACGGAGAGTTGAATGAAAGACAGCTACAACAACAGGCGAGTAAGGCAGTAAAAAGGAAAATGGCAATTATATATTCACCTCTATTCGTGAACACAACAATTGCCCCTGCAATTATCAAATTATTCTTGCATATTTTCCATTTCATGTGTCTCTCCTTTCTCGGCATACTTAATGACCATAGAAAAGGCATAACATATTGAATATGAGAACAATATTAACAAAGACTTTGCAAAAAAAATTCAATTGATTTTTTTTTGAAAAATAAAATATTTAAATGTTGTTCACCCTCTAATAATTGAACAGGCGGTGAAGTGTATGCAAAAAGTTGTTTATTTTCCGGCATAAAAATAACTTGGAAACATTTTTTCTTTCAAGAAAGCAATTTTTTCTAAAACCAAATAAAGCTTGAAATTTTAAAAACTAACAAAATTGAAAGTCTGTAAAACTAAGAGGAAAAAATTTGATTCAAATATGAAGGAGTAATTTTTATTTGAAAACACCTTATTGTGTGTCAAGAGCTACATGCAATAGAATAGAATGAAAGCGTATTCATCTTCTTGATCGCATTTTTCCTCATTGAAGCTATGTAATTTATAGCAAAGGAAACTTTTCTTCTTCTGACATCGTCGATATCACTTTTCCTATTCTCGTTTTTCCTCTCAGTATATATACATTAGTATAGGATTGTACACCCTGCAGTGTGCGCTCGAAAATTAATGAAAATTCTACAGTCGTGAACTACTTGCTTCTCTCTCTCTCTCAGATGCTTAATTGGATTTTGTGCTGATAATGAAACTAGAGATCTCTTGTATGAGCGAGAATTGAAGGCAAGAAAAACATGGAGTGATATTTTGATTTTCATGAGAAAATGGGGGTCTTATTTTTGTTTTGTATTTGCTAATATACTTTTTTGCTGTCATTTGAAGGTTTCCTCTTTCACTCTCTCTCTAACGTTCAATTTCATTTAAAATGAAAATTCCTTTTAGACAGTAGAAAATTTTCACCCAACTCTAGAAATTGCTCGCTTTTAAAAAATCGCCTTCTAACTCTTATCATTCACATAAATAAATAAATAAATTTCATTTCTCAGTATAACAAACAAAAGATTCTCGCTCAATTTTTCCTTTCGCCATCATGTGATACTAATGTTGTCGTCGAAACTGTGTGCTGTTGATTAGATAAGAAATGCTTGCCGTTTATTATCCCTCTATAACAGGTGTCTATCGCAACCACGAATTTTTCACTTTTGTCGCTGGTCGAGTTCAACTTGGAAAACTGAGTTTCAAACTTAAACTTACTTTTAAATTTATCTTATATAAAATCTCGAACAAAAGGAAACCTGAAGGATATTGAAGAAAGAATCACTAAATCATGTATTTCCTCCTTCTCTTCCACCTCAAGCTCATACATCACAATTTTATGTTTTCTTCTTCGTTCTTTCCCATTCACACATCCCCTCCTCACCATCCATTCACATCCTGTGCATTATTATCGTTGACACATAAAAGTGCAATTGTTAGCTTCATGTGAAGAGATGAAACTGGCAAAAAAGTGTACAGTATGTGAGCTACACACACACACACACGTTCTCATTATGACGCATAAATGTGTTCATTCATTTTCTTATGGAAAAAGAATAATTGTCAAAAATTTTTAAAAATTCTTAGGAATGAATGAGTATGTAAGTAATAATCTGATGTATCGAAAAAACGAACTAGAGTTTTGATAAGAGAATATTTTGTGTGAACGAACAGCGTACACACATTCTTATTTGCTTTTTGATCATGAGACTGCCGACTGATTTTTTTATCAGTGTTAACATATAAAACTTCCATTTTTATATAACATCAAGCTGTACAAAAAATTATGAAACAAGATTAAGATAACTTTTGGGGAAGTAGTACCATAAATTTTGATATTAGTTGGATAGCTTTAAACTTAAATTTAACTCTATGAAATAATAGTATTTATATTTTGGTTAAATTAAATTTCTTGACTCCAAAAGTTCTGCATGAAAAGTTTCTCTAAAAAATTAAAGTATTTTTAAAGTTTGAGGCAACAAATTCATCAGAAACAAGTTGTTGCCTCGGACCGGGAATTTTTGTGTGGTGCGTCGTGTATATGTATACATATTGAATGCCGATTGAGTCAGATTTCAGAGCAGCAAATGTTTAAACTCATACATGTGTTGGTATTTGGTTTCGAAGAAGTTGCCTTTTCGGTTCAAACCGACGTCGACGACGACGTCAAGAATTGTTGAAAAAACAAGAATGAAAAATATATAAGAAAAAAGATTCAAAGGCAAACAAAGGCCCGAATGCGTCTCAAGAATTGAAATTTTTTATTTTTACTTTGCTGTATAATTTTTTTCTGTGTGTGTATATGAGTAGAAAATAATGCAAAGGAGGAGAATAATAATATTTAACAGTAAAATGAGAGAATAAATTTATTCATTTATTCCATCCACTTTTTGAAATTCTCTATATGAATATTTATTAGTAAATAAGTTTTTATTTAAAAAAAGAAAAACAAAAACAACTAAAACTTCTTCCCCGGCTCCTTCCATAAAAAATGTGTTAAATGTGATAAAATGCCACAAAATAAAAAAACACTGTTGCTTCACAAAATCGGCAACATTGGTTGCGATTGAATTGGCGAAAGCGGAAGTACTGAATATTTTACATATGATATTTGCTTTGACACCTTTAAACGTTAAAATATTCCCTAGAACTACCCGTTTTATATCTCTCCATACATGTTCTTGAGTTTAATTCACTTGGGACTCCAACAGCGTATAAACTCTTTAATTCTCCCTCGACGCATAAAAAACTAACTTTTTGCTCTCCTATCGATACTTTTTTCTCCATGTTACATGGAAATTACGTTGAGAGAACCATATAAGAACAGAAAAAAGGGTCGCACGTTTAACCGACGAAAAAATTCTTTTATAAATATTAAAAAACTGAGAAGATGAAGGAGGAAAATATCCACAATGCATAATACTGTCTTGAGTACACACACAACCTCATACATATACATTTGCTGGTCGAGCAGGTAGTTTGTTCTTTTATTTACCATCATTTCGAAAAAACCAAAAAAGGAGAAAAAGAAACCTGAAAAATGATATTTTATTTCGATTTTTTCCATTTCTTTCGTATTTATGGATTAGATATTTTTCTTAGGGTATGAGCTGCAGTTTTGGACTATAAAATTTGAAACTCCTTTCGGTGTTATCAAAACGCTGCTCCTTTCTTTATTTAAAATTATCTTAACATGCAGCAGCAACAACAAAGAGCATTGCATGCATAGAGAAACGAGGAATGGGAGTGAAAAGAAACAAAAAATATATTTTTATGAAAGCAGAAAACGTAGATTTTTCTGTACTCATCCATTCCAGCTCCTTTCGGAACAATAACCATATCTTCATTTTTTCCTATCTTCCTCCAACTTTTAGTGATTTTTCTAATGTAACGGTGAGATAATGCATGAAGTAGATCATCAGACGGGATACAAAAAAAATGGAAATTAAGCTCGACCTAGAGTGATAAACCTCAAACCTTGGCAATATTTTGGAAATCCCTCATTCATCATTTAGACTAGATTGTATTTACGAACATACGCTTTTATTAAATTGCTTTCGATTTAATTTGTGATGAAGAAAATTTAACAAAATTAGAGGAAAGCCACTTAAAATGTTGATAAATGCAAAAAAATATGAAAATATTTACGATTTTGTGTATATGGAAATTTCATTAGCAAAAATGTTATCAATAATTAAAATCAACTCCGGATAGGCGAGCGAATGTCGTAGAGACAAGATGAAAGAAAAGGAAAACACCAGCAAAAGGCGACCACAAAAAAACTAGCAATGAAAGAGAAAAACCAGTCGCTATTTATTTATGAAGAAATCAGCAAAATAAAAGTGGTCAACATCTACGTTTTGCTTAGAAAATATTATATGTATTGGCAACAATGTTTTCGAGTATCCACTGCTGTATAAATATTCATAATAAAATAAAACCGATGAAAATTTTGTGCAATCATCAGAGAAACAAATTAACTGGTTAGATGTTGTCTGCAGTGCAAAAAAAGCGATGACATCATTGATAAAAAATTGGAAACGTTGTATTTTTTGTTGATATGCCTGATTTTTTTAAATATTTCTTTAAGCATAATTTTTAACACACATACTTAGTAAACTATTTTTAATGGCGCCAAACCTTGAATCTCTTCTTTATTTAAAGTGATTCTTCAAAATATGTTCATGCTTTCGAAGTCAGACTATTGTACTCGAAGAGGCATTATGACGTTGTCATAGAAGTGAGCATATCCATTTTCAAAGATGAAGAATCGAAATTTCGTCAGATTCGTGAATTTGGTAGCCGAGTAAGAAAAATCCGGTATTTTTTCTTTGTTCAATCATTAAACGACGTAAAGTACAAGCACATATACATAAGACCTGCATAATTTTTTACGCCATGCAAAATTGATAAATATTTTCAGTTGTTGCGGTTCTTAACAAAAGAAAGGTTACAAAATATCGTAATAATAAAAACGCATAAAACCCGCACACATAATTCTTTGTTATAGCGCGACACACAGTGGGAGAAGAGTGCAAAATGAAACTGTGGTGGCAGCATAAAAAATATCAAAATTGTGCATCCGATAATGTCGATACTGTTACCAAAAATTAACATAAAATTTTACCGATTAAGTTTATCTAAATTAACACTTTGAAAAAGCTAAAAGTGTGTTGTAGTAAAATCAGTTGCAGGTAAATGATTTTATTCCACATTTGAACTAAAATGTTTAAATTTTGCATTTTTTACAGCACTAACAAAAATCAATAAAACAATAAAATTTCCAATTTTTTTCTCTTATCTTAATTTTTTAAATTGTTTAATTGTTTATCTTTATATATGCTCACTTTCGTTGCAAAGCGGCAATTGGAAAATATAAAAATGAATTTTTTAAACATTTTATGCTTTTACTGTTGGATACGATAATGATTGTAAAATGTAATTTTTTCCGTTTCTTTCACTTTTTATTATTGTTATATTGCTGTATGCATTTCTACAAAGAACAACTCCGATGGGGGGTGTGGGTTCAGAATGATTATTGATGGAAACAAAGTTTCATCCTTAAACAAATTATGTTGACCTTCATTCTCAAAGATAATTTTTGCCTAAAATTCCTCTTTGCAAAATACCGGCAATCATAAAAGTTATTATTTTTGGTCATAAATTTAAACAGGCATAAAATTAGTTTTAAATTTTAAAATGTAGTTAGATGCATGTGCAGTAGTAATTTGCTTCCACTGCAAAAAACGTTGATAACAATTAACATAAATTTATTAAACGTATTTTATGGGGTGGATAGAGGGGAACAAAAATTGTTGACTTGGGAAAAAAAATTTGAAGCTTTTCTGTGTGCGAAAATCACAAATGTATTAAAATGGCTGGCCTTGCGGATGAAAATTGAAATTTTTAACATTTTAACCACTCACCCTTTTGAACGCGAAAATAAAATTTTCATACCTCAAAAAATATCATCATTATTGCAAAATTATATGTGCGAGTGTGTGTACGCTATGTGTGTAGATTTATACATAAGCTGTATCACGTAAAAATTTTTAATCCATTTTCCATCATGATGGTTGTTATTTAGTGCAGATTGCGAATGCATTTTGCGTGATCCATTCGTAGAGAGAGAGCATAGCATTTTCCGAGCTGCTAACTTTCTGGCATTATAGACTTTGTGCTTTAATAAGCTGTTTTACCGCACGCTGCTGTCGAAAAATATCGCAACTTCATCGAAATTCATGCAGTTTTGCGGAACTCACTCTCTTTCGCCGCGCGCTCTTCTCCGATACTAATTTTATGCACACACACAACAGCATGTTGATAGAATAAGCATCATCAGCAGTAATCTAGTTCATATGATGAAACAAAAAAGAAAACGCATTTAATATGCATACATGTAAAACATGCAGTTTAACATGGAATAGAATCAGCAACGCGGCAAAAGAAGGATTTAAAATAATGTGAATTGGAGCAGATGAGTATTTGCGATCGAGAGTGAGTAAGCTAGCAACTAAGAGAGACATGAGTGATAAAAACATGCGATACCTTAATTCTGCTCTCATTGACAAATAGGTAAAGTTGACTAAGACATGGAGTGATGAATTTTTTCATACTTTTTTATTGTTAAAAACGATAACGCTGACCAATTATTCATGAACGTTGCCACTACCGCTTTGGTCAAGTTGTCTTGAAAAGAAACACCTTCTACCTTCTTGCCTTCACATACGGTCATTGATGGTGTGAAGTGGTTTTATCAGGTTTATTCACGCGAAAGCCAAGTTGTGCATCAACATTGAAAGGCATCGTGGAAAATATTTTGTCATATATACTTGCATGCGTAGAAAAATGTAAACAAGTAGCAGCAATTCATTGTCATTTAGCAAATTACATAAAACCTCTAGCTTTATTCACATCTGCTTATTCATCACGCTAATAAATTTAATAATAATTTTTAGTGCCTGTGCTTGGTGTTGCTGTAAATATCCCTCGCTGCTACGAGAGATGACGAGTGTGAAGTGGAAAAGTGACCGTAAAAATAAGCTTTATGCTACCTATATGTTGAACTTTTTATTGTTTCGTCGCTTTAAGCCATGGTGTGAGTAAAATATTCTTGAATAATTAAAGTACGTGGGAAAACTTAGCTTATCAATGCAGTCTAAGCTAAAACATCCTTCGACGTACATAATTGCCATATTTTTTACTATAAAATGTATCGCAAAGATAGAAAAAATATTTGCGGAGGTTTTTCCACGATGAGCGGATTATTATGTCGAGATCAAACCGTGTGTTTAATACAAAAAGCGAAGTATAAATATATTCGGTAACAGTTTTGCATTCAGAAAAAAAGTGAAGGCTGAAATTTCACAAAAGTATTGCGGTGCGAATAAAAGTATATCAAAACAGCTGAAAAGTCCAGTGAAGGGTCAAACAATCTGTGAAAATAAAAAGTGCAATGATGACTCAATCTACGCCTCTGCATACATTCTTGCATTTTTTGAAAAATAAAATAAAATTATGCATCATTGTGCAAAAATACAATATATTATTGCATTATTTTTTCAGTCGGTCGGTCCCCGGTGAAAATATTAATGCAAATGAGAAGTGAACTGAATCCATAAACACAACAAATTTATAATTTTTTGCGAATATTTTTTTATTCAATAATAAATTTTTACTGCATTTTTATTTAAAATTTAATTTTCTCGGCTTCTGCACGATTTTTGAGATTTTATTTTATTTTTAATATAAAATGGCACAGAAATAAATTAAATAATATTTTTTGGCTTTTTAATCTTCTCTTTAGTTTTTAAAATAATCAAGTTTTCAATTGAGTGGAGGACATGAGTGATTTTTTTATTCTTTAAAATCTTGTTGAATTAACCAGGAGTGAGCAAAAAGAGTTCAAAAAATGTGTTCTCATTCATTGTGAACCTCTCAATGACTTAGCACTACATATGATTTCATGAATACTATCACTATGACAGATGAGAAAAATTACTGCTTTGGACTAACAACAAGCCATTACAATACATCCGGCACATGTCACCCGCAAAGACAACATGAACATAGATTGAAGAATCACGAATTTTTTACTTTATTGCTCACTCGTTCTTTTCTATTTCCAACATGTCTTTAGATTGCGTCTCCCATAAATTGAAAAATTTCTGCCTTTAAGATTTCCTTAAATATCTTAAAATTTTTATGAAAATCTGTATTTTGAAATTTTCCGTTACGTACATTTTCACAGTGAAAAAAGTTTCTTTGCTTCAACTCATGTGCGCACGAGGAAACATTTTTTTTAATAAGCAAAAGAAAAATCACAGAAAATATGAAAAGTGATATTTATGGCTAGTTAGTATAACTTTGTTCACATAGTTTAACTAAAAATTTAACGTATAAAAATGAAACTAAAAAGGTAAAGAAATTTTTGTATAACAAAAATTGTTCAGAAATTTGCATAATGTTTAATAAAAATTTAAGGCCATTTTCTTATGAATTTGCTATCCCTTGCACCTCTAAACTCAACAAAAACTAACTTTTTCATTATACAACATAGCAATTGAGCAAGAGTGCGGGAGAAAAAATATCAAAAACTTTATGTTTATAATTTTAAAGGAAATAAACTAACAATTTTTATCTTTTGTCCATTGTGTTTTTTTTTGTATATCACATAACTTCTTAGAATTTTAAAAAAGTGTCATCTTAAGAAACAAAGATCAGCATGATACCATCGACCGATCTTTACAGTGTAACTTTTTCACACACATAATTTTCTCCATTCAAATCTTTTGAGGACTTTTTCTCAAGAAACATTTCAAGAAATCGTTCATAGAGAATGTCCATGTTATTACAAAGAAACTAATGAGTATCCTTTATAAATCTTTTTTTGCCATCGAGAAACATTATTTACAAATAGGAGTCAGTGCCTTTTCTAATTCTTCATCTTCTCATTCTCCCATTCTCAGATATCAATTTTTTTCTTTATAAATTCTAGCATTTTTTAGGGGAGTTTATATATATAAATTTATGTGTGTGTGTGTGTTGTTGTATATTAGAAAAAAGAATGAGAGAAAAAGATTGAGAATAGGGCAAAAAAGTCTTTTCTTCTAATTAATCTTTCTATTTACCTTCTAAGAATTTTCATATTTTTGATCCTTCTTTCAGCAATAATTTTATCTGTCTGTCTCTCTAGTAAACAGGTTTTTCAAATTCATGTATACGTATTTTATATATTAATATTTTTCTTTCGAATGAGATAAATTTAAAAGGTTTTAAAGCAAAAAAATGGAAGTGATTCTTATTCACTACAAATATACGAGAGTGTATTGCAAAATTCTTGAAATTTGTTGTGAGAATTCAAATTTTTTTGTATACATGTATCTTTTTTGGAATAACATTTTGGGACGTTATCATAATTATTTTTGAATGGGGGAAGTAATGCAGCAAGTGAAGTCTTTTCGTTCATACGTTCAACATTGACTCTGATTTCACCTTACAAGCCATAAGCCGAGGTTGACAGATTTAAGTTTTGGTAACTTCATGATAATGTCAATCCCTTTCGATGTTATTTTTGTGCAGCCATACAAGTCAATTGATTGTAAATTAACCAAATCATTGGCTAATGCTTCTAATCCCTTATCGGTTATTTTGCTGCATTGGCCAACATTAAGTACCTCGAGTTCGTGCATTTTGCCCAATTTTTCGAGACCTTCGTCACTAATTTGGCAAGAACTTAAACTTAAAGAATTTAAATGAGACAATCCTTGTGAGAGATGCTGAAGCGCTTGATCACCTATTTTTTCACAGAAACTCACATCTAGTGAGCGAATTGAGCATCCTCCCTCTTCGGCTAAGCCAGCCATACCAATGTCCGAGATATTATCACAGGCTCTCAAATTTAATTCCTCTAATTTTGGCATTTTCGATAAGAACTTCAGTCCACTATCTGTCACTGATATGCAAAAACTCAAATTTATTACTTTTAAACTCGTGAGACCTTGAGCAATATGCTTCAATGACTCGTCGGATAATCTTTGGCAATCTTGAAGTCCCAAATATTCCAGTTGAAGGTTTCCCTCTGCAGTTTCTTTACTTAGACCCGCCAAATGTCCAATCCCTTGATCAGAAATGTGCCAGCATGACCTCAAGTTCAAGCGTTTCAATTTTTTAAGTCCCCACGCTATCAGTAATAGACCTGTATTTGTTATATTGCTACATCCACCCAGCTCCAATACTTCTAAATTTTTCAAATGCTGCGCTATCCGACTCAGACTCGAGTCAGTTACTTGCTTACAAAGAGACAAATCTAATACTTTTAAATGTGGTAAGTCGAGACTGAAGGCGTGTGCGAGTCCAGTATCGGTTACATTATAGCATCCAGAGAGATTCAGTTTCTCAAGATTTGTGACACCCGTGACAACATCCTTCAGTGTTCGTCTAAGTGAGAGTATTTGAACATGACGTATACCTCGTTTCATGAGCGATTGGAAAAATGATGGGGAGGACCTTCTCAAATGAAGTTTAGCTTCAACTCCTTTCCACACACTTTTCGAATAGCATGCATCTCTCCAAGACGTGCAAACTTGAGCGGCGATACCACGATCACGTACATCAAGATACGAAAATATCATTGTCAAAATTTCAGGGTACAAATGACCAATGTGGGTTCCTTCTGGTTCGGGTAGTGGCGGAGAAGGAGTTACAGTTGGTCTAACAATTGGAGTCATTGTGGTTTGCAAGCGCCGTGGAATATAAACTGGCGCTGGAGCTGTTTGTAGATGAATGTTATAGGGTGCATATCGGTGTATACTGAGATTTCGGGTGTGAGTATATTGATGTGGATGGTGGTGTGTATACTGATGAGGATGGTGGTGATGTGTAAAAAGTCCCGGAATTTCTGTTAACATTAAATGAGGCTCATCCATTTTATGTTATTTTAAAAGTTTGTGTCTTCCACTTTCCAGCAACTCGATCTTTTCACAGTTTCTCGTTATTTTTCCTTGAATTTATTTCTCTCTAAATCACTCTCTTTTTTCAATTGATGTTAATTTATTCTTCTACAAAAGCGTTGTTAAGAATCAAGAAAACTCTTTCAATTGCAAATATTTTCAAAGTTCATTTTCAATTGTATTTTTGAATTGTTTTTTAGTGTTTTGAAAACATCAATAAAGAAATAATTCACAAAAGCTAACGAAATGCTCGTACACTAATTATATTTTGCTCAGCGATAAATTATTCACAAATATTATTCGGTCGTTGGTTTTCTGGCTTATATTATTACTACTTTTTTAAGAATTACACACTTTATGCACGCATTCAATTGATAAAACTTTGCGTTGTAGTTTTTTTACTGTATAGTTATACCAACGAATTCTCTCTACAGAGAAAGAGTTTTTTATTTTTATTTCAGCGTATTTCTCGAAGAGCGTTTAATTTTTGAACCGCGCTGAAGAACGTTTGCTGTACATCTGATTTGAAACAAAACTGGCACTGTGCTTCTCATGCTTCAAAATGTGCTATGAACAAAATAAAACATTGAACTGTAAAGTGCTGAAACATCAACACATGTACATGTAGAATCTTGTTGATGTTTAAAAGAAATCTCGATAGGGTGAATTCTTTTAAAAAATGTTTCAAAAAAGTTTTATTAAACATTCAAATTAAATAATTTTTTCAATTTTTCTGTATACTGAAATAAAAAATTTGAAACAATTACCAAGACTCTAAAATGCATTCTTTATCGCACAAATACTTTTGAAAACATAAAATAATTTTTTGATGTATGTGTTAAAGAGATAATGCAAACAAAATACGAGAGACTCTGCAAGAGAATTTTCGAATGTCGATCAACATGATTAGAGCGTTACATTTTTTTTTAAATTTTTTTGAACCAAACAAATGTTGTATGCGCTTTACAAATGTTTATAAACTATTCAACCACGTTATGTCTTTCTTAAGTAATGATTTTGTGTCTCATCGAGATTGATATACCAATGTTCCCTAATTGAGGGTTTAAATATTTGCAATGGTCCTATCCGCTGTAAGAGTCACCTCCACGAAATCGTGGCCAATCGACTGATAGGCCATCTAAAAATCTTGGCCGCAAATGTGTGGGAAATGTATGGATAACTTTATATGGCTGATTATAACTGTCTTTTAAAAAATGCAAAACTGTATATTTCTTAATTACTTGATAAACCCATGTAAGTTTGAATAAAAATTTAAAAAAAGTATAACAAACTGATCTTTAATTAATTGATTTTTGCGGTTTATTAATTATATTTTTCTTATTCAAAATTTAATTTTCAATTACCTATTAATAAAAAATTTGATTCATTTTGTTTAAAATCATCAGTTTAATAAAAAAAAGTAAACTTAAATTTTGACCAACACAAGAAATCAAATACATCTATTTATAAAATGCTTTAACCATTCTCTACCTGGATAACCTTTCTTGAATGCCTTTTCCTTCTTCTTTGCCGCACACACATTTTTCTTTTTTGAATCGATACGCTTGATCTTCAAAAGGCAAGTACCGACAATTATATATGTGAGTGATTCTCAAATGGAAGCGCTTTTTTGTGACTTGATAACGTTTTCCATATTTTTCTTTGAGTCTCTTTCAATCTATACAATGCACGTACTATGAATTCATATCAAGGAACTAAATTTACAATGTTTTATAAATATTTTTCAACTTTATCTAAATTTTATAAACTTTGTATTAATAAAACTCATACAAAATTCTAAAATATTCAATACTTAAAAACTATTAAAATAAATTTCAATGATCTTTAAAGAGTTAAATTTCAGCAAAGATCTTGAAAGCCTATTCCTATTTTTTTGTATTAAAAATTAAAAGGTAAATTTAAATAAAGAAGAAGAAGATTTTTGAACAAAGATAAATGCATCTTGCATAATAACAAGTTTTAAATCCATCCTTAAACCACATCATCATTATCATCATCATCATCATTTTCAGGATCCCTTGAATAATTATAGCCTCTGCCAAGCACAAACCTCAGAGAGGAGGTGAAGTAGAGAGCTAGAGAGAGATCTGAGCAAATGAAAATAATTAATCATTCTATTGTGCTGCATTCTAAATTCAATATAATGAATCTGATGAGGTTTAAAATTATTTTTGTTACCAAAAAGAAATTCAAAGATGCAAGGGCAATTACATTGTAATCGAGTAAAAACTACATTAAATTACAAAATATTACATGTAATTTTCCAAAATTAAACTACTTGTAATTTTTTGCAATTACCCATCTCTGAAGAAATTCAAAAATATTAGTCTGAAATTTAGGCATTCTGAATGATAATGATGAAGAAGAAAATTCCTTTCGTGGCTGTGTACAGCATTTTGTTACACTAATTTTTGGCACTCGCCAAAAACGTGTGTGACTGAAATTTTAATAAATTTAAAAAATAAAGATTTTAAAGAAGAAAACAATTTAATTTAATTGGATGGGTTAATATCTATTATGTATAGAGGTTTCGGCGGGATCCCGAGATCCCGAAATCCCGGGGAATCCCGGGCAGTTTTTCAATCCCGAGATCCCGCGTTGTTTCTTCGGGATCCCGGGATTTAAAAATATCTAAATTTTTCACTAATTTGTCGTTATTTTTTGAAATACGAAGGGGAATAAATTTTTTTAATTATAAGCAACAAGTAAAGATTTCGATATTAATATAAAGGTTTAAAAATGCACGATTATTTTAACAAGAAATAATTTTTTTGCATGACGAAAGTGCTGAAAATTGAGGGAAGATATTTCCTTTTTTTAAATGAAATCCCGGGTTTACAGGTCTTTCAGTCCCGGGATCCCGAAATTTGAAATCCTGGGATTTTCGAAACCTCTAATTATGTATTATTATTTAATGAATTTCATCTTCAGCCTCTTTCAAAGTCGTACATTTATAAATGAGTCATTAATTTAAATTACCATTTTTTAACATTTAATGGTATGATTAGTGTGCGACTCCTCAGGTTAAGGTTCTTGGGCATGTCAATTCAGACAATTTATTAATACATAATTAATTTAGTCATCGATATATCTCTTAAATTAAACAGTGATAGTACATAGCAAAACAAAATATATTTTTAAAAATTTCCTTTAAAGGAAAAAATAGGACGCTCCTAATGACGGTACGACTTTTTTATGTTCGGAAAGGGTGATATAATTAAATTATTCTCGAAAATAAATTATCACAAGATGACCGCATCTTAAAATCCATACACGAACTTTTGGAATAAAGAAATATTTCTTTTTATTCAGATTAAATAAAATCAAAATTCGACACCAAGACGGTTGAATGGATTACAATATGCGTCTTAAATTGAGAATTTTCAACAAGATTTATTTTATTTTAAGCATTAAGAATATGAATCATAAGAAAAAAGAGATGAAAAAGTGTTAACACATTTTCTACTTTGCTCTGAAGAGTACAAATGCCTCATATGTCGAAACATTTTTTTAAAACTTCTTAAGAACAACAGAATAAAAACTCGTTGAAGGCAATGATGAAAGAAAAAGTGCGATGGAAAAGTAGATGTGTTTAAATTTTGTAAAAGTATTTAATATGTTTTAAAAATAACCTATAGGTGCAAATTGAAAGATCAACACTTTTATTCACTTCTTGTTGTTTTGACATTATATTAAAATCCATTAAAAGCGATCAATAACATAACGATGAAAGAAAAGTACATGTATATTTTATAAGCGCCTTTATTATTACTTGGATCAACGAATGGTGAGCTCGTGATTGCAAGAATTTACTTGACATCATAAAAGTGATAAATCTTTTATCATGTGCGCACGACAACTAAGCAAAGTGTTTCACGATCAATCATTCTCAAGTAATTCTCACGGCTCGGCAATCAAATGTTATGTTTAGTTTTCCCCATATTACTTTTTTCTGATGGAATTTAATTAAATTGTTAATTTTTTTAAAAAATTAAAATCATTCACTAAAAAATTAATATTTGTGATTTCCTGGATTTTTAAACTATCTCATCATTGGCCTTTTTTATTGGATCACGGCAAAGAAACTCCGCCTATTTTTTTCTTCTCTTGAGCAACAACTGAAGAGTTTTTATTTCCCTTGAAAGAAGAGCGTTTTTGAATTTTCTTTTAATTTTATTGCGTTTATGCTAATATGTTCATACTATAAGCTATAGAGAATTAAAATGCATAAAAAAAATTTTCATTTGACATTATTTGCTAATTCGCAAAAAAGAAGAATGTTGATAATTCTATTTCAACTCTCTTTTTTCTCGATTCCTGCTGTGCGCATTTCACTCTCTCAAAGCTGTGCTTCACTCTCTTGTTTCCAACCTTCTATTCATCATTCCTCATGCTATAGTCAAAGAACCCTCTCTCTCTCTCTCTTCTCACATGTTATTCAGATTTCAGATTTCATCGCGTACGGATCGTTCGTTGCTTTTGGTCCGCAGTTCTTATTTAAAATTGAATATCATTAATAATAAAAGAGTTTGTAAATGAAAAAAATATCTTTAGATGTTAAAAAAGGCGTAAAAAATTATCGCTAGCGTTGATTAATAAATTAACGGATAGAGAAATTAAATTGTGCAGTAACATATTAAGTCGAGCAGTGTGAAAAGCAAAAACAGTAAAGGAGTTAAAAATTATGCTTTGATTTTTATTCATTCGATATGCATTGAGAAAAAAATATATATTTTGCCTCAATCAACAAGCATCGAATATCGAATTCGTGAATAGAGAAAGAATTAAGTGTACCGCGGAAATGCTAATTCAACATTATCGCAATTAATTTAAATTTCTGCTCATGCATCAGTGAATTATGTTGTGGAGAAAAAACGGGCATAAAAAATCGGTGGAAATTTTTCTTCTTTTCTTCTCCTCTTTTTCTCGTCGGTTTAATAAATAAATAATAAAAAATTGTGGAATTCTTTTATTTGCGGCAGCATATAACATTCAATTTTATTAAGGAGGTAGCAGCTGAATAGCGAGATAATCGAGCGTAAAGACCCTAACAAAATTGTGCCGGATTGCTTTAGTGCATGATTTGCACACAGTAAGCTTAGTAAAATATCCATTAAATGAAAAAAATAGTGCATGTGGAAATAATACGTGAAAAATCTATGCATACATGCCGATGTATTAGATCTTGAAGTCAAGTCAAGAGGTATAGAGGGAAAATACAAAAAATTGATTGTGAAAGTTTTTATCTGGTGTGTTCGAAATCGAGATGTGAATTTTTAATGATGGAAATTTTGAGAGAACATTTTTAAGGAATAAAACTTTTTATTGTCAAGAGATCTTTTTATCACAGCAAGAAAAATGTTACACAAAAAATTATTTTGGATTACTTTTTTTACCATCGCATACTTCATTGAAAGCGGAAATGGATTACAAGGAGTGCCGACATGGATGTGAGTTTAATATTTTTTTAAATTTGTCTCGCTTAGTGTTCACACACAAATGCGGTTTTTTAAGATCTAATAATCGATCATCTTTGATGCAGGATGCAAATTAGATTTGTGTAAATTCAAGTAACTGTAATACTAATTTAAATCCAATCATTCTTATGTTCACACACTTGCTTCGTCAATTTTCTTCCTTTCATCATTTGTCTTCCTCTTTTTTGATATTTCTTTTTTCTGCTCGTGCTGAAATGCTTTGATCGCGTTCGCCTCAGAACTTGGTTGTTTGTTGCTTGAATAAATAATCAAATTATGAGAATTCCAAAAACGAAAAAGAAAAAAATCCAGTTAGCGAAAATTGACTTTGAAGCTACATAAATGCAAATGAATTTGATCAAAATTAATTAACAGCATTTCTTTCATTTATAAATTATTGCGTCGCAAGATGTGGGAGAAAATCTCCGATACGTTATTAATTTGTATCACGTATATGGTTTTCAAAAGTAAAGAAAAATATCTCGTGCCTTTATAAGTTATTACAGGCAAAATAATTATTCCTAATATGTTTCAAAGAACTTTTGTACATACTCGCCAAAAAACAAAACCTTCGATAATCAATCATGGATTTTAGTTTCATTCAATTAACTCAGATCACGAACGAATTTGGTAATTAATATTTAAAAACTTTCTGAAAGAGAAATTCAAAATAATTAATTGTGATGTACTTTTTTAATTAGTGAAAATATGTAAAATTTCAAGATTTAATTATATAACTTGAAAACAGATAGATTGTTCCTCAAATTAATTTAAAACTTAAATTCAAAAGAGCAATTGATACATAAAAAATATCTTATTGCAATGTATTTTCTTAACGAACATGCTCCTTAAAATCATTCACGTTGATTTTTGATATATATGTCAGGTATAGCTTCGCTAAATGCCGAATGGGTAATAAAATAATTTTTTGAATAGCGCGCTGCCATAAAAGACTTTTCAATCGTGCTCTTCGACGCTCGTGTGAAAGAAAAGTAGTAAGTAATTTTGACTTTAATGGAAAATAATTTGTAGCTTCGAAAAAGGCATTGCGCGGTGTAATGATAGTTCTTTTTCTCTTATAACACTTTTGTTTCAAGCTTATACTTTTTTCTTTAACTGTGTTATTTTTTTAACTTAATTATATTATAAAATAAAGTGTTCAGAATATATTTTACTGCTTTAAATATAAATTTACAAAAGCGCAGTGCTACTTGTCCTTGTTCTTCAATGCAAACAAAGAATTTTAGATGAAGTGTGTGAATTGATTCTGTTTTTAATTCTTCTGACTTTCTTGAAACAAATAAATTTTTATGACCCGTACATTTTTCGTCATATAATATTTCTTTGGAATTTTAAAAAGGTTTTTGTTTGTAATGCAACACACCTATCACTGTCACATTATATAAAATTTTTAAAATATACTTGATTTATGAATTCTATAAAAACCACAATGAAATGCATTCTTATCAGCGTAGGGAAAGCGGAAAGAAAAAAATTCTTCAGCTTATTCTGTGCACCATTGATTTTAGAGACTCATTTTAATGAAAATAATGAAATGAAAGAGAAGAAGAAAATCTAATTCTAACAAACGTGCATGTATTTAGGGCCGTGCCCACTTAATCCATTTCAATTATTTAAGGACTTTTTCTGCTTCACAAAAAACATCTTCGAAATCATCATAAAATAATTTTTAAAGTAACAGTAGCAAAAGAAGGCAGGGATGAAGAGAAAAAATTTCTATTCAGTAATGCGTATTAAGCTACTTAAAGTTGAAATGAAAGAATAAAAAACGAAAAAACTCTCCAGGATTAAAATTCCACCCAAACGTACGGCACAATTTTAAGTAGAGAAGATCAATCAACATGCAACTCGATACTAACAAAAGAAGATTGAAATAGAGTAGAAAAAGATTTTATCAAAAACTAACGCATTCATTATGATTCATGACGATTGCATATTTTTATCCATACCATTCATATCACATCAAAATGAAAGTATGCAATTATACTGCAAAGAACTATTATAAGAAAAAATATTGATGAATTCTCGCCTGGAATTTATTTTCTGTATTTATTTTTAAGAAAGTACGAGTCGCACAATATGTTTGGCGGTTGAGAAGCAGTAAACGTAAAAAAATAAAAAGTAAAAAATTGGCATTGTTTTCCATCTGTCATTTTACTCTCGAGAAGTCTTCGTGATAACACTTCGAAGAGTTAATCGATTTGTTCTTCTCAATATCAATTCATTTTTTTATGAGAGGGAAATGTTGATGTGAAAAGATACGCGATAGAAAAATACTTTGACCTTTATTTTTTTGGGAAATAACAAACCTTTTTTATACAACTAGCATGCATTACGTTAATTATATTGCACTTGAAAAATTTCAGTTTAATTGAAATTTATACGACTTGTGAAAGTATTAAGAGAATCATTTAAACTGCAATCTGTTCATAAAAAAATGCGACAAAATTGCTCTCTGATTGCGTTAATGACTGTAAATGCTCAGTTTTTACCTCGTTACGAGCAGCTTTTGAAACGCAAATGTAATTTCTAATTAATTGACACCTCTTTCAACAGAGTTTTTGGAAAAGCATATCCTGGAAGTGCAATCCAGTACAAATTGTTCCCTACTGTGAACAACTTTCCCACAGCGCAATTAGCCTTCTCGTTTACACAATCCTTAATGAATCTGAATCGATTCGAGATCGATTGAGATGTCAATAAAGCCGACATGAGATAAGTTGTACTTTCGCAATCTCTTCTAATATCATAAAACTTATTCATCTCATTGGGTCGTAAAGCGGGAGCATGCTTTAGTCGACCGAAGCTCAATTTTAATGACATAGGCAAACAATTTTATATATCGAATGCAAACAGAGTCAGCACAAAATCCAAGCTTTCTCAATTAGCTAATCTATACCGCCTACATCGTTAACGAGAATATGAAAATTAATTTTTCTATCTTATTTGGTTAATTAAAAATGTATTAATGAAATCTTAGTATATGTGAACAAAAAATCTTGTTTAGTGAATTAGTATGTACTTTATAAACTCGTGAATTACATTTTATATATTTAAAGTAATTGCCCTTTTCCAGTTGTGTACATAATAAAATTTTATTTTATTTATATTTGTAGCGTACTAAAGTTTTATGTAAAGTTTTATGAAAAATTAAAGACTTAAATCTTACTTAACAATCACAGATAATCGTCCTAATTAAAGGTAATTTAACCATTAAAATAAATATTGTGCTTTTATGAACGTGTAAACAATTGTAATGTCTTGTTCAATATCTGAGTGCTTTTATTGTTTAGAACTTCTCGATGAGAATACCAGAAATATCTCTAAAATAATATCAACACATGTTTGATGAAACTTGAGTAGAATCTTAAATAATCAAAATGTAATTCAGTTACAATTTAAACTTTTTACCATTCTGGTATTAAAATCGAGCTAAAGTCTTAATGAATTTTAAATCGAGTCATTTATGCAATCTGCAAGCCGGCTGTAATTAAATTCAGAGGACCACACGCGCGTACGCTTTTAAAAATGAAACCAATTTTTAAGCGAAGAGATTTTTTGCATCGACAGATCAGCCACACAAATTGTAAAATTGTTTATAAATTAAATTCATGCACAGGAAACCCTGTTAAAATCAACATGTACATCCGAATCGATTTAGTTTTTATGGAAATTTATATTTGGTTTTTGATAATCGCCGCAATGAATATAAATAGTAGCGTTTTGGTATTTTTATCACTTGTTGTAATTTATATCTCCCGTTTATTGTAAAAGAGTTAAAAAAAATTTCATGGTTTGCAAAATTGTGTGATTGAGTATGATTAATAGAACGATAATTTAAATTGAACTTTTTAAAATTTAAATAGGATAAATTTAATAAATTTATCAGCTTGAATAAAAAACATAACTTCGCTTGTTGCAAATTAGCAAGCAGTAGTAACAATAAATTTCAAGTTGAACTTGAGCTTGAGATTGAAAACATCTCGTAGAGTTTATTTTATCAATCTGCAAGACTTTGCAGCTTTTTAATTATTTTTCCTAATTATTTTAATAATATTTTTAATGAATAAAATTAATATTGTTTCCCAAGACATAGATGTCGTTTTTATCCAAACTAAAATAAATTTTATTCTCTTATGCTCATATCTTAATAAACTTTTAAATGAATTAAACAGATATTTTTGACTTAACCATAAACTTGCTCTTAAACCTTGAGCTGATTTTTCCAGCGACAGTTCACACTTCTTATAATTCAAGTTTTTCTCACTCATAAGTCAGAGCGTAAAAGAAAAAAAAATGAGCGAGAATTGTAATGAATAAATCAGTATAGGAGTGACGAGCGAATCAGACGGTATGGAGTTAGATCTGAAAAATTCATTTTTAATTCAGCACTGGGAATTTATTGTTCTCTTTATTACCATCGTCTTTTTTTTTACAAAATTGAGAAAGAGTTATGGAAGAATTCAAAATTTTAATTGTGACGATGAAGTAATCGCTGCTGACTGTGAAACAGAAGAAATAAATGAAGACGATAAAGAGTTAACACCGGCTCTTGAGGATACAGAATACGTTCCGTATAAAGGTGCTCAAGTCTCACTTAAGGGTGGCGCCCAAAAATTTTATGAGATAATGAACGATAGGCGAAGCATTAGAATGTTTAGCAATCAAGCAGTTGATATTGAAATTGTTAAGAAATGTATTAAATCTGCTGGCACATCACCAAGTGGTGCTCATACTGAACCTTGGACTTTTTGTTTAGTTAAAGAGTTAGTATTTTTGATTATATTCTCTCTGAGCTTTGTGTAATTTTTTCTCTCTCGCAAGTGTTAAAATTAAAAAACAGATTCGCGAGATCATTGAGGCCGAAGAGTTCACAAATTATCAGCAACGGATGTCTAAGCAATGGACGACAGGTTTAAAAAAATATTATTTTTAAAAAAATCTACATAGAAATTTGCTTACAGACTTATTGCCATTGCGTACCTCACACGTTAAAGAATATTTAACTGAAGCTCCATACATTATTCTTGTGTTTAAACAGACTTATGGAATACGAGCAGACGGTAGAAGAAAAACGCATTATTATAACGAAATTTCCTGCTCTATATCAGTTGGAATTCTCTTGTGTGCACTCCAAGCTGCTGGTCTTTGCTCACTCACAACAACTCCACTTAACTGCGGACCCGCATTACGTTCAATCTTAAATCGACCGGCTAATGAAAAGCTACTCGTTTTACTACCAGTTGGATACCCTACTGATGATTGCGAAGTTCCAAATCTCAAACGCAAAGAGCTCAAAGAAATTTTGCAAATTTACTAAATTTAAACCCTCTTTTTAAGTAAATGGTTTTAATTAAATAAGACCAAAAATTAAAACCATTTTTCTTTGACAAAAATTAAAATTTAAAAAATATCATTTAGTTCGATCGAATTGCATTTATATCTTCTACATTTTACGAACACCTTTTGACAGAATTGCTGGCAATCAACTTTTGTATCATGATTTTGTTGTTGGTCGAGCTTAAGAACTTTAAATAAAGAGCAAACCAAAAATAGAGAGAGAGGGAGAGAGTAAAAAGAATGGAATAGCAATGAAGCAAAAATGAAACTGCGAGTAAGAGGCAGCGAAACCGCACGAGAAACAAGTTTTAAAACAGCAAAAGTAAAGAGAGCGAGAGAAAAATGTATTCCAAAATACCACAGGAATGAGAAGCAGATTAAAAATGAATCTTTAACTCAATGAGATGAAAGGAATTTAAAAAAAACACTTCACAGATTTTTGTTTTTACACATGAAATTACATATAATCTTTGTTTAATTTAAAGTGAGCAGAGTATTTTTTAGCAGCTTAATTAATCTTGCAGAAATGAGATAATTTATTTCCACAAAGCGTTTAAAGTAAGCAAAAACAACTCAAAAATAAATGCAACTTGAGAGATGAGAAGAACAACTCGTTTTTGAAATACCCCTAAACATTAAGTTTTCAGTGAGAGAGCTAAGCAAATGTTGATATATATGCACTTGTGCTGCCGCCGCCACAAACAGCCATTAAACAATAAAACAGAGAGATTAATTTGGGGAAATTAATGGTTTGGAAGCGGTTTGAATTAAATATTAACTTTAAGCTCTCTGATTTCACTTTCTAAATAAAAAAGATAAATGTGTAAAAGTGCATTCAAAAGAATCCATTCAAGCAAATCGTGTAAATTCAATGCGACTTCATAGTAAATTGTTAGAGTAGAATATATAAGTAGGTTTCTACTACATAATTTTATATAAATCTTTGGATTTGTGTAAATATTAAATTTAAAATGACAATTAAATTATTGAAAAATACTTTCAAAATTGTCTGAAGCAATCTTCCTCATCTTGACATCTTGACATTGTGCATTTAATTACTTAGCTTTGTTCTGTTAAATTAATTAATTGAGCACAACGGATTATTCTAGACATCAATCCTTGTCATTTATTCAATTATCTTTTCACCATTTAAAAGCTTTTGTTGAAAAAAACTGTTAGCAAGTCAAATAAAATTAATTTATTTTAAAGTTAATTTGCAATCTCATTTGTCATCTCATGATCATCATCCTTTTCATTTTGAGTGAATAGTGAAAAATGTTTGCACTCTTAATTTTTTAACTTTTAATGGCAATGGATTCACTTATTAAAACGAGTATGGCATAAGCAAGCATTTTGCTGTTAAGAGAAATTATTTTTAAACAATAATTTGCCTGGAGATAAATAAATTTCTGCACAAATGTGGTAAAAATAATTTCTTGTATACTCAAGAGATTCAAGGATCAAAGCACAAAATTTATTTGTGTTAGAAAAAACAACTTTCAAAGACTCTTTTTCACATTTTTAAAAAATACTTTAGCACATTTTGACTTTAAGGGAAAATCTGTTGAAATTTATTAAATGTAACAGATGCTAATCCGAGTAGAAAATTCGGAATATTAAACATGAAATTCCTACTTTTTAACTTCCGAGAAAATCGTAAAATAATTCTTTCCTGTTTGCTAATGAGAGAAGAAATGTGGCAGTGAAATTTTTTCACAAATTTAATCTTTTCATGCTAAAAAATAGGAGGATTAAAAATTTTGTTTGAACTAAAATGCAAAAAATTGTAAATATTTAAACCGCTATTTTATGTGTATTAGCTTCTGAAAAACAAGCTAATTTATTAAATTTTAATCCCTCTTTCATATGTGAAGTGTTTTACGTTTTATAAAAATAAAACACATCGCTTGTAGCGCAACCATCTTGCTAACCATCATAAAATATGTTGATTTCATTCAATTCCGTTGCGATTTGAAAATTGAAAGAGACATGGATGTGTGTAGCAGTTAAATTGAAACTATAAATATTGTCTGACATACGACTCTTAATCCCATCCCCAATCGTACGTGCTTCAATCACATGTTTCATATATATGAAAGCTATGACGTTGCTCTTAATCGAGTGATTGATAGCGAGCACATCACATAGTAAAATTGAATCAGGATGGGAGTTTTTCACATGAAGCCAATTTTCACATTATGCTCATTTCTCTTGTTTCGTTCGAGCATCCCTAAAAGCAACAAGTCAATTCAGTTTAACTTTTCATATGTAAAAACAAATTAAATTGTTTTTTACTAAATGTTAAAAAAATTAAATGGCTATATAAGAAAAGTGTAAACTTATTTTTTATTCAATACAGTTTTTTGTAATGAAGAGGAATAAATTTGTCGTGAATCACAGTTTACACTCATTTTGGTTTTCTACAACATAAATGCATTTTCGTTGTCTTCTGATGCCAGTAAGCCTCATTTTTTATTTCAATCATGTAGGCGCTCTTTTTATTGTTTTTAAATATAGGCGGACGGAAAAAATGAGTTTATCGTGGCACAATATTTGAACGATAAGACCGATTTTATGGTCATGAATTGATTTTCATTACCTGCCATCGAATTGTGATGATGTCAGTTCGTGATGATTCACATTAAGAAAAGAAGAAAATGTGATAATACGACGAGAGAATCCATTAATGTTTGAGTTTTAAGCAGAAGAAAATAATGTAAAAGACTAAAATAAACATAAAGAAATTGATAAGACAAATTAGTTCTAATGTATTCAATCATTTGCTGAAACAAAAAAAATAAATTAATTTAATTTAAAAAGCTGAATAAAACAAAAATATTACACAAGAGTGTTGATGAAGTAAATTATTAAACTCGTAAAAGATGAATATCTTTTTTTGGATTTTTGACCTCTTTAATGTGTTTTAGTTTTTGGTATTGAAAGCATTTGTCAAACGATTTCAAGTGGAAGCTGTCGTGAAAAGGGAACCAGAGTAAAAATAATTTACGAGTCGGTCTAGTTTTATTTTAATCCTTCTTTCTCAATCCTGCAAATTAAAAGTGACAACTCTGCTACTGATCATTGAAAACAATGGATTAATGAATTATAAATTGTCATAAATATTTCTTGCATGATTTTATACGGTCGTTGAATAGAGTACATAGCTTTAGTTGTCAAAAGGTATTTCCATGAAGTTCAACTTTTGATTAATAAAATTGCTACAGTGTACGAGCTATGTAAATTATTTATGATTCAATTCCTCTTGGTTCTGTCGTGCACTTAAATTTGATTGGGTGTTGTGAATGAAATGCGGCACGAGTGCAATGCGCATATTTTTTTCTTAAATACAATATTTTTCACTTGAAAAACTCAAATTAGTTTTGCACAATCGATTGTAATCATCGAATTAGTTTTGAAAATGATTGCCTAAAATAAGTTTTGATTTCATTGTTGTTCAAAAAATGTTTCTCTTTAATTTTTCTCCTCATTAAAAAAGCGACCGTAATTTTTTATTCGGCACTTCAAGCGATTTAAAGACAGGCAATAAATCTCGTCAATTCATCGAAAAAATGTCATTTATTCTCGCTTGCCGTTTAATGAGCTGAGGAAAATTTATATGCATGGATATATTTTGACACTGCTCCACGAACCTGAAATAATAATCCCTTGTACAAAATTTCTCTTCTTCTCATAAAGCTTCTAAAAAATCCAATTTCGTTCATCTCTTTCGTCTCAGCTGAAAAGATTTGATTTATTGGCCAAGAAATTTTTTCAGAGCACGATTTTGCGGCAGAACGTTATGAATTTCACTTTTCGAGTTCAAAATAATGTGATTATAAAGCAAGTTCTTAAGTAAAATCTTTCATACGTGACGAGTGCCAAGTGAGAAGTCACTCATGTTAATAGATGTTCGTTGAGAATTCTCTTTCATCCTTTTTGCTCATATGCAATGTGACATTACAAGTGCTGCGTTCTTTTAAGTGAAATGACGTGATTTTAGCGAAACGGAACGATTGTTTTAATGTCGTCTAAAAATTTTACTTTTTTAAATTTAATCATTAAGTTAAAATCATAATAGTAGTAAAATAAATCTTTACATGATAGTACATAAATTTATTATAAAAGTAAAAAGTGTCAAATTATTTCAAAGTAAAATTTTAACGAGACTTTTTCACTCAAGAATATGCGAGGATATCATTATATCTTTTAAGAAAGGTGTGAAAAATCATCTAAAGTATCTCTTCGACACAAGAAAATTTATATGAGAGCCATTTCAACTCTAATGATACACTTGAATTAAAAAAACTTTTTAGTCGTTATGCAGGCACAGTTGCATTAGTAAAATATTTAATTTTACTCAGTAGTGTGAGAGTGTCTTCCAGCTTCCATATATTAAACCAATGCTTTGTCAAATTCAATGCATTAAAAAATTAAAAACCTGTAAATTATAAATTATAATAGTAATAGTAAAGTTACAATTTTAAAAACTGATGCTATAAAATCAAATGTTTTATTCTCCCACTCGAATATAGCAATGAAGTTGCAATAACAAAAAGGCTTGATTAACATTAATTATTTAATTACAATAAAATATCATAACAAGTTACCTTGTTACATACTACATACTCGAGAACAGAAATGTCGAGAATGGTTAAGTTAAAGAGAAATGTGAGCTATGTTCTCTAATGCACTAAAGTGAAAATCAAAACCGAGTCTAATAGTTATTTGATAGTAAAGTACTTGATGCCAAACTAGACAACATTTCCTTAATTATCCTCAAAAACATTCATTTAATGTCTTTGATTCCCCTAAGCAATCAATGGAAGCCCAGTTTCACGATCTAATCGACTTTCTATATAGAGTCCATACACGCATGAGCTGAAGGTCCACTAGATATTTTCTCATGTACACAAATTTTAGTTTATTGATAAACAATTATTTGCAGAACACTCAATTAATTTTCTTTCATCTTATAACAGGTGCTTAGGAATGAAATCACCTTTTGTGGAATTCGTATCTGAGTTTGAGCTCCTTTCAAATGTGAGCATTTCCCTAAATTTAACGGAAAAAAATACTGACATGAAGCAGCGAAATAAAAGCGCTCTACAAAACTTGGGAAATTTTATTAATCCCATCGTGAACTCTAATCGTGGTGATGAGAAGACTTTTAAAGGGATTAATAATACAACGTTCAGCATACAAAGTGATTTATTAGACACAAAAGACTCTCGTAAGCATCAAGTACAGCATTTGTATGAGCTGCAACAACAACAAATACAGGAACTACAACAGCACAATTTTAGCAAGTCAGCTACGAACAAAATTTTGATGGACATCATTAAGCCCATTGTGACGGAAGGCCATACATCACCCGAAGAGGAAATTAATAGTCATAAGGATCATTCACCTATTCAAATAATTGCCAATCCGAACAATAATCAACACTTTGAACAAATAAATGATGAATCGCGAAAAGTTATCATGCCGCTAGCTTTGAAAACTACTTTAATTGAACGCGAACGACCTATTCCAACACCGTCTCCATTGCCGAAGCCTCAATCGAATATTGAAGATCTCAAAAAGCACCTTTTGATGCTTCAAAATTATAGTGAAGTTGACAAGAGTTTCCAGAGCAAATTTGTTGTATTCAAAAAATCCACGACCGAAGCGCCAACCACAACATCAGCCCCTACAACTCCAAAGCCATATTCAATGACGATGGGACCTGTGTATCGAACAAAGCCATCTATAAATATGCCATTGCAAAATTCGCAAATCTTGCGCGATGTCTCGTATCCGTATTCTCGTGTCGAGCGAATAACTGTCATTCCTCAAGTATTTTTACAAAATGACCAACAACAACCAGGCACCGAGGACGACACCGAAGACGATCGGAGGAAGGCAAATCAAGAGGAGAGACGTAAAAATCGGAAAAATGATAAGAAAATGAAAAAGGAACGCAAAAAAAACAAAAACAAGCTTCAAAATTTAATTCCACAGACAACTACAGCTTTCCCTGGTAAGTTTTAAATTTTTTTTAAAAAATGACAGATTTAAATATTTTAATTTTAAATTGACAGCTAAACGTTCATTACGTAGAGAACAAAGGCGTCGAAATAACTTTGAAGGGTCTCAGCAGAAGCTGTTAAATGGCAGTCAAGTGTTAATTTCAACAACAACAAATGCTCCCTTTATAATAAATCTCAACGATAAAGTCTTAACTAGTAATAACGATAATGCACGCAAACTCTCAAGAACGGTTCGAAGTAAGACAAATCGGAGGAAAAATCAGAATAAAATGCAACGTGACATATTGATCTCTATGGAAACGGTTAGCAATAGCAATAAAAATGTGACAAATGAAAAAATCGATTTGAATCCCAAGCACTGCTACGAAGTGAGTGGTATGAGTAAAGGACAACAGAAGCTGTGCGATCAATTCACAAGCATAATGCCAGCAATTTCACGTGGTGCTCGTGCTGCTATTCAGGTAATACTCAACTCTTTATTTCCTATTTTATTCAGTATACCATCTGTGCATGTGTTGAAAAGAGAAAAATTTTATATCCCTTTTAAATCGCTTCCAACGTACTTATTCTCACATGTCGCATATATTCACAAGTCCTTACAACTCATTTCCTTTTGTGCCTGACACCAATCTCTTTTACATGAATGTGAGCACTATGCAATGATGATTTTTCAAAACACTCTTGTATAGGTGATAAGTATGAACGAGACACTTGATTTATAAAGAGTTTATAAATGTTTCATCCAACACATAATGAACTCATTCAACGTCTCATTATTGTATCTATGTAACTAGAGATACTGAATGCGATTTCGGTGATCACAGTTACACCGGCAAAGACTTTTTGACCAAATTTTCTGAAGAAAAATTGTGAATTGGACAAATTTTTAGCTTGTTTCTTTGGTTTTCTTTGTTTAAGTTTAATTTTCCATGTACAGAAATTTTTCTATTTTATCAATTTGATTTTTCATTAAAACTTAAATTTATAAAGCATTCTCCTTTCAATCAGGCTTGAATGAATCTTAAATTTTCTTATATTGTTTCCTGTGTATTTTTTTAGTCTCTAATATATTTTGATTCTGCCAATGCAATATAGAAATCTCATGGTCTTATAGTAAGATTAAAGTAAAATTAAAACAAAAAATTTAACATTGAAATTATGTAAAATACAACTTTTGACTAGAGCAACTTTTTGATAGATGCCTTAATAATTTTTCTTTCATCTTTGAGCGTTGTAATAATTTTCAAAGGCAAATTCAGCCTGTGTTGAAAAACCCAAATTTAAAATGAAAATTTGCTCGTAGGGCTTCTCGGAAAATTCAATTAGAGACAAAAAGTTTTGATAAACAAACAAATCCTCAAGACATTTACGTAACTGGGAAACTTAATATTTTTCTAAACGCGTCATAAAAACATTGATCGCAGTTTACTTTGAAATTTACTTCATTTTCTTTCGAGAAACTTTTTCAAATTTTTTCGTGAATCAATTTTATTTTTTCTTTTTTTGACAAAATGTCGGCCAGAGATAAAGAAAAAGAAAGTAAGTTGAAAGAAGCAATTAGGGTTCGTCTGATTTTAACATGTTTTCTAAAAATTAGGGCAGAGAAAACTCTCACAATTAAACTCGTGCAATACTCCTTCTCCAAAACCTGGTGTGATTGTGGAAACTTCTAAAAAGTACCAAAAATGCAAATATGAAATTGAACTTCAGCGGCATAAAGTCGCACAGTTGAAAGGGGAAGTCACAATGCGAAAGGAGAAATTTTACCCTAAAGAATGTATTAATTTGAAGGAGCAAGAGCTTGCAAAGGAAGAGGAAAAGTTTCAATGCATGATTAATAAGACAATTGAACTACAAGCACTCCTTAAAGATGAGGATTTACTATTTGGAAATATTTCAACGGAAATTGATGAGAAAACGAGCAAATTTCCTCCACAAACACCATCAGGAATTTCAAAAATTTCTGGGATTCAAGGCTGTGAGTTTATCGACAGTTTTCTAGCCGATGCAAAAATCGTCGAAGAAAATAATTGCCGTTTGCAAGAATGTGCTTTACAAAAAGATAAGTCATTGTCAGAGATTGAGAATAAAGTGAGAATCATGCACGAACAAATGAATACTTTGATTAATGAAAACCAGATGCTATCGTCCAAGCTAAAAAACTCTGAAAAATCAAGTGAAGATGGTGAAAAAATGCGTAAAATTCTAAACAATTCAAAAACTTTGGCTGAAAATGTTCAGCGTATGGAAGGATATTTGAAAGAACTTCGTGAGGAATTTGAAGCGACAAAATTCAATTCTAAATCGGATAATATGAAAGAAATCACACATGGCGACTGTGAGAAAAAAGTAAAAATCCTTGATTGCAAATATAAAAATCTTTTGCAAAAATTTTGCTCAAAAAATGAAGAGTGCAATGACGTCACCAAGCGCCTACACAATGTGCTAAAGACTATTGAAAATAGCACTGAACAAGCCGAAAATGAGATGTTAAAATCGCAAGCCGAAAGATTAATGCAAGAAATTGAAGACTTTCAAAATATGATCCTTGAGCTGCAATATCAAGTTTCATTGTATCGCGATAAATTTTTGAAAGCTCAAGAGAGAGTTGAAGAACAAAAGTTGGCTCTAGAAACTTTGATAACGACCAATAAAAATATCGAGGATCAAGTCAACTGTGAAATTTTGAAAATTAAAGAGAAATTTCAACAAAAACTAAGCGAGTTGTGTCCATATCCAAAGATGTACGAAGAAAGTAAATTGAAATTAGATGAGTCTAGCGAGAGAATCGAGATTTTGGAAAAAGATTTGAAAGCTACAATCAATGCTCTCTGCAAAGCCAAATGTGAACTAGGAACCCTCAAATCACAGCAGCCAGATGAATCAATCAAGACAAAATATGATAAACTTTCATGCGAAATGGACAGCGTGAAACGAAAATATTGCAATCTCAGTGAAACGAAGAAATGTCTTGAAGAAAAACTCGCAGAAATGAGAAAAGAGCTAGAAAAATTGCGGGGTGAATCCTCGAAGATTATTACAACAACAAAATGTTGCGCCGAGAGAAATCGACAAATTCTTCATGAACAAATTAATTGTCTCGAGCAAAAGTTGGCAGAGTGTCAAGCAAAATCATCAGTTTCCCTCGCTGAGAAGGAAGAAGTTATCAAAAAGCTGAAACAAGAATTAACAATGCTTTGTGGGCACTTCTCAAGCTGTCAAGATCAAATCAAGAGTTTAAAGTGCCAACTTGAATATCTCCAAGATCAGCGATATAAAACTAATGATGCATCAAACAGTTGTTGTCATAAGCGATAAATTTTTTTCACTAAAAAGGATGGTCAAAATAAAAGTTTTTCAAATTTATCAGCTAAAAAAGGGTTAATATTTTTTCATCATCTCACATACACAACCCTTTTTCTGTGATGATTTAAAAAATTATTAAACTTTTTTATATAAAATTTACAAAGAGCTTAAAATATTTTACAAGATACAGATGAGAACAAAAAATACGACAAGTAGAAGCAAGTAGTTTGTTTTACTTTTTTATCAATCATTCTCCTTAATTACGTGTTGTCAACGCTACGAAAAAAACAATTTAAATAGCACAATCCGTATAATGTTTCATTCATACATGAATACATTTGCCTTTGTATATATAAATGCGCATCGAATATATAAAATTCTCTCTTGTATTTTAAAACAGGTGCAAAAAACTTTCAATTTTAACTAACAATCCTACTATAAATTTTAAGAGTTTGCACAAACATCAAGTGGGGAATTGGGGTTTTATACTGGTGGCAATCACTAAACATGCTTGCACAGGGACATGACTAAAAACCTCAAAAATTGGTTTCTCATTTTATAATCGCAAATATATGGATTAAGCTAAAATAGAATGTTGGGTTGGAGTTTAAAGCAACATATTGACAATTTTAAACTATCCGGGCAATATTTTATTTTGAAAATTTGCCAGGTTTTTAATTGTTTGTATAATTTTTCTCTCTCTCAGGAGTGCCAACACCAATTTCTTCATCGAAGATGGAACTGCACAACAGTAGAAGAAGACAGTACTGTTTTTGGACCTGTAAGCTCTATTGGTAAGTAATATTGATTTGCCTGAAGATTTTTTATCGCAGTGAATCACGTTTCATTAAACCTCAGTTTTTCTTTTTTCTTTGGAACATGAGATATACACGAACGTCATTTTTTTTCTCTATTCGATTGATTCTCACAAGCGCTTGATCTTCTATTCCTTTTGAAAAATAATCTTTTTTCTTCACCCAGTTAAAGATTAATTTTTCCTTTGATAACTGCCCACATCTACAAAGAGATGTTTCTCTTATTGAAAAGTTTTAGATCTGAAGGTTGTTGTTTTACGAGTGTAGTTCAGCCATCCGCCAGATAATCTGCAGATTAATCTGCAGATAATACGCAGATAATCTGCAGATAATATGCAGATAATACGCAGATTATCTGACAGATTATTTTTTTGATTTTTTGTTAAAAAAAGCTGCAGATAATCTGCAGATTAATCTGCAGATAATACGCAGATTATACGCAGATTATCTGATTAAAAAATCTGCAGATAATACGCAGATTATTTGCTTAGATAATCTGCAGATAATACGCAGATTATCTGCAGATTATCTGATTAAAAAATCTGCAGATAATACGCAGATTATCTGCTTAAATAATCTGCAGATAATCTGTAAATAATCCGCAGATAATCTGCAAATAATCTGCAGATAATCTGTGACAACTTTTTGTGCAAAGCACAAGAATTATCAAAACTCAAACATTTTTGTTTACTTTTTAAATTAATTAAATTTTTTTATTAAGATAATCTGTCCATTCATAGCTAACTTAAATCAGTCACCCAAACTTCACCACGTGGAGGTGATGGACAATCGAAGTTCTGAGCATTTTTTAAAGTGACGCTCGACCCCGAGAGTGAAGTTTGGGTGACTGATTTAAGTTAGCTAAGAATGGACAGATTATCTTAATAAAAAAATTTAATTAGGGTGGACGCTTGTTATTCCGGAGTGCTTATAATTCCGGAGTAAAATTAAATGCGTCAATATTTTACAAACAAAGCATTTTACACCTTGACACTTGACTTAAAGTTTGAAGGTACTGTCATGCGCGACAATTTTGTAAAAGAAAGCAATGACTTTTAGACTTGCTTTGGCCATGAAAAGCACGTTTTAATTTTCTCCATACAAAAATCCTCTTCACTTATCACGTCAATTTTCATCAATTAAATCAGTTGCAATTTTTCCATCAGTATTTTTCCTGAGACACGAAGAAAAAAAAAGGGAGATATAAGGAGTTGTTTACATCAAATATTATTTTTCTGTTAATTATAGTGTTTTAAATTAGTTTTTTTGTGTTGAAAGTATTAAAAAGTGTTCCTCGTCGTTTCCTTTGTCTCAATTTCATCGAGTTTCCATTTAATAACCAGGTAAGAAGCGAAAAGGAGTGAAATATGAGAGGTGATTTTTATTTTGTTTTGATTAAATTTTAATTTGTTAGTTATCGCTCCTTCTCGCTTCCTTAATAAACTTAAGTAGTTTATTTAAAAGTGTCCTTCATATTGAAGGGAATAATTGCAAAATCCTCTCATAAAAAGTTAAATTCAATTTTTTTTTTCGAGCTGGATCTTTTCATATTATCTCACTGGATCTTTTCATAACCTTCAATTGACATAAAATTATTTGTTTCAAATTAAATTTGTTGTTTTTAAATTAAATAAGTTAAAGTTCAAATTTTCTCATTCATTTTCAAAATTTAAAATTTCATTGTGTTTTCGCTGGTATCCAGCAAAACCAACTGTTAATCTTAGTGACACAGTTGAGGAAGGAAGAGTTTTGACCATTTTGTTAAGTGTTCGTCTGTTTTGTGATGTGGGTGAGCCAGTGCCTAACAGCTTGTTAGGGCTGAGGACGGTTGTAGTGATGGAAACTTTTATACAATGCCATCGAAACCACCTTTGATTTATTTTTCTAACTGCAATCGTAAGGTTCAGTTAACTAACCCATAATTGTGATTAGTTGGAAACACTCTTTGAGTGATCACAAGACTGTTCATAATGAAAAAATTTACGTCATGGATTACGGCGCCCTGATTGGTTTTTTCCGCTGGGCGTTCCATGATAACTAACATTAAAACTCTGATGGGGGTTTATTCGATCACTAGTGCGTCTTTTTCAAGACGTGTGTTGCAGCTCCCGAGGTGGACGATTCCTGAGGGGACGTCCATTGTTGAGGGGGAAAAAAGGGGTATTTATACTCTATTCTTAAGAGCAATCTTAAGGGTTCTGCATGGTTTGCGTCTATCCTGATTAAGTTCTGTGTCGCTACCCATCAGCAATCAATCAATCAATCAATCAATCAGTATTTTTCCTGAGACACGAAGGTCTTCATCAACACATTCCTATACCAACTTAAATTTTATATGTCCACAAAGTGCTTTAAAAATTAACATTTATGACGTGCTTATAATTCCGGAGTGAAATTGCTTATAATTCCGGAGTAAATTTCACATTAGTAGGCAATGAAATTTTCATCAGTAAAAATTTTTTTTATCGGGATAAAATCCAAAATGAATGAAAAAATAAACAGAAAATAATCGTGGGCGCGACTCGTTTGTGGCAGTTCAGTATTAAAAAGGAATTAAATTACTTAAAAGCTTTTCTAAAACTCCAACGAGGGAACCAATAACCAGCATAAAGCATGTCCTAAAACTAACTTTTAGTAGAGGAACCAACATCCATCGGAGAAAGTAATATCTAGCGGAGGAACTAACTTCCAGCGGAGGAACTAACTTCCAGCGGAGGAACTAACTTCCAGTGAAGGAACTAACTTCCAGTGAAGGAACTAACCTCCACTGGCGGAACTGGTTTCCAGCGGAGGAACTAACTTCCAGCGGAGGAACCAACTTCCACTGGCGGAACTGGTTTCCAGCGGAGGAACTAACTTCCACTGGCGGAACTGGTTTCCAGCGAAGGAACCAAGATCGAATACCAGGTTAAACTAACATTACAGTAGCCAAAATCATTTAAAGTTATTTTACTCACAATAAGATCTCAGAACGAAGAGAAATAAAATTATTCAGAGATGCTTTTTAGGGGTGAGTATTGAGTTCTATTCTTAAGTGGCCTCTGAAGTGATTTAGCTCTTATTACATCTACTATTGAAAGTATAAAATTGCAAAAGAGTCATTAAAAAAGGGATTTTGGAGGTTGTTGGAAGCACTGCTTGCACATGCCAGACATTGAAATCCCAAAAAATATCAATCTCTTCATACTTAATCACCTCACTCAAGAAAGCATGAAGATTTTATCAAAATTTGATTTTATATCGAATTTTTAAAATTTACTCCGGAATTATAAGCATTCACTCCGGAATTACCAGCAAGGTTTTGAGTTAGTTTATGAGCATGAAGGACGAGGCTAAAAAATGTAAAATCAGTCTCAAAATAAAGCTGTGTCTTTTGCCAATCTAACGAGGTATTGATAATGCATGATCAGCAGTGCCAAGTAAGAGAAATATCATCATTTATTATCTTGCGATTCAATTTACTCCGGAATAACAAGCGTCCACCCTAATTTAAAAATAAACAAAAATATTTGAGTTTTGATAATTCTTGTGCTTTGCACAAAAAGTTGTCACAGATTATCTGCAGATTATTTGCAGATTATCTGCGGATTATTTACAGATTATCTGCAGATTATCTGGCGGATGGCTGATCAAGTCCCTGTTTTACTAAAATTATTAAATATTAGAAAAAAAGAAATAAAATTTTTTTATGAAACCATGAGAAAAGCTTATTCGCTTTCTTGCTTGAATAATTTTATGATTCTTGTGTAAATTATCATAACTAGAGTTTACTCAATTGTTTTTGATCAATTTTTTATGGATATTTTAAAATTATGTTGAGATTGCAAATTACCCTGTTCTTTGAAGCATGTATAAAATTTTCCAAAAATATTCGTAAAATAAAATGATTAAAAATTATTTTCTTAAAAATTTGAGAAATATCGCAAAATTATTGAATGTTGTTATTCTTATTTCAACTGATTTAGATAAGAAATTTGAATTCTGAATAAGAACTGTTGATTTTCTGCCTCGGGGCTTAAATGGGCTGTTTTCAATCTGAAATAACAAAGAGCTGCGCATAATTGTTATTACTTGTCGAATTCATTGTTTAATCAATTACGTGATGGGTTAAAATTTCTATTCGTTCCACATTATAATTCTGAGAGCTAAAATTTACACATGTTTGTCATAAATAAAATCTCCCTCTTGATGCTAATGAAAGTTTACAGTCAGTGTGTGTGAAACTGACAGCATGAATTATGTGCGAGGAAAATAAATTTAAAACTGCTAATTTGCCCACAGACAATGACACTATTTCAAATTTGCGTCCCAACCAGCATGCAAGCATGTCCTTCAAACAGGATTTAACTTATTTTATGATGCTTATAACTTAACCCTTCGTTTTTCTCTCTTTATAACTCCTGTTTCACCCATTTTTACGACTTGACTCCTAACATTTGTGTGTTTTCTCTTTCAATTTAATAAATTTGACATCATAAATCAGCACGAGTAACAGAAATATAATTTTTTTGTTGGTACATGCATTGCCAAAAACGGAGGTAAAAACTTTTGTTATTCTCCTCTCTCTCTCGATGAAGTAGAATATTCATTTAATGTTAATGAGGAAAAAGAATTTTCCTTTGAAATAAAAGCATTTCATTGGAAATGCTCAGAGAAAATCAGCATTAAAATCTTTCGCTTGAAAGCTCTCAAAAATACTGTTGGAAAACTTTACTCGTACTCGTTGGAAATTTTACATCATTTAACATGTGCATTCACTTGTGACCTCTTCAACCTCAGACAAAAACACACACAAACAAAATTACTGGGATATGAATATTTTTAATAAGGGTAGTAAGCCAAGGTTGAAATTATTGCTTCTATTTTGTACTATTGTTTTAAATTTTTCAATATAAACCTTTGAATTGTGGTTCAAAAAATGTATTTCAAGAAAATTTCATCATACACAAAAATAAAATAAAATTAATGTTAATTTCAATATAATTCGATACGGATAAAATTATACGCTTGGAATAAATAGACATACTAATATTCCCATCGTCCCATCTTATTGAAGCATGTTGAATGGATTTTAATATATTTTGCTTCGTTGTATATAATTAAATTTTAATAAAAAATATATTATAGAGAAGGGAACGGAATTTTACAGCAGCATTTTATATAAATTTTCTCATCTAATGATTTCAAAAATATTAACCCAACTAAAATTTGAGGCCTCATAGGTGAAGTTAATTCGTTAGATATTTCTCTCTCACATACATACATTTAAACACAAGCAAAGAATGTTAGTAATAAAACTAATTTTATTACCGTGAAAAATTGTAAAGATATTATGATGGAAAAGAAAGAAATCGTGTGTGGGATTTCAACCTAAAAAGAGACGTAATTTGCTAATATCATGATTAAAGAAGTTAGAGAATTGATGATATAATTGCATTCGACTTGTATAGAAAAGAGAAAAAGCAAAATTTTTACCCTTAGAAAAGAAAGCAAAAGTCGAGAAATAAAAGCCTTCCTTAATATCCATGACGAATTTGATGTCGCATTGAAAAAGAGTATCTGTGCGTTCGACGCAAAAATTGTTTTGAGTCGCAGTATAACTAAATCTTTTTGTGTACTCTTGCAAGTATCATTTTTTCATCCTCAAAAAGGATTTTAATCCTGTTTCATGGTCCATGAAAATTAACATTGCATCGAAAGAAATTTTTAACGTTTCAGCATTAATTTGTTTGAAAGTTGGTGAAGCGTTTATAATTTGTCTTCATTGCAGTATTGCAGTGATGTAAAAAAATAAATTTTGTAGGCAACTGGCAAATATAAAATTTTACCTTTTATACTAACTCAAAAATGTACAATCATAAAAAATTTGAAGTACGAAATTTTTATGAACTGAATTAGGGGTTTAAGGGTGAAGCGAATTTTACAATAGACAAATCACGAATTTTGCTTTTTTGTGTAACGTAATCGCATATTTAACATCTGAAAAGATTCTGAAGTGCACTTTATGTAGGCTAACCAGAAACATCAGAATTTTAAGCCGGGACATTCCAAACAGTTTTCACAATTAGCGAGCAGATGGATAGCCTAACTTATTTTCATTACTGCAGTGTCATTTTTGTTGCAGGGGAAGAAGAGAAAAAGTTATTAGCATGATTTAATTTGTCTTTTTAGTAGATTGAATTTAAATAAAAAAAATCTATAACTTTTTTGGTTTATCATTTCTCGTGTAGGGTCACCAGAAATGGCATTTGTGTATGCAATGGCATCAGCATCTGTTACAAGTTTTATCGCACGTGCTTGTCGTGATGGTCAGCTTGCATCCTGCGGTTGCTCACGCTCTGCTCGTCCAAAGCAGCTACATGAAGACTGGACCTGGGGTGGTTGTGGTGATGACCTCGAATTCGGCTACAAGTGAGTTTATAATGCCTTTTTAATGTGAATTGTTTAATTTCAAAACTTCGAGAGGAGAAAATCTGTTTTCTATGAATATTTTGCCAACAATATTTTATAAATAACTGTCTAAACAGGAGTTTAATCGTTTAAACAAACACAATTTCCCTGATGATATCAATATACACACACAAAAAGCCAAAGATCACGAAAATGTTTGCACAATAAACCAAAGAGCTTTTCAAATATTTTATTATTAATCCTATTTGTCGACTTTTTAAAGCGAGTGAGAGGGCAGAATTTTCTCCCATGTTAACGAGTATGACAAAGATTTTTATCTCTTCAATATTAAATGGAAGTGAGTGAGTTGATTCGTTCGTTTATGTTTCATCAATATCCTATCAAATGCACAATAGCCAATAATTTTTGGAAAATAATATCGTGTCTTTGGTTAAAAGTGTTTTGTCAAGTGTAATAAGTAGAAAAGAAAAGTCATAAATTAATATCTCGAACATGCTTATATATACTACACTAAGGATAATTTTTTGAGGCTACATTCGATACATTTTTCTTTAGTGTTTCGTACGTAGGGTACATAAATTAATGTAAAAAATATTTTTCCTAAACAGGATCTCTCGATAAATTTATCTTAAATATATATGATTATTTTTTCTTACACATATATATATGTGTGTGTTGTATGTTTAAATTTTTCATTCATTAAATAAAAAGTTATAAAAATTTCCCAACTGTTTTTAACTTCAAGATTCTCGCAAAACTTTATCGATATACGTGAAAAGGAACGGAAGAGAGGTGCAAGGGAATTAGTGACGATTCCAAAGACAGTGGAAATAATGGGAAATGAAACATCTGCAGATAATAATACCACTCCAGTAATTTCAACCACATTGAGTTCCGAAGAGCAGGCAAAGTCAGATGAGATGCTTAAACTTCAACAAAAAATCACGCAAGAAATTCTCAATTCAAATCTGAAGGAAAAGGAAATGAATGAATTGCAGGTAAATAAAAGTCAATATGCTGCATAAAAAGTTTGTGAGCGAGTAAATTAAAAAACTTTTTCAATAACGCTTTTCTCATTTTAATTGCACAGGAGAAAATCAACAAGGAGATTTTAAACTCCAAAATCTTTAGCGTCAATGCAGATGAGTACATTGGCCGGAAAAAGAATCGATTTAAAACAGCCTCGTTAAAGGCACGCTCGCTCATGAACCTTCACAATAACGAAGCTGGACGAAGAGTAAGTTTTTATTGCAATTTTTTAAAAAAAATTAATTTTTAATTGACGTTAAAAAGGCCGTTATAAAGAAACATAAAGTACACTGTACATGTCATGGCATCAGTGGTTCATGCAGTTTAATTACATGTTGGCAACAACTCTCATCGATCCGAGAAATGGGTATGTAGATGCTAATTTTGCGATAAAACATTTGTCTAATTGTATTTTGCATCAACAGGAGATTATCTACGGGAGCAGTATGAACAGGCGACTCAAGTTAAAATGAATAAGCGAGGTCGATTACAAGTGAAGGATTCTCGTTATAAAGTACCCACTGCACTCGATTTAGTTTATCTCGACGAGAGTCCCGACTGGTGCAGGGCAAACAAACAACTACAATGGCCCGGTATGATTGCGATTATAAGAAAATTATGCTCATGACATTTAATTCTAATTAAATGGAAAATATTTTTTACCTCTTATTCTTCTATCGATACTTTTAGGCACACACGGTCGTAAATGTAATCGGACATCAACTGGATTAGACAGCTGCTCTATTTTGTGCTGTGGAAGAGGCTATAATACTAAAAAAATTGTTCTTTATGAACGGTGCAATTGCAAATTTCAGTGGTGTTGCAATGTCAAATGTGAAACATGCAAGCGTGTTTTGCAAGAGTACACTTGTAAATAAATTTTTCCGAAAAACTTAGCACTTTTTTTAAAAAAAAAACAAAATTAAAAGATTTTATTTCTTTTTGAGATATTCCAGAGAAATTAACTTTCTCATCATCATTCCATCCCAACTCAATCAGCACATCACAAAACATCAATCTTAAACTTCAATTGAAAAATCTTAAATACATTATATAGATGTGTGTGTATAAATTAAACAAACAATTAATTTTTGTTAAACTACTATACAAATTGATATTAATTTATGACAACTATTTTACGCACTCAATCCTTTGAAGAACCTATTGAGTGCATAATTGTAGATGACAAATTTCATTCATAATTGTGGTAAACATTTAGCTTTGATGGATTTTTATTAATTACTTAACTAACTTAGAAAATCTTAATGTGTAAATAATTTTGAATAAAAGAGGTTAATTTTAAGTCAAATATGTCTCAATAAAACAAATTGATTAAATCTTTAAATAAGTAAAGTAATAATATGGGTTATAGAGTATAGTAAGAAATGATAAAAATCTTCTGAATGTGAAAAATTAATTCTTATTAAAAAAATTAAGTGGTACCTAAATATTTATTGTGAAAAATTTCTATTGTGAAATAAAAGTTTTATTAAAAATCAACGAATGTAATCGCTCTTTTAGAACGCCTAATTGGCTTTTTTAATATGACATTTCCAAGAGACTCTAAAGAAAGGCATGGATGATTTGAATCGTAAACAAACATCCCTCGAACTACCGTGGCACAAACACGACCCTTAACCACTCTTCCAAAGTATGGTGAAATTTTATTTTTAAATAATGCTTCCTCTTTAGTGATCATCCATTCCTCATCTGGATCCCAAATCGTCAGATCGGCATCGTAACCGACTTTAATTCGACCCTTACTATCTTCCATTCCGCATAGCTTTGCAGGATTTTGACTCATGAACTTGTGTACATCGTGAATGCTCATATTATTTTTTAAGCACTCTGTCCAAAAAATCGACAACCCAAATTGAAGTGAGGCAATTCCATTTGCAGCCTCAATAAAGTTTCCGCGATTTTTTCCACCAATCAAGCATTTCGATCCTATTGAGCTTGGCAAATGACTACTACTAACGTTATTAAATTCATAAGCCTTCATCAAGTCCCACAAACCCCTTTTATTTTTTGCATTCCGAAGTGGAGGCATACATTTAAATTCAGTTTTTCCACTTTCAATTTCCTCCGAGCTTAATGATAGATAATGATGTGATGTTTCTACAGAAAGCGACGATTGTTTAGGTGTTTTTTGAGCTCGATACTTTTGAATCAGTGCTATTGATTCAAACAATGAAATGTCAGTGATATGAATTTTCATTCTATGCTGCTTTATCAGTTCGATTATAAATTCAACACCCGATTTTTCAATTAAAGGTGATTTTAGTGAGAGAAACGTTTGGTAATCTTTAAAATTGACGCTTTCAATTATGTTCGGTTCATTTACCTCTAGATCAGGTTTTATCTAAAATTACAAGTTAAATATTTAAACTACATGACTCGTAAATAAATCTTAAAAACTTACGGCAAAAACGCAATTTATCTCCTCGAGCGTTTTTAAAGCATTCTCAAAACCATCTCGAGTGAGGTGAGAAAATTCTGGAACACTTTCATGCGGATTAAGAAAACCTTTAAAGCCACAACATCCGTAGTTGGCCATCGGGAGAATTTCATCGTGATTATCGTTCGTCACGCCTCCCCAAAATGCGCAGTCAACATGAAGACAGTTTTTTCTTGCTTGAGTAATTTTAGTTTTGAGATTCATTAAAGAAGTTGTCGGTGGTACTGAATACATTGGATTGTCAACGATGACAGTATAACCGCCAGCACCAGCCGCCTTTGTAATTGAAGTAAAATCTTCTAATTCACTGCCAGAGCAAATGTTTACGTTCGCATCAATTAAGCCACTCATAATAACTTTGTCTTTAAAATCAAAAACCTGTGGAAGAAAAATGTTCTTTTTTCTCTCATATTTTATTTCCGCTCTCACTCACTTCTGTGCCGTGCGATTTAAATAGAAATGAATTTATCTCTTGTTGTGACGTAAAAATTTTTCTTATCGTGCCATTTGAAATCAAAATTCCGCCTGATATAAAGTCTTTACATTGGTCTATGTCAGCCAATATTCGACTGCTAAGCACCAATGAATCTAATTCATCGTTATCCATATCAAAGAAATTTTCCAATCGGTTTGACGCGAGATAAGATGAAAACTGAAAATTTTTTTCTTTCTCACAAGCGTTGCCGAGAGAGTAAAGTATGCTCATTAGAATAAGCAAGAGAAAACTTGGCGCCAAAATAATTTTTCTTTTCGTATGGGAAATTTTCGTATTTCAAAATAAAATAGTGTAGCTAAAACGCTTGAGCAATATTTTATGATAAATTTTTTGGCAACAACCATGTTCAAGTCTTAAATAGCCAGCTTTTACCATAACCCTGGTAGAACAATGAGTTCAAATTGAGCTCAAACATTGAACTATTTAGTTCAAATGAACTAAATTAGTTCGAATTGAATTCAATTCGAACTCAAATGTTGAACTCAGCCACTTTAGTTCAACATTTGAGTTCGAATTGAATTCAATTTGAACTCAATTGTTGAACTAAATTTCCATGTTGAACTCTAAAGCTGAGTTCAAGATTTGAACAAGAATTTGAATTCAAGACTTGAACTAAATTCAAAGTTTTAGTTCAAAACTTGAACTCGAATTTAATTCAAGTCTTGAACTCAATTTGAATTCAAGTTTTGAACTAAAATTGGAGTATTTTGAATTAAATTTATTTCAAATTTAATTCAAAACTTGAAGTCAATTTGAATTCAAAACTTGAACTAAAATTGGGGTATTTTGAAATAAACTTGAACTCAAATTTATTTCAAAACTTGAACTCGATTCGAATTAAAGACTTAAACAAAATTTTGGATTTTTAATATAAACTTTATTTCAAAAGTTGAACTCGATTTGAACTAAAGACTTAGACAAAATTTTGGGTTTTTAATATGAACTTTATTTAAAAACTTCAACTCGATTTGAATTAAAGACTTAAACGAAATTTTGGGTTTTGAATATGAACTTTATTAAAAAACCTGAGCTCGATTTGAATTAAGGACTTACACAAAATTTTGGGTGGTTAATATAAACTTTATTTCAAATTTATTTCAAAAGTTGAACTCGATTTGAATTGATTGAAGCCCTAAATTAAGATTTGTTCTTTGTTTTAATGTTAAAATAAATATTGGAATATTTTTCTGATCCAAAGTTTAATTATTACATTATTTAGCAATTATATCTATTATATATGTGTTTTTTGATAGACACTGATGATTCCCAGATCATATTGTGCTCAAACAAACAAAACTATCGCTGATAGTTTAAATCGTCACTTTTATTTAGAAATGGTTGATTTATATATGTTATATATATATATATATCGTTTATTGACAGAACACTGATGATTTACAGATCATTTATATATGTTTCTTCAATTTCAAAAATTTTAATGGATCAAAATTTAAACTACTAAACTTGCAAAAAACTTTAGAAAAAAATATTTTTTCTTTAAAAAATAAATTAAAGAAAATTTTTGTTTTTTAAATTTTAAATCAAAGGACAAAAAATATTAGAAATAGTTGGCAAATTGATATTAAAAATAAGAATGGTTTAAATATAGCTTTTAGCCAAAATGGATTTTAACATAAAGTTTCCGCAGTGGTCTCGTGGTTACGCGCGCGCTTAGCAAACAGGAGTCCTGAGTTCGAGTTCGAGTCGGCGCAGCAAAAAAGTAAGAAAAATTTTTAAGTGCAAAACTAATAAAAATTCCAATTTCTCTTCACACAGCAAAAAAGAATAAGTGCGAGCAAAAAAAAGTTAGTTAAATTAACTAAAGGAACACTTGGAAAGTGGAACAGTTCAAAAGTTGAATTCAAATTGAATTCAAAAGTTGAACTAAATTTTTTTTAATTTGAAAATTTGAGGGCAATTTGAGTTCAAATTTAAGTTCGAATTGAATTCAATTTGAATTCAAATTTCAGTTCGAATTGAATTCAAATCGAAAATCGAGTTCAAATTTAGTTCAAACGTATATGGGCGAGTTCAACCGTTTTCATACAAAAGCTTACCACGCGATTTGAACTGAACTGGATTTGAACTCAACAATTGAATTCAATTCGAACTCAAATAACACCCAAATTTGAACTCGTGTTCTACCAGGGAACCTATGTATTTTAACATAGCAAATTCACTTATTCTTAAAAGTATATTCAAAAATTCTTAAATGTGGCTTTTTTTAATAAAGTTTTAAATTTTTCAAAATTATTCAAAACCCACACATGGGTGTTGCCGTGTAACCCACTTGTAACAGATCAGTGTTGGCTTCATAAAAATGGCTTCCCTTTTGGCTTGAGAAACCATTTTGGAGGAACCAACATCCAGCAGAGGAACTAACATCCAGCAGAGGAACCAACATCAATGCCAATCGATTTCTGGTACAATAACGAGGTACATGAAGCCATATAAGAGAAAATTTGTATGAAATATAGACACTTTGGCTGTCCGTGGCACGACCTGTGGTCATAATCTCAAAAATTCCTAAAATGGGATAATATAGACCCTAAGACCTACCATCTGGCGAAAATTAGAAGTCACTAGCTGGTCCAGGGGCTGAGATCTCGACGATACAGACAGACAGATGGACGGATTGAAATTAGGAATTAATGAATCCGACTCTAAATTCAAACTCCTTGATTAAATACCTATCCAGAAATACACATATTATGTCATAGGTTATGCTTAGTTATCAGCCAAATCGAATCCCATCATTGCTTACTCGATCATTTTTCTTGCAGCTGAACTAGAGATGTCAATTTTTTAGGTTCCTCACTATTTGTACAATGAGATTTCGTGAAAAAAATTACAAAGTTTATTAAAATCTGAAAAGTTTTCTGATTTTCTTTTTTCTCGGTTAAAAGCCATAAAAATTATATGTAACATGTTTTCTCTTAATAGATGTGAAAAATCCTATATACTCTCTGTTTCCAATACAAGAATTGTTTTTTGAAAATAAATATCAAACAGAATAAATTTGCGGTTAATTAGACGTTTAAATTACCATAAATCAAAAATAATTAATTCTAATGAAACGCAACAAATTAAAGAATTTCATGAATATTTTAGCAGTTGTGATTTAGAGTTTAGAGTCTTTAGACGTGGAAAGCTGCAAGTTGAGTAAAAATGTTGAAATTTTCAAACAACCCCATGATTCGTCTCAAAACGAAGGAAGAAGTCACTGATTCGTTATTTTTAGAAAATCAACAGCTTAATCATTTGCCTACAATTAAAGAGTTTTATGCAAATCAAGAAATTTTTATCACAGGAGGAAGGTATAGAGAAATTATAGAATTTATATAATATTATCTTATAATTTTTTTTCTTCAAAAAGTGGTTTCATTGGGAAAGTTTTAATTGAAAAACTTCTTCGTTCATGTGCTGAACTTAAGTCAATTTTTGTTCTATTGAGACCCAAGAAGGGCAAAAGCATTCAGGAGCGTTTGAAGACAATCACCGAACTTCCACTATTTGAATCTATACGCAAGAGAATGCCAAATGTTCTCGATAAATTGGTCGCTGTTTCAGGCGATGTCACTTTACTTAATCTCGGCTTGAGTCAAAGCGACCTTAAAACAATGAAAAATGTATCGATAATTTTTCATTCTGCTGCAAGGTAATTATTGAAATGCAATGTATCTTTCACTAATGTAACAATTGAAAATTTTTTTTTTGGCAAAGTGTGAGGTTTGACGATAGTCTTCGTGATGCAGTTTTGTTAAACACAAGGGGAACTCGAGAAATTATGAAACTTGGAGAGACGCTCAAAAACATTAAGGTTGTGATGCATGTTTCGACAACCTATAGCAATCCCGACCGAAAAGAAGTACAAGAGAAGATTTACCCTTCATATGTTGAGTGGCAAAAGGCTATAGAAATTTGCGAAAAATATGATGACAAATTGTTAAATCAGCTCACTTCACATTATATAAATTTTCTTCCCAACACCTATGTTTTCTCAAAGAATCTAGCCGAACACGTGTCTAATGACTACAAAGATAAATTGCCGGTTGTTGTTTTTCGTCCATCCATAGTAGTTTCTTGCATGAAAGATCCTCTACCAGGATGGGTAAATAGAAAATTTTGTTCTTATATAACAACGACATAAATTAATGGAATAATTTTTTAAGGTCGACAATTTTAACGGTCCCGTGGGACTACTGGTGGGAAGTGGAATTGGAATTGTTCGTACAATGCACAGTAACCCTGATAATCGTTGTGATTTCACACCTGTTGATGTTTGTGCGAAAGCAATGATAATTGCTGCTTGGAAGAGAGCCCACGAAACCATTAATACAATCCCTGTCTATAATTGTGCATCTTATGGTGTGTCAACAGTAAAAATTCAGCAAATTGTCGACATTGGAAAGGGTTTAACGGAGGTGGTTCCTTTTGAAAAAACTATATTTTTACCGGGCGGACGAATAACTAGCAATCGATACGTCAATTATGTAAAGCTAATCATACTACAACTTCTGCCGGCACTCATTATAGATTCAATACTTCGCGTTAAAGGTCAAAAGCCCTTGTGAGTAATTTAATTTATTCTTATGTTTTTTTTCTCACGGCTTTTTTATTGCACATAGCATGACTAAGATTCAACGGAAAATTTATGAAGCAAATTTAGCACTCCAATACTTTGTCATGAACGATTGGGAGTTTAAGAACAACAATTTTATTAAACTAAATGAAATCTTGAGATCTGAAGATTTGCGAGCATTTAACTTTGAAGATTGTTTTACTTTCGATATTGTTCATTTCATGACAATTTGTATATGTGGAGTCAAAAAATTTCTTTTATATGACGATGAGAGCAACGAACGTTTCACTAGAATCAAAATTAAGATTTTGAAGGTGGCTAAAACAATTTTCATCTCAACATTTTACATATTAATACTTTACATTACTCTTCAAGTATGGAAAAAAAATGGTTATAAAACTTTTGATACATTTTTCGGTAAGATGGAATAAATATGAAAAATTAGAATAAAGATCATAATATTGCTATTTATGTTTGATACCCTGAATGAACTAAGCCTAAAAAAACTTTTTCTTTAAATTTGACTTCATTGAAATTATAATTGCAAAACTTTTACCAAAACAATACAATTTTATTTAAAGTTTTAAATAACCTCCATATTGAAAATAAAGATTATAAACTTCACTTATCTATCACAATAACATCACCTCAAAAACAGCCAATATCTAAATTCTAGGGTTCAAAAAATATGGTTTAAAAATATGGTACATTTTATTCGAGTATTCAGGTAAATTTCAGATTTTTATAGACCCAAAAAAATGTATATACAAATTTCCCGCCCCCTGCGAATATTATTAACGGTTGGGGACTTGGGGTGATGTTTTTGTCCACGGCGGTCCAAATTCTATAAAGATAAAAAAACACAGTTTAAACTTTGAAAGTATCGCCTTGTATAATCGAAATAATATAAATTGATTTCTATGTAGCTTTAAAGTTGACAAAAGTTTGATACACACATTATCAAATTGAATCACACGATTCTGTACAGATCAACTAATAAGTGTACTATAATTCCTTCAAATTCAGTAATTTCTCGTTTTTAATAAATATTTTAGATCAGTATTTAATAATATTTTTGTTATAACGATCGTGAAATAACATTATGATAATGTAAAAGTTCCGAGAAAATTTCACCAACAGATTTAAATTATCAGTATTAGAAATTCAAAACTATAAGTGTCAGTCGACTGCAGAATTTCAAAAATATCAGTTTAATATTAAATTATTCTTATGATTGTGATTGATTATATTGAAATGATTTTTCTAAAAGTAAGTATTTTCATAAAATTTTTCAAAACTTATATTTTTTAACTAAATCTATACTAAATTCACAAGTGTAAAGTCTTCATTCATTTTAGTGTTTTTTTTGTTGCTTTTTCTGCAATGTGCATCTTCATGGACTTGTTGGATCAATTCAGAGCATTGTAGTTGCTTTGAAACATGCAATTTTAATAACTTAAAGCCAATTTGTGCTGTGGAAATTGCATTTTATAGTGAAAATAACTTTCAGGAAAGTTTGGAACGTGCATCAACTTTTGGAAATTTGTGCTTTTTTAAATCATTCAAATGTCAATCTGGAAAGAATTTTGTCATTTTAAACGAGAGCTTTTCATGTGAACAAATTCGTAAATTGTACTGAAAATTATAAAAAAATTAGACAGCGACAGTAAAAACTTTTTTCTCTAAGAGCGATAATTCATAAGTGTAGTATTGATTGTAAATTAAAAAAACTTCTATATATAACTTATAAGAATCAAGTATTGAACTTGATTAAGTGATTCTCGTAGTAAAAAATTTAAAAATCCGGAAATAAAAGCGATATAACCTTGATTGAATTATTTTTATTTTTATTAGTACTGTATGGCACTTGTTAAACATATTTGTAATTTTATGGAAGCATTTTAAACTTTTATGCTTTTATGTTTTGCCTAAGTTGTATCTGAATAAAAGCTAAAGAGGCTTGTTACATTAATAAATTGAATATGTTTCGTTTCCGTTTGCATTTTAACATCATCATCATAAAATATATTTTTATGTAAAATCTTTATGATTTTTTGGCTCAAAAAAGCAAAAAAGGCAAACTTTAATAGCAATCGAATGAAGAAATATCTTTATCTTACTCAAAACTGAAAATATTACTCAATTGTCAATGGTTCATTTTAATACTCAAATTTTTTAATATCTTTTCCGCTAGCTCCACAGATTTTGCTTAAGATATTGTATTAACGTTTGATTTTGTACTACAATTTGCATTTCCTCCTTTAGTTGCTGTTTCCAGTGACTCAGCCAATCCTTGAAGCCTGGTTTTTAATCGACATTCCCTACTCAGGGCTTCAACAAGCTCTCTTTCAATACTGGCGTTATACTCAAGCTCTGAGTATGAAAATCGATCTTTGGGTCTACTTTCCGATTCATTTAATTGGCTTTGTAGCTGTACGAGAGCTGCTTGAAGCGATTTAAGCTTCTCTTTTGCAATTAATTTTTCCTTTTCAGATTGCTCAGTTTTGTGCTTTAGATCGGAGAGCTCTCCACGTAGACTTACAAGTTCTTGCATTAATATAGCTTGCTCTATATCGAAACTTTTCTGATGTGCCTTATGAAGCTGTGATTTTATTGAATAATCGTGTTCTTCTGCGTTAAAAGGAGACTCGAGATCGACAACAGTGTTTTGTATTAGAGCACGTTGACCCTTAAGTTTTGAGACTTGGTTTCTCAGCATTCGATCGTGTTCTTCTGACCAACAAACGTTTTCGTTTTCGGGAAGAATCACTACTGCCTCCTGCCAGGGAGCCGTGCTTTTTCCATAAAAACTATTTTCTTTCTTTAAGCGCTCCAATAAAGTGTAAGCCACAGACTCTGCCGCTCTCCGATTCTCTTCAGCGTATTCAAAATTTTCAAGCACAGCTAATCTGTAATATAAAACAAAAATTTGTCAATTAAGAGACGTAAATTTCGATGCAAGGTCTAAAACCTTACTTGCTTTCAAGCAGTGCCAGTAGACAATCATAAGCTTCTATTGAGCGATCATTACAGTTGAGTGCCTGTTGTAATGCCACAGCATTCGATTCATATTTTCCGCAAAGTAAATAGAGTTTGTCGCAATGCTTCTTGCTTTCAGAAAAGTGAAAGGAGATAACAGTATTTTGAAGATTTAAATGTTCTACTCGTCTTTGAAGTCGAGTTATTTCATTTTGATAAGAACAAGGTGATGATGCTATTATATTATTTTCCACTTGCATGAAATTCGATACCAAATGCTCGGCCATTTCCGTGGTTAATGTCTAAAATAATTTTTAAGAAGCAAAAGTTCATTTTTTATCAAGGACAATTTGTAAACTGTTCACTTACATCTTTGCTTGCAATATCAAGATTAGATATAAAATTTTCTTCCATCGTACGCTTTAGTTTCACTCGCTCTGCAACTTTAGGAATATCGCACTGATTTTGTTGATCGACAATTACCAATTTTGATAGCTCATTTAACTGATGATGATGAAAGTCATGATGAGAAATAAAGCTTTGATCTTTATCTATATCGTATATGTCTGCCGTCTCACAAAGATCACTAGTGTAGTTTGATTTACCATTATCATCGCGTTCCTCCTTACATTGAAAGTTATCAACATTTGAATCGTGTGTTTTATCTATTGAGCAATCTCGACATGCTATTTCAGATTGAAGCAATGCAATTTGCGCCCTTAATTGAAGGACTTCCTCCTGAAGACACTCTATCTGGGAGGAAAAGTGTGGGATGGGTAGAGAAGGACTAGACTTTTGATTGATATTTTGAACTTTCGGCGTTTTGATGGCCTGATCGATAATTTTGATTTTTTGTTCATTGCTTTCAATTTCTGGACGATCGTAATTACAATTACTCATTTCCGAGTTATATACTGAACCCTCTTGGAAGCTCAACTCTGAAACTAATAAGTGTTTGCACTTAATTGTTAGAAGTCATTAATTCTTAAAACTTACCACTCCCTTCGGGTTCAGTTTCCTCAGTTTCTTCAATAATGGCCGCATCCTGTTGTGTCTTCAATCGATTTTTAAGCTCCACTAAAATAAAATTAAAAAGGTCATTTAAGGAGGGCAAGAAAGCACTACATAAAAATAAGAAAATTTATGTAGCCATACAAACAAAATTTTATAAATTAACCTACCTAAACTTACATAAATTAACATAAATTTTAAAATTTATATATTTATTTAAGTAAAAATTCCCTGAATCTTTTTTATGTCTTCTTACCTATAACGCAGTGCATTTCAGTGATTCGAGAGTCGTGTGCACTACTGATGGCTTCCAAATGTCTCTCAAAATTCTTCTTTTCATCAAACAATTTGTGAATTTGCACTTTGAGCTCTTCTTTCTCGAGATCTGCCTTCTGAAGGCGTGATCTCATTTCAATCATGTCGCTATTCAATGCATGAATCTGGAAATATTAGGAAAATTGAAACATTGCGTATGTTGAATTTTGGGTGGAGAACATGTTTTTGGAATTGTAGCAAAAATATGAAAATTTTATGGCTCTACCATGTATTCACTATTTTCATTAGAACTCTTTTCATAACTAGGCTCAGGTGACAAGCCACTATCTCGGCTTTTAAGTGAATCTGAAAAATTAAAATTAAAATTTCAGTCGAAAGGAGAAAATGGAGAACTTTTTTCATCTGTGAAAAAACTCACTTTGCTTTGATTTTTGTGAATTAGTTTGAGCTGTTTGATTCTTATTATGCTTGCAGTTCTTTAAGTTAGTATCCATATTTTTTTAGCGAAAAAATATTTTTACATTCTCATAAATTTTCTTCTTAGCCCCTTTCGGAAATGATTGCTACCAAAAATTTAGGACATATATATATTTTAAATTTTTTTCTATATACCTATATAATGCCATGATATGCACAAATATTTTTGGAGTTTTATGATTATTTGACGATATGATAAAATAAATATGCATTGCTGAAAAATAAAGCAAAATAACTCGTATCTTTTTGATGTTATTTCATGTCCCAAACATTTTATTAGAGATATTCAGGTTAATGATTTTAAAAAGACATTCTGGCGGAGCTTATTCGTTCTCCTCTTCATCATCATCATTGCTGCTGATTCTGAAGTAGCGAAGTTCATAGAGATCCTTGTCATTAGAAACAACACGAATCCAATCACGTAGACTGTGCTTCTTCAAATACTTCTTGGTCAAGTACTTCAAATAACGCTTTGAGAAGTGGACATCAGAATTGACGTAGATTTTGAACTTTTGCTTCTCCATTGTAACGTTGTTGCCCAAGTTTCCAGTCTTTCCGCTGACCTTGAAGCGCTCCTTCAAGAACTTTTCAAAATCAGAAACCTGTAATAACACAGTTTGTGAGAAATTTTGAATATTTTACACACTTTAAAAAACTTACATCGAGAATATTATCTTCGGCGATGTTGGTACAATCGATACCGTAGCGAAGATGTTCCTTCTTCTTTTTGAGTCCCTTTCCACGGAGAACTTGTTTTTTTGGCTGCTTCTTAGCATCCTTGACCGTTGTTTTGCTCTTGGCCGAAGCAGGGTCAATCTTTTTGGCGGTTGCTACCATTCTAGAATTAGATTTAATGCTGTTAAAATTTACCTTCTACTTTCTGTATGTCAAATAGGTTTGTTTTGTATTCCATACTTTGTCACAATCGCATATAAGGAGCCATGAAGTCAGATTATCCTTTGATTTGCTGGGTAAATCATTTGGCCCCTATGCATTTTAATTGTGTTAGACACAAAGCATAGTTACGCCACAAAACCTATATGTTTCTGACAATTCATTATTTTTTAACCTAAAAATATTTAATTTTAAGATTTCTTATCGTTAACTAATAATTATGGAATGACTTGACTTTATTAACTGAATTAGCATGTTTGTAAAGAGTTTTTAAGTCATTTTACAATTATTTGAGTTTTTAAAATGGAAAATTTTAATAAATTAATTTCAACCATACCTTCACTACTTCAAAATTACGATCGAAAAGAACGACATTAGGAAAAGAACTTAACCGATATGATTATAACGTATTTTTTTAAAAGGAGACATGAGTTCGAAACGTAGTTGTTTACAAAAGTGATTTTTCGGAAATTTTCGACTGATAATGAAAAAAAAATCATTGAACAAAAAATTGTAAAATTATTTTATACACAAGAAAGAAAGTAATATTGTGGATTATAAAACAATCAAACTTGTAAATAAATAGCTCAAAACTCAGTTTTGCGTAAGACTTTAGTGAATTTTAATAAGTAATCTTGAATCAAAGAAATCAGAGAACTCTCCATTAAAAACTGAAGAAAAAATTTAAGCAAAAGAACCAGGTTAGTGCTACAAGTGTTTTCCATTACTTATTAACCACGTTCTTGGATTGAACATAAAAAGTTTTCATTTAGTTACTAAATTTCCATCAGGTGACTTTCGATTATTTAATGAGTCCTTCAAACTCTCTTTCTGAACTTTCTGCTCAATATATTGCAATTTTTTCTTTGTTAGTGCTATATTTTTCTTAATTCTATATACAATTGGAGAATATTAAAAGTCATCTTCTGCCTTCACGAATGATTAAAGTTTAATTCTTTTTTCGTTGCATGAAAAAAATTTGCTTGAGAGCTTTTTATACTCATTTTTAATATCAAAACTGCATATTCATATACTCTAAACATATCCCTCTTTTATTCATCTTATTTAGAAATAAAAATATTTAACTAATCTTAGAAAAGAGACAAGTAAAATCGATTGTATAAAGTTACCAAAAAATATTCGCGAAAAAGTGTAGAAAGGGAATAGAATAGTATGACACGAAAAGTTCGTTCTACTCAATCGAGTTCAGCAGCAGCTAAATTGATAAGTAAGATCAATAAATTTACCCTAAACGCGATCAACAGCGCCTCACTGGTAGAGGCTAATGGAAAAGTAACACGTCAACTCAGCCTTCCGTCCTATGACGCAGCTGACGAAAACTATGCGTTAACTACCAAGCAAAAGCAGCAAATTCAACGAAACGAATATTTAGAATCGTTAACCAAAGAGCAACTAAAGATTGAAGCGAAACGTCGTGGACAGAAGACAGCTGGAACTAAAACTGAATTGGTATTTTCGCATACCTTCCTCAATTATTTCAATGCATTTTAGTTTTCGGTTGCTCTTAGTTTTAGCTTTTTATAATTTGCCTTAACAATTTTTATTTATTTTTGTGTTCCGTTAAGTTTCAGACACTTCTTAATTATTTAAAAAAAATTAATTTGTTCTTTTTCTTACTCCGTTTTATTTGGTTGAAAGTTTGATCTTTGAACTTAAACTAACGCTCAAATGACGCATAAATATTTCTAGGGATGACTTGATGAGTCTTTCCCATTTACTTTATTTTTAAAACGAAACGTTTTTCTTTTTGCATACTTTGTCTATTATTGAAATTTGAAATTAGCTGGGACAACTTTTTGTCGCCAATTTGCCAATGTAAAGAATATTTTTTGTGCTACTTATTGGTTTTTACTAATCTTGAAATGTTTAATTTTTTGAATGAATGCAAAATTTTTTCTAATTTTTCCTTATCTCCATTTTTAGTTACAACGATTGGGCTACAAAATGTCCTTGAGACATTCAAGTTCACTTAGCAACGAGCGTCAGTCATCATCTAGTCAAATGAAAGGTTCAGAGTCCTCTCCAAATGGCTCGTTTACTTCATCTGGTGGATCAAATTCTGCATTAAAAATGACGGATAAAGAGCGCTTAAAACGTGAGCGCGAGAGCATGAAACTCTGGACGCATCCCATAATAACGATCAAATATTGTGCGCTTGAAATGACAACACTTTTTACAATTTATAAGAGAAGCATACTGAACCACAAAAAGACATTATCGCTCTTCGCTCTATTGCTTGTAGCATTCTTTTCACTGTGGTATATTCCGGGAAAACATCAAATGTATGTTGAAATCATTAGAAAAAATTCCCTCTTCGTACTGTATTGGGTTGGCCTTGGTGTGATTTCATCGATTGGTCTCGGTACCGGATTACATACATTCATTTTATACTTAGGACCTCATATAGCTAGCGTAACATTAGCTGCCTATGAATGTGGATCATTGGATTTCCCATCTCCTCCCTATCCGGACGAGTAAGAAATTTTTGTTTCAACATTTAAATTTAAATTCATTTTCAATTCTTTTTAGAATAATTTGTCCTGATGAGACTCATCCTGGATTCGTACCATCGCTTTGGAGTATCATGAGCAAAGTTAGACTAGAATCATTCCTATGGGGTGCTGGTACAGCACTAGGTGAACTTCCACCATATTTTATGGCTCGTGCTGCACGACTTTCTGGTCATGACCCAGAGGATGCAGAAGACTTTCAAGAGTTTGAAGAGTTACAAAAGAAGCGCGAGTTAGGTGAAAAGCTGAGCTCGTTTGAAAAACTCAAATTGGGCATGGAGCGAATTGTGGAGCGTGTCGGATTTTTTGGAATTTTAGCATGTGCCAGTGTAAGTTTTTTAATTACTAAAACTATATATGTGTGTTAGATTAAAATTATTATTTTTAGGTTCCTAATCCCCTCTTTGATTTGGCTGGTATCACATGTGGTCACTTCTTAGTTCCATTCTGGACATTCTTTGGAGCAACACTCATAGGAAAGGCTGTGATAAAAATGCATCTGCAAAAAATTGTCGTTATTATTGCATTCAATGAGTTGCTTATTGAGAAGGCAGTCGACTACCTAGCATTCATTCCAGCAATCGGTAAAAAGTTCCAAGAACCTTTTAAATCTTTCCTACAAAACCAAAAAGATAGACTTCATCGTGGCAAGACGGCACCAAAGCACAAAGGAAACTTGCTTCAGAAAGTCTTTGAAGTCTTTGTTATCGGGATGATAATTTACTTCATTTTATCCATAATTAATTCTTTGGCGCAAAGCTGGCATAAGCGAATCCATAAGAAGACGAATAATAAAAAGCAACAGCGTAAAGTTGCAAAAGATTAAAATTACGATCTTCTTAGCTTAAAATCATGATTTTATAATTATAATAAATAGCTAAATTTCCAATTGTGTGTTTTAACCTTTAATATAATATAAATACGTGTAGATTTGACTTTTCTAATTTATTTCAAAAAGAAATATATAGTTAAAAACTAGTTCATTGCTCAGGCTAAAATAAAGAGTAATTTTATTGCAAACAAGTTGCAGAAAATAAACGCTGAGCATAGTTATAATATTTAGCCATTAAACTAACTAAATTACCAAATCAGCAGAAAAAACATTTTCTAAGTTTGTCATTTCTTAATTCAATGATTTTTGTTTAGTCTTGAATAAATAATTTATGTGAAATTTTTGATACAATTAGTCGGGTGTACTGTATTGTAGCTCTAAAGAAGAAGTTGAAATATCAAATAAATGAATTTGTTTACAATAAAAAACCACTTTGAATTCATTTTTTCCTACTTAAATTTTATTTAAACAAGATGACAATGCACAGATGTAGATTTTTGATCAAAAAAATTTTCCTCCTAAAAGTTACTTTATTTTAATGAAGATGATGATTGTGCATAATTTCACTTAAAGTTCCTTCTTTGGTTGACCACCGCTCTGATATTTGGGTTTTAACTCCTCAATGCGTTTAATGAAATCAGATTTTTCGAGACATCCATCACATGTTTCATCCCAGTCATTTAAGATTTTCTTTAAATCCTTAACTTTGAGCTTTTTGAGATCCACTGTATTAAGGTCAATTTGCTTATCTAAAATCGATTATGTGGTTAAAAACATAGCTTATTTTAAATTTGTTAAACTTACCAAATCTTAAATCACAAATTTGATTATCCTTCTTCTTTAGTTTTTCACAGATTTTTTCAGACGGCATGTGATAAGAAATGGGCTTAGAAAGCTCACCAAGGATTCCAGTTGCGCTCTCTTCAAGACCTCCAATATAATAGCACTGAAAAGAACACGTCACCCAAATTTTAACCGATTTTTTTTTCTATACTTACAAAGCGATTTTCCTTGTTCTTGGATCCTTTACAGAACTTTTTAAAGTTTTCCTCAACTAATTTGGTATCCTTTTTAGCGGCATCGTCAAGTGTCGCTACAAATTTGTCCACTGTGGCGATACAAACTTCGCAATCACCTTCTTTTAAAGCACTACTGATTTTTATCAGGAAAAGAGTTGTCGCTAGAAAAATTAACTCGGACTTCATTGTGTTTGCTATTTTTTAATTTATTAGTTTAAGATTTTCTGAGTGTAATATTCGCTTAAAAACAAATTTTTATTATTTTTCAAGTTTTATCTCGTGTGCTTTTTCGCTTTTCATTCAATATTAAAACAAATTCTTTAATTTTGCCGATTCTCACACGTCAGACTTTAGCTTTGTCGATTATTCGATTTCACTCTAATTTTCATAAAAAATCTAAAAATAATTTGCTATTGTTAACACTTTGTCCAGCATAGCTTTTTGTAAATTGTTCATTAAAATCTTATAAATTTTTAAATTAAAAGTTCCAAATTTAGCAATTTTATTGATTATTTAGACTTTTAAATTAAATTTATGCTACCATTAACCATACTTCTTCCAAAAAAATCGTGAAATCTGGAAAAGGAAACAAACTGCACTAAAACAAATTGCAGTAAAGTGCAGCAAAGTGAAGGGAGACAGACGCACAAGAAAATATATGGATGATTTCAAAACCTTTTTTTGGATTTCTTAAATTGCGCTTTTAACTACCGCAGATTCAGTCTGTTTCAATTCTCGCTTAAAAAAGTTTTTTGATTAACGTGAAATTTCTAGAAAAAGGTAAATGAGTACATTAATTTACAATTAATTGTCATAAATCTTATGAGAGAAGTAATTGCCGTCAGTAAAATGTTTTGAACACGCTGCAAATTATGAAAGCTTTTGGAAAAAAAGTCAGACATAATTTTTTTAAAGGTTAAATTAATTTTTTCGTTTCAGAGAAAAATGGCATTAATAGCAGTTGATCGTGTTCAAAATTACTTCCAGTACAAGGACGCTGAAGCTAAATATTATCAAACTGTAAGTTTATGTAAAATAATTAGGATTATTAAGAAAATTTTAATGATGACTGAAAAAGTTAGAATTTAAGAATGAATATATGTATCACTATTACAAGCTTAAAAGCGAAACTAAGGACTTAATGGTTACTACTACTGAAAAGATCCAGCAGCCACCTATTTTGATTGACCAAATAACTGTGGAATCAAAAAGTAAGAAAATTAAAAAGAATAAGAACAAGTCGACGTCATCTGAAAATTCTCAAGATCAGAAGATTGAGTTTTTGAGCGAAAAAGCAACGGAGTATGACATTTCCTTGAAAACTGATCAGGTTCAAGCTTTGACAGCAACTGCTAAGAAAAATGCAGCCAAAAAGAAGAAGCAACGCGAGAAGAAAGCAGCTGCAGCATTGGCTGCAAAGCAAAGCGACCAAGTCATTGAATCTCTTAAGACAACTGAAACAAATGTTTATCCCCCATCGGCCACAAAAGCAAAAGAAAAAAAAAAGAAAACCAAACCAGCAACACCAACTGATGAAAAGGTTCTTAAACATTAAGGATGTGATTTTTCTTTATATTTTACATATCTCGTAGATCCTCTTAATCTTCAGTTCCTTTATTGTTTGGTATTGTTTATTCTCCATTTTCTTATGATTTCAGTCGTGGTTTTTGATGCTAGTCGAGTAAATTGAACATTTTTTAAACATTTTTTTTATTTCTTTTTTAGAATGGTGTTGGAAATAACTCCTCGACCCTGGCAGGAGGTCTGGCAACTGAAATAGCAAAGGCAAGAGAACACATCAAGTCATCACTTGATCGTGTTGTTAATCTCAACAACATGCCAGGCTCAGAATTATTGGAAAGAATTTCATCATTGGAAAAAGATAATCAGGATTTGCGTGGAATCATCAGTGGACTTCAAAACTTAGTTGTTTCACTCGAAGGTCGTTTGAATAAACTCGATGGAGGAGATTCAAAACGTACAGCAGCACCATCAGGTAAGAGTGGAATAAAAAATTTAGAATAAATAAACCAATTTAATTTTTTGATAGCTCCAGCTAAGCAAGAAGAAGAAGAAGACGATGTTGACTTATTTGGATCCGATGAAGAAGAAGATGCTGAGGCTGAGAAACTTAAGGAGGAAAGAGTGAAAGCTTATGCTGAAAAGAAGTCAAAGAAGCCAGCACTCATTGCAAAATCATCGATCTTACTCGACTGTAAGCCTTGGGATGATGAAACTGATATGGGAGCAATGGAAAAGCAAATACGTACTATCGAAATGGACGGTCTTATTTGGGGTGTTTCAAAATTGGTCCCTTTGGCCTATGGAATTAAGAAATTGCAAATTTTGTGCGTTATTGAAGATGACAAAGTTTCTGTTGATGAACTCCAAGAAAAAATCCAGGAATTTGAAGATTTTGTTCAATCAGTTGATATTGCCGCTTTCAATAAAATTTAAACCATTATTATATTCCATGCAACTCAAAATAAAAGTGTGAACGCCAAATCTTTTTTTTTAAAAAAACCTTTATTTGTCCACAGATGTATGTTTTAAAATATATATTTTTTAAAGTTTATGTATCATGCTTATCGGAACATAGTTTGAAGCGTGTACCAAACAATTTACCTAAAAACATTTGTATTTCATGGGGAACAGATGTTGGTTATTGCGACTGTGTGGATGAAATTTTAGGTTACCTAATTTTCTATAAACTCTGAGTGTATGACTTTTATTTTGTAAAACTAAAACACTGAATTTTATATTTAATGTATTTCTAAATTGATAATCACAACGTGTTAAAGCGAGGTCTTGGCGTTTAAACCCGCTTTAATAAAAAAGAAGCTAGTTTTTATATTTTCATTAATCATAATTGCGGAAGGAAAAAGAAAACTTTAAATAAAAATCTATCAAGCACATTGGGGTGAAAATATGAAAAAAAAACGTCATAATTCAAAAATTGCAAGTGTTGCTTTCATTTAGATTACGCTTAAAAATTATTCTTTGTCACCTGCTCTACCAACTCCCTTAGTTATATTTTACTTCATGGAGCAAAAATTAGTCGGAAATGAGCTTCAAAGTTGAACCCGTTTGAGTTTGCAAAAAACAGCAATTTTTTGAAAACCCTCTTTAAAAGAGTTTAGAAAACAATTTGGTCATCATGACTGATTATTTTTGTGGACAATGCTCTAAAGTTTCAAGTTAATTTTTAAAAAAGGACCATAAAGTATTGGAACTGCCTAAAATTCATGTTCGAAAAATGCACAAACACCAACATACTAAAACTGCTCTACACTTAGTGGAACCAACGGGAACCTCTAACGAAGCATGAAACCTTGTAGAAAATGAATCAAGCTTTAACTTAACACTAGTTTTGGCTGCGGTAATTTGCGGCTTGATGAGATATTTGAGTTTGAATGTGACTCAAATTTTCACTCTTTTGTATGGAGTTTCATATAAATTGGATTTTGGTATAAAGTAGTCTTTGTTAATTGTCCTCAATAAACGATTTTATATGCTCGTACATGGAAATCCGATGATTTTAAAAACTTATGATAACTTTTTAACTCAAAATAGTTTTTTTCCTTAATCAGGCCCTGCTAAAGGTTCTTAATAATTTAAAAAGTATTTTATAGATGACCATAAAAAAATTCAAATAGTCCTTAAAGGTCATAAGATGGATTTCTTAAAAAAAAATTAACTAGGTTTAAATAGCTGCCAACATAATTCATTCAATTTTACAATTTTACTATTTTTTACACTAAACCGCCAATGTGTCAAGTGAATAATCGCGTGGAAAAATATAAAGGAACAGTTTAATTAAATTATATGATGAATATCAAAAGAATTAAATAATGAGTCATGGATGAGTTTTAAAATGTGAGAAAAGTTAAAGATTCAACTCGCAGTGAACTTGAATTTTTTGTTTAAAAAGGAAAAGAAAAAGTTTATTTAAATAATCAAACAAAAAGAATGAAAATATTTAAATAGTCAAAGTTATTTTTAGCTAAAAAAGTGAGTATAGAAGTAGTTTCCGACTGCAATATTATTTTCTTGCAAATTTCATTTGACCTGGGCCATTAAGCGAAAATGAAACAATTACCTTTTGCTACTAACAATTAACTACTTTTATCTAAGAGCCACACACAAATATAAAAGTGGACTACCTGGTTGAAATCATTCATACATGTGTATAGTATTATGTACATGAAATGCTATATATGCAGTATACACCTCTATATTATATAGTTTTGCACGAAGGAAGTAAATATATATATGTGCGTTCTGTAAAAGTTTGAATCTGAAGCATAAATCCCTTTTTTTTTGCAAACATTAGCGAATCAGCTAAAAGGTTATTCATGAATTCATTTTTACGAAAATTATTCAAATCAGTTTTGCATAGCTCATCCCTTAATCAACTTTAAATTGAGTGAAGTATATATACTCACTTTATCAAATCAATCATATTGTGCGCCGCTGTATTCAAATTCTTTTCGCTGATCTTTGAGCTTTGCTCGTTTATGATCACACATTTTTATAATTTATAAAGTTTCTCATGAGAGGTTATTGACGTTACTATATGTAAAATAATTTTTACTTTATGAATTTAAAATTATTTTTAATGATTTTCCCTTGAAATATTCCGCTAGTATTTTCGTTAATAGCCGCCGAAAAATTGGCGTAATAAACAATACTCATTATCAAATAAGCCCTTAAAAATTTGATAAATGGACACATTGCAAGTGTTTCAATCATCTCAAGCAGCTGGGAGTCGTCATTCATCGCGCACACCATCACCTTCGCGATATGCCAAACAATGTAATAACTGCAAAAATTCATTGATAAGAATATTAGCGATGTTTATTGCTTTTATCGCTCTCTTGTTCTAATTCTGGTTTACGAATCATTTATTGGTATTTTTCGTTTCAAGGCTTAGATTTTTAGTAGAAACACCAAAACTTCATTCTTATGTAAATTTACTCTATCGCTATCGGTTCTCGGTTTCAATTGCATTATATGCTCGCACTAAAATTTAATCAAATGATTTTTTAATGTTAAAAACTTTTATTTAAAATATCTATTAATTTTATTTAACGCATTTCTTTCATCATTATTGTTTAAAAGGATATATGAATATATCAAAAACATACAAGAGTTGTTCCATATCTAGTACAAGACATTTAAAATTTCCCTATTCCTTTAAAGCCATTACTTCAAAAAACTCCATTTTTGATTTTATCAGCATTTTTCAATTTAAGCTGTAGATTGTTAATTTTGGTTAATTTTGTGTTGTTAAATTTGGTCTGCATATTTGGCGTTTTTTTAAATTTTAAGTAAATCATCGATGCATAAAATTCATTTACTCACATCACAAAGGCCATATGTATTGATTAAAATGAGCTTTTATAAAAAAGTTTGATATAATAGTTTGAAAAAATTGCTAAACATTTTTATGAGCTTATTAAATTATAGAAATTAATTCATTATCTCCTCGTGGTAGTGTCTCGTGATCGAGAATTTGATTCATCCAATGCCCAACCTGTGTCATCATCGTCAAATATTCGTTTTCGCAATCAAAGTCCTTCAACCACAAATCGACGAAGTCGAGAGCGTGATCGTGAGCAAATTAAAGAGATTAATAGCTCGATGAATCAAAGTACAGAAATGGGCGGAGAAATGGATGCATACGAAAGCTCACGGATTGCTGAAGAACTGTTGTTAGCTTATCCTTCACTTAATTCAGAAGATATAGATGTGGAAGGAGTGGATCCTAATAAACAGCAATTATCGAACTCATTACGAGGCCACAATCGGACTAATAGTTTGCAGGCAATTGATAGATTAATAACTAAAATTGCCTGCACAAAGGAGAGCATAAGAAGGGAACAAACAGCAAGAGATGGTAAATAAAAACGAGATTTTCCATCAAAAATTGTATTAAAATTCAAAAATTAAATTATTTAGAAAACGTCAACGAATATTTGAAGCTTGCAGCAGGTGCTGATAAAACTCAATTGCTACGTATAAAAGCCGTATTTGAGAAGAAAAATCAGAAAAGTGCACACATAATTTCACAATTACAAAAAAAACTCGACTCTTACAACAAAAGATTTAAGGATTTAGAGCAGCAACAGTTCATTAAAGCTCAACAACAAAAGGATTATCGGCAGCCACGAGAAGTATTAAGAGATGTTGGACAAGGGTTAAAAAATGTTGGAGGAAATATTCGTGATGGTGTTACCACAGTTATTAATAAACCACGTGAATTCGCACATCTCATAAAGAATAAATTCGGCAGTGCTGATAACATTAATCAAATGTCTTCAAGTGAGTATAGTAAATTTTTAATGCATTTACGTAAGCGTAGTACTCAAAATTTCGCTATTTAACTTTTAAATGCATCATTAAATTGAGATTGAAAGAAAGAGAGAGAGAGACTCGAATTAGATAGATAGATAGATAGATGACAAAGAGGTAGCACGCTGGAGTTACCAGGAGGACGCGCCCGTTTTAATTTCCTTTTCCATAGCTCGAAAGCTTAGGCTGAGGATAAAAACGTAATCATGCAGAACTCTTAAGATTTCTCTTAAGAATAGAGTATAAATACCCCTTTTTTCCCCCTCGACAGCAGGCGTCCCCGCGGGAATCGCCCACCTCGGGAGCTGCAAATCATATCTTGAGAAAGACGTGAATGAAAAAAGAAAGAGAGAGAGAGACTCGAATTTAAAAAAAAATTAAAAATGTAATATTATAATTATAATTATTATAAAAGACTTTTGTTAGGTCATATTTGTGTCTTAAATTCGAGTGAGCACCTTTTAGGGTAACGACTTTATAAAATTCCATTGAGTAATCTTAACGATAAAGAATTGCGATAAAATATCGCATACTTTTAATTATAGTAAATACGATGTAATGAGTAAGAAACATACCTTTTGTATTGTGAATGCCGTGTGCTCTTCACACATATGCTTGAAACTCAGTTATTTTTATTTTGTGAAATCGACAGGTTGGTCAAATATTCACAAAGAGTTTTTCATATAAAATTCAAAAAAATGTTCACAAAGTAACTTTAAGCTTTTTAATGAGACTTTCGCGTTTTTTTTGTTGCAACATTTTAAGACGACGTCAGTCTGAAGATGATTTAATAAGCAAAAGTTTGTATAGAGTAAAGTTTTTATCAACTAACTCTTTCTGTGTTTAACAACAAAATACTAACTAATTCAAATTATGATATGGAAAATTTAATTTAAAGCTTCCTGGTACACAGATCAAGATGGACAGACTCATCAAGATCTAAACTCAACAGTGCCGATTGACCATAACATACCAAGTACAAACACCCTTGCTGGAAATAGTAGTGGAAAGTTTAGTGGTGATCACGATCACGATAGCGAATGTAGCAGTGTTACGAGTGACTCACATGGAGGGTAATTATTTAAAGAGAAAAAGTGTTCATGTGTTTACCTCAAAAACAATTTTGTTTTAGGTTGTTTTTAAAATGCAAACATGGCAGTGGCGCAGGAAGTGCAGGAAATAGCAATAAAGATTTGAGTCAATCCCAACAAATAGCAGCTAGTCTTAAAAATGTCATAGCCGAACTGCAGGAGAGAAAAGAAGGCTTTGATAAGTTGAAACAGAAACTAGAACGGCTTGAAGTAATTTTTGTCAAGTTTTTTTTGAAAATTTAATGCCAAATTCAATTTTTAGACATCACAAAAAGAACTGGTCGACATGTCTCTGGCATTTGAAAGTGAAAGATATCGAGCAGAACGTCTTGAAAGTCAAATGAATGATCTCACTGAACTTCATCAGGTATGAGTGTCTGTCTCCCTAATAAAATGTAAATATTTTAATTAAAATTTATTTAATTTTTAATGCTTCAGAATGAAATTGAGAATCTAAAACAAGCCATGGCAGATATGGAAGAAAAGGTTCAATATCAAAGTGACGAGCGACTTAGAGATGTCAACGAAGTTCTCGAAAATTGCCAAACTAGGGTATATTTTTGGATAATCTATTATTTCGAACAAACTAATTAAAAATTTATTCACAGATATCAAAAATTGAGCATTTATCTCAACAACAATACGTTACAGTGGAGGGAATCGACAATTCAAACGCACGTGCTCTTGTTGTAAAGTTAATTAATGTTGTCCTAACAATATTGCAAGTAGTTTTACTGCTTGTCGCCACGTTTGCTGGTGTCATAATGCCATTTTTAAAAACAAGGTAACATTCGTAAACAAATTAATGTATAATTAAATTTTCATTGATGATTTATTTCTTTTTTAATTAGAGTGCGAGTCCTTTCTACTGTCTTCTGTATATTCATCCTTATATTCATTGTTAGAACATGGCCAGATGTTCGTGACAGAGGATTAACTCTTTTTCATAAAGTTGTAAAATAGTTTTAATCCTAAAATATTTTGATTTATATATATAATGAAATTTATTGATAAAATTTTATAGAAAAGCCTTTCTTTTTTAGTTAAAAGAAATTTTTTTATTTAAAGCTTAAAATTTACAACAAGAATTTATAGTGCGCCATCGATAATTATTAATAGATTTGTGATTATATATACATAAAGATAATAAAATATGTTTATGTGGAGAAGGATTTACTATTTACTGCTGTCAGACGTTAAAAAAGGTAAACTTTAGGATAAAAATTCTGTAATAAAGTTCATAACTCAAAAAAATACTATCTGAAAAAATGTAGTTTTTAATTTGCAATTTTATAATCGCCAGATTGTTTTAAATTAGAAGTAAAATATTTAAAAATTGGTAAATACTATTCGTTTACTCATTTTTGGTAAGCATGATTATTTTTCAACTTATTAATTAAACTTTTTTTTTTATCAAAATTATGTATCTTCAAAAAAGAAAACGAAACGCATTTGAATTAATTTGAAGCTTTTAATTAATAAAAATAATGAACCTTCCAGATTAATCAGGAAAAGTTTAAACTTATCAAATTATTTTTTAATAGCTATTTCACAAGTGCAGTTCTTATCTACTTCCGCTTTTCTGTGAGTAAGAAAGCAGGTCTTCTACCGAGGTTAAAGGAAATCCGTTAAATTGACAGTAGACTTTTACTCAAACACCAGAAGTATTTAGTGATAAATGTGCTTCAAGATAGTATTATATACTAAAAATATCATTCATATTATCACCAGTAAATTCGATAATTTCCTATTGCGTTAATCATGCACTAGATTAGATTAAGAGTTATTATATCAACAAGTGATTTTTCCTTTTTTAACTCAGTTTCTTGGTTCCTGTCTAAAGTTTATCATTGAGTAAGAAAAGAGAATGAAAATTTGTGAGTGAAATATCAATTAAAATTGTTAAAGATACTAAATTAAATAACACTTTGAATTGCAGTTTTTGCAATCCTCGTTCTTGCTGCCGTTGCAGTGCACAATGGAAGTGCACAGTTAGAAAACGTTTGTGGTACGCCAAATTTTGAACTATTAAATATTTGAAATTAAATACCTGATAAAAGGGAATTATATAATCTATCAAATTATTTTCACTAAATAGATGATCAAATGGTCCTTTTCGGCCGCCATCCTAATGATTGCTCTAGATATTTCATGTGCTTGTTAAGTCAAAGAATAGATTTTCAGTGCGAACCCGATTTTATTTTCGATAAGGAAAGAAGACGATGCCGTTTAGGATCTCGCACCACTTGCGAATTCCGTTTCGGTGTAAGAAAATGTTTAAATACAATTACTTTGAAACTAATTACTTTTTACTAGCCTGAACCAAGTTGCGAAGACGAATTGCTTCTTTTCCACCATCGTGAGGATACATGCGTTGATTTCTTTGTATGTATGTTGTCTAGACGTGTCAACTTCAGCTGCGAATGGGGTGAAATCTTTGATGTTGCAACAAGACGTTGCATCCGTGGTGATCACAGACTCTGCCAACCAATTACATAAAAATGTACTGTATCAAATGCAATAAAAAAAAATTAAAAAGAAGATCCTCTTGAATTAAATGGCTTGAGTTTTTAGTAAGACGACTTAACAGCTTATCGATTCATTGGTCATTGATAATTTATCGTCGTCATTAATTAATTTCCTGCTGATAAACCAGATTTAATAAAACGTGCACGATGTTCCAAAGTTCAACTGAAATTAAAGTGGTTCAGGAAGACCAATCTTTTTTGCGATTAAATAGAAGTTTTTTATTTTCATTTGAATTAATTATAAGATTTATAGATGTCTTTTTAGTTACTTATAAATATAATTTAAGGATGATTTCATTTAAGGTTATAGTTACAGCTATCCAAATTATACAACTTAGATATAGACCTTAGTCATATACATCCTCACATTACCCAGAGAAAACGGCATAACTGTTTTTCCAGTTTTGAAAAAAATAATCTTATTGATTAGTAAAAAGCTAGAGTTTAAAGCTGTTTAAAAATTTCTTTAACTATAAATTTCTAGAACAGTATTCAACTTACTTTATGAAATTGCAAACACAGTTTGAAAATTAAATCATCTTCCTTTTAAATGCTCAACTTTCATTAAAATTGGTTTCAAAAATGAGCTCAAAATATTTCATGTGAATGAAAGCAGGATTTGATGTACAAAAAAGTCTTTGGCACAATCAAATTTTTCGCATTTTCAAAATAAATCCCATGAAATGCTTTTTAGGCGTTGAAATAGGAAATATGAAAGGCACAAATCTTTTTTAAGAAAAAGTTGCGCCGTAAATACATTATATTATTTAGTCTTACTTTCAAAACATTTTATTGATTGTCTTTTTGCTTTTAAATTAATTTAATTCTTCCTATATTTTATTTTTGATGATATATTATGGTAAAATGAAAAATATTTCCCAATTGAAAGTTTTGAGATTGCGCATTTTTACTATGCACTTGGTTTGTAAAAAGTATTGTTGAAAATCACTTAATAATTTAATATATAGACATCACACCGACTAACAATAACTAATCAGATTAATTAAAATTGTTTCATAAACTGTTTCTCACAGTTTGTTTTTATTCTGCTAAAATGAAGGATATGTATCGTTGAGAAGATAGTTTAAAGCAAAACGGTATCTTTCTGCTTATTTGTTTTCTCTTACAATGGCTTTAGAAATAATTAAAATTTTCAATGGAAATGCGTGTTTTGTCCTACGTTTTTGAAACCAGCAAATACTACAATTTTCATACAGTTAAAATTTCACATTAATTTTTTTGGAGAAAAATTTTGTAGACGACGCTTTTTACTTCACATCAATATTAATTTGTTTAGTTTAAGATTTAGGCCGATTTTAATAATCGCTGCTTTATGTGTTAGCACTTTTTTCGTATTTCTATTTTAAAATACAATGAAATTTTTTAAAATTAAAATCGTTCACATTATAATTTAGGCAGAAGTTCCTGTTGATAAGTTTTTTAGTTTTGTTTTCGTACAGTTTTAATTGTTAGGGTGGCTTTCATCCTTTTTTACATTTGAACAATAAATCTTGACATTTAAATTTTTCTTTTTTCAATAAAATATATTTCTTTTATTGTCATGACATCTCCAAATGACAAAACTTCGTTTTTTCAAATATTTTAAAGAACGTGAAGGTTTTCACAGCTTTTTGATTTCGTTATATCTAGTTGATTAAAGCAAATTTTCTGTAAGATTTCTTTTGCAACATGAAAAGAAGCATGTGTGCGTGAGTTTTTCATCTTCGATGCTGAAAGCTTTTTCTCTCGAGTCTCCTTCAGACGAATCTATTTAAATATTTTTTACATCGCGAAAAAAAATGTGTACAACATGATTTAGAACCTACTTGTTTAAGGATTCCCACAAGCAATTCATCAACGTTGTGTTGAATACCACTCGACGTTTCAATAAATTTCACATCTCGACTCGCTGCTAATTGCTTTCCATCTAAGTATTGAAGGGTAGAGTTAAATTACTTTCACTTAAAGCTCTAAGATGATCCGAGAAACATTTAAGAGAACGGTTGGTTTACAATTCTCAGTATGACAAAAATCAATATAGAAATTTGAGATAACATATCCAAAGTAAAATAGATGTATCATATTCACTTTACCTGATGTTGTTATAACCCTTGAACGAGCTAGATCTGCTTTGTTGCCAACAATTATAACAGCTTTTTCTTTTGTAATATTTTCACGCCACAAATAATTTAAAATTTCCTCCGCAACACGGAATGAAGATTTTTCCACTATACTGTAGACAAGTATACATGCATGAGGTTCATATGTCGATAAGGAGTTTTCCACCTAATGCATAGTACTTGTTATTTAATTGTGTTCTATTAAATGTTTGATATTTGATACTTACGCTCATTTCACTAGCAGGATGATCAATAAAAATCAACTCAGACTCTTCGGCATCAAGTAAAACGCTGACAGTCTTTTCACCAAATCTATTTTATAAACATGAAGTTAAGTTCTACAAAAATGGACAAATTTGAGCATTTTTTATCTCACTCATCATCAAGACTGCAGTCATATGTGTGCATATATTCTGAGGTCATGAACTAAATTGAAATTTAATTAAATACTTTTAAAGACATTTGCATCATAATTTAATACCTGATTAACAAGTGCTATTTATGAAAGTAGAGAAAAGCACGTTCGCAGAGTTAAAGAATGCAGAGAATTAAATAACTGAAAGTATAGTAAGTACCTGATTTCCCCGTTCCTGATTCCCCCAGCATCACTATTCGATATCTAAGAGATTAAATTTAGAAAAGTTAGTTAGAAATTTCAAAAAATATTGTAAAACGATTATTTAACTTCGAAAAAGGGCAGAACTTGATAGTTCTGTGTATTTTCAAACTATATTTAATTATACCTAGGCACCGGCGTTGGTTCCGAATCGCTACTTGAGTCAATTTCACCTGTATATCCACCGCAGCAAGAACCATCAAATGGTGACCGTTCGCTGAGTCTAACAAAATAAATAAAATTTCTAATAACTTTTTTAATTTTTGGGAGTGCTTTTTTCATAAAGCTCGCTATTAAGTCCAAAGCTCCTTTTCAGGTATTTATTTGTTCATACCTTTTCCAACCCGAAGAGATGATGAATAAAATTTTATTTGATTCTTTCAATAACGTTTTATCAATTGAATTTTACATCTTTGCCCTTACAAACTTTTATCGAAAAAATTTAGATTTAAAGTTTAAAAATGTAGGATGTTTTTTAGGTAGGTATTTTAAAAATTTATTTTTCCAAATTTTGCGTTCAATCTCAAAGGTTTATAATGCATTTCAAATTTTCTGTTCTTTTACATTCCTTAACTTTTTATGAATTGATATCTATATAAGCTTCAACAAGAGAATTTCATAAATACATAAAAATTTCTTATTATAAAAAGAATTTCCTCTCTCATTGCAATTATATTCCAAACCTTAAAGTTTAAGACAACCGCTATTAATTTCTTTATGGCATACAATTAGCACTAAATCATTTCAAACCCTCATTCACAAAATTATACTTCCGTTTTATTAAAATATATTGACGTACTATAATATTTTAAAGACCACTCAAAAATACAAATTAATGAGCTTCAATGAAGTAGCATTACTCACTTGCTTGTTGTTGAGTTAACTGAAGTGTTACTTTTTGATCTTCTAGAAATAATTGAGTCACCACAGTTCACGACAGTGCCTTTGCTAATTGAAAATGTTCGTAATCGATACAAATCTTCACTGACTCGTGGATTAAAAGATGAACTTGTGTCTGGAAGGGAACACACTCTTGGACGACGATGATCTGGCACTAATCAAATAAATTACAAATTTTTAACTTATTCATTGTGGCATGAAATGAATTAGCTTAATAAATTTAAAATTTGTTATGTAAAATGTTTGTGTCTACCAGAACAATCATAATTTTAATTCACTAAAGAGTTAACTTAAATTTTATAAATATTAAGAAAATGTCCCATGGGCAAAATATCACAGAGTCAAACTTTTTTACTCACTTGGAAGTTCCAAGAAATTCGATGTTCTTCGTTGTCTTCCACGTTGAGTTTGTTGAAAATTTGCTAACGGTCCAATGCCTTCATTTGAAATATTTGTTTTCTGTGAGCTAACACTTTCTCTCGATCCACGTCTCGAGTCTCGTTTTTCTACAAGATAAGCCAACCCACCCTTTGAACTACCTCGTCGTCGATGTTTTTGAGCAGACGCTTTTTCACTCTGATATTCATCTTCATTAGTTAAATCGCTTGTGGATTTCCTATGTTTCAAAAGTTCCGTGGTACTGTCACTGCATGTCCTATCAACATATCGTTTTCCTGTGTTTCCTGTAAGTCCTGAGTGACTGTTATGGAGTGTCTAATTTAAAGGTGAGTAATGTTTCACTTTAAAACTACATTTTCGTTAATTTCATCTCTCAATAATTTCAATTAAATTTAAATGAATAAATTAAATTATAAATCAGAATGTATTAAAGTAAATCATCCAACCAGATAGCTTATTTTATAATATCATTGCACCTTATATCCAGGATTATTTGTTATGTTAATCGCATGACGCCTTCGATTTAAATTTATGGAAATATTCTCTTGCGAATTTGATACGTCATCTTCAGCAATTTTAGCATACAAAGATTTAGGTCGTGCTTGCTTCGATTCCATTGTGTTACCTATTTGAAGAATGAAATTTTACACTCAATTTAGATGTGAGGGTAAATAAAAATTCTACTTGCATGAAGCAGTTGTTGCAATTGACGATAAACAATCGGAAATTGTGGGTGATGGAAGTGGAGAGACTGTGGTATGTGAAAAATTAGTTGATTGCGTTATTATGCTGGATGTTTCTGGAGATCCCATTTTCACATTTGGTTCACTGCTGATATCGCTACTGTTTTCTGACATTAGACTTGATAATGTTATTGACATTCTTCTCCCCGGTGTATTTGTTTCATAAAGCAAAGTACTTGTTGAATAATCATCTAAAGAAGACACTCCGTCCGGAGAAATATTGTAGTGACGCTTCATGATTTTATTTTTTGTTTGATTGCATTTCGCAAAATGTATTTCATTCTCTGTGAAAGGTGTCAAAGTTGTTGGCTTTTTATTGTTGTTGCTGTTATTTTCACTCCTATTCTTCTCTATTTTGTTCATTCCATAAAGGTCAACTGAGCTGTTTTTTGGGTCGGTTGATGTCTTTAACGGTAAACAGTATTCAAATTTTTTTATACCTAAACGCGCACATGAAGGTGAAAAAAGGCATGATAATTGTGAATGTTGGAAGCGCGAGGGACACAGAAAGTATAGAGGAAAAATTTACAACAATAGGATTATGTTGGATTTATCAGCGATTAAATGAATAAAAGTTCACCTGCGGAGTTTTCGGACGAGACAGCGCTATGTTCGTATTTTTTAAATGGCGATGTTAACGTAGCGGGAGCTGAATTCATGGTAGCGGAGTCTTCATAAAAATGTCGGTTATGTGAAGATTTCAAGTACTGTGCTGTTGACGATAGTTCAAACTCAAACGTTTCATTATTTGATGCTTTTGGCGATTTCATACTTCTCGATAGGTAAAACCCGGGATCAGAAAGTTGATGTGGGGGTTGCATGTATTTTTCATAGTTCAAAGTACGAGTTTTTGGACTTTTCGAGGTATTACCTGAACTAAAACTTTCAAATGAATTCCGTGAGGAATCGGTTTGAAGTGAAGATTGATGTTTAGTCAATTTGTTAGAAGGTTGCGGGAGTTGTTTCCAAGCCATTTTCTTTCGTAAAAGTGTTGTGAGACAAAATAAAAATAAAATAAATATTTTTTCACAATAGGAGAAATATGATTAAACCTTTTAAATTGCCTGCGTGGGACATGGCCAAATGTTACCGTTAAAATTCAAAAAATCCTCATACAAAAAAAAATTAAATCTCGACCCCAACGTATTTTCAATAGACAATTGTATACAAAAAGTAAACTTTTATTTCAATTTACGGCTCGAACGGTTTTCATGTCCCACGCAGGTTAAATTGAAGTAAATTACTTTTGTTCTAACGTTCAATGAAAATTCTGATTTTAATGTATATGGAAAATATTGCATAGTTTAAAATACACATGCTATGATAGATGTTAATTACTAACGAATAAGTTATTATAGTTAATCCAAATAAAAGAAAATTTCACATTCAAGGTTCACTTTGGGTTGTGTTTAAAAATAGAAATTAGAAAAAGGACACAGTACTCCGTAAAAGTTTAATTTTAACCTTTAAGCTTAATTTTTACACGTTTAACTTTCAATTTTTTAAGACATTTAAAGCTTATCACTACTTTTCTCAATCATTTATATTTTAAGTGTGCTTTTTTAAACGTAAAATGATTTAAAAGCTCGCCCAAGAAAGCAATTTGTAAAAAAACATTCCAGGTGAAAAGCTTGAACGGATATATAAGCAACAAGTTAATGTTAGAATGTCATTTCACTCCGTGAATTGAATTTTTGCACTCAAAATTTTTTCCAATAAAAGTTGGTGAAATGTTGTATGTATCTCAATAAAAGTTATGTTACTCATAAATTATTTTTTATGTTATATATTTCGTTCATTTTTTTAAAATTCATTTTAAATTTTATAAGTAGAAAAGTTTTTTTACTAAAATTATTTCAACGTTTAAAAATGTCACTTTCATAGCTTTGTTTCGTAACTTTTATCTTTACATTCATTGATGATATTTAAGTACAAAAAAGAAATTTGAACAAAATTTACTGCAGATCGTCGTTTTAAGCTCTAGTCAACACGCACCTGTTGATACCACCCTGGGAGTTTATTTATTTAAGTATATGTTATCAAACTTTTGTCTGAAAGTTCAAAAGTTATAAATTTCTTTAAAATTTTGCTACAAAAATATGAAAAGCGTTTAGCTTTTCTTTTTTTCCTATCGAATAGGTTGACGTCCCGAGAAATACTGAAACTGTTAGGGAAAAATTGCTCTGAGAAAAATCATAGGATAGAGAAAACGAGAGAATGCGTGAGAAGGAAAATTTGAGAGAAAAAATAACGAAATCCTCGTGCAGCGAGACGAATTTTTTCATCTGTCAATTCATGGTTTGCGTAAAAAATGTGATAAATTGTTAGGCTTATTTTGCAATATTTTAGATTGATTGACCCTATAAACTGATCTATCTACTGCACTTTATGCGAGTACTGCATGTAAAAAATAATTCAATTGAAGTATAGAAAACATTCAACTTATTTAACGTAAAAGCGTTTATATTTTTAACTAGCAGTAATGTGTACAAAAAATATTTTTAGAAGTTAAAAAGTAACAATTTTAAAGATTTAAAAACATAGTATCGTGGTTCTTCAAGATACCTAACACATTTGATAACTGAATAAGTATGATAATATTTTTTTCTTCAGGCATTCCCACATAGAGCAATCAGCAAAGCAAATATTATTCAACGTTAATGGTTTTGCTAAAATTCTGATGCTTATTTTCTTGTGAGCCGTTACGATGCGACTTTACTCTTATATGCGTAAATCGTCCTTGAACCGGATAAGGAAAAAAAATTGTACACATGAAAATGCTTCTGAAGTTTTTATTGGCAGAACAACTCTCAAGTTTTCTCTCACGAACCTGCAAAGGTATGCTTTACTTTTCCCTTTCCTCTCTCTCACAAACACATATATATATATTTGCAGAGAGAAAAATGTTTTCTTCAGCAACAAGTGATACATAACCAGAATTAGGAAAGTTTCATTCTCAGAGATTCTCAGTATAAAAAAATATTTTAATTTTCATGCATGTGTCATATAGAGAGATAATTTTCACATTTTTATTTAATTTTTCATTATTAAATCTAAAATTCGTTTGAAGACAATGTAAAAGATTTTACCAAAAATAATAACTTCAGAAGCATTTTCATGTGATACCCATGAAGCCATAGTTCTGAAAAATGGACATTTATTCCTATTTATTCCTAATTATCCTAATTATTCCTAATTATCTAATTATTCTAATTATCCTAATTATTTCTAATTATTTTCTTAATTTTCTTAATTTTTTTTTTAATTTTTAAATTTTTTTTGATAATTAGATAATTAGATAATTAGGATAATTATTTTTTTTATTTTTTTTCGCAGCGACAACCCTTTTCCTAATTATCCTAATTATTCTAATTATCCTAATTATCCTAATTATTCCTAATTATCCTAATTATCATTTTTTTCCTACCGCTCGAATGAAATTGTCGCGGTAAACGTAACCGCCATTGAAATTTTGAAAGGGAGGGGGGTTTAACTTTTCGCGTCTCTCTCACTCTCACTCTATATTTTGTTAATGTGTGTTAGTGTGTGTTGAAGCGAAAAGTGTCAATAGTAAACAAAAGTGAAAATTGCAAATGGAAAAAAATTTAATATTTTCATCAAAGTCGCCTTAGTTTTATATGGATCTTTGGTGGTTGTGTTATCAGTGATTGACAGCTGTAAATGAATGAACTCGAATTAAATCCAATTTGTGCAACTCATAATGACATTTTAGAGTAAAAACATTTATTTAAAATTGCGAATTTCAAGTGATTTTATTAAATGAAATTTTCACACACATCTCACTTATTCGACAGCGTATACCCACCCACCCATCCCAAATGGCTATTTTTATCAGGTACAGCGGTACAAAAAAAAGTGATAATTAGAATAATTAGAATAATTAGCATAATTAGGATAATTAGGATAATTAGGAAAAGGGTTGTCGCTGCGCGACAACTTCAACTAATTATTCTAATTATTCCTAATTATCCTAATTATCCTAATTATTCTAATTATCTAATTATCCAAAAAAAAAAATTAAGAAAAAAATTAAGAAAATTAAGAAAATAATTAGAAATAATTAGGATAATTAGAATAATTAGATAATTAGGAATAATTAGGAATAATTAGAATAATCAACTGATAAAATGGACATTATGGCTGTCCGTGGCACTACTGGCATAAAGACCCAAAGAGCTACTATCTCGCGAAAACCAGAAGTCTCTAGGTAGCTCAGGGGCTGAAATCTTGATGTTACAGACGGACGAATTGTGGTTTGGGAAATCAGGTCTATTGATCTAATCATGTTTGAGTAATTTGCAGAGATTTTCAAGTACATTCTGAAGTCTATAACAAATTAACATTAAAGGACCTATCAAAACAGTCTCTGCGTTATAAAACGCATTAAATCAAGGTCGCACATTCGTATGATATCCTAAAAATTTCCGTACGAATTGTATCCTCCTTAAAAAAAATTAGAACCTTGGTAATAAATTAACCTAAATTTTCTCATCGAATTAAAACTATTTGAGGAACTCTTAGAACTCTTTGAAAACATATAATGTTTAAATAACTGTTTTACTCGCTTTACTTTTTTAAATTTTTTGTTGTGTCTTTGCTTTTTTTGTTACTTCTGATTGCCATCTTTTAACGAGTAGCAACTAAAACACGCGCATTTTCTTGAAACTTATTTAAAATAATTTTTTAAATCCTATTAAAATTTTAATAACAAAAAAAACATAATTTTAGTTTTTAAAGACGAATTAAATCATTAAAAATATTTTGTTCTTTCAAAAATTTAAAAAAACAATGATTTTGAATTTTCCCGCTTTTGCGTGTGAAGGCACATACGAAAAACTAAAAAAATATACATTGTCAAAAATAATAATTTTTTCGTAAATTCTTAGTTTTGAGCTTCGATATTTTCATAAAATTGATAAAATTAGATAGTTAAGCAGCTTTAAAATTGACATATAATTCGAGATTTAAGTAAAAATTTCAATTTAGTTGCGAAATTCGAATGAAAATATTCTTTATTTGCCTGTCGAATAAATTTCTTGTAAACTGAAAAAACTTCTTATATTTTGAGCGTACAAACTTCAAATGCACATAGCAAAAGAGTGCCTAAAACAGTAGAAAAAAACAAACTAGCTAAATTTTCGATGGGATATAAAAAACTTTGTGAAGATGTCTGACGAAAATCCAGTAGAGCTTTTAGGAAACCAAGAGTCACCTCTCTACACATCTAAATATAATTATAGAGCCCAAGGTAAAGTTTAAAATGTCCTAATAAAAACAATACTAAGCTCTTTTCTACTTTTTTGTAGGTGAAGATGAATTGGATCTACGAGTTGGGTAAGAAAGTCAATGGTTACGCTATGAAAAAGTTACTCACATTATTATCTGTAGCCAAATTGTATGGGTTTTATCAAAGGATGAATCTATATCGGGTTCGTAAACTATTAAATTGTAACTAATTTTTGATCTAACTAGTTACTAATAATTTTAGGTGATTATGGCTGGTGGACTGGAAAAATAGGCGACAAAGTAGGAATTTTTCCTTCAAACTATGTAACTAATGATGAGGAGCTTTTTCAAAACACACAACCCATCGAGATCGATTATGATTTACTTGACATCAAAGAAGTCATTGGAGCTGGAGGTTTTGGAGAGGTTAAAAGGGCTTTTCATGGAAATGAGTTGGTAGCTGTGAAAGAAGCAAGACATAATCCAGAACTAGATTACGATGTGACAATGAAAAATGTTCTTCAGGAAGCTAAACTTTTCTGTATGCTAAAGCATAAAAACATAGTTTCTCTGAGAGGAGTTTGCTTAAAAGCGCCTAAATTCTGCTTAGTCATGGAATATGCAACAGGAGGATCACTTAATAGAATATTAGGGAGTAATCGTCGAATTCCACCTGAAGTTTTAATCGACTGGGCCCTCCAAATTGCTCGTGGAATGAATTATCTTCATACTGCTGCACCAATTTCAATAATTCACAGGTAAAAATCACCGACAACAATCACGAGAACGTACCTGATTGATTATTCCTCTTTTTCTTTTTCAGAGATATGAAAAGTTCAAATGTGTTAATTAGTGAGTCAATTGATGGAGGCGATTTGTATGGAAAAACGCTGAAAATTACAGATTTTGGCCTAGCCGTTGAAAACTACAATACAACCAGAATGTCTGCTGCCGGGTAGTTATATTTTAAATCTGTTTGTTCTAATTTACTTATTTTTTTTTGTTTTAAACCTTAGAACATTCTCATGGATGAGTCCTGAAGTCATAAAAGCAGGGACTTATTCAAAGTAAGTTTAAATTTCAATCCTCTTTGCTATTTTAATTTATTTAATTATAATACTTTTTAGAGCATCAGACGTTTGGAGCTATTCAGTTTTATTATGGGAGCTTTTGACCGGCGAAATTCCTTATAAAGGATTCGATTCACTTTCGGTTGCATATGGTGTTGCCATTCAAACTTTAACGCTTCCAATTCCAAAAACATGCCCTGAAAAATGGGCGAAACTGATGAAGTGTGAGTTAAAAATCACATTAAATTCTTTGTATTTAAATCCTTCTTTCAGCTTGTTGGGAAATCGATCCACATAAAAGACCCGCATTTACAAGAATTATTCGAGATTTAGAAGAAATCGCATCGAGCGGCTTCCTGCAAACGCCAAACGAGTCTTTTCACAATATGCAAGACTGTTGGAAAAAAGAAATAGCTGAAGTCCTTCACGAGTTGCGCCTTAAAGAGAAGGTTTGTTTAATTTTATGCATTAACTTTTCGGATAGGACAAAAATACTAATTACATTTAAAAACCTTTTTAATACAAAATGGAAGTAAAACTGATAATTTAAAAACTATTTCCTTAACATGCTCACTTAAATCCTTAAATAAGGCTTTTAAAAGTTTTGAAGAGGTGAGGATTTAAACCCAATAATCGATTATAATCGAGTTTTTTTTAAAAAGTTTTACAGATTAGGTTGTATATATAACTAAAATTTGTAAATATCATAATCAAATAGTTCACATTAAACTTTTGTTTTAATTTTACAGGAACTACGCAATAAAGAAGAAGAGCTGACAAGAGTTCAACAGCAACAAAAAAGAGAACAAGAAAATTTGATGAAACTTGCACAGGAATTGAAAAACCGTGAAATAGATTTACTTGGTCGTGAGTTGAAAATTATTATGAACAATGCTCCTACGCCACTAAAACGCCGAAACAAAATTGGTACTTCCAAACTTAAAGTAAGTTATTTATGAATTTTATAAAATGTTTTTTAATAATTTACTCTATTTTTAAGCTGTTGAAAAAAGCTCCCTGCCAGATATCATTTCCACTAGATTTTAAACACAAAATTACGGTTATGCATACCGGAACGTCTGATGAGACTAAAACTCCACCTGGATCACCAGCTCCAACTCGATTACGCGCTTTTGCACGTAAGTATTGAAAAATACTATTTCTTTGAGTTTTTGTAGTTATACTAGTTATTCCAAAAAATTTAAACTCAATTGTAAAGTAAATTGTAGTGAATCACATATTTCCATTTTTTGATTATTTTGATCGATTTTTCCAATGTTTACCACATGTTTTCAAGAGCCTTTCAACACGTAAATGTTTTAAATTTTCATGTTTATATGCTTTTCTAATTTTTTGCATGTCCAAATTATTTTGATCGATTTATTTGTTTTAATCGCGAACAGTTCTCGTCTCGATCTCGTCTCTAAGCTTCTTCTCCACATAAAAGAATAGGATCTTTAAAATACCCTTTCTGTACTTTAATTAACTCATTGAATCCTAATTTATTACAAAGTTCCATCCGATGATGATACATCATCATGTACAACGACCACAGCAACAACATCGGCGGTCACATCAAATAAAGGAAGTAAAACATGGGGACCCTCCATGTCACAACAACGTGAACGAGGTTTTTTGCCAGCTTTTCGGCCGACCGAGCGTCTTCATAATTTAGTCAAATCAGCTCCGAATCTTGACAACAAATCACGTTCATCAACGACCTCAACATCGACTGATAACATTTTATTAGGTAACAGTGTTACTGCTTCTTGTGACTCAGTTACAAGTGCATCGTCGATAAATAGCCACCATTACACTAACACTAATTATCATTCAATTTATTATGAAAGAGATCTCACGAGAAAAGAGGGTGATGTAATTGAAAATAGAAAAATAAGTACAACTTCTATAAGATCCCAAAATCATTCAACTGAGAGTATAGAACTCGACGATTCTGATGACTCCGAGCAAGTTGCATCAGTCGGCTGCTTTTCATTTGTTAGCGCTGGCTCTTCAAGCGACGTTAAAAAAATCAAAGGACGTTATCAAAAACTTTCAAAGTCAAATTCCTCTGAATTCGATAACCAACAGCTTTTATTGCCAAAAAGTGACCAACGCAAAAATATTCCAAAACCATCATCATCAAACTCGCGGAAAAATAATAATGATCCGAAAAAGAAAATACAATTTCAAGAATTTTCAGCTCCAAAGGCAAAATTCAAATTTGATCTTAAGTTTTATAAAAGCATCGAACAGAGTCTAGACGCCATTGGAGATCAAGAATTAAGTGAACAAGATATTATTTACATAACTTCAAAACCTTCCAAAAATAAACTTGCAATGAGATTGCAGAAAAGTCTTGATGCAATTGATTCAATTGATATTATTGGTGCCAATGAGCCATCGGAGCGCATTTATTCGAAATCAATTGACGATTTATCCTTTGATGATGGTTATGAATTGCACAGAGGTGGATCACAATTTACACGAAAATGTTTTTTGAAAAATGGATCAAGAAAAAATGGTTACGAAAATCAAAAAGCCAATGACGATACCGAATCATCTTCTCAAGAATCTATCCCTCGAAAATATTCATGGCCATCCCATCAGTATTAAATTTATCATTTGTGAAATCTCTTTCTATAAAAATGTTCCTTTTCGAACCAACCTTACTTATATATATATATATTCAATTTTAAGGGCTATAAGAACATAACAGCTTATGCAGAACTGTACTGACAAACTTTATTTTATTATTCACCCACAAAATTTAATTTCAACTATGTATGATTTGATAGTTTTTCAAAAAGAATAGTTTAGTTGCATGCAACCACAAAAAAAATTGCAGCACTTTAAATTTTTTTGTAGCATTAGAGTTAAAAATTTTGTTGTAAATTATGATATTTCTTAAATGTCCACCATTAAATGTAGAAAAAATGTGTTGTACAAGTATTTTTAAACAATTATTTATCTAAAGTCTATGGCATTTAAGGCTACAAAATTATCTTTAAATTTTCAACTGATTATGTTTTTGTGTACGTAAAATTAATTAAAATTGAAAAATTCCTGGTGGAAGCAAAAAGAAATACATCATATTTTATTGCTTGTAAGCTCATTCAAAATTAAAAGTGTGACTCCATTTTGTACCAATAATTTGTCCACAAAAATAAATTTTAATTTTCTTAAATTTAAATTTTTCCCTAATTTTATAATTTGACAATTTTATGTTCATTTCAAAAAAAATAAAGTGAAAAATTTTGTAATATTTTGGCTCTTTTATTATTGCATAGTTTTTTAAATGGTTTTGGTTTTACCTTACTTGCAATTACAAAATTTTCGAATTAATATATAAATAATGAAATATTCAACTAGATGACAACAGCAATTTGAATGATTGGGTACGAGGAGGAGGAGAAGATGACTCTAGTTCTAGTTTACAGCTTTGTGGTTATCCAACGCTACCTGACAGAAAATTAGGCTTAGTCGAGATGGTATGAGCGCATAACGTGAATTTGGTTTAAATCTAATCACATCGTTAATCATTATGGTTGTCTTTATCTATTTCTTCACTCATTCTGAATTTTTTACTTTCTCTAATCAGGTGTTATATAACATGGCATCATTTTTGGCCAGTTTTGCTACTGGGTTTGATATAAGAATATCAAATTTACAACCCCATCCAGTCCAGCATCCTCGTTTCCAAATGCAGCCGTTTGAGTTTGATGGAGTCCATGATAGTCCACTCCTTAGAGGTATTCTTCCTCATGAGAAAGACATTTTGAACGTTGGAAATCCCCATTTGAACAAATTATATGGCTTGGACACCTATCATGGAGAAACTAAACAGAAGAATAGGTAAACAACTGAGGCCCTTTCAAAAATTTATTAAAATATTTTTGTATGCAGAGCTCCGCTAAACCAGTTGGCAGGTTTTCATCAACAATCAAACAACATACGCAATAATTTCATGCAATCAACCACTTTGACGACTACGAGTGGCCTCGGCTCAAACTTTACATCATATACAACCGATCCTATCGATTCATCTATCAGTAGTTTAGTTAGCGAAAATAAAATTCAAAATAATTTGGCATATAATGCAAATATTGGAACATCATCGTCGTTTCTTGAAAGTGATTTGCAGCCAACTGAAGAGTATTTATATATTCCCGAAAATCCTATACTCATGTCACCACAAAAGTTTCTTATGGGAACCTATGAATGCGAATCAGGTAATTCAATTTTTTCCGAATAGTTAGCGTTTTAATGATTTAAAAATTTTAGATTATTTTGTTTCGAATTATCCACGCGAAAATCTCAATTTTCCACAAACGAATATTAACTCTTCATTTTGCGATTCTGGGCCAAATAGTTTTATCCACAACGATACCACTCAGTCTTGTTTCGATAACTATAACTACGGACCACCTCAACTTCCACCCAAAACTCCCATTCGAACACCAGTCATGGGTACTAAAACAATTCATCGAAGAACGTTTTCGAATGCATCATCTTGTGGCAGCAACAGTAATCGGGAAAGTTTTCAGCAGCTTGATAACTTTGGGATGGGAATAGATCAACAGCCCGATGAATTAGATTATAGGATTCACAATTTTATGACTACAAACAATCGAAGAGAATTATTTCAGTATCATTCAGTGCCACATAGTTGCGATATTTTTAACACTCCTGAGATACCAAATCGAATGAGACTTTATGAAAATGTAAATAACATTCAAATGTCGGGACCGTCATCAATGCCATCTTCATCACCATCATCACGTTACATTCAAACAACTAGCAAAGAGAAAGAAAATCCATTAACGAATGCTGAAAAACGAAGAATGTTTTTCAACACAGAGATTCCAATCCCTACTACAGCCATACAAGGCCAGGAGCTTTCATCGCCTAGATCTCAATTTAGTCCTAATCAAAGTATTACATCCGATGGAACTTTGAGCATAGCAAATAATACTTCTACTAAATTTTCTGGAAGTACCAGTTGCACACCTACGCATTCCACTCCTCAGGACAGCTTCAGTGATGATAGCTCGCTTTATTTGAGCGCTCTCTCTCGTCTACGATTTAGTCCTGAACATTTTCTTAATGAGACTGTCCCGGTATTTAGTCCAACTAGTCGAAAGGCCGTTGCGAATATACAACGTGCCATGGTTAAGCGAACAATGGAATTAGAAAACGACGAAAATTCTTAGAGAAAAGTAAATATTGTGGATTAAAAAATAGCTCGAAGATTTTTTGATAGGTGCTAAATATTTACTGCACATGTTAAGTAAAAATATTTGAACACTTAAAATTTAACTGTAGGCAAAAATATAAATTTTCGAAAAGTTTGTAATACTTGAAATTCAAGAATTTTCTTTGTGTGATTTGAAAAGTTTGCAAAAACGTTAAAAATTATTTTCGCTTCGCAAATTTTACTTATTAGAAAATGAAGTTTTCTTTTGGATTAAAAAATGTGTACCTGCGTTAGCGAAAGAAAGCAATTAATTAAATAACATTCGAGCTATGCATATTTATTACTTAAATTTTCTAAATCTAGCTTTTTCAAGCTAATTTTGCAAAATTTACCCGTACAAACGACTGCAAAATATTGATAGTTCATGATATAAATGTAATGCTGCGATTCTATTTTGTTTGCTGATTTTAAAACTTGGGTGTACGTGCTAGAAAAAAGACAATTAAATATAAGCAACAAAAAATTCCTTAAAACATTTTATATTATTATTTTATCTTATTAACTTAATATTTTGCTCAACAAAAAAATTCTTCACTTCGTTTTAAAAGGAGTGTACTTTAATTTTCTTCTAGTCGTTTTAAAAACTATGTAAATTCATTTTATAAATAATTTTAGAAATAAAACGTAATTAAAAAGCTTATAATTTTTTCTGTTCAAGAAAAATTTAAAATAAATTTGGGTAGAAGAATCATTCAAAAAAACAGGGCGATGTTTGAAAAAAAAAATACTGTTAAGGGAGGATGGAAGCTGCAGAACACTAGAGAATATATGCACATGCGTAGGATGGACTGTCAGTAAAAATCTCTTTTCAAACCAACATTCGTGAGATAAAACTAAATTTTTGGTGCACATGGATCACACTTTTACAACAATTGTTAGCAAAAATTGAATTATTATGATCACGGACTTAATAGTTCATTAAACTACGTGTATTATTAAGTGATATTAAACATAAGTGAAAAGATTGAAATAACTTGGGCTTTTCTTCAAAATCCTACTTCTCACTTTTTTCTCATAGTAAATGTCTTTCCCCAATAATTAGGGTTATTTTGAGATGAGTAGTGCCGATAGTAAAAAAATGAGAGGAGTTTAAACAATGAAGTATTTTCAAAAATCCTGAAATTCCATTAAAATGGAAAAATTTGAGGATTGATAGCAAAAGAAGAATTTTTTAAGAATTTTTGCTGAAAAAATCTTTCAATTAGCTCGAAAAACCTAAATAGAAATGAATAGCACAAAAACAAAACCAGCCTTGACACCTCAAAACTCATCAAAGGTTTGTAAAAAAAAATTTTTTCAAACAAGAATGACAAAAAATCTCCTGATATAATTACATTCATAAGTACCAAAAATTTGCCTAGCCTAGCAAGAATTGAATAAAAAAAATAAGTGCAAGTAAATAGAAAATTTAATATAATGATAAAGTAAATTTAATTAAGGGTAAAATTTGAAATTTAAAAGAAGAAAACAAACACAGACACTCACCGAGGATGACCATTTACCATTTCAATTACTCCTATTAAACATCTCTTATGCATGTAAATTTTTTGAGAATCAAACTTAAGGAAATTAATAATTTAGTGTTTATTGCATGCAATTTTGTCATCTCTTATTTTCATTAACAGCAAGTGGTAGAGCTGGAGGGATATGTCATAATATTGGTGGAGGGACGAGATGGAAAAATAAAGCTTTATGGCAGTCCGGCAGATAGAGACGGTTTAGAAGTGGCAGATGAAATTCTTGATGTTAACGAACGTAAACTGGATGATGTCCCCAGAGCACTTGTCATAAAGCACATTCATGAGGTGAACGGTATTAATTTTATATATATTCAATTATTTAAAAAAATCTTTTTGTAGTGCATTCAATCATGTATGATAAAGTTGAGAGTAAAACGTCGTAGTGATTCGCGACTAGGTAAGTTCATAACGTATATCAGAAAAACACTTTTTTAAATCTGCTGAATACACCTGAGAGCTTAAATACTTTATCGAGAGCCACTTTACTCATATTTACACAAGTGTCACATTCTGAAGGATCTCTATATGTTCCTAAAAATGCAACAAATAAGAGAAAGAGAATTTTTTTTCATGTGAGAGAACATATAACATGCCTTTAAACAACTACCTGCTTGATTCACCTTTCTTTTTTACTCTCACGAAATTTTTTTATTTATTATAGTTATTGCAGTAATGCTTGTGTGTAACGTGGGCTATGAGAATGTATAGACTTAGCTTTATATCAAATTTTTAGATGTGTTTGCAAGTTGAATTGTTGCCGCATACACGAACGTTAACATTCTCTCCTTCTCATTCCTCTTCACATTATTCTTTCACCTCATTACTAGTGCTTGTTTTTTTGTCGTGTTGGTGCTATAAAAGAAAATTTAATTAAGTAGCGATTGGGTGAAGTAAGGTGTACTTTATTTCAAATTTTCGGTGAAATTTCTGCTAAAAAATTGCTTTATATTTGTCTAAAAGTATTATTAAACTGTTCGCAAGATCAGGTGGCTCAAAATAAAAGAGTAAAATTAAAGAATTTCGACGAAAAGAAAAAATTTCAAGAATTTTAAAGTGAGTTTTATTATTAGCTGTATATGGTGTGAGTCACTCTTTGAGATTAAAAAATACTGCAACCATTTGCGATTGAGAGAAAAAATATCACACATTCCAGTTAGAATCATCGAAAATTGTTTTATAATATTGCGACTTTTATTTAACCCTCATACTGAACGTTCATTACGGACAACATTAACATTTCATGCTTAATTGTTTGTTGAAAATAATCAAAAAAAATTAATTCAAAAAATTCACTGACCATTACAAAATTTTCGTAAACAGCCGCCAAACCTCAAAAAAAAATTTAATGTGAGTGACTGGTGTAAAATTCATTTTCATCTTCATTAAAATTCTAATTCTTAAATAAACAATTCAGGGTCTCGAAAAACAAAAAAAACTCATTATTTTTTTGCTTAACAAAATTTTTTGAGCAAATGCTTATGGAGCGCTCAACTGTATGTAGAAAGTGATTCAATATCTCCAACAATTGACTATAATTTAACTGTGAATATAACCATTTGTATTAATTTCTCTACATGTAGAAAAATGTCTCTCAAAGAAAACGATGAAATATATTTAAAATTTAATTGTACATTCATTTTTTTAGCTGGTGAACTGTGCAATACTGTGCAGGATGCGTTTCTCATTGCTGTTGAGCAGCAAGCACGTGAACGTTTACAACGATTGTCAGCACTCAAGCGAATTACACCAGTCGACATAAGTCAACTATCCATAAAGGTATGTAGAGTGTATGCGAGAGAGAGTCAATAATTTACTTTTGCGTGTTTATCGACAAAAAAGCATCCCGCATGTTGACGACGATTAAGTGTATACACAACAAAACTAAACAACGAAAATCAAAGAACGGCACACCTAAAAGTTTTCTCTACATGTTAATGATACTATTTCAAAAAGTCTTGATGTAATTATTAAAATTTAATTTACATATTACTTTTGCAGTTGAATCAGCAAAATACAAAAGGAGTGACAACAACGCAAGACTATAGTTTTCTCAAAGAGGCATCTCCAATCTATGTTACATCGCTGTCGAACAATACAGTAACGAGTGCAGCAAAAATTACAGCGACTCTGCAGCAACCTGTTAAAAGTCCAACAGTTAAAAGTGTTAGTAATCCACTTTTTGATACATCATCTGCAGTCAGTAGTCATCCCGAGCTCCATCAATCAAATAGCGCGAGCAATCAGTTATTAACCACATCGATTATTCGAAAACCAATCACCTCCTCGACGGTTGACAATAACAAGACGATTCAGAATAATATTAACTTTATTGCATCTGCATCTAATCCCTCCTTAACGACGTCACCTCCATCACTAACGCATGTTACGACGACGCCACTAACAGCAATACCATTAATTGATCCTTGTAGCGATTTAATCAAACATAGTGTTATTTTACACAATAACGTTAATGTGCTCAACAATGCCAGTAGTCAGTTGCCAAATACTTTAGAACTTGATCCCATCGACAGTTGCACTAGTTACTATTCAACCAATCGCACACAGGTACTATTTAAAAATTACAACGTGTGGTCATTGAGATAAAAGAAATTCTATAATATAAAATAACTAAAAAAGCCGGAATTTTAATTTCGTTTTGTTTCCATTTGATATTCACCATATACACGCATTTTATCTTAGATATTTTTTACACCCACTAAATCAATTAATATTTTTTGTTCACTTTAATGATAGAGAAAGAAAATATTTCAACAAAAAAAAAACGCAAGTAACAATTAACATCATTTTGTGTAAAAATATTTTCATATTTTTATTGAAGTATTTTTTAGTTATATAATTAGCAAAAAATTACCTCAACTTAATTTTATTTATTTTTGTTGCAGTTTCCTAAAGAGCCAGACTTTGCTCAAAGTAGTTTTGAAGGTAATAGCATATCAAGAGGTGGAACAGAAGTGCTTCTCGGCGATCCACTTTCTCGTGGCGATAATAGGTAAGATGAAAGTGATTAAAGATTTTTATATTTTTATTCCATTTCTCACAGAAAATTTAATTTTAAATGATGTTTTCTTTTTAGAACGCGACGACCTTCGAGACAGAGCATTTTAGTGCTTGGTGATGATTCTCTGAAAAAAGTGTCGAGTGGAAATTTCGTGAATCCTATCGACATGATGCACCCACTAGAAAATGGACAACATCGTGAGATGGCTGTCGATGTACCAGAATCGTTCATTGCCCAAAATAAAACACAGCCTCGATATCCACCGCCACGAAATCTAAATAATCAAAGTTCATTAACATTGTCAACTAAAAGCTCAACGGTGAGCGATATGCGTCCTGTACCACCACCACGTGACCACATTCGAACTGACTCAATGCCATCGCAGTTTATTCAAAGTAAGAGTAAAATAGGCCAAATTTTGGAGCCCACGAATGATCAAATGGACAGCATAAAAAAGTATCAAGATCAATTGCGTGCGAGACGTGAAAAAGAGGAGAAAATAGCGGCAACAAATGAATTTCTACGTAACAGTGTAAGAGGATCTGAGAAGCTTAAAGCATTAACATCTGAGCACATTGCACCACCGCCAGCAGGATTCGATAATGAAGCTTACATTATTGATGACGATGCTGATGATGATTCAGTTAACAATAAAGTAAATATAATTGGTGAGTTAACAAAAGCTTTGATTTAAAAGATTTTGTTAGAAAGCTATTTTTGCACAGATTACGAAGAAATGGTGGCTACTATGCAGAGACTTCAACTCAACTTTAAAAAGCATGGAATGAATGCTCTTGCGAGTCGATTGAACATTGCTCAAAACCTGTTACTTAAATCGGTTGTAGCAAAAGCTTTGGACATTCGAGTTCAATTGCTCCAGCGTCGTTACCCACAAGTTCAAAACCCCATTTCTTACAACGTACAGAAACTGACTAAAGATGTAAGTTAAACCTTGTAAACTGTACATTTTTTATTTAAAATTTTAATTTTAGTGCGTTGAGGCTTTGTCAGAGTCAAACTCGCATCTAGCAAACGAACTGTGCGATCTTCTTACTTCTTATGAGATGGAAGGACTTTTGCAAGCACATGACAGTATTGCATCGCTGACGGATCGGGCTTATTGCTCACCATCAAACATGAACACTATGCAAGCGAAGTTGTTACCACTTCATAACACAATGTCTAACAATAATTTGAAGCATGAACAAATGAAAGGTTATAGCAGTTCAAACGAAGATATTAAAAAGGTAAAACGTAAAGTAAAAAATGTTTTAGAAAAAAAATAATTTAACGTTTTTTTAGAAACCTGAACCTATGCCAATTCCCATGCCATTCGGAGTACTTCGCGATGGAAGTCAGGATCACATTAGAATAATTCAAATTGAGAAATCATCAGAGCCTCTTGGTGCTACTATTAGAAATGAAGGGGAGGCCGTGGTTATCGGACGAATTGTGCGTGGAGGAGCAGCAGAAAAGTCGGGTCTTTTGCATGAGGGAGATGAGATACTTGAAGTGAATGGAATCGAAATGAGAGGAAAATCGGTCAACGACGTTTGTTCAATCCTGAGTGGAATGTCCGGTACTTTAACATTTTTGGTCGTGCCTGCCAATCGTGTTCCAATCATAGGTGGCAGAGATCCACCAGTTCTACATGTGCGAGCGCATTTCGATTACGATCCAGAAGACGATTTGTACATTCCATGTCGAGAATTGGGTCTTAGCTTTCAGAAAGGAGACGTTTTGCATGTTATTTCAAGAGATGATCCCAACTGGTGGCAAGGTAATAATTTATATTAACGAGAAAAAATTAATTGATTTATAATAATTGTAGCTTATCGTGAGGGCGAAGAAGATCAAACTTTAGCAGGTCTAATACCGAGTCAATCGTTTCAACATCAACGTGAATCTATGAAACTTGCTATCGCAGGTGAACTAGGTAGTCGTGCTAAAAATCGAGAGAGTAAAAGTGCCACTTCGACTTTACTATGTGCAAAGAAAGGACGCCGAAAAAGAAAGAAGGCCAATAATGAACATGGATATCCACTTTATGCTACTACGACACACGAAGAACCTGAGCCTGAAATTTTAACATATGAAGAAGTTACTTTATATTACCCAAGGGCTTCTCATAAGAGACCGATCGTTTTAATTGGTCCACCAAATATTGGACGTCACGAGCTAAGGCAGCGATTGATGGCAGACAGTGACCGATTTGCAGCAGCAATACCACGTAAGATAAAATAAAATTGTTTAAATATATTTATTCTTATTAAAACTTTTAGACACTTCAAGACCTCGAAGAGAAGGTGAAGTACCTGGCGTTGATTACCATTTTATATCACGACAGCAATTCGAGTCTGATATTCTTGCCCGCAAATTTGTTGAACATGGAGAATATGAAAAGGCTTATTATGGTATTAAAGTTTTGAAAATGCAAAAAAAAAAGAAAACAAAAAAATTAAACCATTTTAAATAATTTTAGGTACATCATTAGAAGCAATACGTGCTGTTGTTGAGATTGGAAAAATTTGTGTCCTTAACCTTCATCCACAAAGCTTGAAAATTTTACGGCAGTCTGATCTGAAGCCGTATACTGTGCTTGTTGCGCCACCAAGTTTAGAGAAATTGAGACAGAAGAAGATAAGAGCTGGAGAGCCTTACAAGGTTTGAACTAAAAAAAATATTTAAATTTAATACAAACTAAAATTTTGTTCAAAATTAAAGGAAGAGGAACTAAAAGAAATAATTGCAACAGCCCGCGAAATGGAGGCAAAACATGGACATTTGTTTGACATGATTATCATAAACAACGATACAGAGAGAGCGTATCATCAATTACTTGCGGAAATTAACTCTCTCGAGAGAGAACCGCAGTGGGTTGAGAAGTTGAATAATAAAAGCTAAGTGTCGTCTTTTTAATTAACCATTTAATCTCGATGCAGTTTTCACGAGAATTTTAAATTGGTTGGTTAAAATCTCTGCAAGATCAAATATTAACTATTAACTGCAACAAGGTCGACGAAGCAGTGTTTTTTTAAAAATCGCGAATTTCGTTTCTAAATTTGAAATTTAAAAAGTTAATTTCCGATTTTCGATGTCAACCAAAAAATTATAAAAATGACAATTCATTTTCTGTGACTGAAAATTAGACCATAAAAAATCGAAAAACAATTTTTCACAGTGTGTATCGCTCGTATTTTTGAACCTATTGATATTTTTTCGGCCTTTCTTGATTTTTAAACGACTCTGTAAATGTTTTTAGTTCTGAAGCAATATGGTTTTTTGAACACAAAATGTGTGCCATTTGGGAAAAAATTTGTGCAAGATATTTACCACAAAGAAGGTTTTTTGCAAGATTTATTTAAGAGGTTGTTCGTAAATTATATCAAATGATGCTTTAAAAAAACACTATTTTTACAATGAAAATCATTGACTTACGATTTAATTGAATTTTCGAATAATCCAGAAAACGTCTTATGTAATTAAACTTTTGTTTACACTAAAAGATTTTAACCAACATATTTTAGCTATGTTATTTTAATTAATATATCTATTTATATATTAATTTGCATTATTTAGACACTTACTATGTAACTCATTGTGAGTGAAATATTCATGAAGAAGGAAACTTTTATGACGTACATATTAAAACCACAATTAAAATCGTCATTTAATTATAAATGGCGCAGCAAAGGAAAAAACTTAAACTCAACATTATTCGTATTCTTTGCAAATATAGCAAGTTTTTATAGAACAAAAAATAAATGAAATTTAAGCAAAGGTTAATATAAGTTACATCAATGCAATAACAGACATTTAAAGAATTAGTTAAAAGGTCAAGACCCACTTGTAAAATATATAATATGATAAAAGATGAAGAGAAATGTGCATGCGATGTGCAATTTATTTAGCTCAAGAAAATATTCAAAGTTGTTAACGGTAAAATACGGTTGAATTAAAATCAGAGCATTTTCTTTTCGTTATTTTTTCTTCTATAGAATTACTAAAAGGAAAAACATAAAAACGTTAGAAAAAGTTATCAAAAAAAATTTTGACATTTTTTATTTTGTTGAAACGTTTATGTATGTACATTCACCCACGGTATAATTTTTTATCATAAATGTGTTATAAAAATGATAAAGAAATTTAATAAAATATTCATTCAAATTAATATTGCGTTATGATCTTGAACACAGTTGGTCGTATCCACCACTGAGGTGTAGAAATTCATGCATGCATAGGAAGCATCGATTAAATTTGGCTTTCTTAAGAGTGAAGACGCGAGAAGTTATGGATCCAGTCCTAAACGTAATTCTTTGGAGAAAAAAATAATTAATTGATTAAAATAAATAATAACAAAACCTACTTGTTTTTAGGTTGATCAATGTCTAAAATAGTCACCGATAGCGAATACTGCTTTCTATTAAATTTACAGCTCTTTTCTCGCTTCAAAGGAGGCGCAACAAATCCTTGTGGGAAGCGAACAATCTTCAAAGGTGTAATAATCTTATCAAAAAAATCTGGATTGATTTCCACACCACTAACTTTTGCAACAACTTTTATCTGCTTCAAATGCTTGTATATATCATTCCACCACTTGTGAGCTCTGCGCTTTGATTGCTGAAAAGCTAAATTTGATATTGGAATACTTTCACTTAAAGAATCATCGTTTTGAGAGTAATAATCACATCCTGAAAAATATTATTAGTAAACCTTATGAAATAATCTTAATGAAGACATTATCATCTTACTTGCACACCTTGGTGGAAACACAAATGAATATCTAAGGGCCTTGAAATGATATTTTCTACGCCAAATTTCATTTTTAGTCAACCTTATGATTGTCGATTGTGTAGGTTTTAAAAGTCTTTCGAGGATTTTATCAACATTACTTGGAACAGCCTTTTCACTCTTTTTATGTTCTAATGCATCTCTTGCCGCTCTCATTGCAGCTTCTTGTTTCTTCTCTGCACGTAACTGAGCTTTACTTTTCACCTTTCTCGGTCGATCCTTATCACCAAAAATACCTCGAAGTTCAGCAATTTGAATGAGATACTTTGAATCCATCCTAACGATTTCCTTTCTCCGAATAAGCGACAAGAAACATCCCTCGGAATTCTTAATTACACAATTATCTTTATTTAGACAAAAATCTGGTAGCTGACAATTTTCAAAGTGATCGGTGTCGGGCACTTTTACCTCTAAAATATCATCTTTCTTCAACTTAGCTGTTTGCTCTTCACCATTCTCGATTTCATTGAGGCTCTCATTACTTTCGCCCGTATTCATTTTTCCATCCTTCGTAACCCTTTTTCCACCACCCTTGACATCTTTCTTGTTGTCTTTTTTTTCTCCAGGAATACCAGGCATATTCTCCCTTTCCCTTTCCAACTGTTCTAGTCTTTCGCGTTCCTTTTGTGCTTTTATCATATGCTTGTCAAACGCTTTTCGATTCACATATTCCATTGAAGTCCGCACCATTTCCTAATTATTTTAATTATTTTTAATTATTTTTTTAATTATTTTCCTAATTATTTCTAATTATTTTCGATAATTACTTCTAATTATCGATAAAGCGACAAACGCGCATAATTATCCTAGTTATCAAAAATAATTTTAAAAAATTAAAATAATTAGAAATAAATAGAAATTATGGGAGCGAGTAAACCATTTCCTCATTTTCAGCTGCAACAATGGAATGTGTTTCATAGAGAATAAATTGAATTTGAGGTTTCGACATCGCACTTTTCAAAGTTTCTCGTTGTTCTTGAAGAATTTTAGTTGCGCGTGATTGTCCTTCATCGTTCATTTCACTTTCACTTAAAAATTGCAACATCTTAAGGTCTCCTCCGCGCGAACATATTAATTCGATTGGATCTTGAATGCTGCTAAAGCTCGATGGCGGTGTGCAATAAATTGCGACAGTTTTTTCCAATATATTTCTAGAGACACTAAGAAAGTTCTCTTGGTAGAGCTTTATGTTATGAGCTCCGATTTTATCAAAGTACGCTTGGTATTCTTTGTAGTTACTGCCCGCACCAAACACTCGGAATTTTCCAACAAATTTGTTTTTTATCAAAAGCGATGCCAAATAAAGCGTACTTCGAGGTGAAAGTATGTGTGTTTGAAGAATGTCACCTCCAATTTCAAAATAATTTAAAAGTTTTGCAAACATCGCGGGTCCAACAGTAAAAGCTTTATTTTGAAGAATTATGTCATTATTGACGACCATGGCATCCTGAGAAAATTCACTTTTATCGCGTGGAAACCACAAAAAGAAAAAGTTTGGACAGAGTTTATCGAAACGAAATGATTTCGGTGTTGATTTTACATCACAACCTTTTAGTTCTCTGAAACCCATCGCCTCAAACTTCTTTTTGATTACTTCCTTTTTCGTGCTGTGAAAATTTTAAGGTAAAATTAAATTAACTCTGATTGAACTAAATTGAATAATTTACCTTTCCTGCTTGAATCTGTTGATCCACTATATTTTTAAAATTTTAAAATTTTTTTAAGTAACAAAGGAATGATAACGAAAAATTGGATTCTTTAAATTCTTTAAATCAAAATAAAAGTTTTTTCCTTACACCTGTGATTATGGGAGTCTGAACAGCCCTAGCCACTTTTTCATCCCGCAAATGGACCGGTAGTAGATATTGTAAATTCAGTGCTTGTTTCTCTATTCGAATTTTGGTAATCGAGGCTGCCAGTTTTGTTTTCATTTGATCCAAGCAAGACTCGATATCTTAAAATTAAATGAAATATACATGATGTGAATTTTCAATAGTAAAGCATGAAGAATTTCGTGTTTCTCTAAATTCTAATTTCCCTGATGGAAACTCTTTTCGCATCTCCCACATTTAACTTACATAACATTTCCGATTCCTTAAAGAGCTTGTCTTTCAACGGCAGCAGTTCAGGTTTTCGCTTTGAGAAAGTTCTCAAATAGAGATCATAAAGTAGCAGCCAAACTCTAGGTAGTTCATCCCGTTTTAACTTTAACATAAAAAATCACGTAAAATTGTAAAAAATGAATGATGTTTCCTTAATTAACATATTCAACCCCTTTTTCATGTTAAAGGGAGGAAAAATATAAATTTTCAAAACATATAACAAGAAGGAAACAAGATGGGTCTGCAAACGGCGTTGCCATTTCCAATAGCTCCGCTGTCTTAGATTAGTACCCCATAGTTCTGAAAAATGGACATTATGGCACTCCTGGCCGGCCATGATGGACATTCATCAAAACTCATCAATGCCAATCAATTCCTGATCCAATGACCAGTTCAACGAGATACATGAAGCCATAGTACTGAAAAATGGACATTAGTGGCACTCCTAGCCGACCATGATGGACATTCCTCAAAAATCATCAATGCCAATTGATTCCTGATGCAATGACGAGTTCAACGACATACATGAAGCCATTGTTCTGAAAAATGGACATTAGTGGCACTCCTGGCCGTCCATAATGGACATTCCTCAAAAATCATCAATGTCAATCGATTCCTGATGCAATTACGAGTTCAACGATACCCATGAAGCCATAAAAGAGAAAATTTGTATGAAAAAGGATATTTTTGCACTCAGGGACGGTCCTTGGTGGGTCGGACCTCAAAACTAAATACTTCTTGCACAACTAGAGCCAAAACCCGATCTTTAGCCACAAACCCGACTCAAATCCGACCAGCCGTTCTTGAGATATGGCGTTCACTAAGATCGTAAGAAAGTGAGAAAGTGAGAAAGTGAGAAAGTGAGAAAGTAAGATATGGCTTTAACTCCTCGTAGAAGCAACCGATTTCAAATCTGTTTTCGCCAGTTTGTAGGGTTTGGCTAGGCCTATCATTTGAGTATATGTTTAGATATTGCACAATGTAATGTCTTGGCACTAGGGGCCGAAAACAGGTTTTGGAAAAATCAAAATTAATATATAGCGGAGCTATAAAATTACCTCGGGGAAAATGTTGAAAAATTCTATCGACTCAAGTGTTTTATTCAACACTAATTTGACTGTTGAACGAAAGTGAGAAGGAAGGATATTGAATTAATTAATTTACATATTTAAAAATTAGCATACATAAACTCTCTTGATTCATTCCCCTTCAATTAAACTACAATGATCATGATAATAGGGAGTTGTTTGTAAAAAGTTAATTTTACAACCTTTTCGTGTTAAATTCGGGTGTATATTTTATAGAATGTGGCTGTGGAAGTTGAAAGAGAAAAAAACACTAAAGTGTTAGAGCTACTTAACAATAAGCGTTTTTGTAAAAAAAAATAGACTCTTAACACGCTACAGCTCAACCAACGATTACTTAACTAAAAAGTATGTGGAAAGGATGTGTAAAGAATATACAATAGAAAAACTTTTGAGGTTTTCTTCAAAGGCGCTTTCAATCAATAATTGATTTTTTCATCACGTGTTTCGATATTTTATGAAAAGATGTAAAAGCTTTATGTTTTATTTGCGTTTATGCTTCAGTCCTTTCACACTCTTCTTTTTAAAAATAAATTTTTACACTGTTGATTCAATTTTTTACGATTTTTTACGCCCATAAAAATAAAAGTTCAGTTGTAAACTCGACCTTGCAAGCACTTAAAACCATACGCGTCAGTCTTTTTGCGGCACAAAACATTGAGAAGTATGACAAGTGATGATACTTGCTTGTGACAAGGCATGCGGCGTGAGTAAAAATTGAGTTGACGAGTACATTTTCGAAAATAAAGAAGAAAAGTTTCTTCAACACAAGAAAAACTTTTTCGTTTAATAATTTTCTTCATTTCACTCTGCACTCTCACTTAACAACTTTTACCCCATCTAAAGGCATCGCTGTTACCATAAAATACTTTGTAAACACCATCGTGGCAATTTTTAAGATTATCTGACAACAACACGACACGAAGTCTCTTAATTAGATATTTTACTGATTATGTTCTCAATTATGCGCTCCTTAATACAAAACTGTGTAAAATAATACAAAAAATTTAGAATACTAAAACTTGTATTCAAATCAAAAAATTGATATCCTTTTTAAAACAAGCTTTTTAATGAAAGCTCATTTACTTATACTTTTCATAATATAGAGTAGTAAATTTATTTTTTCCCATTACTGAAAGGAGCGCAATTGAAACCACGTCTATGAAAATTGTTAATAAATGTATTTTACTCCAATTACTTTCATCATTTTTGTCATTTTTATGGCAGTGCTATAAAATCGTGACCGAGAAATAAAAATTTCGTCAATATGCTAAAAATTGGGTCTCAAATTTGATGTCTCTTAGCACGCACGTTTTTCGTCACGATCACTTGTTTGAATGAAAAAAATAGTTCTTCACGATTGATTTTTTTCCATATTGTCTACGAGTAAATGCAAGCTTTTCGATATTGTAAAAAATACTGATTTTTTAGCTTATCGATTGTCGAGATTCTTTTATTCTATTTCAGGCTTGTTCTGAGACGAATCAAAGTGACTGAGAATTTTCAATACATAAAGTTTGATATGAAGGCTGGCTAGACATGACATCAAGGAATTTTGTACATGCAACATGGTTAAACTTTCTTTTGAAAGCCATAATAAAATTGAGTGTGATACGTGCTAGAATGTATATTGTATATTGTACCACTTGATACCTAGGTGAATGTCAAATCAATTAAACTAAAAGCATCTCACAGAAGTTTGATATCTTATTCTAAAAACACTTTTATGCTCACATCGAAAGACATCATAAACGAGAGAGTAGACTTTTCGCATCTCATATTCGTCAAGAAAAATTACTTCCATTGCTGGCACTTTCAATAACTTTCCTGCTTTTCCCATATCGTGTAGATCCCACATCACATTATTATTCTCATGGGAGACGCTGAGACAAAATTCTTGCTCGCAAAAGCCAAGTGGCTTAATTAAATTTCGGTCTGCGGAAGGGGAAATGGGACTGTATGTTTCCATAATGATTTCTGACTCTTGACGTAAGAGCTCAGGGCATTCTTTCTGATCTGTTGGTGGTGGTAATGGCTCAATTTGCGACAATTGAACTATCCTACATGTTTTAGTGATCGTTATCAATTATTATCATTCTGAACTAAATTATAGATAATTACGATTTATTTCCTAGTGAGTTGATTTTTTTTTGCTGCTCGAGAAGACGAAAATAGCACTTAAGTTGCCATTCAAAATCACTTGGTAACAAAATGAAGCATTTTTCTGGACTGTAAGCTTCATCGTCTGTTGCAACAATTTTTCTCAATATGTTGGGATAAATTGAAAAGATTCCAGCACGCGAGACGTAAAAAAGATTATCACTCATAGTTCAAAATGTGAACCTTCGTGCTTGAAAACTCAATATCTACTGAGTGAGCTGACTCTCTTGTTCAGGGTAAATATACAGCGCTATACTTACAACTCAACTTACATAGTGTGTAAAGCTTTCGTCTGACTTGCTGCTGTTTTCCTCATAAGCACATTGAAAAAAAAACGTTTAAAGAGAATGAGAAAGCGTGGAGAAAGGAGGTAAAAAAATTGTATAAAATATTGGAAGGCATTTGTATAAATTTCATTTCTTCCGTTCTTATTCATTGTGTTGTGTAGGAAGAAAAAGAAAAATATAGTATTTACATTTTATTTATACCATGCTTTGTGCCATCATCATCATCATGCAAGCCTCCCCCAATTCTTACAATCACACGAAATCTTTTTTTCGTCATCGTTTTTGTTGTCTCCAGCCACAAAAATAAAAATAACAATGCACATCATTGCTATGTATGTGATGTCTTTTTTTTCTCTATTCATATTTATTGTGATTATGATGATTATTTGTGAGTGGATTGGATTGGGGTTGTGTAGGAAATTCTAGTTGAATTTATGCCTCACGCTTAAGTACAAAACTTTTCAACTCATCCCTAAATGTTTTATTTTGACACTTCATGAATAGAAAAGTGTGATTGTCTCACACTCCGTTTATACATTCACAACTGATTGTATGATGTCATTCTAGTTGTATTATGAGATTCAGGAAAAACTAAATGCAAAAAATTTTCATTTTATTTTTTATGTTTTTTCAAGCTCTTTCATATATGATTTATGATGAAGATGATATTTGAAATTACTCTAATGAAAGCTTTTTTGTGGTGAGCATAATTTATGTGAATTGCGTTTAATTCACAAGATCCTTAAGCAGCGTGAAAATTCCAATGCGGTTAAATGGTTGGAATTAGCGTTAATAGAGGACCTATAAAAACTTCATCGCAATAATGTGAAAATATGTACGCACGATTCTTGTATAGCATAGCAACCCCAAAAAAGAACCCTCATTTAATCACCATAATGTTACATAACATTTTACCACAAACATAGAAATTGTAGGCATTTATAATTTATTGTTTATTTCTATAAAAACGCAATTAATAAATTCACTTGCTAACTGTCAAATTGCTTATTGTATTGTTTTTTTTGTGGATATTTTTGTTCAAATCACAACCTAAGAAAAAATTTAAAAGAAAACAATTTCTTGAATTCCACAAGGAAAAATAATTTTATTCTTTAAAGATCTTTTATCAAATTTTTTGGTAAAAAATACAAGAAAGTTTACATTTTATTAGTAGAATAAATAAAAGGGATATACAAGTTTCCTTTGCAGTGTCTAATTCTGATTAAATGCATAATTTTATAAAATTTGGTACAATCGTTTTGAGCTTTATAGCATTTTAAAAGGATTTTAACTTTCATATATGAGCTAAATGTATATGGTTCATTCATCTTTTCAAAATTCCTTTAACCACTCACGTTTAAGAAAACCAATCTATTGAATGTTCGTAATTTTATTAAAGTTCCGTCTTGCTTCTCAAAATATTAAAAATTATAACTTTTTTAATGAGAGATTTCGCTAGGAAAGATCTTGAAAAAAGAATGGAACCCTTTAAGTATTTCCGTTCGAGACGATTAAATTCTAAACTCCTTTTATAAACTTTTTAAAAATTTAAATTTTGTTCGTGTTCCAATTATTTTTATTGTGATGATGCTCTGATGCTGAACAAAGCGGATTAAAAGAGTCGTTTGAATTTTAATTTAATTTTCATGTCAATAACTTATAAATTTCAACGTCAACTCAACCCAAAATGCTTATTGACAACATTAAAATAGCAACAGCACGAGATAAAACTGATATAAAATTTTCTTTTCAAATTTTGGAGGGATTTTAACCCTCTTGAAATTGTTATACTCTTAAATTTTTATTTTATTGCCATTTGATTCACCCAACTTAAATTCAATTGTCTTCAATTATTTGAAAAAGTGAAATTACGGTCCATTATTTAATTTCATAAAACTTCAGACATATGATTTAGCTGATTCAAATAAACTCAAACAATTATTTTTTCGATTGTAATTTTATTACGATTTTTTCACCTCAAAATTAGATTCTAAAACGTAGAGAAAAATAAAATTAATGTATAAACAAAAGTAGTTAATCACAGAGATACAAATAATTGTTTTTATATGCGCTGTAAATTTTTTTCACATTTAAACTTAATTAATTAATAAATATTGGGAGGACTTTGATTTCATACTAAATCTTGTAAAAAATTATTTTACCCTATAAATACATCAAATAGGGGTTTTTATATTTAACTGGATAATTTTTTAAGGTGCTTTTTTGAGATTTCAATAAAATTGTAATGCTGTTAAAAGAAGAACAATTTTATTACTCTTAATAAAATATAATTTCTGAGTTACCCAAGTAAAAATTTATTTTTTAATTGATAGAACTTAAATTTTATATCGGCTAAAGTTGCAAGAATATCTTACATATTATTATTCATTTAAAAGTTTTTCAAAATTACGTCCAAAATATATAAATATATAGATTTAAAAATTCTTGCATCATAATCACACCTAAACTTTTAAGAATGACATCATTACTTACAAAGGTATATATGCTAAATATTACTTTTTTGATGTCTTAATATCTTGAATTCATTTATGTGAAGGGATGAATATATATCATGTGAGAGAGACATACATTATAAAAGTGTGTATATAAATTTCGTTGTAAGTAGAGTAGATGGATATAAATATTTAATAAATATACCGTAATAAAAAATCCTGGGGGGTTTCCATCTCTCTAAATGCTTCCCCTTTGCCACTGCCATTGAATCTTTTTTCGCACATAAAAAAGTTTCATCCTACCAAAAATACATTTTTCTCTCTCGCGTACTCTGCATAGCTACACTTGAAAATTGTGAATTAAAGAAGAAAAATACTCGCTCTCTGTTTTTATTCTATTTAACTGTGTATTTTTGTATGTTATGCTATGTTTGCTCATCCTAAATTGGCAGTTTTTTATCCACATGCTGTAAATATCCAATAAATATAAAGTTTGAGGAGGGTTTCAATTCATTTGCTGTATGAAAGAGTTTTTTACGAATTTGTGAGGTCAGCCACAAAATGATGCGGAATTTAAAGTAAACTCTACAGAAACACAATTCATTTGGTTTATGATTTTACTGTTATTGCTTTTCATCTTCTTTAGGCGATTTAATGCATTTTTAATTACTGTTTAGGCCACGCAATTTTCGCATCGAAGCGCTTATAAGCAAGCATGCAATGCTTTCCAGCTGATGCTAATCGAATCTCTTGTGGGCAATCATTATCCATCAATAGGGTTTCTAAATTAGGAAAAGATTAGGGAAGAAACAAGAAGAAGGCAAATGAATAAATCATTACAAGCACATTAATCTCCACCCATCGTCAACCTGAGTGAAATTGAACATGTTGGAAGGTAAAATTTCTTAATTAAATATATACCTTCTCCATCTGCAAGCTTAAAAAGTCCATAATCCATGGGGTTTGTTATCTGACTCTTGTGAGCAATTATTTTGCAGACCTCTCTTGTTGTCGTGAATGGGCGCACTGGAATTGTTTTTGTTTGAATCGATCCATTATACTCGTCGGGTATAATGATTCGAAGAACAGAGCATTCAAGGTGCATGTTTTGCTATTGATTGGGAAAAATAACAAAAAATTTGATACATCACAAATATTTTTTGTGATTCATACAAAGCATCCAGCATCGATCGAAAGTAATTACGGGTGATTGAAAATTAATTATGCAATTAACTTTATGTGGGTTTCAAGAAAAGTTAGCGAAAGAGTTAGTTCAGTATTTAGATGTTTAAACTGTTAAAGTAGAAGCAAAAGTTACCATGCAAAATTAAAGAAATAATAGCTTTATATAGAACAAAAAATATTTATTTAAAACTGAAGAAGAAGAAAAATGTCACTAATTTAATACTTTTGTTGGTTAAATCGACGCTGGATACCCTGAATCATTGCTTGTATTAAGATGAGATCTTACAGTTGCACTTCCACTATCTTCGCTGTCTTCCAGTCTCGCTCTAAACTCTTTTAGGCTAATTGCGGCACTGCAGAGTGATGTAACATAATATCCAGCCTGACCAATCATCAATGTCGGTTGCAGGAGTCCCCACATATACTCTGCTTCAATTTCGGCAAAATGAAAACCACATTTACAGATAACATATGCCAGTAGGGGTAAAAAGTCATCACAACTAAAATGACGAGCATCAGAGCTATGACTATCCGGATCTACTGTGTTATCTAGTATTAGAGTGACGGCGTTAAGAAGCAGATCTAATTTCTCGAAGGGTAATTCTGCTTCCTGTAGCTTAGCAAACACCATTGATATTCTATTCAGTATATGAGGTGGCGGTGTCGTGAGACCTCTCTGCGTTTGGGGAAAAAGGTAAAATATAATAAAAACTGTTAAAACTGTTAAAGTAATGTGGAGGGAACAAAAACCAAAAAAGAGCAAAGCACATGTTTTGATGATAAATGTCCATAAACCAAAAAAATAAAAACTGTTCGTAAATGACACGTTCGTTCGAGAATGACGACAAACAATGAAACATTAATGAAAATAACTAGCCTTGTCCCCCGCATGAATGTGCTTCAATCGATGGTGGTAAAAATAACAGCTGAAGCTATGTGCTTCCGGGTGAAGTTAGAATGTAAGGATACAAAAATTTTCGTGAATTGTTTTAAATTAAAACCGATTTATCTACTGCCGGTTATGAGAGGAGAATAACAAAAATAAGGGAAAAATATGGAAATACTCTTCGAAAGGGGAGAAAATGATTTAGTGTCGCTTCATTTCCGTCATCAGCGTTTCATCCCACTCTCTCCCCTTCGTCGCCAACTTTTACTCTCCCATCATCATTGCATTGCGTACAGGATTGCGAGAGTGAAAAACAGAGATTTATTGTATTATGGTGTATGTGGATAAACAATGCACGCATGAATGATACAGAAAAGTGGAGGAGCGATGCTGCAATAGGAGGAGATGGGGAAATTGCCAGCTGTCAATACCATGTGCCGATTTGTTCTTGTTTTCAAATATGTATCCCTCAAAATAAAGAATTAACTTTTCAGAAACTTACTTTAACTCCAAATGCTGTCGGGTTTTTGTTTTCAGCATATTTCATGTTCTCGACCATTAACTCGATGTCACCTCTTGAGCCGTAATATTCTACAAATAGTTCATAAAGATACTCTCTCAATGGCATGATTATCAACTGATGCATCACACCCTCTAGAATTTGGTCGAGGTTAAGAAACTCGTCTTGTTTCAAGGCCGCCCTTGACTTCTCAACTTCGACACCAAATTCTTTTTCAGATTTGATTAGATAATTTTTCAGTCCATTCATAAATTGGCGAATATTTCGCAAAACTTTTTGTGGTATCTTCTCTTTTGATTCACGTGTGCACGCTATGAAATTGTGTATATTTTTGGCAAATATTGATGACTCATTTTGAGCAAGACTGAGAGTGTATGATTCTATTCCTTCGCCGGGATTGTTTTGCTCTACTTTATTGCGGGGATGTTCTGAAAAAAGAGAGAAACGAGACAATGGAAATTAATAATTGAGAATTTGATGAGAAGTGCAATTTTATAAGATTACGAAGTTCACCATAAAATGCGTTGTAGCCTATTGAATTGTCAAGAAATTTATTACATGAATCACATGCTTTACATTACGATTTGTTTACTTTTAAAACATTTCTCTAGCCATCATGCAAACATTAGCTCGCTATCACAGGCAATTGTATGTGTATATTTTAGACGGAATAATTTCACTCATAACATTTGAAAGGATTTTGTGATAAAAGTGAGCACAATATTGTGAAAACACTTTTATTGATACTATTAAAAGAGAGCTTGTTCTTAAATACATAGACTTGTAGACTTGTTTATGCTTTTCCAGTATCTCTATAGTCTCTATAGTATCTCTATAGTCTTGTGACGTTGATTGGAAGAGTTCGAAAAGCAAAAAAGGAATAAGAGGAAAAAATATAGTGACCCTCTAACCAAAATGTCTTTGTATTTTCGCTTTTGAAACTTTTTTCAAGTGTTATACTTATGTAAAAAATTTATTTTTGTTACTGTTATAATGCAATTTTGCTCACAGGGAACTGCCAACACAAATTGGGAGGAGAAACATCATTCGTTTTAACGATGAAAGATGATACTTGAGCGATAAAACTGAGACGGAAGTAAAAAACAATAATCAAATTTAGTTGATGATAAGCAACAAACATTCTCTGTTGTAAATGTAAAGATGAAAAAGTTTTCGTCTTGTCTTCACATAGACAATTTATCGAAGAAAAATAATCTCTGCTTTTCTTATTTCATTCTGATATTTTCTGAACTTTTCAAGTCATTGGTTTTTGCCATGCTCACATTGAGTGTATTTGATTTATATTAAAAGTTTCATTTTGCGTAAAGCTTTAACCACACATTGCCATCCATGAAGTTCTCGTCGCCCATAGAGGTGAAAAGAACGTATGCGGTCTCCTTAATTCTGATTTAATACCCCTCTCGAGGAGCAAAGTAAAAAAATGTTTCAAAACCCACCAGTGGGTGTTGCCGCGTAACCCATTGTATCAGATCAGTTTTTGAAAATCAAGTGCATAAAAAATCAGTTTAAGTAAACCAGGACATTTTTGTTAATTCGAACAGTTATGGCTTTAAAAATAAGCTTAGGAGACAAAATTTTGAAAATTTGACCTTAAGCTTTAAGAACCTAAGTCCTAAGTCCTCATTCCATACTACTCGGCATCAAAAGAGGAGTTCAATGAGATACATGAAGCCATAATTCTTAAAAATGAACATTTTGGCTGTCCGTGGCACTCCTGGTCGACCATGATAGACATTCATTAAAAATCATCTATGTCAATCGATTCCTGGTCCAATCACAAGTTCCTGTACAAGTTCAACGATACCCATGAAGCCATATAAGAGAAAATTTGTATGAAAAATGGACATTTATTCCTAATTATTCCTAATTATTTCTAATTATTCCTAATTATTTCTAATTATTCCTAATTATTTCTAATTATTCTAATTATTCTAATTATTTCTAATTATTTCTAATTATTTTCTTAATTTTTTTTGGATAATTAGAAATAATTAGAATAATTAGGAATAATTAGGAATAATTAGGAATAATTAGGAATAATTAGAAATAATTAGAATAAATGGACGTTATGGCGACCTATAGTCATGACTCGAAAAATTCTTAAAATGGGCTAATATAGACCCTCAGAGCTACTATCAGGCGAAAACCTGAAGTCTCTAGCTGGTCCAGGGACCGAGTTCTCGAAGTGACGGACGGACGGATAGACGGAAAGATGAGTATATAAGCGTTACCACAACTTTGTTGGGTTACGCTAAAAATATTATTTTATATTGAAAGATTTCTCCCCTCAAACGACTTCATCATAGCCCATTATTACATATTATTTTCATCTTTGGCGCTCGCCTCCCCACCATTCTCTTCTAAATCAATAGAGATTTGGTTTTTGCCTGCAAGTAATGTTTTTCTCTTACGTAGGCATGGTATTCTTTGTGAATGGAGATGCATAAAATATATTTTCGCTTTGTTTGTGGTTGTAAAGATTTTTCTTCCACCTTTTTCATGCTGCTTTGCTTTTTATGTGTAATATGCGTTTTATGTTTTTTTTTTGGCGAGGGGAGCAATGAATTGAAAAGAAAGCCAGTGATAAAAATAGATAAGCAAATAAAAGGAAGTTAAATTTGTCAAATAGAACGTGAAGATGGTCTTGATAATTGGTGAATTGAATACTGAGTAAGTCATTTTAATTTAGTACATTGTTGTGGGAGAAAATTTATATCAGGAATCGAGATCGCAAAAAAGTAAAATTAGGGAAAAAGTTATTAAAAAGGATGAAACTGATAATTTTCTTCTCTGTCAAACTCAAAAATTTAATCACTTTAACCATCATAATAATCATAAAGCATTTATGCTGCTACCATTTCTCCCACCCAAGTTCTTTTTAGACGCATGCAGATGAGAATAAATCATTTTCAAAATGTGTATAATGCTCTGTGAGATGGCAGAGATAGCTATGGAAGAGATGAGAACGAATAAGTTATGCAAAGAGTGTTTTATGCACATTGTTTCCCTCAAACACCTGCTCGAAATTCTTAATTTTATGAGACTCTACTCGCTCTCTTAAATTTTCACTTTACTCAATATGAGAGCATTTTTATTACACAGAAAAAAAGGAGATGGAGATAAAAGCTTTTAGCAAAACGTCATAATTTAAGCGACACGGTTAATTGCATTTGAATTACTTTTTAATTGATTATTAGCATCATCAACTGCCTATTGAAAGTTAAAAAGCGTTAGAAGAAAAATGTATCCATCAAAGTAACTCAGATGCTTTAAATGGGCATATCATTTTGCGGCAGTGCTAAAATAAAACTCAACACATGATGATTTCAGAATCAACCGAATTTGCTTGTTTGAAAATTTATTACAATTTTAGCGAATCCCTCGGGATGTTTTTAATATTTTTAGTGCAAAAAACATAAAGCTTAAGTGGTCATAAAAACACTGGTTGGTGAGAGTATTTTTTCTAATGTAAAAGCACTTCATATTTTAAACTTGAGGATGAATCCAAATAAAAATGTGTGAAAAAGCGAGTGAAAAAATTTTTGCGTCTTCATTTTAAATGGCAGCGAAAGCGAGGTAATCTTAAAGCGTCCCACAGTGAGACATTTGCAATGATGTTGTTTAATAAGGGTTGCTTCAAGTACGGCTCCTTTTCATAATAAAATGTATATACGCACATACAGGTAAAAAAAATAATTTTAAAAAAGGGGAGAAAATAATTTTATGATGCTAGAGACAATTTTTTTCAAGTGAGCTCATGAGATTGTGGTATGTGGCATTTAATTCTTTGCGATTATTAAGGGAAACAATTTATTGTTTGAATAAACTTTTTTCGGGTGTCTCTTGAGCGTAATTTTTAGAAGAAGAAAATTGAATTAAGCAATGAAAATTCAAATTGCACTCAAAAGTATTCCTGTATTAGTTTTTATGATGCTATGCGTATTATGTAAATTAGGAAAAATTTACTTTCTTCGAAATTACGGGTCGAGAAAACAATTATCATAAAAGAAAATTTTTCTTCATCTTTTTATCGTCGCCAACATCTCTTTTTAGTACTTACTATTGCCCAAAAATCTTGACGAGATATTTCGTAGCCATGAAGGTTTATGTGCAATTTTATGTTTCTCTTTAATTTCCTTGCTCTTAAACACCAGCCACGACATAAATCCAAAGAATCCTTCCTTCATGCGTCCAACAGTGTGAGATGCTTCGATGGTAATATCATTATAATGAAGGAGAATATCGTCGAGTTCACTAAGACGATAAAACTCTTTTATAGACTTGGTGTCACGACTCATTGGCGTATTATTATTGTCATCATCAAAGTCTTCAGTTTTCCAAGCGGGACGACAACCAGACCCAAGCGATTGATGATCATGCTGGTATTTGTGATTAAATAACATACAATTAAGGATATTATATTTGGATTCATCCAAATTATGTTCGATATTCGAAAAAAGTTCATAGTTTGTGGGTAGATTTTTCTCGTTTGTTTCAACGACGTCACCATGGTTGATTGTGGGCCAATTCATTATGCTCGGAAAAATTGAATCAGGCACTTCCAACCTTCCATAATCTATTGCTGGCTCATAGCAAATAAAAAAGTTTTTTCTATCGTCGTATAGACGACTTGAGCGACGACTCAAAGTCTCATGCTGATCATTATTAGGTGTTAAATTTTTAGAATGAAAATTTTTAATTGATTCATCGCCTTTATCAGCATACTCCAGGAGTGAATGACTCTCTAACATAACCTTACAGCCAAATGTATTTTTGCATTCTCGGTTCGAAATCCTGCCGAACTCATCATCATCACGAGCACACTCGCTGCTTTGACTGCTTTCTCCATGCAATGTCAGGCGAATGTTCGAGGAAACTTGTCGTGATGCCGGGATTTTGGCATTTGACACGAGTTCAGACAAAGCCACACTATGACCATACTTCTCTTGATTCCCAGCTGTTGATTTCGAAAACCAACTGAAGAATGAAGATTTTTTCACTTCCTTCTTTTCGAAACCGTTGACGTCTCCGTTTTGGGATAGTTTTTTGAACAATCTCATGGCAAATAATAAAGCGGTTTCTACCGGACTCAACAAATCTTCTAAATCGAAAATTTCTCATTGACACAAATTTGCTTTTTAAATCATCCAATTGTATTTGGATTTTTCACTCCTAATAAATGAACTGTACTCAGCGACGCTTTCACTTAAACTAATCTCAGGAATTTATCAGTTTTTCTCTCAAATTTTATTGAAAATTTCTTTTTACGTTACTCTCTCGCTCTTATCTAACTAATTGTATGCAGATAAGTATTAGTACATGAGTGACTGAGAGAGAGAATAAGAGATAAGCCAAATTAAAGAGAAATTAAAGAGTAAACATACGATGCAGTTTAGAGAGATAATGCAAACCCTTTTTGAGGATCATAATACTAAAGCAATAATATATGAGATTTGCATGATGATATTCTTATAGAAAATTACCTACTACTAAAACTTCATACTTCAAACTAAAACTAAAACTTACTTAAAATTTCACGATCCTTGTAGCATCCACTTCGATGCCTTAGTACGGTTGCAATTTTTCCTGAATTTATTAGCGGATTTCGCTGAATTGTGTTGGCATTACTTTTTGAGATGGCACTGGAATCTTCGATGATTGTTTCATCTTCAGAAATTACGGGGCGACATTTTGAGAGATGAATCGTGCTTGAGTCTACACAAAGAAAAAATAATTTAAATTTCAAATTGTGAACATGGAACATGGAAATTTTACCATCCGTTGTTGTTGGAAGAAAAGAATCCCATTGAGAGCTATCCCATGGTTCACTATAAAACATAAGTTTATAATATAATAATGCAATTATATTTAACATTCTTTTATCTCTTTATGTTTGTCGTAAAGAAGCTTAATCATAGATTTCTTAAATGAAAGCACATCGATTAAAAAATAATATTTGCAATCATTTTTACCTGAACAAAGTTCCATCCTCTGAGCCTCCATAAATTGACTGCTGTTCAACGGCATTAACGTTATCATAAGACGACAGTCTTTGGAACCTGTTGCTCCTGTCGCTATCAAACGTCTGCCATGTTGACGCAACATTTGACATATGATTTACTGTCGTCACTGCTGTCGTGTTCTTTAGATGTATATCGGGAAATTTCTTCGCCAACATCTTATAAATATTTGATTTTTTACTGTTCATTAAATATGAGTCAACGCTCATTGCACATTTGGTACGATCGATTGTATTAAATTTCTGTTGAGTTTGCTGGTTGGGGTCGATTTTTTGATATCGTAGGGAATTATTCTCTGGCATTGTTCGTTTCTTCAACGTGTTTTCTTCATCTGACTCATCATTTTTATCAACAAACTCCCAACTACTATCGACAAGCCATGGAGTTTGATTATGTCGATGATGATGATTGTCTTTATTTTGATCGTTCTTTATAGGCTTATTTATTGATTTTAAATGATCTAATGAGGCAGCAATAAAGGGCTGTTGATGCAGTCTCGATTCATTGTTGGGTGAGAATGGTGATGAGTGGAAATTTATCAAGTCTTCAAATTGTCCTTTTGGCGGCTCCGAATAACGATGAAAAGTCGGCAAATGAGTAAATTTATTTTCACGGCGTTGAACAGTTGTTAACGTTTCTTTTTCCTGATGAGGCACAACCGCGTCAACCGGATCTGAATAGAAAGGACTCTTTTTTGTTTCAAAAAACGGTTTGTGTTGTATGGGCGTTGTTAGAGTTGTTATGGCAACCTCGCTTCCAACAAATTGCAACGGTGTTAATTGTTGGGGTGGCGAAATGACCATGGGCGATGACACTTCACATTCCTTTGATGAGTTAGTGCCATTGCTATCTGCAAGTGCGATGTGCAAGCTAGATCTTGAATTGTTCTCTTGTGTCCATAAATCCTCGTAATCGCTAATTTTATCACCCAAATTACTGCGACAGTATTCATACACCGAAGGCGACTCCAAAATATCTGACTCCTGATAGTGTTTCGATTCTTTTTTACGGCTACTGCTACGCTTCGAACGAATGCTCTCATTTGCGGATTTGAATGGATTAAGGGGTGACTTTATCTCATGATTCCATTTCTGCAAGCTGGAATCACTATTCGTTCGGCTCTCACCGCCTTCTGGTGAGAGACGTTCTGATATAACTGGAACCTGTTCAGGAGATAAATAGGAATGTAAAAAATTATCTTCTTTTTTATATAATAAGCATAAAAGTAATATACATTTCGCGGTGGAATTTCTATTTCCGATGTGTGCTTTTGTTGCTGTTTTGCTTCAACGTTGAACGTAACGGTGGTAGTCACAGTGAAATTTTTATTTGTCTGCAATGAATTTTGCTCTACAAATGGACTGGGTGTCATTGGTGGTGGTTTTTGCCATCTCTTTGGTGGGATTGGGGCTCTGTCAATGATGCAAAACAAAATGCATACGATAAGATCAAATGACAAAAAATGCGCGTCACGTTTATGAGTCTGCGGATATGAAATGTTTTTCCCTAGCTTGCTCTTGAATTTACCTGTTAGCAATCGCTAAATTTAATGTGTTTGGTGGCGTAGGACGTGTTCGATGCTCTTTTAACTGATGCTGTGGCAAAGCACATTCCTCATTGTGACTATCACGTTGTTGATGCTGCTGAAATTCAAAATTACTTTGAAGTACTTTTTGCTGTGGTGAATTCGATATTGATGTAGATGGGAACGGTGTCTGCATTTTGAACGTGCTTGTCTTTCCAATAATTCCAGAGGGACTATTAAGGTTGTTAATTGAGTTGCTACTACTTTTCATATTGCAAAACTCTCCACTTGGACTGGCAATGTAGCCATTGTCTATTGATTGAGGACTAAGGAGTGTTGAAGTTCCACCGCTTGCAGCAAAGCTCGAGCCCATACTTGATGCGGTATCTGATGGCGTCTCCACTAACTGGGAAGTATTGTTTCCTCGAAGATTGAGTTTAGTTAAAATGTTGTTGTTTTTATGCTTTAGTGAGCTTAACTCAGCCATAGTACTTATGCCACTCGTTTCAGTCGGGGACTTCATTTGACTTAGAGAAGTTTCATCGTCGATTTGGGGTAAAGCAAGGGGACATCGCCAAAACTCCGATCCCAGCAATGCAAGAGACATTAGTTGTTGGCGATTTGTTGCTTCCCGCAATCCTCTTGGAAGACTCAGTTGAACTGGTAACTCATCACAGCAGTTTGAATAATGGGCTACTAGTGATGGTATTGAGTCGAATTTGAAACGTGATGATTCGAGATTAAGAAGACCATCGCTAGATTGAATTAAGTAGTGTTCAATATAGGGACCTGCATTTAAAGGTAGTCGAACTGAGATTGCCATCGTATTTTTCTGTGATGAACCACGTACGATGAACGTGCCAACTTCTTTTCCCTGCAATAAATGAACACTTCCTCCCCTTTGAAGGGATGGCAAGAACCATACGGGATGAGTGCGCAACAATCTTTCCATTAAACTGATTTCAAGCTGTGGCCCCGGCGAATCCGAAATCTCAGACTCACTCGAAGTTTCATCTTCGTCAGCCAAAATTCCGTCTGAGCTTGATTCTGCTACAGATTCAATAAATTCTTTGACCAGAAGCAAATCTTCATCATCAGATCTCTCTTTATGATTTATGTCCATCATAGATAGTTTTTGATCCTTATCACTCTCCCCATCATCAAAAAATGTTTGCTCCTCGGAAATTTGTAGTTGATCCTGATAGTCGGGCTTTGAGCTGTGTTTTTCATCAATTGACCTACGCAAAACAATTTAAAATTAATTAGTTAGTGGAGAATTCCAAAAAGAAAAAATTAGTTAAAATCAATGTGCCACAGTAGTTTCAGTCCCTAGAGAGAAGCAAATTTAAGATTTGCATTATATTTTGCAAATATTAACCAAATTTGTCATCGCATCGAAACTTGAAGCAATTTATTTATTTAAATATTTTGTTCGGATTGTAACCACTTCAATTAAAAAAACAAACGTGATGGATAATTATTTAAAAATCATGAAACCCCCCACACACACAAAAAAAAACAGAAAGTGAACCCATAAACAAAAATTCTCTAAGCATTTAAGTTGCTTTAATGTCGTGAATTAAAAATAAAACGAGGAGGGATTAATGCTTGCAAATGAGATGAATTAAGTGATGATGTTATGAGTAATGGCTAACATTTTCATCGTAATTAATCTACATGTAACATAATCCTCTTTCACTCTAGGCCATTTACTGTTGAATGTTTTTCTCTTTCTTTTTTACTAAAGAGGGAAAGTCTGTAATTGGTTCAAGAGCTCAACATGAAAATGGCATTAAATTTCAATTTTAAAATAATCCCCAGCAAAGAGAGCAAAAAGGATATGTGCAAGAAAGAATGAACGTAGTTTTGCATAAACCAAAAAATGACTGTAAATAAATTTTATTTAATAAAAAACACCACATGCTTGCTTCGGAAAACACATTTATTTGAATTTTTTTCAACCGCTCGATTTTTATTTGCAAAAATCTATCTTAATGAGTGTTTAAAAATTATAATAAAAGATTGATAACACTTCATAGAAATCGCCACCAAACTGTTTTCTTGTCTGGTAGTTAAAAAAGAAATGTTTTTCGCAAATGAAAATCGAGCGGTTAAAAAATATTTCAAATAAATGTGTTTTCCGAAGCAGGCATGTGGTGTTTTTTTACAGTCATTTTTTGGTTTGTGCAAAACTACGTTCAAATATATAAGTGATAATGATTTGTGCTCAATTACCATTCTACATTTGGATGGTTTTTAAATTGTGATATTTCCGCATAGCGTCTACCAAAAGGAACCTCTGCAGGGCTAAGTAAGGATTCTCCGCTGACACCCGAAGCTGGTTGCGATGTTGATGAAGTTGGTGAGTCAAAAGACAGTGTGAAATTTTTGTGCGACATTACTTTAAGGTCTGGATTTTCCATAACCTCTATGTTATTATTTGCTGTATCTTCTTTTCGTTGGTTCAACACAACGGTTGCAGCGGTAGTTTTTTCAAAAACATGCCTGGTTGAAGTGATAAATTCACTATAATTTTTTGCTCTTTCACAATGCTCTACAGTGCGAGTTAGTATTATGCTATTGATATTATTGTTATTTTTAAAAGCATTAGATTGATTGTCATTTGTTGTTAGCGATTTAATGTCTACAATTGTTGTCGATTTAAGAATGTGAGATGAATTTTGATGTACTTTATGCACAATCGATTCCGATTCCGACATTTCCAAATTATTACTCAAAGGCTGCTCATGCATTTCAAGCATCTAATTTAAATTCATATCCAGCAATGTTCTTTTAGCGTATTTTCAATTAGTCGCTCACTAAATTTTTCGCTCCACCTACATATGGAAGAAAAACTTTTTCTCACTCTAAAATGTGTGTTTTGTAGTCGTCGTTAGTAGTCAAAAAAATAAATTTTATGTTAAGAGAAGCGTGCTGGAAAACAACAATGACCGCTCTTTTGGATGTGCTCAAGTGAAAAAAGTTCTTCAAAAACACTAAAATTAATTGCTTTTTATTATTTTCATATAACTTTCTTAAAGGTTTAAGAGTTTTCCTTTTCATATTTTTCAAGAGTTTTAATTGAAAAATGATTCACAAGGAAGAGAGTAAAGTCACGTTAGTGAATAGATGAAAATTTCTTTCCAAGCAAAGGCATTAGAGGGTGGATAAAGAAACATTAATCATGTCATTCATGAATCATTTTAGTTCAGGTCACAATGAAAAAAGATTCTTATCGTGTAGACAACATTACATGTTAGATTTGTTTGAAAGCAAATTGCCATCTAAAAGTTATGTCTGAATTAAAATACTTTGACCCACGGAAGGAGAAGACAAAATGACGCAACATCATGTGTGTATTTGTATGTGTGAATCATTTAATTTATTTCTGTCTCGTCTGCTCGTGAGAAAATTTATTGAAAATAAAGAATTTATATAAAAATGTTTTGGTCAGTTCGTTCTGGAGAGTTGAACGGATAAAAGACATTTGCGAAGTTTTTAAAAGAAGTATCATATTGTTAGTGTTCAATATTTTGCGCTAAGATTTAAATTACTAAAACTCGTAAATTAAGAAGATAAAATTTTCTGGTGACCAGCATGAAAGTTAAAATGCAAATCAGTCACAATAAAGTGCAAAAATTTTCATGAAAGAAATCAATAGCTCGTTAAATCCTCGTGAGCAATTTTTTCTTCTATCTTCTTTAACGCTCCATTCACAACAAATAATCTTGCTAGAAAATAAATCTCGGTTTGATTCAATTTTAGTAATGAATTTAAAATGGGGAGTTGAAAAATTTATTTTGCGCGTTCCCTCAAATCTAAACATTAACCATGAGATTGATGCGTGAGCAATGCAATGGTGATAAACTTTTCAACTCGATTTGCATAATATCAGATTCACGTTTTATACGGATGTAGCGAAGTTGTCATTGTTATGCAGTCACATGCTTTCAACACATTCAAAAAATGCCACTGTAAGACTCAAAAAGAGTTACTCAAGACATTTTACAGCACATATCTTCCGAATCATATATTGTAAGAATATCTCGCCCATGATTTCTGTTGTGCCTTATGATGAACAAGAAAAATTTTACTTATGCATGTGACTACATAAAATATTAAATTTCAACAATGGAAATGAGGAAAGCATTTTAAAAACTACGAAAACGGTGAAAGTTGAGATAAATTCTTTATTTTTTCTTTTGGCATTCTAGCAGACTGAAACCAATGAGAAAGACGCCGTCAAAGGAGAAAAATTTATGCAAAGCTGAAACCCTCAAATAATTCCTCGTTTTTGCTTTACTGTTACTTGTTTTTAGTATATGTATCCAATCGAATACTTTTCAAAATTTTGATCAGAAGGCATGCACGCCTACGTCAAAAATTTCTCATATAACTCGATTTTGAGTCATTTTATGTTCATATGTGAGCTTTAACGATTTTATTAGCATTCGTCGTTCCGTCTTTCACATCTTGCTCTCTCCTCTCTTTTCATTTAAATAACTTTAATTGGAGAAGAAAAAATGTGAATATGATGGAGAACTATCGCCTTAATGTGCATATGGCAGCAATGAAGTTAGAACATTACATTTCCATGCTATAATTTGTGTCACACTTGAATTTAAATTAATAAAAAGACACCATCACATTCCATTCGACTCATTTTATTTTCAGAAGCAAAATTCATTTCGCACATTTTTTTGAGTGTAAAATTTATTTTTATGCTGACTGAATCATTTGCTCAAGTGAATCTGACGAAGTGTCTCAAAGAAAAAACTTAAAAGTTACTCTCGATTTCAAACACACGCGTGTATTGAGAAGTGGTTTTGCTTTTTAAAACGTACAGCAATAGTTTGATAAAACTCATCATGATTCACTTTTCATTCAAGTGATTTAATTATCACTTTTAAAAACATTAAAGTTCAGCTTGAATATTTTCGAGTTTTGCATACCCCATCTTTTAATCACTCGTAATAAGATCAATGCTGTGGCATTTTTATATCATAAAGATGTTTATAGTTTTTTGCATTCATAAAATTAAATGCCAACACATTTTAAGTAATTCGCACACATATGTGCACATGTATGAATAAATTCCATGGAAGACAATTATTGAATTAAAGCGATGCCAATGAGTCAGAGCTTGTGAGAAGCACAACATTACTTCCTTTTGACATTTTTTCTTTCTTCTTTGATTTAGTGAATGATAATATCATGTTATGTGCGTTCAAGCAGTTTAGAATATTATGTAGGTTATTTAAAACACATATTAGCTATTTTTACTACTTTTTTTAGGTAGTCAGAAAGAAAACACAATTTATCGAGTGAAGCAGATAAACACAAACAAAAATATAATTACGGAACTTTTTTCTATTTTTATGTTCTGATAAAATAATGAAAGCAGCTTGTTGGAGATTATTATGAAAAAGTGTCTCTACATAACGGCTAATTGGATTCTATAGACCACAGTTTTTAGTGTTTTTAATCCTCCTTTGTGTTTTCCTACTTTTCATTATATATATTTTTTATTTAATACACTTCTTCTCCTTCTTTTGTACGTAAGCAAAACATTTTTTATTCACTTATTTTTGTTTGCTTACATTGGAAGGGCTAAAAATATATATTTTAGAAAAGATTTTTCTTTTTCTTTATGCGTAAGAACTTTTTCAATTGGGAATTCACTTTCACTTTGCAATGAGTTTATTTTCCCATTTTTTTTAAATTCTCTCTTTAAATACTCTTCTTGTTAATTATATTTTTAAAATTCTGCAACGTTACAAAACACCTACATTATTTTTATTTTATTTTTTTTTGTTGTTTAAACATGCAGTAAAAAGCAAATAAATTAAACTTGATTGTCTTCACTAATTATTATGAAAAAAAGAAGTAAAATATATATTTACTATTTTAAATTTTTTATTTTAAATCTCACGATACTCCACTCGCAGACAATAAAATTATTTACATTTTGTAAGAACAACTTGTCTGACACGCGCTACGATTTTCGTAGGTCCTTTCAGGATGAAATTGAAACGCGAAATGCTACGAGAGAACAAATACGAATGACAACTGAAACGAAACTGGGAGGTTGTAGATGTGGCTGTAGAACTCAATATATCTAAAATCTACTTATCTGCATTACACAAGTCTTTCGTGACTCTTTAAGATAATTGAATATATTGAAAAATTTTCTAAACAAAATTGTAGTTCTTTTTTTCAAATATATTCAAAAAAAAAATTTAAAACATATTTTTAATTCATTTAATTGCGTTTAGTTTAGTTTTAAAAAGTGATTCAACATAAAAACTCTACCATGCAGCTGTTGCATAAAATCAGTATGATTTACGGAGGTTTCATTATTCCACAACAAAATTAATGCAACCAAGACATAAACCAAATAATGAATGTGCCTTTGCGATATGAAAACTGCATTATCGATAAAATAACACGTGTTGATGTGGATTTTAGACAATTTTTTAAACCTCTGTAAACAAAATAAAATTTTAAAATTGTATTTAATTTTTAAAACTTATTTATTCGATCTACAAAAATTTTTAGCTTACATTTCTATCAAATCAACATATAAGATTAATAATCACAAACAAATAAACAGAAAATTGAAGAAATAAATTCAACTCAAAATTATAATTTTTAATAGGAGCAAAAAAAATAGAAATTATATTAACACAAACGTAAAAGAATTTTTGCCATTTTTCTTCTAATTGCACAATTTTGAATTTTTCAAATTTTGAAAATATTTTAAACTTTAAACAAATATTCCATTCCCAACTGCCGGTTGAAAAAATACTTTAGGTTCTTTAAAATGATTAATTTTATGACTCTTTGGTGTGTCTTGGAGCTCAGAAGTATTATTTTCTCGATTACTTCCGACATTTTTGACACTTATTGGCGTATTTTGAGATGTCAAAGTTTCAATAATATGATTTCCATAGACTTTTTCATTAGGTCGAAATATTTCAAGCCGCAAACAAGTTTGCTGCATTTTTATCAGTTCTATCACCTCTTCTCTGGGTTTTGCAACAACATTAATGTTATTGATAAAAATTATGTAGTCGTCCCGTTTGATTCCTGATTTTGACTGTTCGCAACAAATTGAATTAATTTTTGGAGGTTTTGTCCATGAAATTTCAAATCCAAAGCTTCCGTTTTCCATTCTTGCAATTAACTTAGTAATAGTGAGTGGTGTTCTCCCTTCAAGAATATATGAAGCTCCTTCATTAGTATTAAGTTCAAGATATTTAAACATCTCAAGATTATCATTGCATCTCTTAACATCATTGACTGGAATTTTTGCGTGTAAAAATTCTTCGTCAATTTCGCGAAGTAGAGGCAAAGGATTTGAAAGTGAAGACTGCGGTTGTAGTTGGAAGAATCCATGTATATGAAGATTGAGAACATCTTGGATGGAAATCATTAAACAGCCTAAAAATTCGCTTCGCCTAAAAAGAATATAAATTTAATTAAATTTTAATTTATATAAAACAACAAGGAGTACATTTTTGGAATCCAAAATGGTAAAAACTTACCTTAAAGTTTTATTTCGATGCCATACTCCGACTTGAAAGAATTTATTCTCGTCTTCGGGAAAGTTTAAACTGAACTCAAATTTATGATCAAACACGGGATTAAGTGAGCTTTTGTGAACAGCAGTTCTTTGGTATAGAGATTGACTTGTTAATGACTTTGCGTTTGTAAGAGCACATTTGACATATGCATTAATTTGACAAGAATCGTTAATTTTCATTAAGTTTCGACATCTCTTAACTGTAAAAAATGGAATAAAAAATGTTATAATTTTTATAAAATATTGGAAATCTGATTATGAGGAAACTGTTGTCTGATTTTCGAAACTTTACCACACTCACCATGAATGGAAATTTTTCTTTTGTTGCTGTCAAAGGAAGAGACTATTTCGATTGAACCTTTAGTTAAAAGATTTCTAGACGACTTTGAGTTGGAAATATATGAAGAACCAGATGACATTGATGAAGTGGTCGATGTCTTTAATTTGTCACTTGTATCATCAAAAGTTGCGGAAGAAAAACTCAAACACTTTTGAATTGTTGAATCTTGATTTGTTGATTCTTTTTGACTTTCATCGGCTTTCTTACGTTTATTTTCATTGCTTGCATTTTTCCTTCTAACAGCATTTTGCCTCTTCAGAATACATAAAGGACTCTCATTGGCTTTAGATGGTGATTTTATTTCTCTCTCATTTTTATCCGCCTCATCAGCAATGATCAATGTTCTTTCTGCCGCTTGTGCAATTTTACTTGCTGATAATAAGTTTTCGATACTTTTCTGTTCCATTGTTTCACATACAATGCTCAATGGTCTAGCAAAATTCGAATTACGATCACATCGCGATGGGTCTGCTTTTGGAAAGCATTTTTTAAATTTCTTCCCATGCTTTGCACTAGCTAAAATATCATCAATCATTTGTTGAAGTGTCGTATCGCCAACTTCGGATGAGTTGAGTGATTTTTCAGATTCACTGGAAATATTTATTGATGGAACAATAAATTTTCTAGCTGTAAGCGGTGTCGATAGAGGAGATGAGGTTGAAATTGATTCGGGCTTAAATTCATAAGACATATCCATATCGAATTTTAATCTTTTTGATGGCAAAATATCTTCACTAGATGCGCTTGATAGATTCAAAATTTTTGGAATAATTGGGTTTTGAGTTTTAATCAACACAGGTGAATATTCGACATCAAATGAAGGCAGTGTTGGTGCATAATTTGTTTGATAAGTCACAGTTGAAGGTTCTTTGAACGTGGCAATTGAAATTGTAGAAAATGAGGGTGATACGAACGCTTTCTCGGTTGATATCAGAAAATGTTTTCGCTTGCATGCTTTAATTATATTGCTACTGTCATTTAATGGCGTTGAGCTTTGTCGATTTTTAAATGCATTTATTTCACTTTCATTCTCTTTGTTGTTTTGAAAAACATTGTCGAGCGATCTTCTTTTGAATTTATCCAAACTTTTTCTCCTTCCTTTTTTTGCACTACTCAAGGCATCACCCATTGACTTTCGTGTGTGGATACTCCTAATTTCTCCTTCACCATCCTTATTGCAGCTAAATCCATTTGAGTCATCATCAGTGAGACGTTTTTTAACCGTCCACTTTAACATTTTCTCTCCTTACACTTCCGTCCTTTGTGCTTGTTCTTTATTTGCCTATCCTCAAGTTTTTATTGTCTGAGAATTCTGGAAATTAAAAAAAGAACAACATTAATATCCTGGTCATCACGCTCTTTCAACTTGATTTCTTAATTGCGATAAGACAAATAGCAAACAAAGGAAGTGCAATGGTTATTTCAAAAGAAACAATTAGCTTCACATCCTTGATTTTTGTTTAAATTTAACTAAAGGAAGTCTAACGATTTTTTTACTTTTATTGGATCAAGTGTTTGCGCATCAATGCATAAAAAAATTCTTGAAAAATATTTTAATTTGAAATATCTAAATTATAATGTAAATGTGCGAATCCACCTGTTAATGTAAGAAAGCAACCATCAATGGGTATTCATTGAACGTAAAAGGACGAAAAGTGATGCCGATTTGAACAGTAAATGTGAACATGTGGGAAATAAAAAACACAATTTGTGATGCTTGCTTAAGCATGCTAGAAAATCGATTGCTTCCTTTTATTTTCATAACGATGAGAAAAGCGAGGTAAAACACTTGTGGATTAAGAAAATTAGAAGGATTCAATAAATATATGCTTGGAATAAATTATATTTTTTTGCTATTTTTAATACTGTGCTGAATTTTAAAAAATATTACCCGCATATGGCACGCGACATAATTTGTTATAATTGCGATAGATAAGTTTAAATTTTTGCTTTTTTCCTTCAAAAAATTATTAAAATGTACTTAAAAGATGTGATTAAATTCATTTAATTATTGGGCATCTAAACGGTTTTATAAAGCACAATAGTTTTTTTATGTAACTATCAAATAATGATGACGATCATCATTTATTTTAAGTTGAATTTATGGGACAATGAAAATTGAAAGCGGCAACAAAAGGATTAATAGCGTAAACATTTCATTAAAAAACTTTTTATTTACTTGCTTCGCATTATGTGGCATTTTTAGGCAAAAATGTTGCATCATAAAACATTTTTTATGTGATTCATCAAAAAACCACTAGCAAACACTTTAACCCCTATGATAAAAAAAATGTGAGTGTAAAAATTCGATGCTCGAAAAATGTTTTATTGCAACTTACATCAATTATTTTTCTATATTTATCGCAATTTTCATAAAGTGACAATCAAAAAGAGAATATGAAAAAAACTGAAAATAATAAATGGCACTTTTAAGGAAATTGTACCCGCATTTGTGTTGCGATTGATGTTAGCATTTGCAAATTTTTCGTTCAACTTTATGAAATGGAGCATAAAAAGTCATCATCGATAATTTACATTTTATTGTTCTCAATTTAATGAGCACAAAAAGAAATGCTGGCAATTTCAACGGAATTTTTGTTCCCGTTAAGTTTATTTCCTTTCTCATAATTAATTTCAGCATAAATGCTTAAAATTTCACTTCCTCTTTGTACGATCGTATATCAATTTCATTAAATCTAAATTAAATAATTACTAAAATGCATAGAGGACAAATTGTGACAAGTGCATTATTATGACATTACTATCTCTTCCTCATATTTCCACCCTCTCAAAAAAATTCCTAACTTAACTTAACTTCCGCTATGTGCTTTACTCTTTCAAATACGAATATCCTGCGTGTGTCAAATTATAGAAAATAATTTAATGTAAAAAAAAATTATTCATTAACGACGGGGCATGTTCACATCATAACGAGAGAAAATTAAATTAAAATTCAATTAACCAACATAAATTTTCAAAATTGCTCTAATTGTAATTGAAATGAATTTTTTTCAAATCACGAGTTGAGAGCTCGAGTTTAAGTTTTTATGAGAAAGTAAAATAGGACCAGGTGGTGAGGACTTGTTCCTTATTCCATCTGGTTTTCTTCCTTCTTATTCTTCATTTCCCAGATCAAAAATCATTTAAAAGAGACATTTAGAGAGAAAAATGAGAGGGACAAAGTCAGAACATGAAGAAATATTTTCTGTGCATTGCTCAATGTCATGTTACAATTTTTACCGTTCTATTTTTAACAAAAAAAGCTAAAATTTTCATTTTAACCCTTTTTAATTTTCAATTTTATAATCTGCCCAAAATTTTAAAATATTTTTCTCTGTACAATTTTACACTTGAACAGTGAACAAAAGATATAGAAAAAAAGAAAGCAAATTAAAATTTCACTTTTTCGTAATTATTTCATTCAATTTTCTTCAAAAATTTGTCAGAACTTTCTTCGGATATATTAAGGACCTTTAAAAATAGAGCAGATGCAAGTTTAAAAATAAAATCGAGAGTCATCAGCTGAGTGCAAAAGGAAAAAAGTGCAATTCTGATCCAATTTTCTGTCTTGAACATTTTTAGATATCTATTGAAAATTCTCTCTCATCATGCGTCTTATGTGTGATCATCCAACCCTCTTTCAAAGTCTTTGCTTCAAAATCGCATTATTTTTTATGAAGTTCAAAATGTGACTGAATTCGATGTTCTTTGCGTAACCTCAAATGAAAATAAGCTTAATATTGACGGTGAAGACAAATATTCCTTATTAAAGAGTAATAAACTTTTGATATCTAAACTTAAAATATTTTTTACGCTTCTTAGTATTTTTAATATGTTTAATTTTTTAAAACATAAATCATATCCGAAAATATATTGTAATAATTTTTAACATTTGCAATCGGTCAATAATTCTTTCTGCAGTTTGATAATTTCATGTGAAAATTTTCTTGTCGAAGACTGTGTGCAAGATTAAGGACGAGAATAAAAATCAGACATGCAGTTTATGGAAACGAATTGTTACACTTATTAGCTTTACAATAGCTAATTTAAAATGAATTGTTGAAATGCAGATTCAACAAATTAAGGCGGGATGGTGAAGAGTGGTTGACTATGAATATATTTTGTGAAAACAGGAACACAAAAGATATCTCGTTACCCCCTAAAATTTTCCATGCATTTGACCTTGAAGTGGATCAACATTAAAAAGATTTATTTCAATTTTGCAAAAACCAGTTTAATTCCTGTATTTTTGCAAAGAAAAATTCGTTCTTGAATTTTGTGTAATCTTCTCACATACCAACACTAAGGTTTAATAAACAGCACCTGGAATTGAACAGAAAAAATATTTTCTTTCACATTTTTCTCTCCCTTAAGACATTTTGTGTGTTGCCAAAAATTGCAGCATTCGCATGCACTCTCTCAACTTATAGGGAGGGAAAATATTTTTATTGCTAATTTTTTTACGATTTTAAATTTTGTTGACCAACATACGATCCACATAAAGTGAAGGACTCTCATGCAATTTATTTGTAGTTTTATGACACCTTTTACCTTTTTCGCCACCAAATTGAGTAAAACTGAATTGCTCTCAAGCCAAACAATTAAAGGAGAGATTTACGACCTGATTGCTACTATATTGAGTGCACTTAAGAACGCGATCCGTAGCATCGTGATTAAAATGAGGGCTCGAGCGGTGAAATTAAATGGTATTTGCGGAAAGGCCTTTTCTAACCCTTCGTTATACTAAACATCAACGCATTCTACGGTCCCGTATGAACGTCGGTTCAGGGTGTCAAAAAATATTTCTGTAATGGTCACCGAAAAAATTTTAACAATGATTTGTTTGAGGAAGTTTAGAAAAAAAAAATTATTTGAACTACTTTCTCTCCTTTCACATTTGTGACTTCATGTAACGAAGGTTTGATTAGTTTTTGACATTTTCTCTAAACAAGAAAATTGTTTTTAAATGATGATAAAAAAACGGAAATATCTAGTTATAAATTCCATCTCTTGTTCTCACATTTCATTTTTTATGCACTGCTTGAGATGCTGGAAGATTTTTTTATGTTTGGCATTAAAAACTTTTATATCCATAGATGAGTTTCTAATGACGAGTATATGACATTTTCACTTTGGATGTTTACGGTTGTATCTGAACCAGTAACGGAAAATTTTCCAATAATATATGAAAGGGGTTCTCTCACTCAAGAGTGGTGTCTTGACATGTTCCGTTGATTACCGAGTGTAAGGAAAAAAATTAAAAATTCAAATTAGATTTTTTTCCTTTTCTTGAATTATTTGCTTGCCCCATGAAGGAAAGTTCTTGTGCACATCCTGCACAGCTAAGAGAATTGAAAATTGAGTTTATGTTGTGTAATGTTTGTATCCTTTTTTTAATTTATTCAAATTCATTTAAATAGACCAAGTTGAGAGTGTCGAAGCGGGAAATTTCTTATACGACGATGCATATAGGGATAGAACATGTTGCGACAAACTGCAAAATAACTTTTCTGTATCTCGGAGAGGCAAAAAAAATTAATTTACTTAATTTAAAAAGATCAGTCAAGATGTATTTGAAAAAAACTCTCTTGACATCAATCGATTTTTTATGAAGTTTTTGTGTCTTTTAAATTTAGTTTTTATGCATTTCATCTATTTTTTCTGGGTGACAGTTTTTCTGTTAAAACGAAAATAAATCTTTTACCTGACATGCATCTCATCTCACTTCAGATACTGTCTTAAAGATGAATTCAGTTAGAGGATAATTATTTTAATGGCGTAAACAAACTGTGAGATTAAATGTTGTAAATGATTGCATAGGATCCCGTAATTACGATGAATAATAATTTGAGGTGCAAAAGGCAAAAGGTACACAAGATTTTTAACGGATATCGTCTTTTTATTTACAACTTTTAAGTTAAAGAAATGTCATTTTTAATTTATTTTACAATTGAAATTTCGTATCATTAATAAAAATGTTAAGAAGCTAAATTTTCTTTAACACTAAATTACATGCTAATCACTCAAAATTAAAAATTTGTTACGCTCTAAATGTTCCTAACTGTTCAAACATTATATTGAAAATGTCTTGAACTACATAAAATGCGAGCAAGATGAGAAACATAATGAAGCATGCAAAATTTTGATGTCAATTGATATCAATTTTATGCAATTCAACTCATCTAAATTTCACCCCTTTCTTTTATGTGAAACTTTGATGATCATTCAATACCTTCCGCATGTCTATGATGTATAGATATGTCGTTATACGGTAAAATCATTTTGCTGTTGGTTGTGTATATTGATGTGATTTTATGATAATGAGGGCTAAAGGATTATTTTTAATACCGACTAATAATATCAAGACTATAATTGCCGATAAAATTCGGGATTAGAGAATAATTTTCCTCCTTTTTACAATTGAATTTATGATCTCAACATAAACAAGAGCACTATTAGATTTAATATTTTTTCGCTTGTGTAAATAAATTTAATTTCATGTCATTGCAATATTTTTGGAGATTTTCACGCGAGCCGATTTTTATGTGCGATTATTTATTTGTTTAATCACAATCATTATTTTTTCATTTTTACGACCGTTTAAAATTATGATATTAAACCACATCTGCCGAGTTAGTGAGTGAGAAGGTAATCTAGTTAGTGCTTGAAAATTGATTTGAAACCAAAAATATTCGGACAATGCAAACCACCAGCATATATGAAGTCAGCAGGCGATAATAATAGAAGTGCATGTTTCACTTTCCATTCTATCACATTTTTTCATCATTTCCACCCTTTTACTTTACTTTACTTTCACTGAACGATGCTTGTTGATGATAATAATAATCGTGAGTGATTTTCCTTTTCGAGTGAAAGCACCACTCAATGGGTGGTAATTTGTAAATTTCTCAAACAAATGACAAAGTGGTAATTTTGAAAATGGTAAAATTTAACGAGAAAAAAATTTATTTTTGGTTTTCGCCATGTGGTTTTAATTTTTTGAATCGTTCTTTATAGAGGAGAACACGATCTCATTATTCATGGACGTTGCAAATACCATGCAGCGATATATGATTAACTGATTAAAAAACTGCTCGTGTGATGTGTTTGTCAAATTTAATTCGATATCATGCAGCGTTTGATGAACGGTAAAATTTGCATTTCAATACTTACTTACCAAAAGTGCAACTGTTTTTTTTACGATTTATTAATCCAAAATAATGTGTTATTCACTTCTTATAGTGCTGTTTGTCTCTCGTAACTTTATTTTAAACGTTATTCTTTACATCCAGTTTACATCAAAATTTTACATTTTTGTGTAAAAATTTAATTTAAACTTTTTTAACACATTGTATACACTTTAGTATTATCCTTCAAATATTTCAACAATTTTTTTTCCACGATAAATTAAAAAAATAAATGGTCAAAAATTCAAGCGCACTGACATCCGTCTTACTCAAGTATCAGCACAAAACTGAAGAGCACAGGAGAGTTAGGAGAGAGAGTTAACATAACTAACACTAGAGCATAAACTTTTGTATTTCTGTATTGGTGTAAAGCTATATTTTTCCCTCTTATTTCTCCGTTCCATGCCTGAGTAGTTCTTTCGACTGTTTTGAACCCTTTTCATTGCACAATGCGACGACGTCGACAAGAAGAAGAAGAAGAAAAGAACTTTTGCACATATTTAATTTTCTCTTTTTTAATATCTGAACACTTTTTGCGTCAAGAATGGGTTGATATTAGTTTCAGGTAATAATCTAAAAATGCCCTCATTTGATAAAATCTCTTATTCAATCGAATGAAACTGTACATATGTACATATACTGGCATTGGAGAAAGGTAATCACAAATTACGCTTAAGAAATACATTCTTACGTCTGAAAGGCGAAAGAAGACAAATTGATTTTCCTTATCATTGATTTTTATCAAAATCAAATGAATTTAATTTTTATTACATCCCTCAACCCTTCATCGAGAGATCTTTCTTCATGTATGATGGCTTTGTTGTCAATGAGTTTGCAAAAAAAATAATTTTTATTACTACAAAGTCTCTTCAGTTGGAAATCATGGGTTTTAATGAATAAAAATATATTGGGTAATGACAGTGAGTATTTTTATGCTATCATCATAATTTAATATCTAACACTCCTCTCGCAATTTTTTTTGTAACGAATAAAATTATTTTTTCCGTTGCGAAAAAATGCGCGAATTCCTGTCCACGAAAGAAAAAATTCTTCTTCATCTAACAATAGGAAGAACCGGTTGAGTTTAAAGAATTTTTGATAATGACCTTGAATGAGCGAACGTTTGAATGAATAAGAACTGCAATGCGCGAAAGGAGGGAACGCGAGAAGAAATAAAACTCGTAATTCAAGTGCTGCTCGCGCCAATTCAAATGATTTTCGAAGTAAGTGCTTCTTCTTCCCCTTTCATTTTTCTACGAATGTATATCAGCGACATGTGAACCACATAACACTCTACACATAGTTCTTAATACGTACGCATATTTTAAGCCCTTCTTTCCATCCTCACGAATATACTCTCTCGTAACCATTGAAATGTAATCGTCTAAATATGTATAAGTCGTCTGCTCCTTAACTATTCAAAAAAAGTAAAATGATTTTTTAATTATAATAAGAAGGCTCAGAATCTTTTTTAACTGCATACTTGTAATTATGGATGCAAGAATAAAGGTAAAATTAAATTTTCTCAAATGTCATTGAGATGCTTTTAATAATGAAAATTCAATTTAGAGAGTATACAGCAGGAAGAAAAAGAAACACGAAGAACATTGAAAAAAGGATTTGACACTTTTTAAATAAAACACAACACTTTTTACCATAAAAATTTTTTGTGCAGGTCGATCCTCAATGTTGTTAATATATGTGTGAATAATTGAGAAAATCTTCTTAAAGGTTTGAGAGATTTGTTTTTATTGTAGTATAGTACAAAATTTAAATGAAAAAACTGCACCAAATAGTTTTTAACGGAAATTTTTACGACGAAAATTTTAATTGTCAAACATGTAATTTTATTGAATTTTTCGCTTTAAAACATCTGTAACAATAAATCGCCGCAGTTTTAAGCTGATTTCGATCCATTAAAGAGAGCGTAAAAAATTGATTTTGTAAGACTCAAATATATTTGTGACCAAAGTGATCGTAAGTCCATCCTTTTATTGCGATGAATGTTGAACATGACAATGAAAAATGAATAATCCTTCGTAAAGAAAAACCAGGATAGAAATTTTTGATTGATGATCAAGAATGATTCATACGTATCTGAAAGTCATTTTCAAGTATTTCGCATTATCTTGACTTTTGGTTTTGCAGAAAAATTGACAGTAAATTAATGACTTTCAATTAGTCATGAAGACTCTTAATAAGGAAATTTCGGGGCGCTTTCATTCGTAAGTGTCTATTGCAAATCTAAAAGCAAATATTCGCAAAAAAAAGAAATTTTTTGGTTCAGAAAATTTGAGGGTTGAGATTCACATTTTTCAATGAATAATAATAAAAAATTTATTTAATTTTGCATTTGAATTGACTAAGAAGAAAAAAATGTTTTTCTTCATACTGAGTCACTCATTGTTCAACAATCAAATGCTATTATTAAGAATTTTTGTTCTGATTTCTTTTGCGCGCCATGCAATGTACCTATAAAAGGTTTAATTGACTTAAAATCCCACAATAACCGCCCAAAAAAACGAAAGAAATTTGATCGTTTTAATTCTTTGAATGACTTTAGAACTACATAAATTTATTCGTTAATGATTAGCTTCGGTTCTAGTTATCAATATACTTTATGACGTGAAAAAATGTGTGATATAACAAAAAAGAACAAGATGATGGAGCAGATGCAGATGTCTCAATTATCAATTTAATTTATCTCATATCGAGAGCGTTAATGCATTGTTATGTCGGATCATAACTTTTAAATAGAAACACTAAATGACGAAGCCTTCGCCATAAATTTATTTTGCAATTATCTACGCAATTGTTATTCTATATAGTCTAGCTCTGGAAATTTATGCGATCAATCTTCTTCCTTCTTCTTTTATTCAATCGTTGCAGAATGCATTCGCAATACATATAATAGGAAAAATATGTAACAGCTTCCTTGGAGACGAGAAGATGAAATCAATTTCTTCTTTTCAGAACAATGCGGCCTCGTTACCCTCTTGAAGCTTGAATAACAATCATCCCATTTATTGACCTTTAGGAAATTCTTACAAATTTCCGTGTACTGATGTCCTTCATTGTTTTTCTTCTATTTCTCCCTCGACCGTCATCATGAGAATTATGGAATTAGATCATACTGTTGCACCTGGAGTTAAGAATTAATGTCTGCTAATCTTCCTTCCCACAAAGTACAAAGATGAGGAAATTTTTCTTAAAAATAATTTTCAATGAAATTAAAAACGGTATTTATTGGTAAAAAATACTTAAATTCTATATGTGGCATCATAATTAGCGTGAACTATTCTGAGTACAGAATTACTGCAGATGATGAATTAAGTGCATCCAAAACCAGATGGTTGGAAAATTATCAATATACATTATTATGTAAATGTTTTTACATACAAAAAACAATTGACGATGACACACCATTGAGCTGAACGTTATAAATTGTTTCATGTAACGAGTGTCGTCCTTATTTTCAAGAGGATATCGGAAATAAATGAATATAAATTTTTTCTGCTCGTATTTAATTTGTGTTATTTTAAGTCAACTGCAACTACATATGCATTATTCATGATTATGTTGGTTTGTTCATATATGACAGCAGCAGTAACATTAAAAGCGGCTACATTGCCGAGTGGACATATGGCTTTTTGAATGCGTTAATGCAAATATCAGTTTTGACATGTCAGCTTGAATCGAAATGCATACTTTCACTGATATGAAACCGTACATTCAATTTTATGCGCAAAGTTTTGCATAAAAAAATTAATTATCTAACGGTTATTCCAAACTTTTAAAATTTTCAACGGCAAATCCTTTAAAACAAACTTTTTTATGGAAGTTATTTTTTTAGGTGAACAAAATCTTTTAAGAATCTTTATAGTTGATAAAATTTAAGAGAGAAAGACCGGTCTTTGGCCAAAATAAAATCTTTTTTGTTCATAAATAAATTTTCAAAAATCTGCGATAGTCTCAAATAGTAAGGAAGGTAACGAGATTATTATAACCAAAAAATAATCTCATCAAAATTTTATTCCTCCTCGATTTTAATTTATAATCTCTTTAGATACTTACGGCTAAAATGGCATTAAATTATACAACACAATAGCGAGTCATTCGTGTGGAAATATTTTTGCAAAAATATTATTTTTTAAGTAGTGGCAATTTTTTTACCCCAACCATAAAAGTGTAAGTACGAGTTACTCTTGTGGCAATTCTGTAAATGCAAGAAGAAAAAGTTGTAAATTGAATAATTTATTGAATTGCCGAAACTGTAAAGTAAATATATTAATTTTAATAAATTATCAAATATATGCATCGTTGCGTTACATCATTAAATATTGTGCAAAAATGTGCATTACTTATGAGAACCCTTGAATTTTTCATTATTCGGCCATAAAAATCCATTCGTTGGTCAATGAACCGAAAATACGTAAATTTGAAATGTTGTCAATCATTCTGATATTATATGCTCTTTATACATGTCGTCGGACGACTCATTTGATTTAAAGGACATCCCTAATTTAATGTGAATTTGAGTGTAAAAGTAATCGAATCATCGATAGCGTATGGGGATGGAAAAAAATAAACTATATACGATTTTGATAAAGATACATTCGAAAACACATAAAATAAATGTTTACCTGACGTCTAAAATATAAACAACTTTTATAGTAAAATAGCATGAGCTCATTTTGTCCGTTAAAAATCATAAATTTTTAGCTTGTGACGGCTATAATTGTGTTCACGTGTAATTAGTTTGAGCAAAAATTCTCAAAACATGCCAATAACACAAACGAACGACTGTTCATCTCGCAGGTGTAAACACGGCTGATCACTAATTTGAAATTTTATCTCTCTCTCTCTCTCTCTCTCTCTCTCTCTCTCTCTCTCTCTCTCTCTCTCTCTCTAATTGTTTATTTCCTTCATCGTTTTCAACGACTCTTAATCATAAGCATGTGTAAAATCGAGTGCATTCTAAATTTACTTGGTTTTTAAGGATCAATTTAAAAGTTCGACATTTTGATTAATAGCTTTGGCAGACACACAGCATAGAATGTCTTAATTAGTTTCCTTACAAATTTACAAATAAAAGAGAAGATTTTCAATTTTGTAGGATATGATTTTAATGAGAAAATAATTTAGACCATTGTGAAAAACAAGTGCAAAAGAAATATCATTAAAATGCAAATTTTTTAAAGATGAGAAAAGGGTGTTAATCTTTACACCTTTACTTCACACTAAAGTCTTAGAAGTATAATCTTCATATTTCAATTATTCAAAAAAGTGTGAATGTGTACACGAAAGATGCCACAAAACTCAAAACGAATCCCTTTATAATTTCACTTCTAAATACAACTCGTTTATTTGATTCCCCGCTAAGATACCACGTGTCCTTATATCGCTTTACACCAAATTAAACGCAAACAATCAAACTGTTTATAACTGTCTATCAAATGATTTTCTTTTGACTCAACAATTGAATAAAGAGAAATTTCAATTTTACGTTTTCTGGGTGGTGAAATGTTAAACGAGTTTTCGGCTGAAATAAAAAAATTAGATGTCATTTCATATCTGAATGGATGTTTGCATGATGATCATATCAAAAAAGTGACGTTTTACATCATTCATATGTAAAAAATCCTGAAAAGGGATTTTTGAAAGTTAGACACATGTAAACCTTAGTTTGAGTGCCCAACCTCTTCATATTTTTTAGGTAAAATAGGTTTGTCAAGTATAAAAAACACGTTTTCATTTCTCTAATGTGCACTTTATGATAAATTAATACTCATGAAAATATGACCAACGGTTAAGAAAGAAAACTAAATTTCGTCGGAACAAGAAAGGGATAATAATCATGTGATGAAATATTTGAAGGGGTTAGTAAAGTTTTATGAAAATATTCGAAATCATTGAGATTATTAAGTGACCTTTATTAAAGTTTTAAACTTTTTTATTCAGTTATGCTATTTTTTATAGAAAAAAATAATCTGATTTTTTGTTTATTATTTGTTTGCTGTACAAAGAAATCTGTTAATTTTCTCAAGATGAAAAACTTAAGTTTTTAAAAAAATAAAATTGAATCATACAAAGGTCAGTGTCAACGAGATTGTCTTTTAAAAGTATCCATTTAGGAAATCTAGAAATAATTTAGTAAAGTGATAAATTTCGTAATTTTAAGAACTGTATTATATTTTAAAATAAATGGCTTGTCATTTCAAAAAAAAATTATTTCTGTAAATTTCAATTTGATCACATCTGGCTTTGTGAATCTAAAAGGCGAAGGACATATTTTTTAAAAGCCCATGAAAACATTCTTGTAAGTATATGTTGTAAGAAGAAATTTTATATCTATTTTGATATGGTTGTTTAATAGTTTACCTGATTCGATCGAAAAAATTGTTAAATATAACTAATGAGACAATATTTTTTATTAGCCACAAAAAATCTAAAATGAAAACCACAAATCCATGAAGAATTGATTACTAATTCAAAAGTTTGCTAAAATATCTAACAATTTCAACAAACCTCAGCAAACCCTCATCCGTAAAAAAGACGAGGAATTTTCAATTAAGAAGCAAAACGTTTCTACCATTCTTTGATGATGAAGAAAATACATCAAATCACGTCATTTCTGTGTACTGTCGATCATAAAAAGCTATCAGTTCATAAAAAATAATGCGATTTTGAAGCAAAGACTTTGAAAGAGGGTTGGATGATCACACATAAGATGCATGATGAGAGAGAATTTTCAATAGATATTGAAAAATGTTCAAGAGAGAAAATTGGATCAGAATTGCACTTTTTTCTTTTGCACTCAGCTGATGACTCTCGATTTCATTTTTAAACTTGCATCTGCTCTATTTTTAAAGGTCCTTAATATCCGAAGAAAGTTCTGACAAATTTTTGAAGAAAATTGAATGAAATAATTACGAAAAAGGGAAATTTTAAATTACTTTCTTTTTTCTATATCTTTTGTTCACTGTTCAAGTGTAAAATTGTACTGAGAAAAATATTTTAAAATTTTGGGCAGATTATAAAATTAAAATTAAAAAGGGTTAAAATGAAAATGTTAGCTTTTTTTGTTAAAAATAGAACGGTAAAAATTGTAACATGACATTGAGCAATGCACAGAAAATATTTCTTCATGTTCTGACTTTGTCCCTCTCATTTTTCTCTCTAAATGTCTCTTTTAAATGATTTTTGATCTAGGAAATGAAGAATAAGAAGGAAGAAAACCAGATGGAATAAGGAACAAGTCCTCACCACCTGGTCATATTTTACTTTCTCATAACAACTTAAACTCGAGCTCTCAACTCGGGATTTGAAAGAAATTCATTTCAATTACAATTAGAGCAATTTTGAAAATTCATGTTGGTTAATTGAATTTTAATTTAATTTTCTCTCGTTTTACATACATTATTTTATTTTCTATAATTTGACCAAGCAGGATATTCGTATTTGAAAAAGTAAAGCACATAGCGGAAGCTAAGTAAAGTTAGGAATTTTTAGAGAGGGTGGAAATTTGAGGAAGAGATAGTAATGTCATAATAATGCACTTGTCACAATTTGTCCTCTATGTATTTCAGTAATTATTTAATTTAGATTTAATGAAATTGATATACGATCAAAGAGGAAGTAAAATTTTAAGCATTTATGCTGAAATTAATTATGAGAAAGGAAATAAACTTCACGGAAACAAAAATTCCGTTGAAATCGCCAGTATTACTTTTTGTGCTCATTAAATGGAGAACAATAAAATGCAAATTATCGATGATGACTTTTTATGCTCCATTTCATAAAGTTGAACGAAAAATTTGCAAATGCGGGTACAATTTCCTTAAAAGTGCCATTTATTATTTTCAGTTTTTTTCATATTCTCTTTTTGATTGTCACTTTATGAAAATTGTGATAAATATAGAAAAATAATTGATGTAAGTTGCAATAAAACATTTTTCGAGCATCGAATTTTTACACTCACATTTTTTCATCATAGGGGTTAAAGTATTTGCTAGTGGTTTTTTGATGAATCACATAAAAAATGTTTTATGATGCAATATTTTTACCTAAAAATGCCACATCATGCGAAGCAAGTAAATAAAAAAAGTTTTTTAATGAAATGTTTACGCTATTAATCCTTTTGTTGCCGCTTTCAACTTTCATTGTCCCATAAATTCCACTTAAAATAAATGATGATCGTCATCATTATTTGATAGTTACATTAAAAAAACGATTGTGCTTTATAAAACCGTTAAGATGCCCAATAATTAAATGAATTTAATCACATCTTTTAAGTACATTTTAATAATTTTTTGAAGGAAAAAGTACAAATTTAACTTAATCTATCGCAATTATAACAAATTATGTCGCGTGCCATATGTGGGTCATAGATTCATCTCTAAAATGACAGCGGTCTTTTAACGGCGATCAAAAAGAAACAAAAGTTATCGCATTTAAACATCAAAATTTATATATCTATATGAGAATCACATGCAATTGTGCACATTTAAAAGTTTGAGTAATTATGAAACGATGATAGTTTTAGCTACTTTACTCTATATTGTAATCAAATGATCACGATTTTTTAACCTTTATGACATTGACATAGAATATAGCAATTTTATCCTGTTTAATGGTTTTTTGTTACCTTCTGTTTTGTGCTATAAATTTAGTGAATTCTAATTTTGCACTTGAGATAAAATGCTTAGATGACTTTATTTTGGCTACATTACATTAAAAGCAATATAAATTCGGATAAATTCTCTCAAAGATATATAAATAATTCTAAATGCAAATAAATTTATTTTATACTGCTGTTCATTTTAAGGATATTATGAATGCCTGAAAACTATCTATCGGTCAATATTTGAGTAATTTTGTTTTGTTGATTTAAAAGCATAAAAACAGTTGCTAAGGGGAAAAGATTGTTTTTTAAAAGAACGTTGAAAACAAAAGCACTGCATGAGTGTAATATCATTTGAAAAATCACTCATAGAGACAATGTAATAAAACATTGAATTTGAGTTTGATGAAAATATCAATTCAATGAAGTGAAAACATAGTTTTGCGAATGAGAATCCTAAAATGGCACCAACAACCCTTCAAGAAAATGCAATAAATTATTCATACATCCCAATGTGACGATCACACACCATTAAATGTTTGCAAAATCTACATGGAAAATGACAGGAATAAGGCATGCTGTCTATCATTTTTTAAATGAGGAAATAACATCATTAACATCATTCAAATATTTTCTCTTTTTAAATACTAACGAGGAAACGTTTCAAAGTAATTTAAGAATTTATCATACTTTCCCATTCAATGAAGCATTTTAAAGTATGACGGCCTCTGACATATCAATCTTTGATCGGTTAAACTGAATGAAGATCTTTTTTTTGGAAGAAAAAAATATCTTGCCATTTTTTATGTATCTTCATGGGGTTAGTGAGAAATTTGTTGTTAGCAATGGAGAGGAAAGTTTCAAAGAGAGGGCATAAAACGTCAAAGATGGAACAAAGAAAATTGGATCATAATTTAGAATTGATGGGAATTGATGCACATTTTCAAAGTCAAAATTTATGAGCTTTTGGTTAGGGATCTTACAACAGTCTATCTTCTCTGTCTGTGTTAAAAAAGTAAAAAGATAGAAGAAATTTCTTGTGCGCTCGCATCTGCCCTCTAATTTATCTCAATAAAGTTTGTAGTCATTATATGTGTATCCTTTCCTAAAGATGTATTTTGGCAAAGTTTAATTTTGTTTACAATATTTTTTCGTTCTTGAACAGAATTCATGAAGATTTTTAACAAAAATTGATCGTATCATTGGATTTTTTTTAGAAGTAAAGAAATTTGAAAAATTAACTGCATTTTGTTTAAAACTCGTTAAAGGAACGTTATTTACGAACATTGAACATCAACTATGAATTCATTTCAATCATCACTCAACAGTATTTAATCAGCTCACTGACTTTTGTAACAAATTATCACTTTCCACGTGTTCGTATAAAAAATTTCCAACAAATTACGCACAAACAATTGAACGACACGTTACAGTGAAAATGTCCACGTCAATGTAATGTAGTTGTTATTTAATGCAAATCGTAGAGGGTGATCTATTGTTTGCCTAGTGAATACATAAATCATTTGCAGTTACCGACTGCAGTGACATTATGACTATTTTAAATTCAAATTAATATTTTGTTCTCACTTCCAATAAAGTACATTCCGCATAGATGATTTTAATGCACATTCATAAATTTATCTAGATCAATAGCTGACGCCTGTAAGGGGTTAAATGATGAATGTCTATCATAAGTAAACCAACAGAAGATTAAAGAAAATCGATTTGTCATAACTTCCGCTAGTTTTTTAATGAACAATATGAAATCTGTTTGTGCAATTAATTAAAAATGTGATTTTGGTTACAAAGATTAAAATTTTGAAAGGTATTTATTTATCTTTTTTTTTGTTAGATACTTAGGAAATGTAGAGCAAATATTGGCAGTGCCTAGAAATTAAAGTATCAATGAATATTGTAACACATTTTGCACAACTGCATCGAGTTTTGGTTTGTATTAGAGGTATGTAAGAAAGAACGTAAGAACTTATGTTCATTGGTAGTGTTAGTATTAAAAATTCTCTCTCAAAATTATATTCTCTCACCATAGCTCATTTCAGTTAATGCTTTCGTATATTGCGGATGCCGAAGTTAAAAAAGTGAAGAAAAATATTTTGATGATAATTGAGAATAATTTCCATTAATTAAGAAGCAAAAACTGAAAACCAATTAGTATAGAATTTTTTTAAACAATAAATTTAAAAGAAAGAAAAATATTTTGTGAAGTTACAAATTTATAATTTCAATCAACAAAAAACTTTAAAGGTAAGTTAAGTTATAATCTTTTGAACAGATTAGCTTAAAATATTTTATAACGTACGAAAAATTATGCAACGTCCAAAAATAATTGATTTAGCTTAATTAAATTAAATCTTAAATCCACATGATACGATTTAATTCCATTCCTCGGTGCTTCCCCTATCAATTTATAATTTGTGGTTCACGTGAAATGACTGAATTTTTATTTGTTTGAGAAATTTACAAATTACCACCCATTGAGTGGTGCTTTCACTCGAAAAGGAAAATCACTCACGATTATTATTATCATCAACAAGCATCGTTCAGTGAAAGTAAAGTAAAGTAAAAGGGTGGAAATGATGAAAAAATGTGATAGAATGGAAAGTGAAACATGCACTTCTATTATTATCGCCTGCTGACTTCATATATGCTGGTGGTTTGCATTGTCCGAATATTTTTGGTTTCAAAACAATTTTCAAGCACTAACTAGATTACCTTCTCACTCACTAACTCGGCAGATGTGGTTTAATATCATAATTTTAAACGGTCGTAAAAATGCGGCGTGACGCACAGCCGTAAATCCCTTCAATTACAGAGTTCGCGAAATTAGATGGTGGGTATATTATAGAAGTGGGAAAAAATAATGATTGTGATTAAACAAATAAATAATCGCACATAAAAATCGGCTCGCGTGAAAATCTCCAAAAATATTGCAATGACATGAAATTATATTTATTTACACAAGCGAAAAAATATTAAATTTAATAGCGCTCTTGTTTATGTTGAAATCATAAATTCAATTGTAAAAAGAGGAAAATTATTCTCTAATCCCGAATTTTATCGGCAATTATAGTCTTGATATTATTAGTCGGTATTAAAAATAATCCTTAAGCCCTCATTATCATAAAATCACATCTACATGCACAACCAACAGCAAAATGATTTTACCGTATAACGACATATCTATACATCATAGATATGCGGAAGGTATTGAATGATCATCAAAGTTTCACATAAAAGAAAGGGGTGAAATTTAGATGAGTTGAATTGCATAAAATTGATATCAATTGACATCAAAATTTTGCATGCTTCATTATATTGAATTCACTTCATGACAATACACAGAGGTATTTGATGGGCTTGAACAGTAATTTAAATTTAGAGCATGCAGAATGCTTTCCTTCGTAATAACACTTTTTTCTTGTGCTCATCTCCAAGAAAGGATTTAGATTAAAAGATGCCGAAAGGAGAGATTATTCTGGGCTAAAGGGCAGATTAGCTAAATTTCTACAATGTACAATCGCATGTTTGTATATTTACATCTTAAAATCTTTATTTAATTGTCTTGAGATCATAGAATTTGCTCTATTTTCAATTTTTATCCCACATAAAAGCAGTTGATGCTATATACCCGATGAATAATTTCAAGTATCTCAAGAGAAAAAATAATGAATCTTAAGATACATTGTCCTTCAGGTAGCTGAGAAAATATCAGTTTGTATCAAAGAAAATATGTCAAAACAACCAAAAACTTTTGGTTACTCTTAATAGGACTGTTTTCCTTATAGAAAAGTCGTAAAATAATTTCTTCATGGGACAATAACCCTGAGCAGGGTTGACTAGAAAAAAATCTAATTTGAATTTATAATTTATTTTCAATGTCTCGTCATCCATTTTAATCAACGGATCATGTAATATCCTTTCACCATGTTAATGCATCATAAAACGTTGTCATGAAAATGAATTGAAACCCATCTCGATGGTGGTTTATGTCATTTAAAACTCATCAACTGCCTTGAAAGAAAATTTTATATGAGCATATGGTCATGATAAGGTATAAGAGAGACAAGCCCATAGAAATCTAACAAAAGGTCATTAATTCGAGATGTTATCACACATTGAAGGGCCTCAAATGTTTCGGCTAAAGTAAATAAAAAATGGGCCCATAAGGAACAAATACAATATTAAATTTAGAAGACAAAAGAAGTGTCAAGCCTTTGAAAAAACAACCTCTAATCCCTGCAAATGAAATAATTTTTTTATGCATATAAATAAACAAATGTTTATGTTACGCCTGAACCTTTCATTTTTCATTCTTTACAATTTTCACGGAGTGAGCAAAAAAATGGTCAACAACACACAAGAAGTTGTGTAAGAAATATACATTTGCATATTTTGAATGTCCCATATCATCAAAAAAGAAAGTTTATTTAATTTCGGGGTAGGGTTAATCATAGAAGGTCCTTCCACAGTCTTTTGATCCCTTCGACTATTATTTTATAAGTCACACACGCAATAGTCAATAGGAATCAAATTATGAGTCGCTCGCGCACTTTGACGCCCATAAATTTAAATCCTTCTTTAGTTTTATGATCTTCACTTGCGAGTGCACATATAGAAGAAAAATAATTTTACGATTATTGCTCTGCTACTTGAGAGAGTCAACATATGCAATATTTTTATGACTTTACGACTGTCGATGCTATGTGTCGGAAGAGGGCTACTGCCGAAGCAGTTTAATCAGAGCATAAAATCTATATTGTCATCTCTTGCGATTTGTCTCGCAACTAGTGGACAATGGACAGGAAAGACTTTTTCAAAAGAGAGCTTCCTTATTTTTACTTATCTATGATTTTGTTCTTTCTCACTTTTACTCTCGCACATGTACAAATAAGGAGGGAATTTTTAAATGGTCCCCTAAACATTTCTTTTCTTTCCCTTTTTTCTTTGTGACAATTCATGCAATTTTTCATTTTGCAACATTAACACAAAAAAGAGAAGACCAAAAGAAAGATTTGAACCAAAAAAGCCGAAGTTAAAGAATTTGTGTGTTTAAAACATTCGAGTGAAATTCTTTCTTATTTCCAGGTGTTGTTCTTGTTCCTTCATTAAAGTCCTTTGTGTTTGTGTAATTCATTTTTGAATTTTTTGATGCTGCCAGGAAGAAATAAAAAGAAGAACACTTTTTCGGACAGGATTTGGCATAAAAGAAAGAAAAATATATGTTACCTTGATGATACACATCAAGGTCATACTCATGAATATAACTGAATATTCCGAGGGTAACGAGATTTGTTCCTTATTGCCATCTTCAACAACCACTCTTTTCTCTCCCGCCTTTAATTTGCGAAATCTGTATTTCAACAATTGCTTTGAAATTAAATATGTATTGTCGAGCTAATAAGTGTAACAATTTCTCAACATTCCTCCTTTTTGCAAAGGCTTTTTGCAACACATCTTGCGTGTAGACGACGAATTTGAATAAAAGTAACACAATTGCATAGATAATTGCCAACATTCAGCTTTATGCATGAAAAAATCTTTCAATTGTAATGAATTTCAAATTATTCTCATAGGGTTGTTGAATACAATATAAAACATCATTTTCAAGTACCTCGTATAAGTTTCAAAAACGGTGTTTTTATAAAAAAAATATATTAAATAACTTTTTTACGTTTGAATTTTCCTAAATAAACTAGAGACGAATAGAACTTTATCCTAAACTTTATTTACAAAATCTTCAGGGCTTTACAGCTAGATACGTTTTCATATTTAATCCATTTTTATAATTTTCATTAAAAAGATCAATTTTTTATAAAAATGTTCGAATTGCATCAACACGATAGTTGAGATTCAATCAATCAACTCCAGCTGTCTTTTTTTCTTCCAACTATACACACTAAAATGGGTATGTTTGCTACAAAGTATATCATGCTACTGCTCATTTTCAAAGATTTCTGTTCTTTTTGTCTAGAGAGATAGTGCTATTAGATCAGATTTATTTCTATGATAAACTCCGACAGCCAACTCTATTGAACGAAATCTTTCAGGTTGCAAAAATTACTAATATTAAAAAGAAGGGTTATATTTGCACAATTTAAATAGGTCGCTATTGAATTTGTGTGTTATAACTTATAAGCGTAAAAGGGCCGTATCATTTGTGTTGTATATATGACTTACAAGGACACAAGAATCAAAGAAATAAAACAGAGACAGATCGTCTCTCAGTTCAAACTGAGATCATTCAGAGCGCATTTTAAAGGCATGAACATACTCGCAAGGACAGAGTGTTTTAGTTTTAGTCTATTTAAAAATTTCTTCTTACCTCTCTCTCTCTCTCTCTTTCTCTCTCTTAAACACTCAATGCAATGTACGAGTGTCTAGAGCAACTGCAGATGAAATGAGCACCTGGTAAAGTTACTCCATTTACAGTTTGACTATGAAGCAATTTCATTCAAGTTGTATAAGGAGAACGAACATTTACTTCCACATCCCAATGATGACGAAAAAATTATTTTACGTTAAAACACTGCTCAGGTAGAGAAACCGTAAGACTCAAACTTGTGAATAATAGAAGAAAAAAAAATTTCTTAAATTAAATCACACAATGAAAGGAGCAATTTGAAAAGGCTCTACTTGGGGTTTTTCAATCAATTTACAAAGAAGCGTTTAAATGTCGAGAAATTGCACATTTATTTAGAAAAGATTGCGTAAAAATGCATTGAAAGATCAGTAAAAAATAAGTATGGATATTTAAAATTTATGATAATTTTATGATTATGAAATGCACCGAATTGCTGACCATATCAAATAGAAAAAACATTCGGCACTCATTAGCATTAGCCCAGGGTCAAATTCTTTCATTTTTATTGACGTACCATATGCGAGTGATCCCTTCGTGAACAAACCATGACCCGAAAAAAGAAATTTTATCGCATTGAAACATCAAATTTATATACGTGCAATTATGTGCGGCATGGAAAATTGAGATTAACCGTAAAGTGAATTTTGATAATTTTTACCGCGTGTTCTTTCAATTTTAATTGAAAGAATTTTCGACCCCTCTAATGTACTTATCCCACATTGGCAATCGACGTGTGCTACCATTTTTGCGGTTTTTCATGCAAATTTTAACTTTTTGTCCTTATGATATACACTTGAGATAACGGACTGAATTTTAATTGATTGTTGTGCAATTGTTAGTTCGTGAATGCATACAAAATATTTCTGTAGGGCAAAAAAATTGCATTCATTGACAACCATACCATATGTCCTGTGCTTGTAGCTGTAAAGTGAACAAACCAAAAGCGAGTACATTAATGAATAATTCATCATGACATCATAAATTATTCATATACTTTCAATATTTTTCTCTCTAAAATAATGTTTGTAACATTCTTCTGTCTCGTGAAAACAATTTATAACGTTCAGGTCAATTTTTGTGTCATCGTCAATTGCTTTTCGTGAACTATTCAGATATTAAAAATTATTTTGATGCACCATCTGTGATCCTTATGAGTGAAAGTTATTATGGTAAACATCACATTAATATTCATTGAAAATTGATATCGCGTATGTCGTAAGTAAGGGAGATGATAGCTAAACAAATAATAATTAGAATACTCATGTGCGCAATATTCGTCATCATACGTTTGTCTATAAAATGTACAGTCACTTTTTGTAATCCACATGTTCCTTTTATTTTTCCTCGTCATTCAAAAAGGAGTCAACATTCAAGTCGACAGTTTAACGCCTGTAATTTTTTTCCACTTCCATTCGGCTATGTTCTGAGCCCTAACAGGTGCAAGACGTATGAAATTAAAAAAAAATTATGCAGTCCTTTCACATAAATTTCTTGAAATATTTTAACTCATCTTTAGAAATAAATAATTTTATTTTCTCAGGAATTTTATCAAATCATATTTATACACTTTTAGCATGTTAACATGCTTGGCTGAATTTTAATTATAGCTGTTGTTATACTTGTGACAGAATTGTTGAAAATATAATAACATCCAACTTCTATGATACACTCCCAAATTATTATTTACATACAACGATATGAAAAAATCAGGAAGTACTTTAAACTTTTTCTTTTTCTTTTACAGTATAAGGAAAAGGACAGTATTTAAGGTAGAAATCGTGCATGAAATGTTAAAGTGGACAGTTAAAAAACGCCTCACTGATGATGACTCAAATGGATTTAGCTGCAATGTGGAGAGTGATAAAAAGAATCAAATAGTTCATAATCGGAAATCTTTTGGTGATGTATTGAACAAAAATTGTTTAACAAAAGATTGTAGTTTGGAATTTATCAAAAGAAGATCGATTAGCAATGTTTTTCACAACAACAAAGAGAATGAAGGTGAAATAAATGTTTTTAAAAATCGACAAAGCTCAACGCCATTAAATGACAGTAGCAATATAATTAAAGCATGCAAGCGAAAACATTTTCTGATATCATCCGAGAAAGCGTTCGTGTCGCCCTCAGTTTCTACAATTTCAATTGCCACGTTCAAAGAACCTTCAACTGTGACTTATCAAACAAATTATGCACCAACACTGCCTTCATTTGATGTCGAATATTCACCTGTGTTGATTAAAACTCAAACCCCAATTATTCCAAAAATTTTGAATCTATCAAGCGCATCTAGTGAAGATATTTTGCCATCAAAAAGATTAAAATTCGATATGGATATGTCATATGAATTTAAGCCCGAATCAATTTCAACCTCATCTCCTCTATCGACACCGCTTACAGCTAGAAAATTTATTGTTCCATCAATAAATATTTCCAGTGAATCTGAAAAATCACTCAACTCATCCGAAGTTGGCGATACGACACTTCAACAAATGATTGATGATATTTTAGCTAGTGCAAAGCATGGGAAGAAATTTAAAAAATGCTTTCCAAAAGCAGACCCATCGCGATGTGATCGTAATTCGAATTTTGCTAGATCATTGAGCATTGTATGTGAAACAATGGAACAGAAAAGTATCGAAAACTTATTATCAGCAAGTAAAATTGCACAAGCGGCAGAAAGAACATTGATCATTGCTGATGAGGCGGATAAAAATGAGAGAGAAATAAAATCACCATCTAAAGCCAATGAGAGTCCTTTATGTATTCTGAAGAGGCAAAATGCTGTTAGAAGGAAAAATGCAAGCAATGAAAGTAAACGTAAGAAAGCCGATGAAAGTCAAAAAGAATCGACAAATCAAGATTCAACAATTCAAAAGTGTTTGAGTTTTTCTGCCGCAACTCTTGATGAAATAAGTGACAAGTTAAAGACGAACTACACGAAAAATCTACTAATGAAAGGCTCGATAGAAGTAGAGACTTTTTATGATGATAATAAACGACAAATTTCCATTCACGGTGAGTTTGGTAAAATTTCAAAAATATTCAACCAGGTATTCAACAATAAGATTTAACAATGAAATAATTGTTTGTACTTTGTTTTACCACCAATAGTTAAGAGATGTCGAAACTTAATGAAAATTAACGATTCTTGTCAAATTAATGCATATGTGAAATGTGCTCTTACAAACGCAAAGTCATTAACAAGTCAATCTCTATACCAAAGAACTGCTGTTCACAAAAGCTCTCAGTTTCCCACATTTGATCAAAAGTTTTTCTACGACATAAATTTCACAGATTATTCAAAGTTAATTCAAGTTTTCGTGTGGAATCGAAAAAGGGATACGAGGTATGTCTGCACAACGGCTTTTTTAAATTTAAAAGAGCTTTCGGCAAAACTTTTTTTAAATTTGAAAAATACGTTACAAAACTTAACTTTTTTATTTAGGAAATCGGAATTTCTTGGCTGTTTAAATTTTCCAGTGAAAAATCTCATAAAAAGAAACTTTAAAGGTAATTTTTTACTTCAACCTCGAATTTGTCTCAACAAGCCCGCATCTCTAATACCTGTTACAACTGAAAATTTATACGAAGGAGTTAATTTTAATTTGTTAAATAAATGACTATCATAAATAAAACTTCCGTTTGGTACACTTAGTTATACATTTTGATGGTCTGTGATAGAAAAACTATTAAAATAAAATTTTGAATATAAATTATAAATAAAATTGTTTAACTTTTATTTTTGCTTTTATCATATTTCACCACCTCACTATTGTTGTCAGCCTTAGATTTTCCCCCTTGAAACAACTCCAAAAACAGCCCAACATTTTCAAACATTCTCCAACATTTTTTTTGACAAATTTGAAGTGTTTCCCCCTTGGATTTTACGAGAGAGCCGAATTGATTTAGGCAAATTAAATATTTTGTAGGCAAAACAAATTTTTTTCAGCATGCTGAAATTTGACAATATCGTTGATTTCCGATAGAAGTTTCTTATGATCTTTCTCTACGTCCGATGACATTTTAATTAAATTGCGTAGAATAGCTAGAAAAATATTAAATTTTAATGTCAACACGTGAGTTTGTTTTGAAAAAAAAATTATTCTACTTAATTTTTTATTTAACATTATGCAATTTACGTGTTTATATGCATGAGACCTTTTAAGGTTGTTTATTTTCGCTATAAATCATTTCCAATCCTATAGGAATATCGGCATTTCTATAGTTTATTTTCTTTCAACTGAAACTCATGTATGTGAATATCCTTTACAGTTTCATGCTGAGTTCCGTTGCTGAAATATTTTCGCATAAAGGGAGCTAAAAGCCTCACTTCAATTTCCTCCGATTTTCTAAAGCCAAAAAATGTACTAAAAATGAATGCGAAGGAGAGAACCAAAATCACTCCAATTGCAGTGTAGTACATAAATGAAATGTGAAAAAATCTTGTTTCATTTTCATTTTTGGTAGTCGGATCAAAAAAATTAGTGTTATTAATAACAGTAAATTCATAGAGACATCCATCTACTGAAGTTGGCTTCATAGGATAATTAATATTGCCTAAGGCTATTTCTATTTGAACTTTAGCTATATATGCCATCATTAAGAAACATGATAAACATGCCGAATAAAGCGTAGCTCGTGTACCAATTCGAGGAATTACCTAAAATTATAAAACCGAAGAAAGTTTTTTGATTGCACATTTTGAGCACCTTACCAATCCAATAACATATACACCAAGCATTGGACCAAAGCAAATTGAAGGTACTGTCATAGATAACTGTAGAACAGATCCCATTGATTGAACGATATACACCATTGCGACCGATACTAATCCAACAATTAAAACAGTTCCTCTCAAAATTATTGCACAAGACTTTTCAGAAATCTCGTTTTTGATGAATGATTTACAAAAATCTTCAAGTACAACAGCACTAATGGAATTTAAAGCTGTCGAAAGGCTACTAAGCGCGGCAGAAAATACTCCAGCTATGAATAATCCGCTCATCCCCGGCATATCTTTTAGAATTTCCATTACCATTAACGGCATCAATTGATCTTTTTTACTCGCTAGTTTTGTAGTGAGAGGGTCACAGTCGTGATAGCGTGCATACAATAAAAGTCCGTTGTAATAACACATCAAATTTAAGCAAACAATTCCAATAAGATATATAACTTGACATTTTTGAGCTTTATGCACATCTTTCATTGTCATGTACCGTTGAATCATACCTAGAAATAATTAGATATAATTAATTTATGTAATCGCCAAAATGCAATCATACTTTGATTGATACCAATATAAGTCCGAAAAACAGCTCCACCAACAGCCATCGTCCAAAAAGATAAACGAAGCGTTGGATCAAAGCTCATACTAAAAATATTTAATTTTTTGTGCTGGAATATTTTAAAATCAATATTCTTACTCAGGTGCAGATAGCCTCCCACTTTCAAGATTTCTTTCTCAAGGAACAACAGAATGGACATAAAAGAGAATTTTTAAAAGAACAAAATAGAACGGAGCTCCAAAAATAATCAAAATGTCTGCTTTACACGAACCTTGTGATCACTACAGAGAGACCACCTACATCATTTGTACCCTTAATTATTATCAGTATCAGTGTTCCATACATCATCATTATTTGAATCACATCAGTCCTGCAATGAAATTATAATTTTAACAGTATTAAATATTTTATATTCTAATTAATACCAAACGACGGCTTTGATTCCTCCTAAGCACGTGTAGAATATACAAATTGACATAACTATTGGAGTGATTGTGTGAATATTATTTAATCCTGTTACTTGGGCGAAAGCAAGAGCTGGTACATAAATAGCCTTAAATAGCAAGTTATAGTCAAATTAAATTAAAGCGATCAGTAAATAGTACAATGGGCATCCATAAAATTGTTGATAAAATAAACATGGCAGATCCAAAGAGCCGTACGCGTTTATCAAAGCGCAATTGAAGATACTCAAAAGATAAATGGAGAAAAGAACACTTAAAGCTTTATCTATTTTCATTATCTATGTGTAAATCTTACTTCATAAGCAGAAGTTATTTGAAGTTCATGATAAATTGGTATGACCGTGTAATGAATAATAATTGTTGCGATGACGTATCCGATTAAGATGTAAGCATACTGATATCCATACAAATAAATTTCCGTACTGGTTCCTATGTTAGTAGTATTAATCCATGAAAAAACTGTAAGTAAATCTTTCCAGTAAATTACCTAGTAAAGCTATTCCTGATATACAAGAAGCCACTAATGACATGGCTACAGGAAAAATTTTCATATTTCGCCCTCCCATCAAATATTCTTGCTCTTCCGATCCTCGACGATGCTTTTTTACTATTTTACGTCTTTTATAGTCTTCATATCCAAAATAAAGACCAACGATTGTGCAACATATGAGCATTGCGATAAAAACTGAATAATCGGCTAGTCCAAAATGTATTAATGAGTTTTTAAAAGACTCAACTGCGTCTCGAGTAAAATTTTTTTCCATGATCTAATAAAATTTAAAACAAGAATGTAATGTTCAGACTGAATTATTTTGTACACTTTCCTGAGCAAAGCTTTTATTTCAACTACAAGTGATGAAAAAATCTTACGCTTTGAGTGAACTTAATAAATTGATTTATGTGTGATAGTGCACTGTATGATAAAATTTGTTTATATTACGATATAGTGATATGATGATTCAGAATAAATCTTATTTTTGAATGATAAGACTTCTCTGAGTTTGAAACAAAAAAAAAATCAATTTAACATTTAATATTAATTGTTAAAAACTATTAAACCATCTTTGGGTTGTAAAAAATATTTATTTCCATAAAATATTTTTTTTTTCTAAAACATAATAATTACTAATTTCTCAGCAGCAACATTCGCAAAATTTATAAATCATTTTTTAAATTTATATTCTTTTTCCAAATCATAATTGCAATCAATTTAAAAGTTGTTTAAAGTTTAAAGTATTTCAGGACTGAAAACCTAACGGCATTTGAGTTACATCAAGATCCACATTTTTTAATTTTCTCACTTCCCACAGAAGAGTTTAAAATTCATTCTTGTCAAAAAAAAATATTTGTTATAATAATTAGGCATTATAGACATGATACGATGAACATCATTATAACGAAGCAATTTATCGTTAATTCTCAAGTTCGACATGAAGCAAGAAAATAATATTTAGTTTAAGATGATGACTATTGTAATGACTATAAATTCAAAACTGGCGAAAAAACCATTGAAAATTTTGAATGTATTTTTTTGGCACAACTACAAATTTCACTTTAACTGCTTAAACGATTATTATTATTATGGAATATTCCCAAAAAAAACATTAAATTAAACTTTATTTCCGGTTCAAACTTGAAAATTTCTATATTTGTATACTGTACACATGAATGGGTACTTTATCACATTGAAAAGAAATCAAATTTCCTTCTAAACACATAATTTGTGTCGGTGAATGTCAATACAGCAGAATTTAAATGACTAGATGAGGAGTTTGTAAAGTCGTACTAAAAAAAATTCTTATACAATTTATAGACCATCCCTTAAAGGCTTTAAGTTAAAGCATTTTCCAACTTGAATTACATATAAAGTAACATTCACTGTACAACAAATTCGTCTTGTTGGCATAAAAAGGATTTCTGTTTCTCAAGTATAACAACCCTATTCGGTCGCACACAAGTTGAATGTCGAGATGTTGTTACAGTTAATGACGTAGTGGTTGTTCGCATGGAGTCGTAGTTTTGATGAACATTTCGATTAGGTCCGCCCCTGAGCCTCCCATTTGTGAATTGACTTTTTGGTATTTCTTTCTTGACACAACAGCATAAAGAGCACCATTGAAAAAAAGATGTTCGTCTGAAACCGCAAATTGAGTCATAAATTTTTATTAGGATGTCTCATCTATTCTAGTATTTAAAGAAAAAAATTTTGACATTGTACCTTAAAGTTTTCCATACTTGTGTCGAGAAGATACAATAAATCAGTGGATTTGCCGCAGAATTAAGCGGAGCTAAACTTTGGATGAAAGAAGCGATGGCAATGCTCGATTGCGTCTTTGGAATTTGATCAAAAACTTGTAACAAGTCGAATACGATGTAGGGAGACCAACAGGCAATGACTGGGAAAATTTTTACAAGTTATATGCTGCATCCTTGTTGATGCATGAAAACCAAGTTCAGTCATTTAAGCTTCAGAACTTTCTCCATTTTTAAATAATATTACTGAAATTTTATTCAAATAATCAAATGACTGCACCTGGGTTGATACTTACAAACAATGACAATAACGAAAGTCATTTTGACTGTTTTAACTTTGGCGCGAGGGATTATTCCACGAGAACTCGCCCGTCTGCTTCCTCGGTCTTCATCACTGTCATTATCTCCATTTGTATTAATACGCAAATTCTTTCGTTTATCTTTGGGAGCCATGTATGTGCCCTTCTCCCAAAGAGTTTTCACAATTATCGCGTAACAAAGCGATATTATTAGCGCTGGTATAAAGAATAGTATTATTGATACTAGTGACATGTATATCTGCCAACGCCATGGCTCTCCGAGTTCAATCCAACATTGAGCTCTACCTTTTTATATAAGAAATGAGATTTTCGATAAACAGAGCTTTTAGTTTTTTTAAAAGCATTTACCTTGTATGAGTGTTTCTTCATAGAGGAAAAATTGTGGAGTCGAAAACAGAGCACTTACAAGCCAAGCACTAATAATAAGTACTTTTGCTCGTTTCCAAGAGCCAGAAAAGTTCATTGGATGTTTTATTGCATCGTATCGATCAATACTCAGCGCTACGAGAACGTATGTTGATGCAAACGTTACCATGCATTGTATAAATTTTATTAATTTACACGCAAAATTTCCCGCTTTCCACGTAACTGTCATTCGCCATATTATGTCAGTAAGAACATTTAGCAGTCCAACGCTGAGATCTGGTTGAGAGAGGGAGAGAAAAGCATTTTTCAGATAATAGTTGAAAGTCCATGAATATGTGTAATGGTGGACGGAACAATGAAAATCCATTACGTGTTGTATGCTACTTGCATTCAATTTATGTTTTTTTACTCAGAATAAATGTTTAAGCAGTCCACAATAGTATTGAATCAATATTAAAATTTATACAAATCCTTCAGATTACTATGTCACCGTAAGATACATAATTTAAGACTAAGCGCAATATTCACTTGTGAAAAATAAAGATGCTATCCCTTGACTTAAGCAACAAATGCCAGCGTGAAGAAAATTAATTTAATTCTAGGTCAAGAAGTATTTTAATCAGATTGGGAGCTCTGACCCTCCCTTTTCTCTTTAATATCATTCAAGAAGTGGTGCACAAATGCTATGTGTGACTTCAATAGAAAATATAAAAGGTTTTAAGATGGAGATTATCACACAGTGTTCATTTACTCAGTGTAGCTTTGTAACCTTAAATTGTTTTTTACGACTCATTAGTGTGAGAATCCTTTAAAATTTCCGAAATAAAATTTTTTAATACGAACCTGCAATTGCTAAATGTCTTATAAAAAAATTCATTCTAGATTTTCGACTTTTGCTGATGAACAGAGTCACAAGAACTGCAGTGTTTCCAAAGACGATGACAAAAAAGAGTATCCAAAGAACCGTAAATTGTTCAGTCTGAAAAGTAAATTTTTAGCATGAAAGTAATATTATTTTCCCACTTCTATAGCAAGAAATGAAAATATTTTCTAGATTATTTGCAGTGGAATTTTAGAGCTTTAAAAAGTGTCAAATCAATTACCTAGGAAGATGGAATGAATAAAATGATTACTTTCAAAGAATCAATTTGGCTTTATTACTTCAATGAGTTCTTCTTCATAGGTTAAGTTGGTAAGAATAAAAGAGGAAAATATGAAAGAGTCTCCAGCAACAATACTTTCGGTAATTAAACTTTTTGCTATTCAGTTCTTCTTTCATTCTTACTGATTGCAATTTGAAAAGGTAATTATTTCTGGACATTCTTAAGAGAAACATTTAGAAATGTCATGTAAAAATATATACAAAGTCTAGGAAATAAATTTTTTTATTAAGTTTAATGTAATTTTGAAAAAAGAATATTTTACTTTAATGTAGACAAGAATAAAAAAAATATGCCCTGGGCTCCGTGAGGATCCCTAATCGAAAGTCATCAATCATTTTCTTTCGATCTCAAAACAATTTTTTCTTTGTCTTATCCGAAATCACACAAGAAATGATACGTTCCAATTTCACAAGAGTATTGCTCGTTTAATCGTGTAAAAAATTTTCCATATGCGACATTAAAAAATTTTTCGTTGACTGCCTGTTGAGTCTTTGTGAAATGATTGATGAACTTGAGTGAGCAAAGACTTGTTTTCTTCTCATATGACATGCAGTAGTAATATTGACCATAAAAATAATATTAATAATAATAAAATTTAAAAACCACGCAAAAATTGAATAATATTTACGATTCATAAAATATGTTTATAGCCTTGATTTTTCTCTTCTTAAAATCTCGATTATGCTTCATAACAACAGCAAAATACAATATTTGCTTGTTTGCTACATGTTTCAGCTATTTGAGAGTAATTTCAAAAATATGTGCACAAAAACAGAATGAAAATTATAAAATTGTAAAAAGATTAATTTTGAGTTCATCTTTAAAGTTTTTTGTGCTTGACTAAAACTTTAATTCTTCAAAAACTCATTTAGAGAAGAGCAGTTTAAAATTTTCAGAAATAACTTTTAAAAAATTTAATTTAAATTTCTACAGTGAGAAAAAAGAGCTTTATCGTCTAAATGAGGCGGAAAAATTTATGACCAAACAAAGAGAAACTTTAAACATGATATTCTTTCGCTGTTTATCTTTCCCTAAAATTTATTAATCTTAATTTTTTCTTTCTGAGCATCAAAAGTCCTAGTATTCTAAACTAGAAGGATCCGTGGCGGCAAGCCGCCCCATAAAATAATTCAATAATACTGCGATCACAGAGCTTGTTGCTGGAATTATTTTGAAGGTTTCACTTTTTATAATCTCATTTTTAATTTGATTGTCAATCTCAAACGGATATCTGCTCTAAATATGAGTTTTTGTAAAAATTTGAGCTTTAAATAAATTCTGTGTACTGGATTCAAAAATTAATTCTTTTTTCTTGGGATATTTTTTTTGAATGCATTTGAATGTTAAGTTCTTGATCTCTGTCGTTCAAAATTTTATATTAAATAGTTCACAAAAAAAACCTAAAGTTGTATTGGAGTTTTATTTCATCGTCATGGTTTATATTGATAAATTCTGTGTCCGCCCTTTAATAAGTCCAATCCTCTGTGAAGCACTCGAGCAAAACTAATAATTGAGCACTTCACAACTATTTCGAAAATATTCAAGGCACGTTACACAAACAGCATTAACTAAACTCTTTTTTATTGGTCTTTAAATAATTTAAACTTTACAGAAAGCCTCTTTGATTTGCTTACAATACATAAATGCTACAAGAAAGTTGTGCGAAAGAAACTGCAATTAATTTTATCGTGAGTTGAATCAGTAAAAAGCGTGTTCTGGTTCTTTAACGGATTTGAGAGAAATAATGTGACTAATGTAACTAATGAGAGCGCTCTTTAAATTTTCTAAAACTCAAGTTTCTTCTTATGAAATTTACCTGCGTGGGACATGGCCAAATGTTACCGTTAAAATTCAAAAAATCCTCATACAAATAAAATTTAAATCTCGGCTTCAACGTATTTTCAATAGACAATTGTATACAAAAAGTATACTTTTATTTAAATTTACGGCTTCAACGGTTTTCATGTCCCACGCAGGGAAATTTAAAGACTTAAAAAGTTAAATAAATTATTGCTTAAAAAAGAAAGCCTCACCTCATAAAAATAAAAATGATTAATTTCTTCATCTTTGCTTGCCTGTTGCTCATTTTGGTGTCTTATAGAGGAATTAAACTGTGATGATCTGACAGTGATACCGTAAAACAACTATAAATAAAAAGTTATTATATATTATTTTTTTAAAAAAATATCAATTCAACCTTTGACAATGCCAAACTGACATTTTCGATGTCGGGAGCAATTTTTCTTCCCTTTGAGAAATCACTAAATGATGATGAGTTGTCTTCCGTTGTAAAAGTCGTATCTGTTGTGAGGAACAAAACTTCACGCAGCAACAATTTTTTAACTGAACTTAAATTCATAGCTCTATCTTCTCCATGTGTATTCTTTTGACTGAAAGGTATTTCGTTGTCGCCATAAACAAAAGAAATGAAAAAGGAAAAGGGTCAATTTTTCAACGATGAAGCATCCAAAGTCTCATATAGTAGAAAAAATTTAGCTTCTCATAAATCACATTGCGAAAATGAAAATTATCACACTCGATGAAAGAACAACGAAAAACGTGATTTTAATTCATTACGACAATCGGTCATAAAAGCGCTTTAACTTGTACATTTTGTGCTGAAAATAATCAAATGCAGCATTAAATCATTTCACTTCTGTTCAACACTCTCATTTTCTTCTCGACAGTTTTCTCATAGTATATGATCTCCGTCAACCATTATTCCTAATTATTTCTAATTATTTTCTTATTTTTTTTGGATAATTAGATAATTAAAAAAAAATAAGAAAATAATTAGAAATAATTAGTAATAATTAGTAAGGAAAAACCAATATTCCTCAGTATCTAGAGCCTGAAAAATATTATTTTCAATAAATCTCAGAATGAATTTTTCGTAAATATTTTCACTTGTTATTTTTCTTCTTCTCTCGGCAGTCATCAAGTTTAAAGAAGGAGGAAAAGTAATATATTTTCACTCAAATTCTTTTTAAAAAATGCTTCTCGTTAGACACGCGTTTTGTTTTTGTTTTTACGACCTCAAAAATAATCATGCAGAATTAATATAAAGTCATGACACCGCGAGATATTCTTGCTCTTAATTACTTTGCTTTGTCTTAATATGATCTGCAATAAGTGCAAGTGAAAAATTGTAAAATGTATAAATCATTCCTCAATTCATTTATCATAGCAGTTAATTCTACTTGGGGAATATTATGGAAGTCGACGATTAGGTTTGCTTTAAAAATTGTCCAATTATGAGGAAAGACACTTATGTGCTAGCTGAGGACATTTTTTTTAGTTTTAAGCAATTCTCATTAGATTTAAGATAATCTTGTAAGTATGCATGGCAAGGGCGCAAGTTTAGACAAATAGTGGCATGCGTATCGTACACATCTCCTGCAAGGAATGCCTGTTTCTTGAAGCAGTTTTGTGGCTCTTAAGCACAGTGCATTGCTTCCAGTCCGTCACGGGTCTGACTTAACAGGTTACCTTGTAGCTTGGATAGTGATAAGGATGTTGGCAGTATATTGTTTGTGTGTGTCCCAGTTGCTGATTCGGGAGGGTTTTTACTGACCTATGTTGTGGGACGCATTCGTAGCTTGGCGAGTATTTTGGTTCGTTCACTATAAATTTGCGTCGCCGATACAATTTTTTTAAAGAATGTTTAGTTAAAATTAAATTTTACTTTCATTAAACGACAAATTTAAATTCGAAACATGGAAGTTTACTTAAAACGCTTATTTATAAACAAATTTTTTTGAAATGTTTGTTTAACATGCTGGCATAATTTCTGTTTCAGCAAAGTCTCAGAGAACAGTAAGAGAGACTGAGGCAAGTGAACGTGAGAATGGAATGAATTGAAATTCACAGCAGCTCATCTTTAGCCAGTCTTCTTCAGCATTCTTTTTTCTTTCCCTCGATATTTTTGCCATGACGACGTCTTTATGAGCTATGAAAAATAGTTAAGTGCCAACAAATTATCAAAGTTAAAGCTATCATGACGTCTATTTTTATAACATTATCATCGCATCCTTTTGTAAATGTGTGTATACCGCGCAAAATCTTTTCTTTAACATAAGCCATCAATATATACATTAATTTCCAATTTGTGTGCAATTTACTGAAGCTTTTATATGTATATTATTAGAGATACTTTATTTATATATGTATAATAGATAATTTGTGGAAAAGACGAGAACTTTTGGTGGGTTCAATACTCCCATTTTTGTATGACGATGCTTTACATTCAAAACTGACTCAATTACTAAAGCATAATTAAGTTCAAATTTCAAACGTTTACTCTTAACTTTTTGTAAGGATTATTTTACCCATTGCAATATGAGCTGAATCATAGAAAATGCTATCCATGAAGGCGATATAATTTGAAATAATTGACGCTTCTAATGACTTTTGAAAATTCTAATTTTAGCACATGTAAAGAGAAATATTCATAAGTGTCATGGTACAAATTCCAATTAAAACTTGCACCAAATTTATATCTGGTGTTTTGCTTAATGGCACATTGTTGAATTATCGGTTAAATTTACTAAAACAAAGACTTTTGATGAAAATGACCCAAAATTACACATATTTTTTTAATATTTTTTCTGATATTTAATCGGTTCAATTGAAAAGATATTCCATGTGCGGAATGTCCCACAAGTTTGAAAAAAATGATCAAAACAGATCCAGTAATCTTAGAAATTCAATTAGTGAAAAACAAAATACTGAACATAATTTCAAGCATTATGGGTGCTTTAAAAGCTTCTTTTGAATACTTTCAATCTGATGTGTTTTAAAAAGCAATAAGAAAACAGTGGAAAACTTAGCAAAAGTTCGATTAAGGAACCATTTTTTTAAACTTGAGGCACTATTCGAAAAGTTATTTACATTAATGTCCGCAGGTGGAGAATATCATATTACACTTTTTCTCATCTGATGGTAAACTTTTCCTCATGGAAAAGTAATTAAAGTTTAATTAATAACAAAGGAGCGAAATCAATTTTAATAACGTATGACATAAAGCAAGAAGTTTTTAATTGTTTTCACGATGCAAACTACAATTATAATTTTCCAAATGATTTAAGTTTCATTGTGAAATGAGGATAGCATATAGATCATTAAGTTGTGGAGCAGTTTGTTAAAAGTTTGTCGTCATATGTTGTAAGCTTTCTAATGCAGTCCAAAAATGAGGTCGTAAATTTAATGAGCAATCATCAATAAATCACTGTTGAAAATAATTGCAGTAAGATATTTTTATGTATTTTCGTCGCATATCATTCATTCATGCTTAAGAAGGAAAACATGCCAATACCACTATAGTGAAGTTTATATTTTCAAAGAAAGAAAAATGCATGAATGAAAAGGCGAATTCTAACAGAGAGAGCAAACCCACAATGTAAAAGATCGTTGACACAATAAATTAAATATTTTTTGCGCTATTCTTTCTTTCTCCGAATCAGTGTATATATCAAAAAACTTATTTTCTACTCTTATACAATATATTCTTTTTAAAAAAAAGTTCAAACAATTATTTTAAAACGCCCACATTTTTAAAAATAAAAATAGATTGAACCTAAGATTTAAAAATTAAAAACATGGATTAATTAAAGGTTACAGAATGCTGAACATGGCAGTTCATTTAAACTCGCTATTATATTTCTAAATTCATTTTAATTTAATCTGTACCATATATTAAAATTTATGGGAGTGGAATTTAAAAAACGTTTTTAACTGATATGTAGCATGAATTGATGACAAAAAATTTAAGCACTCTTTTTAGAAATTACATAGTTTTTCATAAGCAAAATTGTCATTTTATTTAATGTTGTTTTGAGGTTATGAATATATGAACTTATTTCTATAAATATTTTTGAAAAATAATGAAGAAAAAAATTTTCATAATTTTATCCTTATTAAAGCAAACGTCCATTCATCTTCAACTATATATAGTGTTTAAAGAGATCAGAAAAAAATTAAAAGTTTAAAAGAATTAACTCTTCGTCCTTTTATCAAGCTCAGAGCTTGCCACTTTTTACGCTTCGTTCATTATGTTTTCTTCGGATGCTTCATATTATATATCCATGATAGCAACTCAAACTGAATTCTAGAAGTAGGTTATATGTTTCATCATTCGATTATGATTGTTCTCGTTTACAGTGCTAGGGATTTTATGTTAGAAAAGTAAAGTGTACTGGAACAGTGCTACCTCTTTGTCATCTATCTGTATATCTATCTAAAAGTAAAGTGTACTCGAACATTGAAGTAAATTTTCGACAATAAAAAAAGAGTGAAATTTAAAAATTTCGTTTGAGCACGCAAAAGATTTTATTTCTGAACTCGAAATATTTTTTATATGTTAAATTTTATGATCCACTCAAATAGTTTCGATTGAGCAGAGATCGAATGGAAAAAAATGCATTTATATTTGCGGACACAATTTTCGGCATTGACACAAAAACATGAGGAATGAGGAGACTTACTCTCCACTACAAACCATAAAAAGAAGAAAAATTCGTCTCAATGAGCTTTATGCTGACGTTGTTAATCCATGAAGAATTTTACTCACTTATCACATCAATAAAGATTATGCATTTGAAACAGAATTTAATTTACCGCGTATGCCTTGATTTTACACTTTTTTTATTATACTATGTTTTAAGCAATCACCATTACTTAGAAAAATTAACCAAACACTATACGCGATACCTTCACAATCACTGATATTTGTTTTAATTTACACAACTGCTCTTCTTAATGTAAACTGATTGCGGGATACTAGCGAATATACTGAACAATTATTTTTTAGATCACGTAATGTTTTCGTTCGAATATATTATATGATAGCCACATCACGTTCAATTATTATTGATTAAGATTGATACCAACAGTTGGATTCTTTTTTTTAAAATTTAATTTTTATATAGTTAAAATTAAATGCTTACAAACTCTCTTTTTGTACAACACTTTCAACTGTTTATTGTTTAAATAATTTATTTAAAATTAGGTCTTTTTTCCGACTGCTCCGTTTAAGAGTCACGATACGAGTATTCGGAATAAGAATGAAAGAAGAGAAAATCGAAATATTTCACTTTCGTTCCTATATATCTAGGTTCGCGCAGAATCTGCAATGTTTCGCTTTCGATAGTGTTTTTACGGAGACTCGTTTTTCTCAATGAGTGCACAATCTCGTGTTCAATTGTAGAAGGTAATTGTCACGTTTTTAATTTCATTCATTCACACAATTTTTCCGAAAAAGGGAGCTTTTACATTATGTACAAGTGTATTATATAAAATTCAATAATTGTTTCTACATTTTTTTCTTTTACAAAAACAAAAACTCAGAAACTCTTGCATGAATTTAAAATTTCTGCTTCCTTTTAAAGTGCAGATAGAAGGAAGTTACCTGCTCGGTGATGTTTTGAACCGTTAACTATATTATAGCTTCGTGTATATTTGCATATTACATGCAAGCTTTAAGCAGAGAAGAGCGAGCAACATTTCATCAACACAACTAACATAACCATGTTCACGTATGCATAAAAGTTAGAACAGCATTGACCTTAAAAGAAGAAAATATGTGGCACTGTATAGAAAAGAAAAATGTTTGATGTTTATCGCAATAAATAATCAAAACGACCAATTATCTAATTGACTATTCATCAGCACTAGAGTAATAAAATTAAGTAGTCATACTCACGCTAAATTTATAGATTTGTACATAGACAAGATTATTCTTTTTCATGTTGACATTTGCATAATGTATTCGCAATTTAGAGAGATAGGTAATGTTGTCTAGAATTTGAAAATAAATCTGGTGCAAGTAAACGAATAGGTTCAAAAAATGTATAATTTTGTTTTTTGTGTTGAATTTTTAAAAACTAAACGTCTAAATATTTTACGATTCACCAAAGTTTAAAATTTTATGGTACTAGAAAAATCATTTTAATAGATTTTGGATGCTATAAAACTTTAAAAACTTGAGACATGAAGTTTCTCAACAGGTTGCATTTGCTCAACTTCCTAACCCTTCTTTAAGTACAAAGATTAAATAAATGACATTTTGTAATAAATTACAATAATTATTTTTACATTAAATTATCTGAACGCATATTTGCAAAAACTGCTGAACGACTAAAATAAAAAATTAAAAGAAAGGTTTAAAATTCTTCCTTGATATCGCCAATATACTTTTTACTATTCAGATAGCTCAAAAAACGAGATTTTAATATCAATAAAATTATGCGCTTTCAAATATATGTGTTTTGTGAAGCAGGCATGTGCATTTTTTATTTTAGTCGTTCAGCAGTTTTTGTAAATATGCGTTCATCTTTTGTGAGTTAATTGTTTTACCTGATAAACCATGTATACATTACAAATAAAGCTAACCTTTTTTACACCTAAGTGCACTTGAAGTTTTTAATTAAATAAAAATGTCATGTTATGGAGCATCACAATGTGTTCAAATTAATTCCATGCTCACACATTCCATGCTCAAATTTTAATGAACAAAAGCCGATGCTGCTGTTTGTTGAGTTGAGGTAGGCTATGGATATAAAATGGAATAAGCGGAAAACGAAATTTGTGTTGTGACACATCACACAAAATTTTTGTCTGCTTTTTATTTTTATATGCAATAGTACACGAGTTTTTTTCATTAATTTATTTTGAAGGTAAAATTTATTTAAGTAGATAAAAGAATATAGAAATGGCAAATCAGTAGCCGCAGAGGTGCCGTGGATACTTAGAAAAAATATATATTTTTAAACAATATTGTTTGATTCTTAAAAAACTGTTAAGAGGTCCGATTTTTGTCTTAGTGTCTCACTCCGTCAGTGACTCCCAGTGTCCGCCAAGATCTAAGCTTTATTTTTATTTTCTTAGCTCTGGTAAAAATATAGATTTTTAATGGGCATTGGCAGTTCTTGCTTACAAAGTATTTTCTCGATCATTTATTTTTCAATTACTCTATATGATAAAAATCTAAACAAATTTTACTCTGAACATGACAATTTTGTGCCGCACTGTAAAGCTCCGTGCGAAATGATAATTATTTTCAAGACGACATTCCAAGATTGATGATGATGTACAAGAAGATAAAAGTAATGAACAAGAGCAAAAGCAAAGAGGAAATATGGTGATGCAAAAACCCAAAGTGCACGAGAGTGTAATTAAGTCTGGCGTTTTGATGCTGTGCGAATAATTTATGTTTAAGTTTACACCTTGCAATACCACGCCACGAAACATCAATATCAAGATATTTACAACCTATGTTGACATTAAACGTGATTTAATTTCAGAATTTACTCTTAATTAAATCATATGTTTTTTTAAGTAAATTCAGTTGCAATGGAGAGAGTAATCAAAATTCAAAAGTTACATTAAAAATTCATACATTTTTATTTCGTAAAGAATTTACCAAAAGTTTTGTAGCAATTTCCCCTAAAATCGAATATAATTAATTTTTCCATGCTGTGGAGTGTGAAAAAATATCGCACACGTAGAATTCCATCTAAGCATTGAAGTACAATAATTATATTTCATCATATGTCATTTGTGTCAACACATGAAATTCCAAATATGTTGCTGCTGTTAGTTTTTTCTACATCAAATTGTGCAATAATGTTTCGATTGATGCGCTTAAAATGAATTAAAATATCTGCAAGCTGTGAGCAACTATAGCATTCCGATAGCTCTAGACGATAGACATGCATGAGTTGAAAAATAGCTTCCGGAAAAATGTGCTCAACTTTCCTATCCTCCATGTTGTTCCCATTTAACTTCAATTCTTCCAGTAGTTGTAAGCTGAGCAATTGGCGCAACGAAAAATCCTTGAGCTGATTGTAGCTTAGATCAAGGCTTTTAAGCATCAAGGGAAACAATCCATACTTTAAGCGAATATTATTGTGCTTAAGTTTAAGAATAATCAATGAACTCAATTGTGAGAAGGTTTCATGATTTATGCTGGTCAGTTTATTATGTGACAAATCAATCTCCTCTAATTTATGTTGGAATGTATTATCATAAATTGTTACAGGTTTTATTGTCATCTTTTTGAAAGCATCCTTTCCAATTGATGAGATCTGATTGTTATTCAATATCACTCGACGTAGTGAGATAGCTCCAAAGAATAAAAAGCTCTCGAGTTCTAAAGAAACACAACAAAAAGAATCAGTTAGATCATTTTATATAATGGTTCAAAAGTCAAAACTATAGTTGCAGGAAACTATAATTTTTTGACATTGACACTTGCACGGCACAATTAAACTTTAATCACTGGAAATAATTACAGCAAAAAAAGCAATTCAATTTAACTTTTGGAGTTAAACTTAAATTAATACATACAATGCGAGGGGACAACATAGAAATTTTAATAAAAGTTCTCATTATCGCTGTCGCCTTTTATAGCTTCGCTATATATTGATTTAGATCTTTTTGGAGTTCTGCGGAACTTTTTGCAACGAGAACAGTGAAACTGAGAACGCGGCACACCGATAATACCTCTCTTGTTAACTTCTATTCTCCAAAAATTAAGCTAACATATGATTATAGAAAAAAATTCTTTTTTGCTTCTCGCTGTAACTTTTAAGACTTGAGTTTTAAGTTGATTTTTTGAGACAAAAAATCTTACCTATTAAGGAGTTTTTTTCCAAATGCAAATCAACTAGCTTTCCTGCAGCTTCAAATAACGGCCGGCTAACCGATTTAAGCCCCAAATTTGCCGCATACAGCACCTCGAGGTTTGGGTAGCGTTTGAATAAATCAATTGGAATCTGTTGCACCGTTGAATTTATGAATCCGAGACATTTATAGCTATGTGCATAACGGTCAGGAGCATACACAAATTGAGTTTCATTGTCTGCAAGAACGTTTTCAAAGAAACAAGTCAATTCTTTTCCACATTGATATGATATTTCACTTAACTTTGTAACATCAAAGTTACTGCATCTCAAATCAATCGCAGTCACTGATTGTACCAAGAACATGAATAGAAGAAAGCTGAAAACTTTTTTATTTTAATCTAATTTTATCACAATTTTGAATCTATTGATTACCAATAATTTTTTTTCATTTTTTTTAAGAGAATTGAATCTTGGAACTGATTTGGTGAACAACCAAATACACTTTGAAAGGTAAAAATACCAAGAATAATTTAGCGTTGAAATGTTCAATGATTGTTAGTAATTGTGAAGAGCACTCAATTTCCCATTTACATTACATACAATTCACTTGTTTAATTGTGTGGTATTTGACCATGATGCGATGTATGAGAGAAAATGTTCAATTTTTGTACGGAGAATGGTTATTAACGGGAGATGACATTTTTGGCATAATTAATGACACACCAGAATTGCAATCGAATTTGGGAATTAAAGCAGGGTCTTATAATGTTTAATAATAATTTAGTTATTTGTTTTTGTCAAAATTCAGTATGAAAAGATTTTGTTTTGAACATTGCCTTAAACTAATCGAAACTCAAAAAAAAATATTAATTTTAATTAAAACGATTATGAGAATCAATTGCTATTATGTTGTAGAGTCATAAAATTGGTCATAAAATTAATGAGACAAACGATTAAGGTAGGCAGATTATTAAGTGATAATTTCTGCGTCATGTGGATCACAGGCGACAATAATAATTGTAAGACAAGGCAGTTAAGTAGAACATCGAAAATTATACCATACATGCTAACTCGTGTTACGTGTTATCAACTGTCGACGATTTTGCCTCTGGTTACTTTCATTGCAAAATTGTTAAACCAATCAGCAACGTTAATCAACATATATACAACGGGACTTATTGCCTGCAATAAAATTTAATTTTATTTCACTGTGTTCAAATCGTCATCGTTATGAAGTAAGATTTATGTCATAAATTTTCCACTCAAAATATATTTTATGATGAATAAACACATGTGCATGATTTATCAAATGTTGTATCGCGAAGAAAAAAATAACTTTATGCGCATAATTTACGTGTTGTGATTGCAATTGAGTAGCTAATGTGGAGGAGATTGCAGATAATTGACAACACCCAACCACATCGATTTAATTAAATTAGTGGTACGATTTATGCAAACATGCATTCGAAGTGCAGCTAAAATTTAAAGCGATTTCTGTGTTTGTCGAGATGAGAGTTTATGCATCATGCGCATGCTATAGGTAAAAAATTTCGGAAAATAAATAAAACGATTTTTTTTATATTTTATTTTCTTAAAATAATAGGAATATTTAAGTAACCCAAAAAATAAGCAAATGCACTGCAATAAAGTCTAAATTTCTCTAACAAATAATAGTTTTAAAATTATCTTAGGCAATCTTAATATAATTTAATATTTTTTATTCAATAATTTTATCACAATAACTTTTCAAATTGCAAAAAATAATTATTTAAAATAAAATAAATAACTAATAGTAACAATAACTGTTAACGACGACCATTCCAGCTTCGTGCTGTTCCTCAACGACTTTTTTAAAAGTGACTGCCTTCTCTTTCTCGACGTACATTTTTTAAGTCAAAAAACCTTCCTGCACTTTCGCATCTATTTTTGCCTTCTGCGGCTCTGGCAGCGAATTCAAAGCAGCTTCCACAAAACGAGGAAAACGAGGGTTGCCATATGTTGAGAGAATATTTATTAAGTTTCCGACGAAGAATTTCTGATTCTTAATTGAATAGCTGTTGTTGCGCTCATGAAACTTCCAAAAAATTATATGATCATGTAAATTAGTATTAAGATTACTTTTAAGTCACTTATGCATGGCTCGGGCCATGACTCTTCTTCATTAGAAGTTGAGCCTTGTACATCGCCAATTTCAAAAGACCAGAGTGGCCATGCGTTTAACATTAGTTATCGTATAGATACTGCGGAACTTCCAGTCCAGTGTTTTTACATACTAGTGGGCTAGTTAGAGTACATGGATTTCGGCGGTACATTGTCCGTGTGTGTCCTCATCACTATCCCAGTTTGTGTTGTTATGCAGAGCTTCCAGGGTAATGTGCGGACGTATTTAATTCAGGTCTAATTGAATACCTGTTTTTGAGCTTCCAAAGTTATTTAGCAAATTGAGTCTTATTCTTAGCATCATAATATCTGTTGATTGAAAGCGACGCGACGAGACTTTCAATGTCGAAAATGTAAATATCAAATTCCGTCATCACTTTGTAAAAAGAAAAGCTACTTTTTTTAGTAAGTGTCAATTGAATGTAAACAATGCACTGCAGTTCATTATGGTTAAAGATGTTATTCTGAAGAAATAATGAAAAAACAAATTATTTGCTCATATAGTGTGATAATGATAACTAATTAATTAATGTGAGATAAATTGATTGATTACTGTAAGAAGTGGTCATTTAAGTAATTTATTAATTTGATGAAAGAGCTAGTTTTTCCAAAGCAAAGTAATTGTATGTGTGTTTGGCGTGTGGCTGCCGCATTAAACTTTCGAAACGAATATGAAAGCGAAACATGTCTGTCGTATTCCTTGCTCGCTTCTTTTCTTTGACTTTTATTCAGTCTTAACGTGAATTTCGAGCTGAATGGAAGAAAAGTTACATGGACTGTAGAGCGCGTAACATCACTTCATTAGAGCTTTCAGAATAGTATATAAAAATATTTGTTTTTAAAGTCATTCGAAAATAGTGTACCGTATTTTGTTAAAATCTTGAACAAAATCTACATTTGAGTCAAAAAAAGAAAACAAATAAAGTTATGATTTTATGAGCAAACGAGAAAGAAGAACAAAAAAGTTATAAAGTTTCCTCGAGTGAATTTCAAGCAAGAGTTAAGTTAAGATAAGTTTTTTAGCCAAAAACTGCAAAAGACTGAACCCAAAAGTTTAGTTCTTAAATTTTTTTCATGTTTCACGTTTCTGCAACTGCTACATATATAAAGAGGAAACACTAAAAAAATATATTTTTTGTCTAAATTGTTTGAAACGAGATATATTTATAATTGTTTTATAAAACAAAGCTGACCGTTTATGGATTTGGCGTAAGCATGTCAAAAAGAAGGTAATAAATAAAAACAGTTTACCGTTAGATTAATTTCAAAAAAAAATATTTCCCTGGGGGAAATATTCATAAATTACAAAGCAACGCTCAATTCTCATTAAATTAAACGAAGAATTTATAGAAAAATTAATCATTATTCTACTTCAGCTTAAATGTCACCGTAGAAATAGCAGAAAAGCAATTTATAAAAGAAAACGTTCGTTTAAACTCTTTAAAATGCTGTTAAATGAGTTTTTAAAAAAGTTGCATTCACGAGTCCCCGTGCGCAATTTAACAATATGGAATTTTTAAATTAACTCAGCGCATAAAAAAATTTCAATGATTTGTTCAACACATGGTAACGAAGATACACATGAGACACTGCAACTACTGTTTTCTTTCAATATATAAAAAGCGAGAATCGCTGACGATTGTGACATCAAAAATTGTAATGTGTTTTTTCTCGTAAAATATTCAATTTATGATCAGACCTTGTTAAAAGACGATTGCGGGCAATTTTTAAACTTAACATCATTTGAAGAGTTTTATTTATTTGAGAATAATCTCAAAAAAATACTTCTAAGTTATTATTTTTGACTCTTAAACACATGCGTTGTTAATGAAGATGCCTAAATTTTTTTTTCTATTATTAGCGACACTAAACCGTGATGTCATAAATACATTTCTATTTGTTTAGAAGCACCTTTCGATTTTCTACAAAAACTTTTAATTAGAAACCAATTTAGTTAAATTTAAACTTTAACTGTTTGAACCCGCTTTTATCATGAAACAAGGGTCTGATCTTTTTTAAGTTAAGTTGGTTTTGCGTCACAGCTCTAACCGAAATTCGTCCGAAAGATAATTTTGAGCTGTGACCAACATCCAGTTAATTCAGTCCAATAATTTTCACATTTGACACCAAGTGAATTTTTAAAACAAACCACAAACGAAAAAATAACACAAAAAAGATGAAATCCCTAAATTTTAACTCAACTGTACGAAACTTGATTCTGACAAAATATGGTTTGATTTATCTTATTTAGATTTTCTCAAAAATCACCATATGTTCATATATAAATATATTCGCTAATTTTTTGGTTACAAAAATTTATGTGCTACATTGAAAGTCATTTATATGAAGAAATTATAATTTTTCCCTTGGGAAAAACTTCTGACGAATAATTGATATTCAAAAATATTTGTCATTTAATTTTTCCTATTCCCTTTTAAAAAATGCCTCCGTTTTCGTACATATATTCCATTCACAACGACTTCTGTATGGTACGGAAATCTAACACATAAATGTACACGTTTTATTTCGTGTTCACGTTTTTTACAGATTAATTGCATAGATGCATTAAAGAGAGCTGCCGTGGTATAATATTTTAATCAAAAGCGATTTTTTTTAAAAAAAAAACAAGAATGTCAAGGGGTAGATAGAAATGAATGTGATTTTATGTACTAAAGCTTTGATTCAATTAGATTTAATGGGGTATTATGTTGTCAAATAAAGCTTAATTATTGCACATTTTATTTGTTCGTGTTGTTAATATACGAGCGCAATTACATTTTAAAGTCAATTAAGAACTAACTCAATTCATTTAAGCTAAATCTGTCGCAAAGAAATTTGCCATGAATCGAACATTTATCTCATTAATTTTAACATTCCGCGTGGAGGAGCAATAAATACCACCAAATGTTTATCCTCTACTTTTGAATATAAATCTTTTGAGCTTCTACCAAGAGGATTACACTGACTCGATGGCATTTTGAAAAATGCAGTCCATTCGCGAAACACGTTTAACCAATTTCGATGTAAATGCGCTCGATTCATCTACATTGTCCACGTCTTAAATACTGAGTAAAATTATAAAAAAAAAACAATAATGAAACTGATTTATTTGCGCCGTTGACCTTCTTTTTTATACAGTCATCACATCTTACGAAGAGAAAATATAGTATAGTACCAAAAATTTTAAATTTGAAAGAGAACTGAGAATTTTTGTTAAATTAAAAATCGGTTTCAGGCATTAGAAAATCTTTAAATTTAACGAACAACAAAATGATTTTAGCTGTCATTGCACGCAAGCTTTTATGTGTTTATTTAGTGCTCTTAAATAAACTCACAGTGCCCGACTTTTTTGATTCCATACCACCGGCGGCTACGTTAATATATACTATTTGTTTTGTTTGAGTCTCATATCATGGGCAAAGTTGTCACAATATAATCATCATCATTGTTCTAATTGGAAGAGAAAAGAAGTGATTCATTCGATTCACTGTAAGTTTATTAAAACCAACTAAATTTTTGTTGTATTTGTATTTCAAACACGTCTCAAGTGCGCGCCCATCTTCTGTGTACAATACAATTCAATTAACCGTTTTATTGTTGTCAGGACATTTTCAATGAAGCAAACCTACTTTTTAGGCGTGAAAAGTGAATGCAAAATGATTGAGTCACGTTTTTACTTCAATCTCGTTTTAAAGAAATATTTTTTTGACTCAAAAATAGGTTTTTTTAAAAATCGAATATAAAATTTTTATAACAATTTATTTCTTTTTCCATAAATTATGCATTTTTTGGAAAATTCTTTCAGAAGCATTGGAAACAACTGATTTGCAATAAAATGACGCCATCGTTATCACCATACAAATTACTCCGAGTTCGAAAAAGAAGAAATTGAGCAAGAAAGAAAATATTATACTGGGAAAGACGTAGAAATTTAAGAAAATGAGCATCAGCAGTGTTGCAACCGAGACACCATTATATCTATCATCGCCAATTCATGATGTGTCAGCAGAGACTAAAGAGCATACCGCACCAACAATGGCGACATCGACGATGGTATGTAAAAAAGGCAAGGCTTGTGTAACTGTACATAAATGGTTCTGCAGCATCATAAATCTTCTCTAGCTTTTTTCATCCCGAAAATTTCAATTTTTACTCTTTTTGTGCCCGTAAACTGCACAGCGTTAAAAATATAAAAAGGAGCACTTTAGATATCCGACATATTGCATACTTTAGTGTGATTAATTACCCACTAGGCCACGGAAACGTCCGTTCACTCAGACCGGTAGAAAACCGACTGAGTCCGGACACACACAATCAATGTACCACCGACATTCATATCACGGTCTAAGCCATGACGGACTGGGAAGAACGTACTGCGCTTTGGAGCCGCAAAAAATTTTCAAGTGAAACAGCCATTCCTTGCCTAAGGAGATGTTTACGATGCGCAAGCCACCCCAAACGGCGCTTGGCGTGCATAAATCTTAATACTAAGTTTTTCTTAAAACTAATGAAATCAAATGAAAATTACTTAAATCTAAAATGTCCTCAGCGAGCACATAAATGCCTTATCATTGATCTAACTTATTTTTACATATTTCACTTAATTCTAACCATCGACTTCCATAATCTCGTCATCACTATCCTATCATCGTCAGAGATGTCAAAATCCCGGTCCGAGTTGTATCTATCGAGATCATCCTCGAAGAAAACAAACGGAAAAGTCAAAGTGCTCGAAATTTATATAATTTTAACCAGTTACATAATAAAATGCCGATTTGAAATTTAATTAAAATTCCCCTTAATTTGAATTTAACTGCCGATTTAAAAGTGAATTTAATTTCCCCTTAATTTAATTTGAATTATCTTTTCTGATACACACAAATCCCATCTTAAGATTCACGTTGAAATTGCCTCTAAAATTCTTATTACCCTTACACTCATCCTCACTTATACTTGATAACGTGGCCGCAATTGCCACTTGTGAAGTATAGTGCAAATTTTTTTTAAGCCCTTGCGGAAAAATGTGAAAAATTTTTTGTAAACGTTTCAAAATAAGTTTACGATTCGAAATTTAATTTAATTTTGTCTTTCTCTTTTACAACTTGCTGTTATTGCAGGTCTGTGACGACATCATCTTTAATAATCACAGCATCAATAATGACGAAATTAATCAGTTTTTCTTTTATGAGGTAGGTCAAAAAAATTTTATTTCCATTAAATGAAAATTATTAAAACCCTTGAAAATTACTATTTAAATATTTAAATTTGTCCATCACACTGAATTAAATTAATTTTGATTATTATATTATCCTTGATGTACAACAATCTTTATTAATTTATCTTAAAGAAGAGCAATTTATGTTCATTTGTTATGAAAGAAGATCTTTTTATTTAAAAAGCGAAAGAGGAAAAAATTAATATGTCAGAAGTATAAGCTAAAGAAGTTATTGAACGATCTTCGCAACAACAACAGATGTATTCATTCAAAGAAGATGAAAAATTATTTTCTCTTTATTTCCTGACGAAAAATTTACACGAAAAAAATTAATAGGAATGTTGACCTCTCTTTTTACTCATCATCGTCATGATCGTCAAATTCAAAGAACACACATGAGTTTAAGCGTAAACGAAAAATTTATTAGCCTTGTCTTCAAATCGCTACCAAGCATTAAATTACAATATGTGATTTTATTTGCACTCTTTTTATCTCACGCACCGTAGGTGGAATGCCGTCAATGCTCATTTTAGGATTTTAATGTAAATTTCTTCTTTCGTGTCTGCGCTGACTGAAACGTGTTAATAAATTCAATAGTAACAACATTATAAAACAACCGGCCTGCGAGAAATATGTATATATTTTTCCACTCTCATTCTCGTTCGAAAGGTGTCAAAGTAATCAGTCACCAACCATAATTCAATTCAATTTTCTAGAGAGAGCAAAGACATATTTGACGGATAGTGGAGAGTATATCACATGAGAAGCACGAAACGCATTATATGAAATGTAAATGAAAAAAAAAGACGTGAGAAAAATTTTAAATTGCTTTGAATTATGTAGATGCAACGCGTGTTTATTTGTGTAGGTACAATTTTAAATTGAAATAAATTTGTTAATGACCTGTCGGGATATTTTGTCAATTCGAAAGTTGAAATACAAATAATAAGGATAAAATTTAAACGACCTTCTTCATTTATTAAAATTTACGAACATGCATAATTTTATATCGCGGCAAATAAAAAAGATTCATAAATCATTTCAATTCATTAATTGTGTCAACACATTAATGTTAACTTCTTTTTCGGCATTTGAGAGCATCCAAATAAGAATTTTCAAATCACGATTCTGTAATCTTTTATAAAATGTCCATTAAGTGATTATAGCGCGTCTCAAATTATAATATCATTATCATAGAAAATGTCTAAACCAAACCACTCTCATATTCTTTTTTTGATGAGAGCTGTATATGTCACAATGTCGACATTCATACTAAAATGTGCGTTAGTTTTTCATTTTCGCACGGACATTCATCTTCTTTCGCCACACGCTTATTGGTTAAGAAATAATAAATGTCTTTTATAAGTACCAAGCCGTTGTGACTTGTGGTAAGTGAGAAGAAAAAAATAGAGCAATTTCATTATATTCGAATGACTATATGGAGGGTGGTTTGAGAGGAATTAGGTCAAATGCCAAACTATTATCCTCATTTTTCCCGTTGACATTACGTAAACAAACAACTGCTCGAAGATAGATTCTTGATTCTTCTAAAATTGCATAGTCATTGAACATTCCTTCGAGGAAACGCGCATTTTTCGTGACATCATGTTACGCAAGCAATAAATTTTGAAACGAGGTATGACAATTACCTCACACTGGAATGAGAGCAATGCCAAGAAAATGAAACGTCAGGAGAAAAGTGGATGTAAAATTTTTATTTTTTATCTTTGGCATTTCACAAGTAATAAAAATATTTCAACAGACGTAAAGAAGGTAGAACTGCAAGACTGAATTCATTTCCTTTTTAATTGACTTACGAACAGCCTCAATTCTAAGTGCACTGAATATTTCACAAATATCGTTACTGAATGTTCGGACTGAATCTACGTCGCGCTTACTAAGAACTTTAATAAGCGTCAGTTTTTAATAGCCACTCAGCAATGGCCTTAAGTTCACCACTCTCGGTAATGCCGATTCTCTTCTTTGAATCTGTTTGTGGGTGCTTTATAAATAATTTTATGTAAGAGTGGCGATGATGATAAGGGTAACAAAAATTTCGGCGGGAATTAAACGTGAATCTAAATCAGAATAAAATTTATAGGTAAGATAGATGGGAATCGCTTTCAAAATCAGAAAAGTTAAAACAAATTCAAATTAAGGAGCATTTTAAATTCAGTGAAAATTTAGGGGAAGTTTAATTAAATTTTAAATTGGCATTTATTTTGTAACGGGATTTTAATGGGATGGCTGTTTCACATGAAGCTGTTTTGTGGCTCTAAGGCGCAGTTCGTCGCTTCCAGTCCGTCACGGGTCTGACTTGCTAGTTTACCTAGTAGCTCTGATAGTGAAAAGGAAGTCGGCAGTACATTGCTTATGTGTATCTAGTCATTTTTCTACCGGTCTGAGTGAACGGGCGTATCCGTAGCCTGGCGGGTATTATGAAGTTAATTTTAAAATTTATCTCAAACATAAATTGAACGCATATATATATCCAAAAACTGCCAAATGACTGAAATGGTAAACCCACAAACACGTATATTTTAAATATTTGTCAAACGCTAATTTTTATTTCTAAAAATCAGACTTAATGTGACTTGAATAATTTAAGAAAATGTTTAAAAATTACTTTCGGGATATCGCTAATAAATTTTTGCTCTTCAGATAGTTTAAATTAAAGAGATTAATCTTAATTAGTGGAATATAAAAATTAGCCGTTTGAAAAATATTTAAAATATATGTGTTTATCATTTTAGTCGTTTTGCAGTTTTTGCATATATATGTGGGTTCAATTTAGGTCATCATTTTCAATAGCCTTCTAAATAATCAGAAAATATCTTTTAAATGCTAAACATTCAATTTCTATAAAATTAAATGAATTCAGGATATAAATGAATTAGTATTTCTATTTATTTTCATCTCCAGACCGAACAATTTACTGTTCTATGGATCCTTTTTGCTGTTATAATACTTGGAAATTCTGCAGTATTGATAACCTTATATTTAAATAAAAGAAAATCTCGCATGAATTTTTTTATAAAACAATTGGCCATTGCTGATCTCAGTGTTGGTTTATGCAATGTTCTGGTTGACATCTGGTGGAGATTTACCGGTAAAGTTTAAATGTTTTTAAAATATCTAATAATATCTTATACAACTTTTCAGTTACTTGGGAATTTGGCGAACTTGCGTGTAGGCTCATCAAATTTATACAGGGAACATCAACATATGCTTCAACATACGTACTTGTTGCACTCAGTATTGATAGATACGATGCAATAAAAAATCCAATGAACTTTTCAAACTGCTGTACGTATATATAGTGCATTCTACCAGTCTTTATCTCTTGGACATGAGTGAAATTTTCAATAAATTTTTACAGGGAAGCGTGCACGATTGCTAGTTTTTTTCGCATGGTTTTTTTCTGCTATTTTCTCGATACCTCTTTTTATACTCTATAAAGAAGAAGTTATTCAGGATGTCAATCAATGTTGGATTGAACTAGGCGAGGCATGGAAGTGGCAAATTTATATGGTCCTGGTCTCGATATCACTATTTTTCATTCCTGCTATCATAATATCGCTTTGCTATGCGATAATTGTAAAAACTATTTGGGAGAAGGGCACATACATGGCTCCCAAAGATAAGAAAAATAGAACTCAAAAGACTTCTGAGGAAGAAGACCGAGGAAGCAGACGGGCGAGTTCCCGTGGAATAATCCCACGTGCTAAAGTTAAAACAGTCAAAATGACTTTTGTGATAGTTATCGTTTGTAAGTTTACTTTTTCGGAGTGCTATTACAAATAAGTTATTAATTACATAAGTTATTAATTTACATTCTTAATAGTTATTGCCTGTTGGTCTCCCTACATCGTATTCGACTTGCTTCAAGTATTCAATAAAATTCCAAAGACGCAATCAAGCATTGCCATCGCTTCCTTCATTCAGAGTTTAGCCCCGCTCAATTCTGCGGCAAATCCATTGATTTATTGCCTCTTCTCAGCACAACTCATGCGAACCCTCAAGTAAGATTTAATTTATCATTCAAGAGTCAGATTCATTTTTTAAAAGAAATTTAGACTATTTAAAATTTTCTCTCTTAATATTAAATTTTCACAGACGTACATGCTTCTATCGATGGTTTGTGAAAACTTTTTGCTGTCGGAGTCTTGATGATACTTCAGCACACAAAATGCTTCGTCAGAGGACTTTTACAAGTTCCACAATCACTACGTCACTTACATCAACATCGGCACGCTCTACATCGACAATCAATCGACCATACAAGGTAGTGAATTTCGATCGAGCTGCCACATCCAGTGATGTTAATGAAAGATGATATCAACGTAAAGAGATTAATTTTCTTTATGCATAAGAAAAGAGACTTTTTCTTTTGAATGAAGAGAGAAAAAGCACATTGAAATATGTTTTGTGTCAGAGGCAGATGGAAGTTCGTCTTCACGTTCGATTTACTCTCACAAAGAAAGGATGAAGGATGGAGAGCTAAGTGTATTGTTCATGTGTTCGTTAAATGTTAAATGTTACATGCATAAAACATTAAATTTTGTATGGAAATAAAAAACTAGATAACATTTCTTGTATGTAATAAATGAAACTTTGTAAGAAATTTAAATCTAGGACACCAAGAAGGGACGCGTCAATTTTGGTTAAGTTAGAACTTGATTGAGCGGTTTACGCAAATCTTTTCATTCTAGCAAAAACAATGCTGACCTAAATTGAATAATTTGATGAAAAAAATTCAAAACTTTGGAGCGGTAGAAGCGCAGCAATATGAAATTTAGAAAGTCTTCCAATTTCCTCCATTAACAGATTAATTTTAAAAACCTTTTTGAACCACGCGAGAATCTCATTATCATTTCTATTTAGATCACAAAATTCACTTGAATTACCTGAGTGAGTGTAATTAATATAAAAATAAAAACAGCATTTAAGATTGACTTAGGTCCTCTATTAATAAAACAAAAATTAAAACTTTTTTTGTCCTTTACAACATAATATTTTTATTTAATAGCAAAAAAATGTTAAAGACATGAATAAATTAGAAATTATTTTACAAAACTTCTCTTTAAAAACAATTCGACCAAAAAAAATATAATGATGTAAAAAAACTTACTGATTTATGTCTGTCATTTATTTCTGCTTCGAAATGAGGCAATAAGTATTGAATTTCTTCTGATACCAATTTTTCTCCTCGCTTTGTCATGATATATAGATAGCATATACCATATACATTATTCCTTTCAAAACAGCATGTGTGTACATATTGCATTAAAATCGTAACAAATTAGTTTTGAATTTATTTTTCCTTTTCTTTATGTGTCAAATGAAAGTCATCATTAAAAGATCAATTACAGCAGAAAAGTTTTAAATCATATATGATTTCCTTTCGTTTCAATTCATTTCTTGTTTCACTTAAAACAAGTATTTGATTACTTATAGCATACAGTTATATACATATCGCATTTTCTCTTGAAATAAATTTTTTTTGATGAAAATATGTAATTTGAAAATGCGTCTTTATGTTTCAAATTTTTTTTTCATTTCTCTGCACATTTTCCTTAAACGTTTTTATACTTTATAATTAATGCAATATTTAATTATAATTACATTAAATTAGTGTTGTTTGTACGATTCAATGGGCAATAGGCATCCATGTTGGTAGTTATTGTAAAAAATCTCATACTTTCATGAAAAAAATAAAATAAATCGTCAAGATTGGAGATAAAATTCCGATACGTTTTTTTCTATACATTTTTTACTTTATCATCTATAAATCACATAATGGAATGGAAAAATGTAAACTGTGTAGACAATTTTAGGATATATAGAAAATATAATCAATTAACACACATTTAGTGTGTCATGCTTAATTCAAAACTTTGACGTTGACAAATGTCAACTTACGTTGTGACGACGTTCTTTAGCTTTCATAAGAAAATTAACTCCTGCAATAAATCAAGAAATTTCATGCAAGTATTGCTGCTGAACAAGAACTCACGTTAACTCAAATACATGTTTAAGTTCACAAGCTTTTTAAAAGCTAAGGATAAAAATTTATCGTTGATGAATAGGAATATTAAAATTATTTTCTTTTATTGCTCAAGATTTATTTGTTGAAAAAAACACTGTAAAATTAATCATACTTATGTATTCGGTACAAATTATAAAAAATTAAGCTTTGAAATTATGCAAATAATATACTATACTTAGAAAACGTATTTAATTCTTCCCGGTTCCATGATCTACAAAATGATACAAAATGACGAAAACCCAAAAATCCAAACAAGTAAACTTGAAGAATCTAGAGCAAACACATTATTTTTGAATCCTCACACCATGATTGATCATTTAATGCAGTGACTTCAGTTTAATTCAATTGTCATCTCCAGAAAAAGTTTATGGCAAGATAAAGATAAATGTCTGCAAAAAAGTCTTTGAAATTCTCATGATTGTCGTTTGATCCATACAAGGATATAAAACGTCTACATTTACTCAAAGATACTAATTAAAGCTTTAAGGAGGACCAATTGACTGTGAAACAAGAATCGACCGACAATTGAAAAGCTCTCTTTTATCAATTAATGTTATTTATTATGGATAGAATGCATAATTATCGTTATATAATACGTAAATTACTTAAACGCGAGAAGAGATTATGCGTTTCACTTTAATTTCATATATTTTAGTTATTTTCCGAATTAATTTTAATTATTGCTTTATCGCTTAAGCGACAAAAGCGAATAATTTTCATAATTATCGAAAATAATTAAAATAATTAGATTAGTTTAATTATATTTAGCATAATATTTGTGACATCATATACGAAATTGCTTAAACAAAAGATATACTACATGTATATTTTTTTATAACATAACATATATATGATGAGGGAAAATTACAGTTTTCCTCTAGAAAAGTATAGGTTTTTTTTGAATGTCGTTATAGATTTGTCACCAACCGAGTAAAGGGAAATTAACAGCGTGTTTCATAAAGACCACTTCTTCCGATATAGCGTACCCATTTAATGACGTCATGGTCAGAGTAGTTGAGTTTAGGTTCAAATACTTTCAAATAGCGAACCTGTTTAAAGAATATTTATTTTGATAAAAATGAAATTGATTACATTTTAAAACTTTACCTTGAATCCAGATGGAGCAAAGGGAACTTCAAAGTTCATAGAAATTGGAGGACGTGTCCACTTCTTCTTGGTATCAGTTTCGAGCAGTTCAATTTCGGCAGAAAGCTGAGTCTCTTTCATTCCAGCCATACGCTTAATTTTCCAAACAATGGCATTTTCAGAGGCCTTGTATTTAGCCTTTCCCTTAAGACAAATCAATTGGACTCCCGAAGTATTGAGGGGAGTTGGAATTTTCACTTCAATCTTTTGCCCTAGAAGCGATGGTTTAAAGTTTGACTTGAGCACAACTTTTACTTCCATTTTTGTTCGTCCGACCTCGCGCACCAACGGAATAACACGGAATGGTAATGAGATATCTTTTGTAGTGCGATAGCGCATCAATTCAAACTCTCCATCGGGTGGAATGAAGCTAATTGAATGTTCAGTTTCGAATTTGCTCAACTTGACGCACTGATGGAATTGGCAATCGTCAATGACCACAACGGGTTTGCCTGATCGAGAAGTTTCAGCCTCAACATTCCCAGAAATTCCTCCCCGACCTTTGGCCTCCATCACAATCTTGTCGTTGATGCCGAATTTGCACTCAGGCATACCCGATAAAAATGATTTCATGACAACCTTTCCGGCCACATGTGCCGATAGAACCTGGCCTTGTGGGCTCATCAACAAATTAACATATTCCAGAACATCCAGAAAGAGTTCATTTCGTCTATACTTGATTCCTTCGCGACGCCATCCGATTTGTCCCGTAACTTGAGATGTAATTTGAGCCTGTTCCTCCTTCGTAGCAGACTTGATACCTTGCTGAGTGATGAAAGTCTTCAAAACGCCAGTATCAGAATTTTGAGGATAGCCGAAATCGAGAATTTCGTCAAGGAGCTCATAGATCAGAACAAAGTTGTTTTTAATATTCTCCTCCGAAATCTTGCCAAAGTATGATTGCATGACATCGATGATTTTCAAGAGAAATTCGAAAACCATTGCAGCATTAACATTTTGCTTAGTTACAGCAGCCAACCAGATGTTTGCTCGCTACACAATAAATAACAATTTTATACTCAAGTATCTTTATTAAATTGTACTTTTACTTACTTTAATATGGAAGAAGCTCGTCCTGGCAATGTTTGTAACGGGTGATCTCACTTGCTGGCGGGCATGAATTACATTTACTCGAAATGCATCCACGGCATTTCTTCCAATATCATCGCGATACACTCGAGAGATCAAGACCTCACCCTTATGATTATAAACAAATAAGCCGCCAATCATCTTTGGTTTTAATTGATTGGACGATGTTTCGTGGATTAACCTATAAATAGAATTATATTATGCTAAACCCATTTAAACTTTAAAGCAGATAAAGAAGAGAGAAAATAAAATTAGAGCTGATATTAAAATTTCCAGCCAATGTACGTCATAATTTTTGATAAGAATTACAAAACAATAATCCATCATACATTAACTTAAAATGTATTTCATCTAGCTTATTAACCACTTATCTACTTACCAAAGTAGTTTACGTCTTGGTATTTACTCAGTTATCCATGTAAATTAAATTTTCAAATTGTGAAAAAAATTATTGATGAAAATGATTTCGAAAGTCGAGGGGAGAATTTTCGAAAATTCCTTTTCAAACTTTAAAATTGCGTTACTTTTATTTACAATTATTATTATTATCCATCGAAACAATGAAATTCTATTTTTAATTCATGTAAAATCTTTATAGATTGCTCATTAAAGCCACAAGGTCCACAAATGAATGCGAAAGAAACGCCTTTCGCGAATTTTAAAATTAAATCCTTTCGAATGCGGCCAGTGTCGCTTTTCATTGTCATGCATTCTTCATCTGGTTCCGATAAAATGTAATGAACTTTAAATCCACCACGCAATTCCGTCAATTCATTTAGTTTTTCTTTCCACCAAATATCTTGAGATTTTTTGTTAAAAAACAAAAGCTGAGCCTCAATTTTACTGCTTTTTTGTTTAAATATGTAATGGAAAAGTTGAAGACATGGGGTGATGCCAGAGCCCGCGGCAATCATTAGAAACTTTTTATGATTTTTGAGATGATTTAAATCAAGTGATCCTTTTGGTTGAGAAATTAATATCTCCTTATTGCTCCTGTCGTCATCAATCAGTGAAAGATACTTTGAAAAATACCCTTGATCATATTTTTTAATGAGAAAATTTAAGTAAGGAGAGTTTGATTCTTCACTGAGAAAGTTCCAAGCTGGGATGGGCGTATAATTGCGAATAGTTTCACCTAATTCTGGGAGTTTGAAACTAACGTGGTAACCAATAGGTAATATAATAAGTGTATTCTCATCTTTAGCCCGTAAGACAAGTTCGAAGCTGTCGTGGTTGAAATATTTTACCTTATAGATTATATACCGAGTCCATGACGAATAGTTTTTATCATTCGATTTTAATGTGCAAACTTTTTCAAATGTTCCCAAATCAGTCCAGATTTCCTTTTGAACTTTCTCAAAAACAACTTCAACTTTGCCACTTTCTTGATTTACATTGAAATGTATAGGCGGGAAATCCAATGCTTTTAAGAAGTTGAATTTGTAGGTATGTGAAAAGCGTCCTATATAGATGATCATTTCATATTCATTTTCATCTATACGGGTTAATGAAATTCCTGCAATTATTCCTAATTATCCTAATTGTTCCTAATTATTTCTAATTATTCTAATTATCCTAATTATTTCTAATTATTTTCTAAATTTTTTTTGATAATTAGATAATAAGGATAATTAGAATAATTAGGATAATTAGATAATTAGTTGAAGTTGTCGCGCAGCGACAACCCTTATCCTAATTATCCTAATTATCTTTTTTTTACCGCTGTACCTGCATTACACATCCCTTTGGTATAAAAATAAACCGTCAAATCATTCGCTCTTTGTATCCAATCAAATCTTGGAATTATAACTTGTTCTTCAATGCATGATGTCGTTGAGGTGCTGGGAGGTGGTGGAAGCTGGTTCTTTGTCGACTCAAACGGATTGAAATCGAGTGAAATAGAATTCTTTAATGGACCTATGTAACACTTTGCTAGAAGCTGTTCAATATTCACCCAAGGGTGATATTCGTCGAATAAATTTGATGCATCAATTCCCGCTCCACGAAATAACTCTGATACACCGCCAGGATGGTAATCCATGTAACGTGTGATGTTGTAAACTTTTCCCTTGATTGCAATCCAACAATCATTAATTTGATGATGTTTAGAAAGTTCCTCAGATGTCACAGAAAATCTTCTTCCTTTTGTCCCTGTTAAATCATCTCCTGAGTTCGATAATCTTATCCAACCGACTAGCGAAAAGCCTGGCTTTAGTGCCACTTTATTGCGAGCAGATCCAGTAGCAGATCCCGAAGCCGTTAATTTGTCACTCATCTTTCTTTTTGCATTTATCTACATAAACTTTAAGTAAACATTTTATTCCTTTGCTTCTAATTTTTTTGGCATAATCAATGCTATACTTACTTTTCACTATTTTTATTAAAATAATTTAAATTTATTTTACTCAAAATTTTTCGTAAATTTTGATAACAAAGTAACAGGGTTCTAATTTCGAAAATTCGAAAATATACATGACTTGCCGATAGAGCCCAAAAATATTATTTTTGTTGTCATTTTAAAAAATTTGGAAATGACGAAAGAAAAATATTCAATTCTACTTCCAACTTATAATGAAAGCGAAAACTTGCCCATAATCATATGGCTACTCGTAAAATATCTTGATGAGAGGTAAATTAGTTTAAAGATTTTTAGCCACGAATGCAATTTAATTATTTTTAGTGCAATAAACTATGAAATAATTATAATTGATGATGGAAGTCCAGATGGGACTCAGGAAGCTGCAAAACAGTTGATCAAAATTTATGGAGAAGATAAAATTCTGTTAAGACCGAGATCTAAAAAGTTGGGTCTTGGAACTGCTTATATTCATGGTATTTCACATGCAAGCGGCGATTTTATCATTATTATGGATGCAGACTTAAGTCATCACGTAAGAATTAATAACAATTTCTAATCAATGATAAATAATTAAATTTTTATTTACCTACAGCCGAAATTCATTCCAAAATTCATCGAGCTACAAAAACAACACGACTATGACATTGTCAGCGGAACTCGTTATAAGGGAAAAGACGCTGGTGTCTATGGATGGGATTTCAAAAGAAAGCTCATCTCACGTGGTGCAAATTTTCTCTCACAATTTCTTTTGAGACCCAATGCAAGTGATCTCACAGGATCTTTCAGACTCTATAAACGAGACGTCCTCTCAAAGCTTATTGATGCATGTGAATCAAGAGGATATGTCTTTCAGATGGAGATGATTGTTCGTGCTCGAGCAATGAATTTTTCAATCGGAGAGGTGCCTATTACCTTTGTTGATCGCGTTTATGGACAAAGTAAAATGGGAGCTAACGAAATTATTCAGTTTGCTAAAAATCTGCTCTATTTTTTTGCAACGATTTAATAAATTCACTCTAATTGATTTTCACCAAGATTTCATTTTATTTTTTCTTTTCAACTACAGGCCAAATTCACTTCTTAGTGATGATCTCCAGTTCCTTTACCGTATTTCTTATCCCACATTGTTAAATATTCCTTCTTTCGTTGCTCTCGACGCTCGAAGTAGTCTGGATATTGGGCTTTCTCGAGTGGATGCCAATAGTCAACGACCCAGTCTGGAGGAATGACCTCACGTTCATAGGCAACACCGCCGGGACTGTTGGGAAATTTACGTGGCTGTGGATGTTGCTTCAAAAACAATTCTCTCTCGCCTTCCTCCATCACTTTTTCAATCTCTCTTAAATCATTCACTTTACGATTTTTGTCAAATCGATCGCGTAAAAGCACAGCTTGATAACGATATTGGAATCTAAAATAATGCATATTCATCAAGTTGGCCATCTTAGGTATATTAAGCATATAGATGTTCTTGCGCTTAATCGTCAAAAGTTAAAAAATTACCTTACATAATTATCAATAAACATTAACTTAGCATAAAGTCATATTTCGTTAATTTACACCAAGACTTGCTCACCTGTGATCGTACCAACTCTCGAGCATCCGCAGTGATCTCTTGTAGAGACTCTTGACTTGCTTCACATGTGCCGATGCCATGTTTACAGTGGAAAATTCAAATTTAATATTGTGAAAATTTTCCAAATATAAGGGACACAGCTGAAAGTTTTGTCACTTGTTTTCAATTCGAAAATAATAGGGGGACAATCATTCGGGACTTTGTGTTGAGAGGAAAAAAAGAAGCATAAATAAATATTATTTTATTTGTTTAAAGCGTTTTTCTATAACTTTTTGAGTACTAATTTGTGTTTTTTATGTGCTAGCAATCTATTGGGTTACATTTATTTACAAATAAAGTGCCTCGGTTCGCGTCAAACGGAGAAAATAAGTGAAAAAATAATGCTTCAAAAGTTTATATGAAATTTTAGGGCGAGCTAAAAAAAGCAAAAAAAAGAGTCAAATAGCAACAAAATGCCTTTAAAGTTCTTAAAAAAATCCCGACAGTATAATGTAATGAGCAAGGACCTATATGTAATCACAATTTCGTGCTTGGGTGAGTCGAAAATGACGAAAAGGTTAAATGAAATATTTCACATTCCTTTCATACACCTGTCGCGCTATTTCGTAAACCTGATTTGTCTTCATACACAATATTTCTTTTATATACAACGAGCCTTGGCAATAATTTTTGTTGCAACCCAGCAAGGGTGGGAGTTGTTATATATATGTTAGTTTTTTAAACCTAGTATGAATCTATTATGTTCAGGTTTTGAATTATTTTCTACTTCCGTTTCTCCCCCGCAAAAAAATTAAAGCAGATTTAAAGATTTTATTTTGTGTGTGTATATATACATTTGTAAATACATAATTTTGCTAGTTGGGAAATAGACAAGAAGTCGTGTGTGTTTATGAAGGTGTGATTAGATAAGATTTTGTAAAATAGACATTTGTACATTCCGAGAATGACGAAGAGGTCTTTGTGTGCCTAGTTATAGTTTTTTGTAACATTAATCAATTGTTACTTTTGCTAAATATGCCCGTTTAGATGGCTCAAATATTGACTGTACTTTGAGCTCTGAGAGTAAAGGTTCTGAATGCCTCGAAAATGTCTGTCAACGTGCCGGCTTGAATCAGAATGAATTCTTTGGCCTTAAATACTACCCCAAAGGCTGCACCGATGAGGCTGATATGCGATGGGTTGATCTAGATCGACCCCTTAATCGGCAACTGGAAAAGCATGCTTCAAACACCAAGGTTCTTCATCTGCGCATAATGTACTACATTCTCTCGGGTGTCTCGCTCATTACGGACGAACAAACGAGAAATTATTACTTTCTGCAGCTTAAGCAAGACATTGTAGAGGGTAGAATCATATGCGATGCAAAACAGGCCATTATACTCGCGAATTATGGAAGACAAGCAGAGTATGGAAACTATCAAGATAGACATAAGTAAATTTAAATGAGCAAATATAATGTACGAAATAATAACATTCCTTTAATTTGAGGTCGATCGACTATCTAAAATCACTGTTATCGTTTCCAAAGCATTTGATCGAAGCTGGAATGCTTGAAGTTCTAACAGAGGAAGTAATAGAGCATGAACATGAGGTTCATGATGTGGCGCAAGGTGCTGCTGAAGAATTATATATTTCCTTGTGTCAACAACTCGATGGATATGGACAAGAGACCTTCATGGCACGTAACGATGATGGTATGGAAGTGATGTTAGGGATATCAGTATCTGGTATCATCGTTGGAAATTCGGGCCAGCACAAGTTTTATCCCTGGCGTGAAATTGTAAATGTTGTCAATCATAAGAGGACATTCTCAATTGAGTGTACAAACTCCAGGTATGATTTATTTTTATTGTAACATCGCTTGATCAATAATTGTTGTAATCTTAATAAACACCTAGTCAAAATGTAAGTTTCGCACTTTCTGATGCGGAAACGGGACGATATATTTGGAAGCTATGCGTTAATCAGCACACATTCTTCATGAATTACGAGCAAAATCATACGAGTCAAGTGAATTTGAATCTTTTTCAAAACATACCCGAGAACTTCAACGAGAGTCGCGAGGATTTGCTAGCTTCCGATGAAAAGATGTACTTTTCGAACTCTCAAATGACAATTCCCAATAGTAGTACGAATCTTTGGGTTCCTTCAACTGAATCATTGCTCAATACAAATACCATTGATTCGAGAACATCTCTCCAAACATCCGTTGTTGACCTCCCCAACCCTGGGAATTCTTCAAACACGCAGTTTCAGTGGACTCAAAATCCGGCAGGCTCTAATAGCTCGTTAGTAAATCGTGCTCAAAGCTCCTCATGTGTTGATCTTACGAATAGCAATACCAATCTTAATGTGAACATCAATTTAAGTAGTATCAACGTAAATAAAGAGCGCTTTTTGCCAAAATATCGACCAGCGCCGCCATACAATGCCACACACACAAAATATCAACCCGCAACGTCCAACAATGAGATCGCGATACAGCAAAAATATCGCTCACAGCCAGATGTTAACGCTCAACAACAACAACAGACGCATCTCGTTACGTACGAGAATTTCAGTCAACCATCACAGCATCAAATACAACATTATCCAGATGTTACGCATATCGCTCACCACGCCAACAATAAAATGATTGCTAATTACGTGGAAACGTCTCCGCAATTATTCTCTGTTAATCCACCTCAATACCACGCAAATCGTATCAGTTCAACTTCGACTCCCGACCTTGCGTCACATCGTGGATTTTTGTACCGGCAAAATCTAAACATATCAAGCCCCGATTTGGTCTCGTCGAGAACACTTCTTCATCAACATGGCTGTATACCGACGAATGCAATCTTATATCCGGTAGGAAATAAACAAAGACTGAGACATTCTCACAGTTTTCTTCCCCTTCCCCATGCTACTTATGAAAATTTAAATTTTATCGAGGCATCAAACACAAACTTTTTCCCATCAAAACACATACCTAACAACCTCGTTTATCGCGCTGCTTCATCAGCGGCTGCTACACAATTAAGCGAAAAAGATATGTATTTTTTGCAAAGCAAAAAGCAGCATCATAATGCAAGTTTAAATGCACTCAATCTATCAAACACTCACATCGGCGAACCAATTTACGAAAATGTGCCATTACCCACACCAACATCTTCTGAGCGAAAAATTTCAATTGAAAATCCACAACCTACAATTCGAACCCGACAGCGTATCATTGAATTACCTCCTCAACTAATAGATCAGGTCACAATAGCGTCATCATCGTCAAGTATGGTCAATATTGTAAACAACAATAGCTTTGATCAATTAAGTGGCAATGAAAATGTAAAGAAAGGTTCTCTTCAAAAGCTTTACATTACAAAGCATGATAACAATAATGGTAAATAAATTCGTAATTTAACTTTACATACTGCAGTGATTTGAAAAATGTTCAATTTCCCTCATAATTTCTAGGATCTACCTCCACGACCAATTTAGCCATGCAAGAGCGCGATTTTAATCTCAATCATATTCAATCCACATCATCAGCGACCGTCGCCGCTATTTTTTCTAGTCCATTTCACATTGAAAACAATTTACAGAATAACAATAAGCAGCAGCAAGTTCCAACAATGAATATCTCAGGAACATCATCGAATTACACGATTAACACGACAGCTACTACTGACTCGGGTATCAGCACAGACGGAATGATGAGTAAAAAGCGCCATAAATTTTGGAACTTATTAGGTGGTGGTGGAAAAAATAAAGGAACGTCAGTTAGCAAGCAGAAAAGTGCTACATTGGGTCGTGAAAAGGAAAGAAAAAAAGATAAGAGAGATTTGGGAAGGGAAAGTGAAGAAAGACACCGATGGTCTACAGGATTACCAAAATTATCTCCTCTTCCGGCTAATGTGAGCAAAGAAAAGCTTTGTCAGTTGCTCGATACCAAGCTCAATGATTCGCAGCTTTTTCTTGAGTTTGAACGAATTCCTAAGAGAAAAGAAAATGCTGAGTTTACATGTGCCCTTATGGAGGAGAATTACAGCAAGAATAGTGATTCAACTTGCCTGCCGATGGACGAAAATCGAGTGAAATTGATTCCAACGAGAGACAATCGAATTGGTTATGTTAACGCATCTTACGTTTCAGTAAGTTTAACCGTTTTTGCGTGATTGTTAAGTGTTAACACAGCGTTTCATACATTATTTTGCAGAGTACTGTCAGCCATAAACAGAGATTCTATATTACGGCTCAATCGCCCTCAAATACAATGACCGCAAATATATTTTGGCAGTGCGTGTGGGAAGCCGATGTTTATTTAATTGTGCAGCTCTCAGATGACTTTATATACGTGCCTCCAAGCAGTGAACAACGATGCCTGGAATATGGTCAAGTGAGTTAAGTTAAATTTGTTTGTCTTTCCAACATTCCTAAATTTTCATATATTTTTAGTATCAAGTTTGGCGAGAGTTTTCCCAGGAAACGAATAAAATAACCACCAGTAAGCTGAGAGTTTATCACACACAGAGCCGCCGTTATCGGTCCGTTTGGCACCTTATGTGCTACGAGTTTAATGAACAGCATTTTCCAAAAGATGTTTCGCAGTTTTTGAGTGAGTATTATTATTGATTACTAATTAGCAACATGTTTTATACTTAAACGCAAATTCTTTTAACAGAGTTTCTCGAGGAACTCAACTCGGTGCGTCTAGCATCTATTTCTGAGGTTCCAGTCGGCCACAATCAAAATCCTCCGGTAATGATCCATTGCATGAACGGCGAAAGAACTGGACTAACCCTAGTGGCTGATTTACTTCTTTACACTCTCGATCACAATCAGGTTTGTTAATTATTTTTGATTATCTTCTTAATTATTTTTTGATTATTATCTTAATTATCGATAATTATTGCTTAATTAATGCGCTCATTTTCTCTCATTTTGAATTTTTTCCTTTTTTAATTAAGCAACAAATATTTTATAATAAGTTAAATAATCAAAAATTATTAGAATTTTATTTTAAGTAACAGGTTTGTTCGTATATAAATGTATATAATTTATAAAGAGTTTATTTTTATTAAACATTTTTAGGATCTCGATATTCCTAGAGTCATTGGGAGCATAAGAGAGCAGCGTGATAATGTTGTGCCGTCCTTAGTTCAATATAAATTTGTGTATTCGCTTCTCATTCATTATCTTCGCCAAAATCGATTGATCTGATAATATATATATGAGAGAGAGAGCTTATTTTGTAAGATTCTTACCATTTTCATTATGAGCATGATGTACTTATAAAATTCAAAAATTACAAACCGAACAATATTTATCTACTTTTTTCCCCCTATATTATATTTATAAATAACTATTAATTATGCACCGATACATTATTCCTTTTGAAAAAAAATCTTGGAATTATCTTTTATTTAATTTAACTCAATCCTATATATGTTTGATAAAATTAAAATTATTCGTTTTATTTAAAATTTTTAACAAAATGTCAAGTTGTAAGCTGCCTTAAAAACACTCCAAAAAATTATTTACACATGAACCATTTTTTTGCTAGAATAAAGAGAAAATGTTAACATAATAAAAAAAACCTTTTTTCATTAATAATTCAAATATTTTTCGCTTATTAAAATATCCTTTTTAATAATTATTTCTTTCCAAATTAAATACATATCTGATTTGTTGTATCCAGTTGGCTTTTCTTTATATTATTTATTTATTTTCAACTGTCGTCAAGTTAATTAATTTTTTTAAAAAATTTCCACATAACTTAATAAGAAAAATTATTTAAAGACCTACTGTTATTCTTATGGGGTGGTGGATAATTGTTGTTGGATGATGATGGTGGAAGTGGAGGTTGCTGATAAAAATTATTTGAATAACGTGTTGATTGGGGTGGCATGGTAGGTATAGGAGGATGAATTTGATTATTTGGATACGCTGGAAGGGGTGGCTGAAGAGCTGACGCCATTAAATATGGTTGTCCTTGATATCCAGGATAGTTAAACTGATGAATTGGAACTTTAGACAAATCGTAATCGTTGCTAGACACCTATCAATCAAAAATTGAGTGTGAAAAAAATTAACTTTAGAAACAAAATTAACATTTATTACCTTTACAGGAATTTGATTGAAATTCGGAGACTGTTGAAGTTTTGCCCTTTTCATTGGCGGCTGTTCTATTTTTGCTATGGTCGCTTTACTTGGTGGCATTTGGGGTGGACTATCTGGCACTTCAACTTTGTTCTTATTGTTGGAGTAAAGATCGAGGACTTGATGACATATTTCATCTAAAATATTTTTCGTCATATCCCGAACAAATACATCCCACCACTTTTGATGTTCGGGCAGTCTTCCTTTCCAATCTACAACGTCATATTTTGATATTTTAGTTGCCAAATACATCATTGCTACAGCAATAATTTCTGGTTCCCACTGCAAACAGAGTGTCGTCTCGAGAGAATCGTTAATGAAATTCCAGGCCTTCTGTACGACTTGTTCCTTCGGTATGCTACCATTACTTTTAAGACTCTTTGCATACTCAATGAGAAATCTATAGGGATGATCTACTTGTAAATCAAATTTGATTGTCTTCAACAGAATTCTCTCCATTGTAATCACTTCCTCTTTGGGATCTTCACCGAATGATGTCATTTTCGAGGGTGACAGTAAGGTCGAAGCCTTTTTAATTATGTCTTTGCACTTTTTTGGTGTTTCCTCAACTTTTCCAGCGAGAAAAAGGCAGGCACATGCAGTTACAAATCTCGGAAATGTCTTAAAAGAGTGAAATTGATAGAATCGATGCAGATAAACGATTGCAGTATGAATTGTTGAGTAGCCTAAACCCATCAAGTTTCCACATTCTTTTATAAAATTAGTCGCTTCCCTGGAAATTGATTTTAAATGTTGCTTATTTTGAAGTATAAATAGTTATGAGTAAATAATTACCGACGATATCTTTTTTCCGTCTCATATTCAACTCCATCACGCTTCGAGGGTGTATTCTTCAATTCCTCCTTCTCATAGTACCAATAAGGCATCGTTTCTATGCTATTGACTTTCTTGTTTATGCGAAAGTATGTACTTTTTATATTTATTTTTCTTTTAAAAAACTATGTAAAGCAATATTAACTCACTTTCAGAGGTAGTTAACGCATTCAGGTTTTGGGGTGTTCGAAGACGAGGGAAAAGAAATACGCGGACTTTCGAAATAAAAAATTTTTCTCGTCGTCTTCAAGGATAGAAAATTTAGAAATATTCGACGTGATTTAAAGTATTAGGCTATCAATTAATTAGTGAAAAATGCTCATCAAGGAATTGTAAGTTGCATAAAATTGGGGACATTTGAAAAAGTGTCAAAAATTATTAAAGCTCAAGTTGAAAGAAAAAAATCAATTTTTTTCGCCCTCATCATCATTCTTGTTAAAAAAATAATAACTGTACAACATAAAAAACGAGACTGGATTAAAGTTAATTGTCTTAGACAAAAGACACGACCAATAGAGTGGCAGAAATCAATGTCCTTTAATCGTGTTCCGGATCATGTTTTAATTAAATACACATAAAACGTGTCAGAGTGTAAAAGGAATGTTTCAAAACCCACACGCGGGTAATGATATGCAACTCGCTCAATCTTAAGGATAAACTGATATTCTTATAATGTTGGTTCGAAGAGACACATAAGAAAATTTTAGAAGAAAGGTGGACATTGTGGTTGCCTGTGACCGAAGCTATTAGCTCAAAAGATCAGCTAGCCAAAAGCCGAGATCTTACCGTAAAAGATCCACAGATACATAAAAAACGAGCATATAAGCGTTATCATCACGATTTATTTCTTTGATATCGAGGAATAAAACAGAATTTTTGAAGATAAGAGGATTATCGCATTGATTTTTCCAAAAAAATTGCTAGGACAAAAACAATTCAACTTTGTGTGTGTGTAGTATGAGTAAATAATTATGAAATTAAAATGATGATCTGCTAAAAATTTTCTCATACGAAATGATTATGTGTGAAAAGAGTAAAAATCTCATGAGTAACATTCGAAATTCAATAAAATTAAAAAAGATTTTGAGTGTTTAAAAACGAAATAGAGCGCTATTGTTAAAGTCCAAGAATTGGTTTTTACGGAATGACTCAACCATGTGAATTAAACTCACATGACGTCATTTTGAATCTCGCTTTTTTTTATTAAGCCTATATTATAGCCAACAAATAAAATAAACTTACGAAATATCATTCAATGACAACAAAATTAATTACTAATATTTATATTTTTAGTCGAGTTACGTTGCCTCTGACCGTTGAAGAGGTGAGTTCGTTAAATCACACATCCGGTATCAATAGTTGCCTAACGCTAAAATCATTGTCTTAGGTCAAGATTACGCTGCAAATTTTAAATAAATCTGTCTCTTTTTTTATAAACAGTATCAAGTCGCTCAACTGTATTCGGTCGCAGAAGTGTCCAAAAATGAAACAGGCGGTGGAGAGGGAATAGAAGTACTCAAAAATGAGCCGTTTGAAAACTATCCTCTACTCGGTAAAGATATCAAATTCCTTGTTCAAATTAAAACGTTTTTTTATTGTTGATAATTTATATCTTTTTAAGGAGGAAAATTTTCATCTGGCCAATATACATACAAAATTTACCACTTGGCGTCAAAAGTACCCGCAATGATTCGATTGTTGGCACCGAAAGGATCTTTAGAAATCCACGAAGAGGCCTGGAATGCCTATCCCTACTGTCGTACAGTAATCACGGTAAGAAACCACTGTTATATAGATTTTTTTTTAGGAAATATTCAACTCGAGAGTCTTATATCCATTAGAAATTGTTTTAAATTTTTATTTAATACAATTCAATCAATAATTAGAATCCCAAGTGGATGAAGGAGAAATTTGTATTGATCATTGAGACTTTTCACATAGATGACAACGGTGATCAAGAAAACGTAAGTCAAGAAGACAATAAAAATTAATTGTAGTTTTCTTTCTCTTCCCCTATACGCCGCCGCCTCAATGTTAACACACAAAAAATTTTTTGATAACACTCCCATACATGTAATTTTAATTATTCTTCTCTGGTTACGCCGGTGCTATTTCTTTTTCTTCTTAATGAAATTCTCATATGAAAACACTTGAAACTACAATAATAATGACATTTTATTTGGTGTGCGTGTTGCTTTTTAATAATTGATCATACTAAAAATTAAACGCGTGAAAAATAATGAAGAATCCCGGCTATATGAAGGATAATTTCGTCATTTGCATCGAGTCTTTACATATCGGAGACCATGGAGATCAAGAAAATGTAAGATGGCATATGGTATCAATTGCATGTGAACTAACAACTGTTTGTATTTTTGCGTGAAATGGTTTAATTGATGTGTTTTTTGTCTCTATTTATGTTGACTTCTCTATTCCCTCTTAATAAAAATTTTATTTTTTGCCACCTGCATTTTTAAAATGTAAAATGGTAGGTCCATGAACTCACTGGAGACAAGTTGAAGATTCGCGAGATTGTTCATGTTGATATCGCTAATGATCCAATTGCTACTGCCGACTATCGCGAGAGCGAAGATCCCTCCAAGTAAAATATAACCACTTTTCGAGTATATTTATTAATTAATTGAGTCTTACTTTAGATTCAAGTCTGTCAAAACTGGCCGAGGACCACTTATTGGACCAGACTGGAAGAAGAAAGTTGATCCTGTCATGACATGTTATAAACTTGTCACGTGTGAATTCAAGTGGTTCGGTCTCCAATCAAGAATAGAAAACTTTATTCAAAAGTCTGAACGCCGACTTTTTACTACGTTCCATAGGTATTTATTTGATTTCAAATAGATTTTTGCGAGATCCCAATATTTATATTTTAGACAAGTATTTTGTTGGATTGACAAGTGGCATGGACTTACCATGCATGATATTCGAGCGATTGAAGATAAAACCAAAGAAGAACTTGATAAGCAAAGAAAAGTTGGTGAGGTTCGAGGTATGCGAGCCGATGATGACTAAATTTCCCACATACTCTTGTGTGTGTCCTACTTCATCAAGACACAACATGAAGGAGAGAGAGGGATGATAAATCAACAACCTGTTATTTGCAGTTAAAAAACGTTAAACGAATTCCTTAAACCCTCTTTTTTACCTTTTGGCTCTTTAATTGTTTAATTTACTTACATATATTCTTTCACGGTTATCTTATATAATTCCTTATTGCTTCGATACCGAAACACGAAAATGTATAATTAAATTAAAATTATGTTTTTTAATTTAAAAAAGATACTATTGTTTTTTTTATTTTCACTTTAAACACATATAATAACAACTATATTGGATCAACGAAAAAAATTCAAACTCCATTACAAATTTATGCTTTCATATTTTCGATTTATCAGTGTAATTTAGCAATTTTAAAAAAATCTCAATTGCAATTATTTTGAGCTTTTTTAGCAAACATATAAAAAGATGATGCTATACAATATATATATAGATGTTTTGTTGGCTGCGAAAGCTGCATATATGACTATATTATAAAAAAGTTAAGTAAGGAAGGAAGATAAGCAGTATTTTGCTAAATTATTAAACACGTGCGAGGGACAAGCGACGCACATAATAAAAGAAAAATCAGTTTAGAGAGAAAACTACATATAAAAAATTATATATATTTAAAAGATAAAGAGTTTTGTTGAATCTAGAAATCTTTTAGATCAAAAAGAATATTCCAAAAAATTTCATTATTTTCCTCTTGTTTTTGAAAAAAAAATAACATCGTGTTGTTAGAGGAAAGACGGACGATTAATGACTATCTCGATTCATATTTAAGTAGTAGTATTTTTTTATTCAATTAAAATGTAGTGAGTCAAATTAAAATTTAATGATTGAGATAATTTTTTTAAAATGAAAATGCACATTTTTAAAGAGTTTTAGTTATCAGCAATTTCAACTTGAGGAATTTACTGTAATTTAGAAATAAATATGTTCATTAAAATTAAATCTGAAAGAAAAACATCTTTTATTGCAACGGGTTTTTCGAAGATTAAAAAAGTTCGTTGATTTTCGGACAGTTAATTTGAATTTAAATCTAGCCGAAAAATTATTATTTGCGACAAGAGTTTTTATTAAAAATATTCAATTTTTAAAGCATTTTGTTAGTTAAATCATTATGTCTTCATCACAGGAACAAATTTATTACAGCGACAAATACGAGGATGATGAATACGAATACCGGTAACAGTAAAAAATACGATAATTTTGCATTTTGGATTTTTTCCGCCTTAAACGCCTTTAAATATCTGAAATTTTTAGTTAGTTAAAGCACCACCATCAACTAAAAAAGTTTTTAAAATTAATTAAGGTTGATAAAATTCAAAATTATTCCGGAATTTCGTTCAATTACAGCATATCTTTTTTTAATTTTTATTTTAGACATGTAATGTTGCCAAAAAGCCTAGCCCGACTTGTTCCAAAATCGCACCTTATGACAGAAACTGAATGGCGAGCAATTGGTGTCCAACAGAGTCGTGGATGGGTATGTTTATAAATCACTGTTCTTTAGACAAATCTCTTAATAGTTAATAATATTCTTTAGGTGCACTATATGCAGCACGGTCCTGAACCTCACATCTTACTCTTTCGTCGAAAGCTAAGCAAGTAATCGTCTACTGTGGACATTCCCGAAACTCATGTGTGTGCCTCATATATAAATAATTCAACGCTTTTATTGATCAATCATTTCTGTCACTAAAACTCCATCTCAAATCTCCCCCCAAACTTCTCAATTAATGGAGCTACAAAAAATATTTTTGTTATATTGATTAAGTGAGCATTTATTGAGAAAGGAAACAAAAACTATTGTAACATTGATTGTAAATTTAATTAAAAATCTCTCTTCGGAAAATCAAGTTTATATAAATAAAAATAGGATCTAGTTATTATAACGAACTTTATGATTTTGAATTGCGAAGGGCTTGTGGGCGTAATCTCTATAGTAGGTATGTTTAATCAACTTTTTGTGTTTATCCAAGCTTTCTGAATTAAAGTGACATTGTCACTCCATTTAAAAGACTTAATTTTACAAAAGAAAATATAATAAATGTAAAACACGCAAAATAGTTCTGTCAATGATTTTTCTTTAGGAAATGACGTCACTGGGAAAGTACCCTCCTTATTGATTTTTTCTTCTTCAGGACAATTTAGAAAAATCAAAGAAATTTGATAATTTAGAGGAGTATATTAGCAAGTTTCTGTCCATTTCAAGGAGTATATCATCCAGATAAGAACTCAAAGAGTAAATTACAACTGGTAAAGAATTAAAACCCGCCAATTTTTATCATTCGAAGAAATTTTTAAAATTTTCACAGAAAAAAGTTTAATCATCATGAATCCCAACGATCCGTTTTTGGTCACTACAAAAGAAAAGCTTCGTTTTGAGCAGCAATTCAATGCTCTACAACCCGTCAATGGTTTCGTGACTGGTGCTCAAGCTAAAGGATTCTTCCTAAAATCGGGCTTATCACCACTAATTTTAGGTCAGATATGGTGAGTGTCTACGTTAACTCTACATTGAAAAATTAAAAATATTAACAAACTTTTTTAATTTTATTAAGGGCGTTGGCTGATACAGATGCAGATGGGAAAATGAATATAATCGAATTTAGTATTGCTTGTAAGTTGATAAGCGCAAAACTAAAGGGTGTTCCGGAAGTTCCCAAAATACTGCCACCCACTTTAATAGCATCCCTTCAGCATATTGGTACTCCAATTAGAACTCCAACGGGAGCAATGTCACCAACAGAGAGCTACAAACAATTTCTGACACAACAACCAGCGGCTGTTCCAGCAATTCACCCGCAAGCAATGATTATTACACCACAAACGGTTCAGACGTTTCCTCAACAAGACATGATTTATCAACAAACAACTGCAACCGTTATTCCCCAAATGTATGCTTCTCCCGTGATTCCACAGCCCGTTAAAGTTCCCTTGCTCGAACAGCAAAGCGGCGGATCTCTCCTTCTCGAAAATTTAGCTCAAGTTCAGCCGGCTGTCATTCCGATTAGCAGCCTTCCTGCAGCACCAACTCCAACACCACCGCAAAGTGGACATGCGAGCAGATCAATGTCTTTCTCTGAAAAGGCACCATCAATCCCAGAATCTCCGTAAGTTTTTTTTTCATTTAACCGACAATTCTTTACCATTAAATTTTGTTTATAGATCTATGGAGTGGTCGGTTCCACAGAGTTCCAAACTCAAATATACACAAATGTTCAATGCAACTGATAAGACACGTTCGGGTTTTCTAACCGGCACACAGGCACGCGGTATTCTTCTTCAAACGAACGTTCCACAAGCAAATCTTGCTAAAATTTGGGCTTTAAGTGATCGCGATGCTGATGGTCGCTTGGGATGTGAAGAGTTTGTTCTAGCACTCTATTTGTGCGAAATGTTTGCAACCGGAAAGACTATTCCAAATGAACTTCCACTAGATCTCATTCCGCCTTCGTTCCGTCAAAAGGCACCATCTCGAAGTGGCTCAAATGCCGGGTCTCGTCAAGGCTCTGTGTCTTCACAGGGAGCTTCAGCGATGGCAGAAATAATTGATGCAACTGCCGGCATGCCTCATTGTAAGTAGGAAATTATTGTTTTCTCTCTAAATTTACTTTGAGGATACTTTTTAGCATCCTTTGAGGATAAACGCAAGGAAAATTATGATAAAGGTCAAGCCGAGCTCGAAAGAAGACGAAAACAGTTGGCCGACATACAGAGAAAGGAACAGGAAGAGCGCGAGAGAAAAGAGCGAGAGGAAGTGGAAAAGAGAGAAAGAGTAAGATAAGAAGAAGTCATGCCTTGATGAAATTTTGATGTAGTATATTTATCCTTCAGGCCCGTATTGAGGCTGAATTAAAGAAGCAGCAAGAGATTGAAAGAGCAATTCAACGACAGAAGGAAATGGAAGAGGAGCGAGAAGAACAGCGTAAGAGAGAACTTGAAAAGAAGGAGCAAGCTCGAAAGTAAGTAATGACTTTTAAAATTGAGAATAATAATTGTAAAATTATTCCTTTATTTTCAAACAGGGAACTCGAAAAGCAACGTCAGCTTGAATGGGAAGCTCAAAAGCTCCAAGAAATGGAGCTAGAGAGACAAAAAGAACAGGACCGCCTGCTAAAGCTTAAGGGACATAATCAAGCGTTAAGCATTGAACTGGAAACACTCAGTAATAAAGTTAAGGAATTATCACAAAAAATTTGCGACACTCGTGTAAACGTGACCAATGTAAAAACGACTATTGATGGAATGCGAACCACTCGAGATACTCTCATAAGTGATCAAACGCAGTGTAAGGCAAAAATCAAGGAACAAAATGCAAAGTTAGTTCAATTGAGTCAGGACAAGGCAAGACTCGATGCAAAGGCGAAAATCGGTTCATCCGGCGATGAGCAGGCTTACATTACGAATAAACAGGTACATAAAGAAAATATTTATTAAAAGACAAAAAATAAAATTTGTATGTGTTTAGATTCACATAAAACAATTAAAGGATAAAATTGAGGACATTAAAGTGGAAGTTAGTGAAAAATCAAATGATTTTACCACACACAAAGACCAAAAAACCGAAATTCGTAAGGAGCTTGAAGAGTTAATTACAACTTGTGAGGATTTATACAGTGATTATGACACGGCTCGAATGCAGGCAAGACTTTTTGCAACACTTTAACGATTTAATAAAATAATAATGAAAATACTTTAGGTTCTTGAGCTCAGAAATAATCGCAAGAATGAAACGTTCACATCGTCATGGGACACAAACACAAGCAACACTACGGCTGCCGTCGAGACTTCCAGACACGTACCACCAATAGCTACAGCATCAACAACCTACACACGATTTAAAGCTCTCTATGAATTCTTTGCTAGAAATTCCGATGAAATTACTTTTCAACCTGGCGACATTATTATGGTAAATAAATTAGCTTCGATTATAAAACAATTACATTTCAACAATCTTTTTTAAAAGGTTCCAAATGACCAGAACGCTGAGCCTGGATGGCTAGCGGGTGAAATTAATGGTCATACCGGATGGTTTCCAGAAAGCTATGCAGAAAAGTGTGAGAATGATGAGACTATCGCTGCCACTGTTGAATTTGAACAACAAATGTAAGTAAACTTTCTCCCAACAGAATTTTTCGAGTGTTTCTTTTTTACTCTGCAGTGAACTGGAAGAACCTTTAAGTGTAAATGGCAATACGGAAGGCGAAAAGTACATCTCATGCTATCCATATCAATCGGCCGAAGCTGGAGATTTAAATTTCGAAGTTGGTGAGATAGTTTATGTCATTAAGAGAGAAGGCGATTGGTGGACGGGAGTGATAGGAAATAGTACCGGAATGTTCCCAGCAAACTATGTTCAAGCATACTCTGACAATAACACTAATGAGACAGGTGTAATAACAAATGATCTTAGTCAAACGATTTCTAATGGCAGTGGAAATCAAGATCATGGAATGAGTGCGGAAGAGGCTGCCAATCAGGCTGACGTGGACTCTGAAGTTTCTCAAATTAATACACAAAATGTTGCGAATGATTCAAGCATGCAAGAATTCCGAGGCATGACATCATCAGCTGTAAGTTTAAAATATTTTTAGTGCGTAACAACAAAGTGCTTACAATTGGATTTCTTTACAGAGTTTACGAGCGAAGAAAGGAGAAGTGGCCCAAGTTATTGCGCCATATGAAGCCACAAGCAATGAACAGTTATCGCTTCAAAAGGGACAGCTTATAATGGTAACAAAGAAGTCCGATTCCGGATGGTGGGAAGGTGAACTTCAAGTGAGCACTTTAACTACTATTTTTATATTTTAAAAGATTATGATCGAAAATTTAAATAGTCAAAAGGTCGACGCCGTCAAAAAGGTTGGTTCCCAGCTACGTATGTAAAAATACTTGCCGGAGGAAAAATGAGCGGTCGATCCACGCCATTGTCGTCATCTAAAATTAATCTTCATGAAACTGTCATAGGTACAAAAAATCTCCTAACTAAGCCTGTTTCTTTTTTAAAATTAAACCATGTTTTGTTCTCTTTCAGATAAAGTACAAGCCATGTACCCATATACAGCCTTGAATGACGATGAACTCAGCTTCGAACCTGACGATATTATTAGTGTGCTTTCGAGAGATGAAGCAGATTGGTGGCGCGGAGAAATTAATGGCATTACTGGTCTCTTTCCTTCAAACTATGTCAGAACTTTTGTTTCTTCAGGTAAAAAGTCCTAGAGAGTTATCAAATATTAGACTTTATATTTACATTTATGATTTATTTATCTATATTCTTTAAATCACATCATTTATTATATGGACTCTCTAAAATTGTTAAATATATTACGTAGCTTAAACTTATGTGATAATTAAACAGTTATTCTTCAATCATATAAAATATTATATACGGAATATTGATAACAAGAAAGTTTATTTTTTTCATTACACGCTAACATTATGGAACAGGTAATATGTAAGACAAGTCATCAGTCATTTAAAGGGAAATAATAGTAATTTAGATCAGTTGTGAGTGAGTGCTTGAGGAGATGATGATATCCATTTAAATATCCTGAACTGCTATGTATTTAGAAAAGAAGAAGAAGTTTTTAGATATTCTGCATAATATATGTTGCTATATACAAATTACTTAAACTCTTACTTCAATATATCAAAATTAATAATTTTATCCTACAAAAGTGAAGTAAAATATCTAAATAGATTATATTTCATTATATCCCAGTAACAAAACACGACTAAATTTTAAACTATTTTATTTCAAATTTGAAAAATTTAAAAACAGCAAAAAATATTAGCTTGTAACTATGCACCTAATGGTTTAATTTGCATTATAGTGGAACTGTAAAAAAGCCCAGGGATGAGAAAGTATTCCAATTTTTTTAGACCGTATGTGGCCGTAAGTGGCCACAAAATTTTGGAGTTCTCATCCCTGGAAAAAAGCTGATACGAAAAAGATTTTCGATATTTCATAACGTTTCTTTCCAGTTCAATATTTGGAATTTTTTAGATGTTTTTCTTATGAGATCGCAGAGTTGTTAGAGCAATCTTCTTGTTATATAGAAAAATTTATCAATCTCCCATATGTACTTGGGATTTATGCAAATACTCCATCGTCAAAAATAAAATCATAAAACAATCTTTAGAAAATTCTTCTATACATATAAATATTTCAATCGTTTTCGTGATTATGAGAAGATTATAAAAAAACGTAAAATGTTATTCGTTGCAATTACTTAAAGAAGATGAGGAATTAATATTAAATGTAAACAGTCATATTGTACTATATATACTCAGCTTACAACACTGTAATTATTTAGATGATAATGCTATATAAAATAATATATATATAAACCAACAGAAGTATGTAAGAGAAAATGATTAAAGGAAGTCAAAGAGAAAATATGGATGTTTCGAAAAATAACCTCGACTCAAAAGACCGATTATGATAATGTATTAAAAATTAATTATGTAAAACTATCAGATACAAGTGGATCGCGAGAAAAACTAATAAAAATATGCCGTAAAGTTGAAATTTGGTTTTTATTTTGCAACTTCTAAAGCATTGAAAGGATCTGAAAAAAAACATCGAACACTTTATAATTCTGTATCTCATCACATTCTTTATTGACTTGCAATTTTTTTTCGAGTTAGGTGTTTTTCTTTTATAAGTAACAAACCATTTATTTCAGGAATCAAATGCAAATGTTTGCTATAGTTTTTTATAATTTAAAATCTTGAAACTAAATTTTTCTTGCTTGTTTAAATTTTGTTTAAACGAAATTGTAAAATTTTGTTAAATTAAAAGAGTACAGCAATTTATTCAATTCGAGAATAACGCAAATTCGATTTCGGATATAAATATGAACATTTCTATAACTATAAATCTCAAAACTTTACACGTTTACTAAAATGCAATTTTTTTTGAAATATAGCTGGTAGTTTTTTTAATCTATCGTTAACTCGTTTATGTCTCTAAGCATCGTAATGTAGTGACGCTGATGCGTCATAAGAGGAATTAAAATAGAAATAAAATACTGATATGAAACTTAATGTGAATTTTATCCTTCATTCCATTATTCAAATGAATAATTCTCAAGAACGTTTCATCTGAATACCATCGTCATCGTCATCATCATCGCTCCCCACAGAAAATTTCTTTTTTGTCGTTTTCTGCTCTTGTTTCTTAAGTTTCTCTTTAGCGAAATCGTCAAAATCTTCTTCAGAATCAGAACTGTGCGACAATAAACCACGTGTTTGCTGATTGATACTACTATTAGTGCCGCTATGACCACCTCGCTGTGAACTTTTGGGGCTGGTTTTTACTACTATAAACTGTTGTCTCTCGGAATTAAGCCTCTCTTCTGGGATTGATGATTCTCTGTTCACACAAAAAATGACAGTTCAAATTATGTCAACTAAATTTGGGGTAATTTTCGAATATTTTTTTAATTTAAGTTCTTTGATTTTTTATTCACTATATATAGTCGCATTATTACTTTTTGATATTGTATACCTATTATTATTGCATATTGTTACAGAAGTAATTACAGAATTTAAAGAGAAACTTTTCTGTGTGTTCGGAAACCATCAAAAAGCTGTTCTTTTTTACTACGTATTTTTTAGAAGCAGGACACCAGCACATTTCCTTCAATAATTATTATTTGTTTCAGTTCCTTCTATTCTTTCCAACTCATTACAAATAATAAAATATTATGCCCTCAATATTGCTTTTTTCTAAGGATGCACTCATTCAAAGCTAATCGGAAAAAATACATTATATACATGAAAGCACCATTTATATTTAAATAAACAAGTTGAAAATAAATGAAAATGTTTGCATTAAAAAAGCAAGAAAGGAAAAACTAATAGAAGTTTAAGGTTAGATTTCAAACCAAGCAGAATGGGGTAATTAATAGTTAGCTACTGACAAGCTACTGAAATGTTTAGTAAGGGGATTAATTTGATTATCTAAAAGTTTTCAAAGGACATTTATTCGTTATCCTTCGTCATTACTATGTCGTAACGGCTCGGTCTGCGTTCAACTAAAACGAGTCTGCAAAAGTATAAAAAATAAATTTAGGAAAAAGCATGCATTAAGTTTAAGGTGTTAGCAAAAATAGATTAAGTTACACAAAACACTTTTCAAGGACAGAAAGAAACATGCAATACTAGGTTTTGTGTGCTTGTTGAAAAAGCAAGGTGCATTGTGTAAGTGTGCAGTGTGCAGACAAATTAAAATGTGAAAAAGCAATATTGAGTAAAACATTGAAAGCCATATTTTTAGAAATGTCCATAACCGAGCACAAGTGCTTTCGAGTACAAAAGGAACCTAATTAATGAATATTTAAAGATCATCACAAGTTTCTGTATTCTTCACCATTATTTTTATCGTAGTTTTACATTCGATTTGTTAAGTAGAAAATGACACACAGAAAAAACTTTTAATAACTTGGCAGGGAAGAATTAAAAAAAAACAATAGACGCATAAAAAAAATTATTTGTTGAAACCACGGAGAGAAAGATAGAGAAAAAATAGTACATCCCATCACAATCATTTAAAATATTTTTCAAAACTGAGATTTCCAATAAAAACAAAACGTGATAACTTGGGAGCAAAAAAGTAGATTTTTTCAACATAAATTATTAGATCAGAAAAACTTACCCTGACACCTCGAGCAGTGAGCCCTTTCTGGTGTTTCTTCGATGACTAGCTGTTACTGGAAACTGCGCTGAATGTCCAATAGGATCAATTTCATACACGGCGGAAATAGACCCTGATCGTGTATCACGATCACGGTTAATTGGTGTCACTCCCGAAGGTGTAGAGGAATCGGATTCAGCTTGACTCTCACGTCTAAATAAGCCTATTACAGATTTTGTCTGTTTAGGTTTCGCTATTCCACCTTATTATTTAGTTCATTACAGTTTTTAAAACAATTTGTGACAACGATTTTTTTTGAGACCAATGGATGTGTTTAATAAAAAAGGCACAAGCAAAGGAGGATTTAAAGTTGGGAGATGTGAAAAAGAAAAAAAAATTAATTGAAATAAAATAATTTTAAAAGATGCAATTAAAGTATCAAAAAGTACAAGCTAACGGAGCTAAAAAGATGTGATTCTTTATAAATTTTATGATGCCAATATATAGTTTGAGAAGAAAAACGAGATTAAACAATGCAATATAATAATTTTCAAGTTTTTTTACTCTGGCTTTGGAATGTGAAGCATGCACTTTTATCAATTGAGCTTGCCTACAGTAAATGAATTTTATTTAAACTTTTTTTTTACCTAAGAAAGTTGCACTTGGTGAATTATAAGCAAGATATTCCTATAAGATTAATTTTAGTGTCAATTAAGTTGGACTTATATTCAATATTTCTATTTACTTTATTATTTGCCCACGAAGGAAATTCAGTTTGTTGAATAGCTCCATTTTCACCTTCTTTATCGTCGCGTTTCCATGGTAAAACAGACTCTGTTGTTGTTGGTGTGGTAACTCGATTTTCTCCTGTAAAGATATTATTTAATAAACATTACTTCATCTATTACTTCATTCTCTTCTGTAGAATAAGTTTTGTTAAGAAAAACAAGAAATAAAACTAAGTCGTATTTTCCAAACTAGATTAAAATGCGCGCATATAAATGGAAATTAGTTTAAGAATGTCATATAATCCCGATATAAGTTACTCTATCCAACCTCTAAAGGCATTCATTTTTAAAGCCTTTCTCTTACCTTCAGAATCACGTGAATATCTCTTGTTTTCCTCACGATCTCCATCATCTGTGAAATGAATGTAGTAGATATTAATAATACTCTTTTCATAATTTTTCGATATCTATTGAACATCGATATTTAGCAGTTTATTATGGCTGAAAATGTTTCAAATCGTTTCTTGATTTAAATTTATTGAGATTTTTTTCTAGTAGAGAAAAGTATCAAATTGTCCTGAGTGAATAAATCAAAAAACGACTTCTCGATAACTTAATGAAATTAATGTCAGAACATGAATGTTTCAACAACAGGTGTAAGCAGCCAATATAACAACTTGGTAGACAAATCTCGAATTTTCAACATGCTTTCATATGAAACATGAAATCAGTGCTTAACTTTTATTAATTTTTTAACCTTTTAAAATGAAATTATTTTTTCAAAATTTTGTTAGTTTATGCTTTCAAATTGATTTGGGAAATAAGATCATGCGTTTTCTGCTTTAACAGTTAAAACTAATAAAAATTAGATATAATATAAATTAATTAAAATCAAAGTTAACCGTTAAAAGTTTGTTAGTCATACATGATGTCACAAAAATGCATTTTTGTACATAAAATTTATGACACGGTGAGGCAAATGAGGTATGATGATTATGGTTCTTGAAAATGATCTACGCCATATAATTAAGAATATATATTAGAAACAGGAAAATATAGGAAGGTGCTCAAAATATACAAATTGTATGTATGCAGTAATACTAAATAAAGCCAAAAAGAGTTTTTAATTCAAACGTTACTCAAACTCTGATACGATTTGTCGCGACGCCATGGCAGAAATGATTCGGCAGCGGTCGGTAATAAATCTAATGCATTGTAATCCATTGTAAACTGATGATCAGATGGACTTGCTTTAAGTGATAAATGCTTCACATAACGTGCTTTTTCGGGATCGTTAAGATTACTTATTTGTGCGATTAATAAATTTTTATCATTGCTATTCGAGCGTTTGTTAGATGATACCTCGAAAGAATCTGCTGCGAATCATGTAATAAATTGTTTTTTTTCTGAGTAATTGTGACATTTTGTTTTTAAATTAATAACTAACAAAAACTTTTAGAAAAGGAACCAAAAATAAATCAATTGGCAAAATTTAAAAAATTTAACGGTTAGCTGCTATTTTGAAGACATTTTTAAAGGAATGAAAGAAGAAATATAGATTGAGGAAAAATGATGAATCATTTTCGCTAAAACATAAAAATACCCTATTTTTCAATTTTCTTTTTTTTAGTAGAATTTGGATATAAAAAACCACATAATAAAACACAAACTTTTAATTCTTTTTTTTTATACTTACGTGATGATTTTGCAATGAACGTCAGTCCACCTTCCCAATCGTCATTTTGCTGATGTCTAGCCTCATCCTCAACATTTTCACTAAGAACTTCATTAATGTAGTCTTTACATATAAGAACGGGAAGAAAATATAAAGAGCGTTAAATATTTGTTTCATTATAAAAAAAATTTCAAAACCCACTAGTGGGCGTAACTCATATATTCAGATAAGTACTTAAAAAAATAATATATCAATGAGATACATGAGAATAATTAGGAATAAATGGACATTATGGCTGTCTGTGGTCCGTGGCACGACCTATGGTCACGATTGTAAAAAAATTTAGTCCCTCCTCATAAAGACCCTCAGAGCCACCATTTAGCGAAATCCCTAAGTCACTAGCTGGTCAGGGGGGACTAAGTTCTCAAAGACGCGTACAGACGGACGGAAAGATGAGCATATAAGCGTTACCACAACTTTTTGTGAGTTACGCTAAAAAGAGTATAATGACAGATAATAAAATGATTTGTGCTTTAATATATATGGCATATTATAAGATAATAATATTGCATTGCGGTTTTCCATTTATTCACAGATAAGCTAAACATTGAAAAATTAATTATTCATGCATTCCATCACGATGGAGTTTGAATTCTTGAAACATCGAAAGCAACAGCGAGAGAAGGGACAAGGATAAACAGTCAGCAATGCAATCGTTATTACCTATTTCTAATCTATGATAATTCTTATGATTGATATTATTATGTTTTCGCTTTAATTTTTTGCTAAATAAGAGATCAGTTTTCGTACCGTTCGCAAGTTGCTTTGCGGAGCCGTTTTGTGTAAATTCAGGGAATGAAACGTGATTTTGTTTCGAGCCATCCTAAAAGAGGAAAATGAAAAATTTATTTTTTAAAAAGATTTCAATTTTTTCAACCATAAATATTCCCTTTCTAAACGTACCTTTAAGCGTTTGCTGCGCTTATGATGTTTACGTTCGCCTTGTGCCATTCTCCTAATATTTACACGTGTACGATAGTTGACCTTCACAATAGAAAGAGAATTTAGATCAAATTCATAAATACAACTTTGATTTTGCAATCATCCATTAATTACCTGCGTCGACAGGTCACGATCGTCTACAGCGTGTCTACTATAGCTCAATCGACGATGCTGTAAAAAGAATCATTGAAATTTCAAATGATAACCAATTATCGTAAACCAATCTCATAACCATGCTTCGCAAAATAAAAATAATGTTAGAACATGCAGCTTCGAAAACAGAAAATAATTTTTTAAATTGAAGGAGATAGATGATTAATATGCTTATATAGATTCAAAATTTAGAGGATTAATAAAATTTTAAAAAATATTAAAAGGTTAAATATAAATTATAAAATCGAATTTTTATTGAGAAACCAACAAAATGAATGCCCTAGACTAACGCATGAGTTAAGAAGGACGCATTGTGTTTGTTTTTCAGTAGATGAAGCAAAATAACAGAAATTTTAAACAATTAAGAAGTGTGACAAATGCTTTTTGGAGCGACAAAGAAAAGTTTAAATTTTGAAAAACATTTGAAAAAAATTAATTAAACACATTTTATATTCAAAAATATATATTTTGTCACACCACACCATTTAACAATTAGTTTTAGTTGCAAATATTTTTAAAATCGTCCATCACTTCAAAAATAAATTTCAAAACTTTTAGGTAATTGAGTTTTTAGGGCAGTTGAAAAAAACTCGGATAATTTTTTCGTTAATATGGTCAGTCAATAATTTGTGATTTATATATTTTGTGTGAGGGTAAAAAAAACATTAACAAAAAGAACGACAAAAAAATTTTGATATTCATACCGACGACAATGAGGCCTTTTTTGTACAATGTTGATGATATGAAATTTTCAGTTTTTTTTAAGTTTTTGCGGTTACGATAGTTTATTTTATTTTTGAGGAGGGAAAAAAATTAATAAAAGAAAGAAAAATCGATTATTAAGTGAAAAAGAAGAAGTTTTGATATCTGCCAATTTATTTTTCTCAGCAAAACTATGGTGAGAGATATGTAGCAAACTTAAATTGTTGAAGGATATCTGTAATCTGTATATCTCATTCTACATTTAATCACCATGCATTTAACTTCAGCAAAACTGCTAAAAGCTCTGCGTGTTTTGCTCATTTTTTGAATAGTAATGAAAAATTTATAAATAAAAACTCACTCTTCTATAGGGCTTGAGTTCCTCGGAGAGTAAATGATGTATTCTGGCATCAGTTAGATCTTTCTTTGATGGATTGTAATCCAATTCTTGCATGTCAAGGTTTCGTGTCTGAGTTTCAAAGTTGGAGAAGCTTGGACTGTGGAAAGTTCTTGCAATTGAAAAGTTTTATCTTGTTAAAAGTAATTTTTCTTACCTTCCACCAAGAACAGTCGTATAATTTCTAAATAAAGCACTCATTGACTCAGTTCCAGTCATTTGACCAACAGTGGATGGATTGCGGCGCATAAAGTCTATTGCATCTTTCATGGCCAATTTTGAATAAGTTTCAATGATCTTTGGCTCAGCGCCCTTTAAATTATTAATTTTTCAGTGATGCACGTTAATAATTTAACTCTTTGTTCACACAACAAGTTAACAACAAAAATACAACTTTTTACAGTAAATAGAATTCTCACCTGAAGATCTCTAATCAAATATGGACGAATGAAACGATTATCGAAGCGCTTAAATTTATCACGGATGGTGTAGTTGCCTGTTTTACCGACAATATCTTCCAATCCCGCCATCATGTGATCTATAAAGCGCTCATGAATACGTTCATTCATGGTTTTCTTTCTATTTTCAGCACGCTTGACATTGAGAATTCGAACGAGAGGCTTTATTGTAATGCCTTGAAGGAAAACTGTGAAATAAATCACGCATATTGTCGTGGTAACGAAGAGGGGTGCTAAGGGCACATGATGGGGGTCGATAAGAAGAACTAATGCAAAAGCAATGGCACCACGCAAACCACCATATGACATTACAAATTGATCAACTCCTGAAAGTTTGTGAATTCTGAATCGATTAGCAATTGCCACCAATACGATTACACCTATAATTTAACAGGAAAAGAGAAATTTAAAGTTTAAAATGTACCTTGCTTTAAGCCTGATCAGAATATGATTCTTGATGAAATGAATTTTTAAAATATTTAAATTGTCTTTCTATTAAAACAATCAACCTTCAAAAATCATAATTTCTAAAGTAATCTTGTCAAAGTAGTCTTGACAAATTTCTCATACCTATCACGCGAAAAACTGAACAGAAAACTATGGTTAGCAGAACAAACCATGTGTTCCAACTGTGCTGATTATTGACTGTGGCAACTCCCAGAAAAATGAAAATAATTGTTTCTGAAGAGCTCGATAACATTTTCAAGGCATATTTAATAGTAGTGTGGGATTTGTGCGATATATTGGCCTCTACGTAATTTTTCATGGTTATACCACAAAAAGTTATTCTAAACAGTGATAAAAAAATGTTATTTAAGGATTTGATGGAAATTTTTTAAGTACTCACGCCAAAATACCACTCCAATGGAAAATTTCAGCATTTAGATATGCCAAATAGGCCATGACGAAAACAAATACGGGCTCTATTACACGAACATGATCGGTGAATCGAGTAACAAGTCCAGTAAGGAAGCCCCAAATTACACCTTTGAAATTGTTACAATTTAATTGATAAACTAGAAACAGAAAAATTTAAATTTCTTACCAACAACAACGCCTCCAACCGCTACACATAAAAATGAAAGAGCTCCATTTACGACATCAACCACTTGAATATTGTCTACACCGATTTCATTATATGTCTCAAAAATGTGGTAAAGTACGACGGTAACGGCGTCGTTAAGTAAGGACTCGCCAAAAACGACGATATAAAGAATTTCATTTACATGAATTTCTTCAAAAACAGCCAAAACAGCCACGGGATCGACGGCCGAGATGAGAGATGAAAACAGGAATGTATCCAGAAGCGGAGTTTCAAAACCAAAAATTCCCGTCATACCACACAAGTAAAGTGAAGTACCTATACGTTATATATTTAGAGTATACAAATTAAAAATATTAATATTATATTATACAAATACGTACCGATCGTGGCAACATTGTAGATTGTTCCTATAACAGCCATCAACAAGATTGTACCGATATTGTCGAAAAATAATCGATTTGGCATAAAGTAACCAGCATCTAAAATAATTGGCGGCAACATGTAGAAGAAGAACGTATTTGGTGTAAGTGGTTGCACGTGAAGTTGTGTTGATGTGTAAAGAATAAGACCAATTATAACACCAACTACAATAAGCAGTGAAGACTCTGGGAGGACCTTATTTATTTTTGGAGTCATGTGAAAACCTAAGGGTTAAAAATTGATTGAGTCTCAAAAAAAATTTAATAATTTAGAAGCTTTGATTAGTCAAATGTTCAGATGAGTAATACACTTCGTGTAAATGTGAAAATAAGAGAATAGCTGTGAAGTAAGTAAATAATCACGTTTCTTAGAACAGTCGACGGCAAATCTAACCAAAACTGGTTTTATTCAAAAAAGAAGAGAATGCACTCAACAGCGGCAACTGCTCATGTTTTTGTGTCGCTTACCAATTTTTGCAATACTCGCAAATAATATCCATATTCCGATAATGAATGGCGTTTCAACACGTCCAAAATCCACAGTTGTAATTGGATAACGCTCCACTTTATGTTCACCATCACCACCAGCATGTCCATCTGCATTTACAGCATGATCATCATTTTCATGAGGATCGATGGGTTGAGGTGACGATGCTTGTTGTTTTGATGAATCAACGGATGGTGGAGGTGCCAAGTCGAGTTTGGATGTATCGATTGATTGAGAATGTGCTTGAAACTAAATAAGTTTTTTTATAAATTAACACATTATCACAAAATTAAACATTAAATAACACTCCTTACTTCGGCTACACCGTGAATAGAAGTTGCATTTGGCCTCGCATTCACATATCCACATTGAAGTAAGAGCACATTGAACAGCACCAATAATATTAAATGATGCCTCAAAGAGTGCATCACATTTCCCCTCTTAAATGCTACCATTATTCGATCGCTTATAAATTGACTCTGATTTCTATTGCGCTTTCCAGTTTTGTCAGAACTGGAGGTGATAACTTTTCTAAACGAATTCTGAAAGTTAAGAAAAGTGCCATGAATAATTTGGTAAATCATATTTTGAGCGATTCGAACGAAACTACATACATAAGATACATCATGATTAATTTTATTGACGTTATTTTTGTGGCTTGTCGTAAATTCATTAAGAAAATTCCTACAAGCTCTTCGTGACAAATTAACTTCTTGCTCTAGGACACGTGTCATGTTTAAAAGTTTTTATTTTATCTATACAAAATACGTATTGTATTTTCTCGCCTTGATATAGTTTGTTTTGTAAATAAATCTGTAAAATAATGATTTTTTTTAAATTTCGAGACTCGAGCTGGAGTATTGTCAATTGAAAACTTTCAAGGTTTTATATGTTTAAACTCTTTTTTGCTCATCTACATATGTATGTTACACACAAAAAATACTCGGTTTTCCCTTCACGCGAAAACCATTAATATTTCTCACAATACAAAACCGATAACGACATTAAATTGTTGTTTATTACATATATTTCTTGTGTGTATGTCGGTACATTTAAAAGAAATAGTTTTTATTTGGATTTTTCTTTTTCAATAGGTGTTAATTTTCCAAATAAGAAAAGAATTCAAATGTGTGAAAAAAAGAGCGACGAAAAAAGTGAAAATTTTAAAAATTCTTTAAACAAAAAATGAAAAAAGTAGAAAAAAGTTCAAAATATAAAAATTTTTGTAGGTCAAGAGTCATTGATAAAAAAAAGTAATGACGAGAAATCGTTTAGAATTGAAAATAAAGAGTCAAAGAAAAGCGAAAAGCCGAAAAAAGTGAAAATTTTAAAAATTCTTTAAACAAAAAATGAAAAAAAGTAGAAAAAAGTTCAAAATATAAAAATTTTTGTAGGTCAAGAGTCATTGATAAAAAAAAGTAATGATGAGAAATCGTTTAGAATTGAAAATAAAGAGTCAAAGAAAAGCGAAAAGCCGAAAAAAGTGAAAATTTTAAAAATTCTTTAAACAAAAAATGAAAAAAGTAGAAAAAAGTTCAAAATATAAAAATTTTTGTAGGTCAAGAGTCATTGATAAAAAAAAGTAAGCTTAATTGGCTCAAATGCGATACTTGAGGTCCATTAGTGTAAATATTTATTTAAAAAAAATTTCTAAAACTTATAGTCTTGTGAAAGGCTCCTTCAATAATATCCTTCAAAAAAAACTTGCCGGCTCAATTGATCTGTCAATTTCTCATGTGTAAATAAAATCTCTACTCATGAGTCACAAGCATTGGAAGAATATAGAGCAAGACTTTTCTTGACTCATGGAATAAAGCATTATAAGGCGTTACGCATTGAGGCACACATGTGTTTTTCATTCCAGTTTCAAAATATTATATTCCAATGGTCTCTCTTTCTCACTCTTTTTTCTTCTTAAAAAAGAAGAACACGCTTTGAGGTCTATGGAAGCACATTATATATTTCTCAGGTAATATAATGAATAAATCGTTTAACAGTATGTTGTATAGAACGACTTTTTGCCGATATAATTATAACAGAACTCAATGAGGTCCTAAAAGTAGTAACATAGCTCATATTTAACAATTTTCAATTATTCTGCAACGTCACAACTGATTTGGACAACTAATGTTCCAAAATTAGCACTGTTTTAACACTCCACAAAATAATTTTTATATCTCACTTTATTTTATCAGCAAGCGTATTTTCACACTTACACATCATGTCAAATTGTGTTTCACAATTTGCGCCTTTGTAAACTTTATTTTTCAATATTAACCGAGAGTTCTTTTTTTGTTTTACAGTTTTTATAATATAAAAATGCCTCATAAAATATTTTACAATTCGCGGTGTATAGATGTTTGTCTTGAATGAAACATCTGAACCGTCTGAATAGCGATTATTTATTGGAATTGAATAATGTTTCATACAATGCTAAACCCCAAAACGTTGAGAGCATTGAAATTGGTAGATCTTTTTCTCTCTTGTATTAATTAGCTCGTTGGTGTTTTCGTTATCTAGACAAGTTAAAACGCTTCTTTTACATGTGAACTGTGCTTATGTTAAATCAACATAAACATTCAGATAAATTTAATATTTTGTACATATCTCACTTTAAGTGAAATAAAAAATTCCAGTTCTTATATAAAAAAATTAATTTCGGCTTGAATTTTTGAAGCTCCACGCTTTTATTTCTTATAGCTTCGCTATATATTTCAGATTTGTTTTGTTGTTTTATTTTTGGATTTTTTCAGTGTTTGAATAATGTTTATTTTCTCTCTCAATACTACAACTCGAATGTTTCAATATTCTCTGGCTAATGACTTAAAAAACAGCATGAAGTGTGAATGACATTCTAAACTGTTTGCTCCTTTCGTATCCATAATTTTTCTCAGTGATATCTATATGTTAATTTAAATATTATTTTTTAAACAATATAAAAAATATGCATTTTAAGTTCAGGTTTTTTTTGTTAAAATAGAAAAACATTTTTTGTGTGCATGCATACATACGAATGTCAAAAAAATCGATAAGACTTGTTAATCGATTAAAACGTTTCTTCTTTTTGTTCACCTTTCGTTTTTTCATAAAACAAATTTATTCCTTTTTCTTCTTCAATTTTAAATAATTTAAATTTTCAGCAAAAATAAAATTCGCACTTTAACTATTTTTGCTATCTATATTATTAAAATATATCGGCCTAATGTATAGTTTTACTCTTTAAAATTACAGCAAAATAGATTTTTCATCGATTTAATGGTTATGTAACAACATAAAGGATTTTTACATCGCGAAAAGCAATGTCTTTGTGTACTGTCTACATAATATATTTTCATATTATGGAGGAATTAAAGCCTTCTTGCTGGTTAACACTTATATCATTTTGCATCACTTTCAGCTATAAATTATTTGATCTATCGATTTTTGTTTGCAATTTTTCACTATTCAAGTTCTTATGTCAAGATTTTGATTGCACAATTCAAAATTTCCACGACAGCACATTTGCTCATGGTCATTGCTCGGAAAACTTTGCAATGAGAATAATTTTGGAAAAGATTTTCATTGCTTTTTGGTGCTAGAGAAAGAGAGAAATTATTTTCCATTTTCCATGATTTTCCATTTCTCTCATCCCGCTCCTGAATTTATTTTCCGGTATGAAACGAGGAAAGAGAAATGTCGCTATTGCTGTAGGTCTTTTTTTAAATAAACAAAATGTCATGGTCAAGTTCGAATATAAACTAAAATAAATTTGCATTTCAGTGTGAAATCGATTACATTTTCCTCTCTTCTTTCTGAAATTATTTTTAGTTGAATCATCGCAAGTAATTTTTCATTAGTTTCAATAAAAATTAGTTGTTAAAATATCAACGCTAATCACAAGATGTGCATACACAATATTGTGTCATATAAAAAACGAACATGCGAGTCATTCTGCAAAGTACTCTCATTTTTAATGTTGTGATAATAAGCTTCGCTATCTTCTTGCCTGCTGTATTTTGTTATATCTTGAAGTGATACGAATTTTGACAGAACATTTCAATCACAACGTATAATTGCGATTCATCAGTAATTTATATGGTGTAATATGGTACGGTGGCGTAACATCCTAAATAAAATCTACGTAGAAACATCTTTTGTCTCTATATAAATTTCTAACAGTTAATTTAGTATGTTTTCGCCGGTTTTCGGTTTAGTATGATATCAAAAGAATTTTAAGTGATCATAAATAAAAATGGAGGCAATTTGTAATGATGTGTATTGTAAATTTTATTCTCATTTCGGAGATAAAGATACTTTGAGGCAACTAACTCAAGTACTTTGTACAGTAGCGTATCTTTATACCTCTACTATCGTGATTTTTGTTCTTGATAAGACTACTGAATAACAGTTAAATTCAAATCTGAGTGCTCATAATCTCTCTTGATAGCGTCGTCGTTGTTGGTTACGTATAGCTTTGAGTTTCATAAACAATAAATTTTTTACTCTCTCTGTCGTCACTATTGCCACTTTTCTTAAACACGTGATCCAGATTTTTCTTGAAAAGTTCTTGACACCATAGAAGAATGACACCAAAAAAGCTCAAGTGATTTATGATTGCTAGAGTAATTACGTTCTCTTTTCAAGTGCGGCTTTCCTATGGTTATTTAACTTGCACTAAGATTTTTTTTCCATAAAGGATTAATACGTTATACAAATTTAATGCAACTTGAATTGCCACCAACACTTATAAATTGTTTGAAATTTTAATTTAATATTCACCTTTATTTTAGCTCACAACCAGCCATGACTAACCTAAAGAATAATTTTTGAGTAAAGTCGTGCACGTTCAAATGCGACGCTTATATAGTCTATCTTATCTGTAAAAAATCATATATTCTCTTTAATGGTCTCTCAACAGGCCAATAAATGTCATATTTTTGATATGACTATCTTATTCTCATTGTACTAAATACGCGCACAGTTTTAATATTTTTCATGAATTTGAGAATTTCTAATTAAATTAAAACAATTTAGAGAGCATCAATGGTGGAAATTACGAGAAAGTATTAAAACATTCTTAAACCTTATAAATTATGATCAATAAACATTTTAAAAATTTTATTTCATAATTTTAAACATACACCGAATTAATTAATTAATATTGAGTAAAAAATTACCAAGACCCGTTCCATTATTTTTTTAAAAGTGGAATTTCCTCTTTAGGAAATTAGAGGCTAGATTTTGGCGAATCGAGTCATGCGAGAGCCTTCTTCAAGTTATCAGCAAGTTTATCCATAAACTCAAAAGTTTCCAAATAGTCACTTCTTTTTACGGCCGACATTGATCCTTTTTTAAATTGAAATATTATATGAATAAACATGTTTGTAGTGGAGCTATAATAAAATACCTTTGACACATATGGCCAAGTCCTTAGTCATGAAACCACTTTGAATGGTATCGATACAAACTTTCTCAAGAGTTTCACAGAAGTTTTTCAATTTAGAATTATTGTCCAATGAAGCACGATGCAAGAGACCTAATTTAATTAAATTATTAAAATGTAAAATAAAAAAAATAATAGTCACCTCTTGTCCATGCAAAAATTGAGGCAATTGGATTTGTACTTGTTTCCTTGCCTTGCTGATACATCCGATAATGACGCGTTACCTAAGAAAATTAATATAACTTAATTTTAATATCGTTTTAAGTAACAATGTAATTTTTACCGTTCCATGAGCTGCTTCGGCTGAAATAGAACAGTTTTTCCAGTAAATAACCATTAACGTAATTATTTTAAATTTTTGCATACCTTCAACAGTTTTTCCATCGGGACAAACCAAAACAGACGTCATCAATCCGAGGGATCCAAAACCTTTAGCAAAAATATTTATTTGATTTTGACACTAAATATTAACCATTTATACTCATCCAGTATTGGCCAGAAGCTCACAAAATGTACATCACAATTATTTAATAAAATTGACAAAGCAAAGAGTATAAGAGTATAAATGGCTAACATTCATGAAATTTAGTTTTGATTTTGAGTCCATTTTTTTGCGAAATTAAATTTTCACACTAATCTCATTTGATCAACAGTAAGTAAATACCTTGAGCAACTGTATCCGATTGAACATCACCGTCATAATTCTTACAAGCCCATACATATCCACCTTCGCTTTTCATACAATACGCAACCATATCATCGATAAGTCGATGTTCATACCAAGTTCCGTTCGCTTCGAATGTTGATTTATATTCAGCATCATAAATTTCTTGGAAAATATCCTTGAAGAATCCATCATACTTTTTTAGGATTGTATTTTTGGTTGAGAGGTATAATGGCATTTTTCTATCGATTGCATACTGTACGTTTAGAAAAATAAATAAAATATTGGAATTGAAACATACAGGTGGATAAAAAAAGGTCTCGAAAGTGAAAAAGGAAAAAGCAGCAAAGAACATCTTTTGTTCAAAAAAGATGCAAAAAAATTCCTTAAAAAATTATGCATATGGGCAAAACATTTCCGACGACAAATTATAGGTGCATTGGAATTACATCAACGAATGCATCGCAATAAAGTTAGATTACCTTGAATGATGAGTGAGCAAAATCGCGAATTGATTCCTCCGTATTGTACATGCCCATAACCACGCCAACACCCTTATAATCGTGCACATTGAATCTTTGGACAGCACTTCCATCGGCTGGAGTATAAACCAGCTCCATTTTTCCAGGACCACCAACAACAAGATCCGTTGCCTTGTATTGATCTCCATGGGCGTGTCTTCCAATTACAATAGGCTTAGCCCATCCTGGAACAAGGCGTGGAATGTTATTGCAAATAATAGCTTCTCTAAAAACAGTTCCACCAAGGATGTTTCGAATGGTTCCATTTGGTGACTTCCTGTAGAATGATGGTAGAATGACCAATAAATATAATTTGAATTTTTAAGTGACTTAAAGAACTTGCCACATTTGTTTTAAATTGAACTCCTTCACACGTGCTTCATCAGGTGTAATTGTTGCACACTTTATTCCGACATTGTATTTTTTAATTGCATTTGAACAATCAATTGTGACATCATCGTTGGTGAAGTCCCGGTTCTCTATACCCAAGTCAAACGTTTTTAGCTCAAGATCCAGAAAAGGAAGGATTAATTTCTCCTTAATACAATCCCAAATGATCCTAGTCATTTCATCGCCAAGCACATCCTAGAAGAAGAAAAAAAGTCACATGTAAGTTAGCATACAATTCTAAGTAAAAAAATATGACTATCATTTACCACGACTGGATTATCAACTTTGATTTTTTGAGCCATTTGATTGTTCACTAAAAAATTTAACAAAAAATGTTTCAAAACCCACACGTGGGTGTTGCCGTGTAACCCACTTGTAACAGATCAGTATTGGAAATGTAACATGGGGAAGTCCTATGAAGAAGCCTTGGAGAAGCCAAAAGGAAGCCTTATGGAAAATATTTCTCAATTATGTTACATTTCCCACGTTTTATTTTCCACCATTCATTTTTATATTTCCATTTTCTATTTTCCATTTTCCACCCCATTTTCCACGCCATTTTCCACAATCATTTCCACTTCATTTTCCACTTTCATTTTCCATTATTTCATTCCACTATGTTCCATTTTCCTTTCATTTTCCATTATTTTCATTTTCACCATTCAATTTCCCACCATTCCCATTTTCATTTTCCCATTTCCATTTTCCCTTTTCCATTTTCCCCATTTTCCCATTCCATTTTCAACCATGCCATCGATCCCAAATCCAGCAACGAGGACATGAAGCATATAAAAAACAGCATCCTGGCACCCCCCCACATCTTCAAAAACACAACAACAATCCATCAATACGAGTTCAACGAGGTACATGAAGCCATACTTTTAAAAAATGGACATTAGGGGCACTACTGGCCGGCCGTGATGGACATTGGTGGCACTCTTGGATGGCCATGATAGACATTCCTCAAATATCATCAATGCCTTTCGATTCCTGATAAAAATACGAGTTCAACGACATACATGAAGCCATATAACAGGAAATTTGTATGAAAAATGGCATTTAGGGCTGTCCATGGCACGACCTGTGGTCATGACCCTCATAATTCCTAAAATGGCCGAATCTAAATTCATAGACCTACCATTTGGCGAAAACTAGAAGTCTCTAGCTATCTCAGGAGCCGAGATCTCGAAGGAACAGACGGACAGACAGACAGACGGACGGACGGACGGACGGACGGAAATAGGCGCATATAAGTGTTACACCACTTCGTGGGTTACACTAAAAATACAAATGTTAGTAAAAGCGAATGTCTTTCACATACAAAATCGTTATCTCTTATTTCAAATTATACTCTACAAATCAGAGAGAAAAGAATCATACGATCATCAATCTCTAAATTAGATGAAAAAGAAGACCCCTAAATATATGTGTATAGTGGCAAATTGATTAGCATAAAAAAGCTAATTTATGCGAAGCCGGAAGAGTTTCGATATATCCAAATAAAACTAATTGACCTTTGAACATTTAAGATATTTTCCATCTTAAGTGAACTAAACTCATTAATTTTGTATTACTTAATTCATAGGTACTATTCTCTAAATTCACTTACAAATTGAATTAAATTAAAATATCAGCAAATTGAAAAAAACACGACTCAAAAAACACGGCTGCAATTTAAAATTTAATAAAAAGAAAACTTTACTTGCTTGCTCTTCTCTCTCTCTGAATTGGGAGAAAAATTGTCTTCGAAAATTCGATATTATTTCCGAAAATGAAATTTTTTCGTTACATCATTGAAAAATCGCAGGAAAATATTTTCAATTGTAAAATAATTTTTAAAAGCCATTTTAAATGCCTATAGAATATTACAAGATTGAAATAAACAAAACGGAATGGTAGGTAGAAGAATAAAGTTAAATGTGAAGTAATTCTCGAATTTGTTTAAGAAGAATTATCGCAAATATTTTTCAAGGTTTTTTCTTTTCCCTTTCCTACTTATTTTTTTATTACCTTTACATGGTGAGAAAACTTTTATCTTATTTAAACTATAATTTTGCTACAGGGAAGTTCCACAAAAGTACCAGTTACTACAGCCGATTGGAAGCGGAGCATATGGTCTTGTTTGGTAAGTCAAATAGATTTCTGTTTAATTCGGCTTTTATTAATTTGTAAACAATGGACTATTTTATGCAACTAAAAAAGCTCTGCTGTTGATACTGAAAATAACATGAAGGTGGCAATCAAGAAATTGAATAGACCCTTTCAAACCGCTACACATGCCAAACGAACTTATCGTGAACTACGTTTGCTGAAACATATGCATCACGAAAATATAATTGGGTTGCTTGATGTCTACTCACCTCATTGTGAAAATTTGGAAACATTTCAACAAATTTATCTGGTAAATGCTATTGTACTATTATACTTGGAAAGTTTATTACTAATTCATTTTCATAACAATAACGATAATAATGATGTGATGACTCTTTAGGTGACTCATTTAATGGGAGCTGATTTGAACAACATCATACGTACTCAGCGGTTGACCGATGAACATGTGCAATTTTTAGTCTATCAAATGCTAAGAGGACTTAAGTATATTCACTCAGCAGGCGTCATTCACAGGTTAACTAAGACCTTTAATATTTAATGCAATTACGGGAGATACCTTTTTTTAGAGATTTAAAGCCGAGCAATTTGGCTGTCAACGAGGATTGTGAACTTCGCATATTAGACTTTGGCTTAGCGCGACCAGCTGAACAGGAAATGACCGGCTATGTTGCAACACGTTGGTATCGAGCCCCAGAAATAATGCTTAATTGGATGCATTACAACAAAACAGTTGATGTGTGGTCTGTCGGCTGTATAATGGCGGAACTTTTGACTGGACGAACATTATTTCCAGGATCCGATCGTAAGCTTTTAATTCACTTTATCGTTCGTTATTTTTGTTCATTTGTTTCAGTGCAGTGCATGCAAATTGTTTGATTTCTTTTTTTTATTTGTTAATTTGGCAATCAGATATTCATCAACTCACTTTAATAATGGAGATTTTGGGCACACCAAATGATGAGTTTATGAAAAAAATTTCCTCCGAGAGTGTAAGTAGCTTATCATCTGATGTGCATGCTATAAATTTTTATCAGTTAATTATCACCTTAGATTTAGAATAATAATTAGTTGAATTCCACCCGTTATAAAATTGAGTATTTAAAATTTTAAAACTTTAATTTCCCCCTTTAAAATCTTGCATTCGATTAAGAAATTAATCAACTCACACAAGTCTTTGAATTAAGCGGTACACCTGATAAAAATTTAACAGAAAAATTTAGCGAAGAGGTGATGACGAATATAATTCATTCACTGGTCAGTTAATGTATCGCTGTACTTTTTTAATCTGTCAAATAGGCACGAAACTACATAAAATCACTTAAAGTTATGAAAAGACGTGATTTCAAAGAAGTTTTCAAGGGTGCTAATCCATTAGCCATTGATCTCTTAGAGAAAATGTTGGAATTAGATGCAGATAAGCGAATAACTGCAGAACAAGCGCTTTCACATTCATATTTGGAAAAGTATAGTGACCCAAGTGACGAACCTACCTCGCCTTTATACGATCAGAGCTTCGAAGATATGGATACAACTACTGAGAAGTGGAAAGGTATATTTATATATACAAATAAAATTCTTAAAATATATTTACATTTTTAATTGTATAGAATTGGTTTTCAAAGAGATCGTATCATTTGTTCCCCACTCGGTTCCGGCAAGTGCTGATAATTAACAAATTATTAATTTAACAAAATGAAACAGATTTAAATTTTCATCTAATATGTTAAAAACTTAACTTAAAATCCGTTTAAATATTGTATTTAAAATTTTATTTCCTATTAATATTTGAAGTTCAAAACGATTTTATAATAAAAGTAATATAAATTTTCAATAAATAAAAAATGTTTTAAAACAAACCTCATTCAAAAAAGTAAATACTTTGGAAAGAAAGCAATTTCGTTTCAAATCGAACGAATAAGAGAGCAATTTCGTTAATGATGAATCCAGAGCCACGTGAAAGAATATTATAGAATTTACGAAGAACGAGCAAACCTTACTCTCTCTCTCTCTCTCTCTCTCTCTCTCTCTCTCTCTCTCTCTCTCTCTCTCTGTCTAAAATCTTGACATAAAATACCGCACTTTGCTTTGCATGCGAAATTCTGCTAACACTATATACATATACATATATGAATGTTGGTAAAGAGAGGAGATGTAAAAATTAAAAAGTCGATTGAGAAAACGTGACGATTAACCGTTAGAATGCTTCTTGTTTGTTCTTTACACGACGCAAGAAAATCAGTTGCTTTGTAACTTTCAAAGAGCAGAAGCGTAAAATATTTCATCATGAAAATAAATTTACTCCTTTCATTTTTGCTTATCGTGCTAACGAATACTAAGGAAATTCCTAATGTACAAAGTGAAGGTACAACCGTTATAGCAACCACTGAAAGCTCACCAGCAACAAAAACAACTATAGAACCCGAAAAAATTACTGTTTCTGAAATAGAAAGTTCTTCTTTCAAGGAAGAAACTTCCTCACCAACTCCTTTAGAAGAAAATTCAACAATTAACATATTTGAACAAAATCCCGACCAGTCTTCTACGGTACAAAAGAGAAAAATTCTTTATGTAAACCAACAGCAGAGTGGAAAATTCAATGTTCATTTAGAGCTAAATGATGTTAGTCTCATTGTCATCCCGAATAGAAAAGATCCACAGTTATCGTTGTTAAATTTACTACTACGCTCTGCACAAAAGTCCAATAATCTAAAGAAAAATGTAGAAATCGAGCATGAGAAAAATAATGCTCAAGTAAAAACAGCCTCCAAGGAAGTAAATCAAAATAATCACAACGATGATTATTCAAAGTACAAGACGGATAATTTTGTACATTCGTCGACTAATGAGCCTTATCCTGTGCAATCCCGCGTAGCTCCATATAAGGTTGACATTTCATCCACATTAAGCCAGCCTTCGCCAGTGGAATTCGCCATACCGAATGCAAACCTCATGGCTCGCTCACCCGTTGTAAAACTTTTGAAACCCATCCCCGTGGCTCTTCAACATGAACACATGTTCAAACGATCAATTGACTTTGACTCTCGCGTTCTTCATGATAAAAGCATCTCAAGTGATGACAATGATGATGAAGAGCTAACAGAATCGATAACAAACTCTCTAGATGACAATTTTAGCAATCATAGTGGTTAATTATTTTCCTAATTATTTTAATTATTTAGGATAATTATGATAATTATGCGAATTTGTCGTTTTTCCTCTCGAATGAAATAGTCGCGGTTAACTTTATCGCCATTGAAATTTTGAATTTTATTGTATATGAATGTACTTGAATGAAATCAAATTAGTGCAACGCTTATTGGCATTTTTGCGTTTTAAATTTGCGATTTTTAATACTTTTGATGAAATGAAAATTTCACACACATCTCACTTAAGCGAAAGTACATTCCCACCCACCCACATGACCCAAATAGCAAATTTTAACGTTAAAAGAGGAGAAATGTGAGCATTAATTATCTAATTATCAAAAGTAATTGAAAATAATTAAAATAATTAAATAATTTAAAAACTCTCTAGACAATGATGACAATTTGAATACAATCAACAGCAGTGGAGATCATTCAGAATTTATCCTTTTAGGTGTTAAATTTGAAAAAATGATTTAAAATTTAACTATTAAAATGTTATTTTTAGGTGCTCTAGAAGGATGTGGTCCGGAAAGAAGGAGAAACTCTTATCAAGTTTGTGTACCCGAACATGACTAATTATTTTCTAATTATCCTAATTATATCTAATTTTTTTGATAATTAGGATAATTATCATAATTAAGAAAATAATTAGTAAAATGATAGAATGGGTGTACCCGAAAATGACTAATTTCTCGAAGCAAATTTTATAAAAAAATTAATAAAATGGAGGTTTTAAGAAAATTAACATATTATCTTTTTAATGAACATCACGAATCTAAAAGGAAACCTTTCTCGTTTAAACGGGTTTTTTATTTGAATTTTTTATTTTTATTATATTATTAGAATGAAAATAACTTTTAATTATTGATCAGATATTCGAGTCGCACAACTTTAATCAACTGAGACCAAAATAATTAATTAATCCTCTACAACAATGCTACGCTTTAAAAATTTAATAAGTGGAATGCCTGCATTTTTAACGTAATCCTTGAAAGCAATTTTTGTGTCCTCCGCCTCTTGTTGATATTTTGTCCTCCCGTGCGAGTCGCCAGACTTTTCAAGCCCATTTGATTTCTTCTTCTAATCATCAAAAAAAGGCTGCAAGGTCAGAAAAATAATTTTGACTACTATTCGAGATTGTTGGACCTGTCGATGTGAATTTTAAATCACGTAAAAAAAGTATATAATTTACCTAATCTCAGTTGCACTTTCACTACCACAACGCTCGGTGCTCTCACTTCTCAAAAAACTTTCAGATCAAAGAATCAATGTACGTTCTGTTCTTTCGTTTAAAAATGCCGAAACTAGCGGACGCTCTTTTACATACCTACAATTTCCTTACACTCTTCCGGCAAAATTTTACTCTATAACATCATTAAATAAAATCATTTTTAATAGCTAATTCAGACTTTATGTTTTAATGATTGAAATTTGTTGCGAACAACTCACAAAAAAAACTTTATGCACAAATTTAAGAGTTTATGAGTACTCCCACCATCCCTCCCACTCGCCAACTTTTAAATTTGTGCATAAAGAATGTAATCTTCAAATGTAATTCACAAGACTGCTCACTTAGATAGCAAGCAACGACAAAACCTTATAATTACACGGAATATAAGTTAAAATAGAATAAAGAAATTTTACCGAGTGCTACCACCACTCAATTTTCTTTACCTTTTTCGTTTCCTTTTTCTTTTCCTTTTTCTTTTTTAGCTAACTTAGCAATTGACTGCTAAGATTTGAAGAATTTCGCGTACTTCTTCAGTTGCGTTAAAATAAATTGTCCTCTGAGTTAGTTTTGCACGTTGTAAGATTGAGAGAGCCATTAATAAATCATCATCGTGTCCGACAAATAAATCATCAGCATAATGAAATAGTAAAGCTCTATCATCTTCATTTAGTTGTGGCTCGAATATCAGTTGTCGTTGAGCAAACAACCAATTAGTTGTCCATCATTATTGAAAATTAAAATTTCAGGCTTTTCGAGAACATACTTAACATCACTATAGAAAGAAGTTCCATTTAATTCACCACCAACTTGAAGCTTTCGAATAAGTTTATGAGCTTTTGGCAATGCTTGTAAATTTCTTCCGACACAATGATTACGGAGCGAATAGTGCACATCAATAATAAAAATTGAAGGCTTGAATGGAATTCCTGTTTCACGATATTTCCTTGCGATAAATTTTAGTGTTGCTGTAATTTCATCCGCCAAAGTGTCACCTCCTGACTGACCCGAGAAAAATCTCAGCTTCTCAAAATGCCGAGCAGCTCTCTCAAACACTTCACAATTTTGAGGTGACATGTCTTCGTTAATAATGCTTGCAACAGCATGCGCATGACGAAATGTTTTAATAAATTCCATGAGAGGATTATATTGTTCATGGTCACTGGGGTTGTCTGCAAGATGGATGTACGAATTGTCAATAGTCGCGCGTGTATATTGTGCAAAAATGGCGAAATTTTCATTAGCGACAACATGAGTAGTTAAATATTCGAATAAACCTTCAACCAACTCATACTCTCGACTATTAAAATTGTAAATATCACCACGTGCAAAATGATGTTTTAGAACTACGACATCGACTAAAACAATTTCATCCTCGCCTTCTTGTTGCATCCCATCATCGCATTCATTTTTCACCCTGAAAATTCCATCTGTAAGCCGATTCAATAGTCGATTTGAGACATGTCCAAGACAATCGATTTGAGGCATGTTATGCAATTCTTCTCGAGTGTAGCTTTCGTCTTTGTCCTTCACGAGTGCCCAACGAGGAATATGAAGCTCGTCAAAGCGTGCATAAGCTCTTTTGCCAGCATAAACCTTCCGGCCACGATGTAGCTCTGCAAGAGCATCACGTGTTGCAATCGGAAGGATATGCATATTCACGGGGTGAAGTTTTCCATCTTCCGTGATAATACTTGCTATCAACGGATTGATGGCGACTGCTTCACTTACACTGTCATCAATGAAACAAAGCGATTTAGCGCATGATATTTTATTCCACGAGAAAATGGAACCCATGACTCTCAAATTATTAAAGTTAACAACGATTTCATTTTCTCGTGGAACAAGATTGTCATCAATCACTTGTTCGTTGTTAACATCATTATTGACATTATCTTCATCATTTTCATGCGCAATTGCATTTCCATCATTCTGCCAATCCATTGCGTCATCATTTTTTATTTTTATTTTATAATTTAATTTTAACTCGATATTATTAACTAATCTATTTACTTCATGATGATTGCAAGCCTAAAAGTGAAGCAATGTCCATTGCTTGAGAGGGTAATTGATTTTCATCTTGTTCCTCAGCTGGTAGTGCTATATTTAGTCCATTAACTCGAATGCGAAGATTTTGCGTTCCATTTTGCTTTTGATCGATCACAATGTTGTAACTTGGGTCAGGTTCTTCAAAATTCGGCAAAATTCGAGGCCGATAGGACCAGAGACAACTAAATTTAACGAAACTAAGCAAAATATTAAAATCAACTGTCTTTGCATGCTGACGATCGTCTTTTCTTGGAATGTAAAGTATACTGCTTGCTTTTTTAAATTTACCCATAAGCCCTCAAACAATTTTCCAATCATAGGCTGGACACAGTCTAAATAGACTTTCTCTTGAGTGTCACCAGGCATGAATACATGATTAAATGTATACAAATCCTGTCCTTTTGAGACCATGATATTAACTAACGACTAACGGTTCCTGCCATTACAATACATAACGTATCTACAATATTTAAAAAAGTGAAGCAAAAGAACATGACGTCATTATGAATCGTAGCCGCCGCAAAGTGGAAGAAAAGAAGCCAAGGAAAAAATAATTTTTATTTTTATTAAAAAGAGTTGCAAAAAGCTTTAAAATGGGCGTGGAAGTAATTACCATTCAAGAAGGAGACGGTAAATATTAGTTAGAGCATGAGTAATCTGTGGAATTGATAAAAAAAAAGTCAAAATATTAAATTAAAAAATGCTATCGATTTGCGAGAAAATTACCATTTTTTTTTTAGGAACAACTTTTCCAAAGAATGGCCAAACTGTGGTGGCTCACTATACAGGTAAAATAACTAAAAATTCTGAAAAACTTGGAACAAAACAGCGGAATTTAGCATGTAAAACTTTAAAAAATAATACCCACATTTGGGTAATGCCGTGAAAGTCACATGTAATGGATCTTGGTTAAGATTCAAAAAATGAAGAAACCTATTTTAAAATTCAACGATGAGTTACATCTATCAAAATCTTTTTTTAGGAACTCTCGATAACGGAAAGGTATTCGATTCAAGCCGTACCAGGGGCAAACCTTTTAAGTTCAAGGTAATTTCTTTTTATTTTCTCTAATTCAAATTTGCTCGAGATGATCTTGAGAGATGAGGTGTAAAATAATACACACTAAATTTTTTTTAATAGATTGGAAAAGGAGAGGTGATAAGAGGTTCGTATAAACTTTATAATTTCAAAATTTAATTTATATTGACGGATTCGTTAGGATGGGACGAAGGTTTCGCTCGTTTGAGTGTCGGTCAAAAAGCTAAGCTCATTTGCTCGCCTGATTATGCTTATGGACCTCGTGGACACCCTGGTAAGAGATCGTTCGAGAAAAATTTACCATTGGCATGAAAAAAAAGCATTAAATGCAAAATCCTCTTAAAAATTTCCATCATTAGGTGTAATCCCTGGAAATGCTACTTTGACTTTCGAGGTAGAACTTTTGGGATTGGAGTAATTGGGATTGTTCAAACAATCATGTTGCCGCAAGAACCAAATTTCATTTACACACATATTTTCATCCTATGGAGTTCTTAGTTTTGCATTTTCAAGTTCAGCTTATCTTTAAAATTAATCAAGCTTTTTTCCGAGTATTTCCAATTTTTACCTTAAATTAGAGTTTGAAAGCAAATAATAAAGATGTTTCAAAATGCAATAAAAAGTTTTTTTAATAAAAAAAAAATTTATTTCTTTAGTCTCATTTCACGATATTGGTCGTCGAGCGGGACAGAAAAATATTTAATTTTTGACAAAACTTTGATTTTGTGTTTGTAATAATATATAAATGAACATAATAAAATGCAATTGCACAAGATCCATAAAAAGTGTGGTGCATGTGATTTCATAGACGCAGTAATTTAGTGGATTTCTTTATATGAAGTTATAAGTTTTACATTTTATAAGTATGTAATCAATCTTTGAAAAATTCTTCTATGCATAAAGTTTCAAGAAATTCAAGCATAGTAAGAAATTTTTTTCATTGTTTATGACTACTTAAAATTATTAAAATTAAGACTTTCAATCTTTTTAATATTTTCTTCATTTAAGCGATTAATTTGCTGCGATTGCAAAGTCGGTGTTGCACTAAGTCCCAAGAAATTTCCATTGTTCCCATTTCCGTTATCGAAAATTGGCTGCATTGTTGTTGGAATGAACTGCTGTTGTTGCTTTTGAGCAGATGCGTAGAAAAAAGATGACGAATCTGGAACGATAGGTTGTTGTTGTTGATTAAAGCCTGGTAATTGAGCAGACGAAGAAGGAGGAGCTTGGAATGCAGGCATGATTGTTGATTTTCCGTAGAGTGCAAGAATACTATCCTTGGTGAGTTTTCCCTTTTCAGCTCCATTATCCAGGGACTTTTGACTAAAAAAGTCATCCTCTTCTTGCTTCAATGAAGTCTCGATGTTAGTTATTGAAAACTCATGCTTACTCTGTGCGTTAGTCGAATCTGTTATTGAAAAGAAGTCAAATGTATCGGTAATGCATTTTTGCGGAATAACAGAAGTTGCACTGCCAGTTAACGAAGAATCAAGTCCAAGTAAGTCAGTACAATTTAAAGAAGCGGCGGGAGCAGTATTTGAATTTGCACTCATTTTAATTTCCGAATGTCGAGAGCTTTTAGGAGAATGACTGGGTGGCTTGAGAGGGGCAGGAACAACATTCGAACTAGGAGTAGTTGTTTTTGACTTTGGAGGCTCCTGTATAATCGAAGCTCCTGAAGCATTAACCGATGCTGTCAGTTTCTTTTTGCGCTTTTGATTTTCTAACTCTTCTTCAATCTCCTTATCCCAATCGACTTGAGGTGGAAACTGGGGTGGAATCCATTCGCGTGCAATATATTTCTTCTGCTCATACTTGGCTCTAATGAAGCTTTCAAGTGCCGAATCAGTTTGCGGTCGTCGAAAGTTATCAGAAAGCAATGCCTCATAGACTGCTCTTCCCCGGGAATTTCCCATTTGCTGTAAGCTCACTGCAAAGAGACGATGAATTAAGAAAATTTTCTTTAATGGCAAAAAAACGCTTTTCATGTTTTTAGAACTTCCAAGAAATTTGAGCTATATGATGGGAAATTTTTAGACATCTTAAATTCGAGAAAACAATCTTCAATTTCATGGGTCCTGCATCTGCATGCCTTTTGTAGTCGACTGCAGAAGGAAACGAAAAGAAAAAAAAACCTTCTTTCCTCAAAGAGCCAGTGCACTCAAGACGACTTTTCGAAGTTCATTGAACAAAAAACTCTTTTAAATACCCAAATTAAAGCAGCACGAAAGAGCAATAAGTAGAAGATTAAAATATTTGTTTGGGCTATCTCTCCATGCTAGTAATTACAAGTTTCACTTAATTAAAAATTAAAATAAAGCAAATAAGCATAAAGTTTAATTAAATTCAGTTTGATGGCGGACACGGATGATATTCAATATAGTGAAATATATTTGACGAAAAATACGAGTAAAGGTGAAAAATTGAATTTAATCTTACCAACTTGTTCCGGTGCCCACGTATCAAGATTAACAGATTTAACTCGTGAGATGTGAACACCCAAAGAGCGATGAATTCCCGAGCATCTGTGTGATAAGTGTTATTAAATTTTAAAGAAATACCTCACTAAATATGATACCTTATGCAGAGAAAAATTCCTATGTTGGTAGATGCCCACCGCGGTGATTTTGCATCACAATCTAAAAAACGAGTTAAAAATTATGTTATTCATAGTTAATCGCATAATCAATCATCCAATGCATAGGTGGCAGTGATTAAAAATAAGATTAATAACTAACCGGCACAATATTTATTGTCCTCATCTCGCAGCAATTGATTAAGTATCTAAAAAAATGCATATCGTTATCAAAATGAAAAAACGAACTGTCAAGCGTTACGCACAAATAGACAAACATCTCTTGACAAAAATATATAATGATTTTCATTATTTATGATATTCCTTACCGTATTGCACTTCTCCTGTATCAGCTTTGTTTTTTTGTCATCTTTCTTGTTCATTTTCGATTTTGAAAGAACTCTAAATCACGAAATCACGTTAGTTTAGGATAAAATAAGAAAAATTTTCTTATACTATTTCTCTAGATTTTTTTTTCGAAACTGATTGACTGACTGACGAGGAAGTTCGAAAAAGAGGGGCTGGACCCAATAACCATTAAAATTTAAACATTTTAGTGCAGAACAAAATAAAAAAGAAATGCAATAAAAATTGAATTCATATTTTTACACTCTAAACGGTTTAAAAAAGTCTCAAACACTTTAATAGTATACTGAAATATTAAAGTTATGTAAAACAAAAAAAAAATTGGCCTCGTTTGTGGTTTGAAGAATGTCGGATATTCGAGTTTCGGTGTTCCCTCTTAAGTTGGACGGCTTCGTCGAAATATCAGAATTTTTGTCGAAAAAGCATCAGTTAAATACATTTATGAATTTAAAAGTGATTTAACTTTAAATAAAAACTAAAAGTGTTTTAACTTGCATCCCCGTGCATTGTGTTTTTTAAAGAAGTTAAAAATATAGGTGCAAAGATTCGAGTTTAATGATAAAAAAGCAAAATAAAGTTGCGTTAATTGTCTAGTATCAAAAAAAGGTATGCTTAGATCTTTGTGTGCATTAAATTTAAATAGTGATGAAATTAAGGAAGTCGTTCATAAAAGGTGCAAGATGTATGAGTTAGAGTCAATACGATGTAAACAATTGGTTTTCATGCAGGAAAATCTCACGATAGTACGCTAAGAAAAAAGAAAGAAAAAAGTTTCTCTTCACGACGGTCCGTTTATGCTGTATATACGAAAATATTTTCAGCTCTCTTGCTTATACTTAAGTTATATTAAAACAAGCCTAGTAGAAACGCGGGAAATTAAAAAACGCACTTCTCGGACGGCATCGGTTGAAATAAGTCACTTAAAAAAAAAGTCGGGTCATAAAATTTCATGATGAATTTTCAACACAAATGTACAATAAAATATATATGATGACGATGATGGTTGTATGAAAAAAAGAAAATGGAATACATACTACAGGAAATTAGTGTGGTTATAAAGTAAAAATTATTCGTAGTGCAATTTTACATTAGTTTTTCGGCGCAAAATGCTATTCTGGTGATAAAACATTATTCGCCAACCGCTATTTTGATAATGATGTGAAGAGTTTTTGTGCTATGCCTTCCCGAAAGGAAAAAATGTTCAATCGTCGAAAGCAGCAGAAGATGTGTAATGTGCATTTGTATGTGCGCGTAGACACTGTATATTCCCTACTTTATGTGTGTTTGACTGTATTGCGAACTGTATAATAGAGAAAAATATATTTGCTTCATATAGTGTCGTGAATATAGGGAAATTTAGAGGGAACTTTTGAACGCATCGATAAGCATTTGCTTCCAATTTTCATAGAATTTTAAAGCCTTTGAGGGCTCTCGTAAAATTTTTTAAAAATATTTAAGACTTGTACTTCTTTGATGGTATACAGTATACATAATTGAGAGCCACCATTATAAAAAAATCCATATGTATCATTTAAACCGAAGGAAAAATTTATGTTAGTGTTTTCTTCTAATTTGCTAACATTTATGTCTCGTTTCATTCAAATGTAAAACTATGCCCATAATATAATTTTCCACATAATATTATGTGTTCAACTCAACTTTTGATGTGTCGCAACAAGTTTTCCTTGCACATACATACTTTAATAAATACTAACTACATAGAATAACCGTCACAGGAGTTCTCACAGTTTTTCTTCTTCTTTTTTAGAAATAAAAAATTGTAAAATATCACGCACAATAGAGCCAGGAATTGAAAATGTTGTGAAAAGCTTAAAATTATCACAATTGAAATTGCAGCATGAATGAAGTTGATCCTCCGAGAAAAAGCAACGGCACTTTATCTACAACAATAGAGAATCAGCAAGAAGTTAGTGGAGATAATACCAATTCTCCTCTCTTATCTTCGCTTCTTGCAACGCCTAAACATCATGAGACAACTTCGAATGGCCAGCAGCTACAGTCTGAAAATAAAACTAATGATTTGATAATGCCCTCACCTGTGGGAAGTGGACATAGAAATGCATCAGCCATTGTTACTAATCCCCAGTATGAAGAGAAAAATTCGCCTAAGCGATCATCAGAAAAAGAATTGGATTTAAGCGCAACTACAAATAGTCATAAGAAATTTAATAATCTAAGTGAAATATTGCAGCGTAACAATAATAATAATTCGGAGACGAGCACTAAATCAATTTTGGAAAATTGCTTGCTAAAGCCGTCACCCGTAAAGACTAATCATAATCATCGACTGGAATCTCAATATTTTAATCTCCACCAAAATAAAATGGACGAGAGTACATCATCATCATCTTCGCTCCTCAAATATGCTCACCAGCCGCCAGTGGCGATCGAAGAGAGTCGTAAAGTGGAGCCGCTCAAAATAAATTTAAATCGCGAGCCAATAAGAACAGTTATTAAATTGCCACCAAACATCAATGCTTACGAAAGTTCCGCAAAAATAACTATTAAATCACCACCGCCACCGCCTCCTCTTGTAACAACAAAACAGTCCATATCTCCAACACTCTCTTCATCGTCCTCATTATCGTCGGAATCGTCTTATGAGCAAGCTTACAACGACACACATACGCAACATCGTTCGCCGTCAATTCAAGTGGTTCCCAAGCTCCATCTACGCAATATTCTCGACACTTCGCTTAATAATGAGCAATCTGAGCTCACCATTGTGCCTAAATTAAAAATTACTGGTCTTAACTCATCACAGCTCACACAGCACCAGCAAGTTGATCACAGTGTAAATAGTATTCTAGAGAATCAAACTATTCCGAAATTGACCATTAAGAAGGATAATAACAGCGCGGAAGCTTTTTATCACCTCAACCATGAGACAAATGCTACGATATCATCAGTGAAGCGTAAAACTACAAATCACCACTATCATAATGCTATCGCTTCACCTAAGCTAACCATAAAGCCCATTCCGGAACAGTCACAATCATCACCACAAATATTACCGCCTGTACCGAAGTTAACAATTAAAACAACTGATAACGACACCATGACTGTAATAAATTCCAGTTCATCAATACCCTACGACTCTGCCGAACATCATCAGACTGCAATCCCAAAAATATTGATAAAAGCAAATCAAGTAAAAAAAACTCACGTTCACCCATTGCCTTCTTCTTCCATTCGCGATGAAGATAAAGATGATGATTCTGATTTATCAGTTATAGAACAAGAACAATTACCGCAAGAAGTGTCAATACCCAAGCTCACCCTAAAGGCCGTTCATTACACAAATTCAGGATCCTCAGTTGCGCCAACATTTGAAAAAGTTGTTCCGAAGTTGGTTGTTAAACTACCGCGGGATCCGAGCAGTGCTAGTACCATACCGATAGACGAATACGAAGATGAAAAAGAGTCTTCATCGACAAGCTCTACACCATCTCCGCCACCATTGCAACATGTATCAAAGCTCAACATCAAACCTATCCCTTTTCCCGAAAAGGAAGCGCCTATGAAAGAACCAGTGAAAAATTGTAACGATTCGTCAAGTAGCAAGCAGCAGCCAGTAAAATTCTCCATTAGTCGTTTGATTGGAAGCGACTTGGGTGTAGATGAGGAGAATTTAAAATCGAAACCTTTGGAAATTAATACGAACTCTATCAAGAGTGCCGCCGATTCTGGTCAGGATTCTCCGAGGATAATTTTAAAAATTAACAAGACTAATAATGAGTCGACAATCAAGGAGAACGTGCCATCCTCGAATAGCAATAAAAGGGCACATTCGAATGATTTCATTAATGAGAAAGACATCATGATTGATTTGGGTGTAGAGGAGAAAAAGAGACCTAAATTAGTGGCAAATGATCCAGATGTTATTCTCATAGACAGTGACGCTTCAAATGAAGCTTCAAACAACACGAGCAAAAGTAGAAATCATCAGGTTAATCCTAATCTAGAGGCTAATCATAAATCAATTGATATTGATTCTAAACAATCGACTTTACCGATTCCAAAAGTCGAAAGTGAGAGCAAAGTCTCACCACCTTCATCTTCAACATTTGGAACTTTAAATTCAACAGGTCGTAGTCTTAGAAATAGGAGGAATCACGAAATTTCTAAAAAAAATCTGCTTAAGAGTACAACTGTAGAGCAGCTTGAGACATTTCAATTATCAGTTAAAGAGGATTCGCAAGCGAGTGAAATCGATCCACTTGCATTCTCAAATGACGCTATGACAAATTCTAATTCAGTCGATGAAGTAATCACGCCTAAACGTGGAAGGGGTCGCCCTAAAAAGATACTACAGGAAAATAAATCTCTAACTGCAGTGATCGAAGCGGACACAGAGTCGCGGGATCCACTTGAAATTCCATCCATGTCCTCAGCTGAGGACAGTCGACCATCAGGAAATGCTGCCGATGATAAGAAAACGCCCGGACGCGGTAGGGTGCGAGGCAGGGGACGGCTGAAGAGAACTGTTGAAGTAATCAAGAATGGAAAACCTATTCAAATTACACTAGAAGGACACGATGACGACGATTCGCCTTCATTTTCGCTTTATAATCGTGGTTTCGCGAGGGGTGGCCTTACAAAAAAATCGAGAGGCGGCAAGACAATTCGCGGTGGAAAAAAATACTCGCCTTTTATTACACCGGAAATATCGAAAGATGGAATTTTCACATCTCCTAATGATAGCAGGGTAAGTGTTTGATACATTATTTTCTTGAATTCTGGTTTTTAGTTTTTACCTCTTTTAATGTCGTTTCATAGGATTATAGTCGTCGAAAGATTTTCTCAACGCCTTCACTCTTTGAGGAGGACACACGTATGAGCATCGGAGGAGATTCACAAACGCCGCTAAGATCAACAGATTTTTTTTCAAATGAAGAGTCACAGAGTTCAATATTGAGCAGTACAAGCAACACAATTGAAGGAAGTGTGAAAAAGCGTTCAAAGAAAATGGAAGTGTGTGAACCAGAAGGGTGAATATAAATAAGAAAATTTAATTGAATGATAATTACTCATTACATTATTTAAAGTCGAACTGAGTTTACAATTGATTTACTTGCTGAATATGATTGGCCACAAAACGAGCCTCCAAGAAATCGAGACTCATACATGATTCAAGAGCAAATTGCTGAATATCTTGGGGTAAAGAGCTTCAAGCGAAAATATCCCGATTTGGTGAGAAGAACTGTCGATATGGAGGAAAGAAATTATCTTTTTGAAAACGGTCTGGCATCTGAAAAAATGTGCGACTTGGGATTGACAGCCGTCTATTCAAGCGAGATACTAGATATAATGTGTAACGATTATCCAGACAAATATGAAGAGTACAAAAGATATCAGCGTGAAAAGGCATTCCGAAATGCACGTCTACGATCAGAAACTGCCGTCGTCGATAGAAGTCAAATGCAAAAGGACAAAGCCATATCGTCGACTTCGGAGTGGAACACTAGATTCAATAAAGAGTAAATTTAAAATTTTTTCTAAAGATATAGAGTTATTTACAATTTATATTTTACAGTCGCCGCGAGAATCGTCGTTGCTGTATGGATTTACAAAATTTCCTCATTCAAAAACCAACACCAATAAGAGATTACAAAATGACACCATCCGTTCTTTATCGTTCTGCATATCCAATTTCACTTGTACCCGGTCAATTTAGTGAATACTATGAAAAGTACACTCCAGAGCAATTAGCGTACGTATACAATTTTAATATGATTTATATATTAATTAATTTACTGTTAAACTTTCAGTTGCTATCCTGTTAACTCGGTATTAGTTGATTTCAAAAAACTTGAAGAGTATTTGTCCAAACATCCCTATGAATCGAGTGATGATGCCTCAGAGAGTGCCGATGATAGTGATGATGAGCGTTCTTCAGATAGTTCATCGGTAAAGGAAAATTAAATAACTTTATTTTTAAATTAACTAAAATCTTTCGCAGCACACTGATTCATCCACGGATTCGTCAACTGATGATAACTATGAGGATCCAAAATGTCGAGTATGCTCACAAACGCCTTTTTCAAATCGTTTCAATAAGCCTGAGAAATTAATCACGTGCTCTACATGCAGGCATAAAGGTAAATTTTGGCATACAATAAGAATCATTAAATAGCTAAGTGATATCTATTTTTTAAGCTCATCCCTCCTGCATTGAAATGTCACCGCGGATGTACGTTCGATCATTAGCTTACAAATGGCAATGTTCAAGTTGTAAGTCTTGTGTCAAGTGTCAAAAGCAAAAGGATAACAAAATGCTATTTTGCATTCAGTGTGATAGAGGCTATCACATTTATTGCCTGGGACTTCGAAATGTGCCTGAGGGTAAGTTAGGGATTTAAATAAAGAATAAAGTTTTAATTGCAAAATATATCCCAAAATAAAGGTCAATATCATTGCGTCAACTGTACAATTTGTTCTGACTGCGGTGCTAAATCGCCCGAAGGACACTTCAATCCAACTTCAACTCAACAGCAACGCCAAGATTTAGCAATGATTGCACAATGGTATCATGAATTTACGACAAACCCTCTCACAAAAATCGGCGAGCACAAAACGAGTTTATGTCTGCCCTGCTTTAGAAAGCAGAAAAATTAGAAGAACGATCAAAAATTGCACTCTTGAAAAGTAAATAGTTAAGCTTATCTGGTTATATGAAGTATAAGGCGCTATAAATATGATATAAGGTGAAAAAGTAAAAATTCATTCATAAATGATTAGAAGAATTTGCAAAATAATTTATTTTTAAAAAAGAAAAAGATTTTTCAAACGAGGCCAATGGGTTTTTAATTCGAATTAATAAATAAAAACTCACTTGTTTAATTTGATGTTTTCATTTTTGCTCACGAAAATACAAACTTTAAATTATTATTTAATTACTGTTTGTTCTTTGGAATGTAAATAATATATATGTATATAAAGTTCTATTTTTTTAACTTTTTTTGTTACAAATATAGGTAGAAGGTTTTAAAATTCATAATAAACTCGACATAGTGAAATAAAAACATATTTCTTTAAAAAATATTAAAAGTTTTAGTTTAAAACGTCATAAATTATAAATTAAAGTAAATTTTACCACACATTTTGTTAAATTCTTATTTAATCTAATCACATTTTTGAGTATATAAAATTTTGTATATATGAAAAACTCATGTAATTGCAACAAAAAGTTAATACATTTAAAATTATTTCGAATTATAAAAATTTGTTTTTTGATACCACACGAGCAGGCACAGCGTTACAGAAAAAATAAAGCTTAAAAAAATAAATGCTATGGTAAATAAAAACATTGACAGTAGTTTATTGCAAAATAACTTTTACAGACGGGAAATTCAAAAAACAGTTCATATTCTCCAGAAAGAAAGTAATCCATCATTATTTCTCCTCATTTATCTATTTTTCTGTTAGCACATGCACTACAGTGCGTCTGGTGAATTTCATTGTGACAAATCGATATGCGTAATTTAAGAAACTAACCGGAAATAAACATCATTAGATTTTTTTTCTGCCTTGAAATATGTTTTTAATAATGAATAAGTTAATTTTGATTTTAAATGGCAACAGCAAGACCACCGAAATATCTCTGTGCATACCCTCGAAGAAGGAAGAAAAAAGGGAAGAAGGAGAAAGTGTTGAAAAAAATTAGGATTGTCATGTGAAGAAGGAAGTATAAGGAAACGCGTGTGCAAAAAATGTATGTCTCAACATGCAGTCGGGCGCAATAGAGAAAGTTAATTAATCATAAAAAAGAAATTGAGGGCTCAAACTTTGCATAATAACCAACAATTTTTTGCCGCCTTCGAAAAATTTTCCATTAATTGAAAATAAAAACAAGAAATTTTACATTTGACTATCGAACAAAGTTATATTCGTAGCTAAGATATATTGGTTACGATTTCTAATGTCAAAAAAAACATTTGGTAAAACGGGTTGGTAAAATTTGGTAAAATGTCAATTGTGACTTTTGAATGCGTGCATAAATTTTTTGAATAGTCATTCGATAGAATTGCAAAAAAATGCATATTGTTGTGAAACAGTTAAGCATTTCATAAATCGAATGATTCATCGTCATACCAACTCAATAATATACAAAAGTTTTTGTCTTATTTCTATCCCACACTCAAATACGTACAATTTTCAGTGAGAATCCTTCCGCATATTTTTAGGGAAGAGAAAAATGTGATGATTTTTTTTGAAAAGGGTTATATTTCCCGTACATATTGACAATGCACATGCCCTTAGAATTAGAGTTTATAGTTTTCTAGAAAGAGAAAAAAAATAAAAGGTGATATTGCAATCCGTTAACGGGACATAGAGTGGTATAGGAGATTGAAAGATATTTTGCAAATTTTCCTCGCTCTCTTGTGCATTATCGTCAACCCTCTCTCATAATGATCGCACAAATTAATACATCACCCTTTCATTTTCATTCAACGCATTGATAAACATGCGGACAATAGCAAAATGGAGGGTGGTCAATTTAGAAAAATCTTTTTGCAAAATATTATTGCATTCCATTCTACAAAACGTGTTTACGTTGTATATATTTAACTTTAAAGCTATAAAATCTTATTGCAGCAGCTTTAATTTTCCATGAATATTTCCCATTTTCAAAAGTTTGACTTACGAATGGCAATGAGTTCTATTATTCTTAATCCTTTTAATTATTTTATGCCACTTTTATTTTTGCAAAAATATTATAGCTCCGCTATATATTAATTTTGGATTTTTCCAAAACCAGTTTTCGGCCCCTAGTGCCAAGATATTACATTGTGCAACATCAAATCATATACTCAAAGAAGGCCAGCAAACCCAAAACGCGAACAGTGTCCCGGAGAAGCCAAAATATTCCACTTCCCTCCACGCATGGCGGCAACAGACCGCGGTTAGCAAGCGGCCAGGCAATACCCCTCCAAGGACCGTCCCTGAGTGCAAAAATGTCCTTTTTCATACAAATTTTCTCTTATATGGCTTCATGGGTATCGTTCAACTCGTTTTTGCATCAGAAATCGATTGACATTGATGATTTTTGAGGAATGTCCATCATGGTCGGCCAGAAGTGCCACTAATGTCCATTTTTCAGAACTATGGCTTCATGTATGTCGTTGAACTCGTCATTGCATCAGGAATCGATTGACATTGACGATTTTTGAGGAATGTCCATCATGGTCGGCCAGGAGTGCCACTAATGTTCATTTTTCAGAACTATGGCTTCATGTATGTCGTTGAACTCGTCATTGCATCAGGAATCGATTGACATTGACGATTTTTGAGGAATGTCCATCATGGTCGGCCAGGAGTGCCACTAATGTTCATTTTTCAGAACTATGGCTTCATGTATGTCGTTGAACTCGTCATTGCATCAGGAATCGATTGACATTGACGATTTTTGAGGAATGTCCATCATGGTCGGCCAGGAGTGCCACTAATGTCCATTTTTCAGAACTATGGCTTCATGTATGTCGTTGAACTCGTCATTGCATCAGGAATCGATTGACATTGACGATTTTTGAGGAATGTCCATAATGGTCGGCCAGGAGTGCCACTAATGTCCATTTTTCAGAACAATGGTTGATGATTTTTGAAGGATGTCCTTCATGATTAACCAAAAGTGCCAACGGAGTAGGGTACTAATCTTTGCGGAGCTATTGGAAATGGCAACGCCGTTTGCAGACCCATCTTGTTCAAGTTTTTGTTTTATTACGTTATATAACAAGGAAAATAAGTTAATTTTACGCTCTGCATATTCCGTCATTTAAAGTCCACTACCTGGTCCTCATAAAGAAAATAAAATCTTTGAAGAAAGTTGACCATTCTTCACAATTTTCTCTTTTCAGGATTAACTGAATTTTATGTAAAACATCTTCTTTCTATTCAGGTAAATGTGTGTTGCAACTCTTTACTCATTTTAAATCTTCACCTTTCTCTTAATTCTTTAATGAGCAATATAGTAATTAAAAATTTGAGTTCCGAGAAGGACTTTAGCTTTTTTTGCATACTATATTCAATTTTGAAACTTTATCTTGCTCTTTAATTTGGTGACTTTGGTACTTTGGTTGCTGAGAAATATTGCAAGTGATCTTTTAAATAAGCTATATTATATATTTTTTTATTTTAGTATTTACAATGTTATAAAGTCTCCAAGACACCGATCGATGATCAATCATCTATATGATTTTCGTAACTATCGATACTATTAAAAGCGTGATTCCCAAAAAAAGAATAAAATTTTTCTCTCATGGTTTAGAAAATAAAAGCAGGTGTATGAGGAATATTAGTGATCCTCACGGTGATCCCCGGGCATGCCCGTTATCCCCGTCCCCAGATTTTAACGGGAAAAAAATTTAACAGAAAACATAGGGGAAGACAAATATTGAGGCTTTTGAAAACTACAAATTTACTTAGATAAGTTTTTAAACGTCTTTGAATACGGAATTTGTTCAAAAAATCAAATTTAGCGAATTTGACCAAGAATCGATTGGCATTGATGATTTCTGATGAATGTTTAAGTTCTTTTTAAGTTTTTTGTTAAAAAAATACTCCGATAATTATTACAGTTATGAAAATATCTGAATGAAACAGAGTTTCAAAATCGACATGTCCATCTATATTTTTGTCATTTCGAATAGAGTTTTTACTTAAATGAATTATTCCTTTGTCCAATACGAAAAAAACTGACTTTTTCTCAAACCTCGTTTTTTGCTTTTAATATAATTTTATATTTTAAGATTTGAGAAGATTTGGTTATTAAACATATATGCTTTTCCCCAGCTACGTTTAAGGATTTCACTTGCTTTATGTCAGTTAAAGTGCTTAAAAACATTTTTAATGTGGGCATTTTTTTTAAAAGAATTTTCTTTGCCATTTAATTTTGGTTTAAAAAAGTTTTGAATGTATTTTATTGAAAGCGTATTCAATCATGTGACGAAAAAGTCCGGTGATCACCGTCAGGATCTCTATTATTTTTTTAAGATTTTAAGCCAAAAAAACGGTCTAAAGTTCCTCCCCGGGGAGTCGAGGATCACTGATTATTATATTTGCAAATCCTTTACCATTTCTTGTCCTTTCTGTCTTTAGTATCAATATTCGTTTAGGAATTATTTACTCTTGATTACAAAATTGACATTTTACGGAAATCTGCTAAAACTGTAAATTTCAATGGTACAATAAGTAAATATAGTATTTTTTTAGTAAATAGGTTGAATGCTTTATTTCTGTACATTTTTTTTGGTTAAAGCGCTTAAGCAATTTTTAATTCTATTTTTTTAATTCATGATTATTATTGTACATGGCAAGCTGCTTGCGAGCTGCAGCAAGTTCAAATTTCAACTCGATATTTTCTCTCTCCAAAAACGCGGCACGTATAGCAATCTCATCCTCTTTTATTCTCCGACGGTCCCTGGATTTTTTGGCCGCAGCATTATTCTTCCGGCGTCTCTCAAAATAGGCTTCATCCTTGTCACTACCGGATACTCTTGTCTTATCGTCACCACTATCTCTAAATACAGGCTCGTTGTTGTTATTAGTATCTTCACACAAACTCTTATTGGAAATCCTTCGCATTTTTGGATTATTGACCACAACACTCCCACCATTAGCAGCATGAATCTGATCGAGCATACGCTTGCGAAAAACTGCATATTTCTCAGCTGAAGTTCCGTCTAATATTGATCCAGCAGACGCTAAACTTAAGGGATCCCGTGGATATGCTTTAAATGGTCTTGAGAGTTTTCCATCTCGTGTTACAACCATCATTGATGAATGAGTTGCGTGTGATGTTATTGATGAAGAAGGAGACTTTTGTGAAGAAGCAACTGAACTTGATGATGAAATATTTGCGGAAGGGATATCGTTGCTATCATCATGTTCGATAATAGGAGGAGCCTCGTGAAAATGATGCGAGCTTTCCAGCTTTGGGTAATGATTGTAGTGGGTTGGAGATCGAATTGGAAAATTTTTTGTTGATGAATTTTCTACGTGTGCTGTTGAAAATTTTTCCATTTTTTGTACAGTAGCAAGTTCTTCAAATTTTTCATAGGTCACTAAAGGTGATCGCGATCGTAGTATACCTTTTCCTTTTCCGGCAGTTTTCGATGGTGAATGCTCGTAATTGTAGTGATATTGTGTCACGTGCTCGGGTGTTATTGTAGGCAATTTAGACAAGTTTTGATGGTGATGTATTTGAGTAAGAGTATCTGTACTATTTGGACTCTCCCGAGTGTTTGACAACTCTTCAAAGCTACATGATTTTCTTATATCTGATTCCATTGAATCACGACGTTTTGTCAAGTCTAAGGCCATTTCAGGTAAGTCTGTTTGAACTAAAGTAGCCACAGCAGCAGCTTGAATTAAGTGATGATGATGGTGTTGCAAGGAATATTCAAAAGATGATTTCATATTTCTCAGGAGATTCTGAATTGGTTCTATTTAGAAAAATTTACTAATTAGTGACACTCTAATTTTCACACAATTATTAACTTACCATTTTTTAAATCCATCATAAACTGTCCCATCATCTTTATTTCAATTAGAGATTTAATTGTTTTCACTCAAAAATGAACCGTTTCGCACAACAATCACTTTAACCAGTAGGATTTAAAATGACCATGGGCAAACTTTGTTTAGCCTTTTATAACTTTTTTCCCTTCTTTACCAATGAAAGAGAGGAGAGGAGAGCGACTGAAAACAACCAATCAGTAACGAAAGCCCTATGCAAAAAGAAAATGCCGATAAAAGAAGAGAGATGGAGAGAGAGATGTTTAATAAAATTTTATGCATGTAATGCATTAAATTTACAATATTTATGTTGCATTAAAAATTTTATATTAATACAAAAATCACAAAATTTCAAATGACACATTTTTAATTTAATTTTAATTATATTTAGCAAATATAAACATATTTTAAAAAACTTATAATTGTTTAACTCAAAAAATCTATAATTTTGGTACCAACATTAACTCATTCGGACAATGTCAGTTAATCCTTTGTAAAGCTGCAGTGACCATCATATCAGCAATATGTCATAAATTTCTTTGAATTTACAGCTTACCTTAACAAGAAGACTACCTCAAATTGTGTATTATGGAGAAATGGAGAAAGAGAAGCCTTTCTTCTTGTTTTTTCGGCCAGGGGACATGTGTAATTTTCGTGTCATCTGCAATCAATATCAATCTCGAGAATAGAAACACGACAAGAAAGAATGATTTTTTTTTGCAATATTTTTGTCTACAAAATGGAACTGTCCTTCCGCATATTTCGCATTAACCAATTTTATATTGAGGGTGAGTTTTGCGAGGGAGTTGCAATCAGTCGTATTATTAACATTCAGAGAGACATTAAATCAAATATAAAAGAATCCTTTAAGGGAGTAAAATCCCAAAAAAAGCTCTTGTGCTGACGCGAGGCACTTAAAAATCCAATTCAATGTTGGTGATCATTCAAAGAAAGTGGGCTGGAGAGATTAAAGCCAAAAAAAGAAAATGTATAAAACAGGCATTTAAGGCATTTAACATTTTCTTTCTCACTTGATTCATGCAAAGTTCTTCAACTCTCTTCTTGAGTATCATCGATGAAGCAACAAAGATAAAAATATTATAATTTATAAAGCATGTGTTCTTTTTGGGGCTTATGATCCCAGCTGTAATCCTTTTACCTAAGATGATCGTTTTGCATTCATATTTCATAAGCCGATGTGATAATTTTTTCTTAGCAGTTCATTCAGTAATTCATTCAACATAATTTTTTCTCATGAACATAATGGTATTCTCCAAACTTTCGCTTACTCACTAATATTTCTTGAGAGTGTATCCGGTTTTTGAAAAAAAAAAATAGTTTTTAATAGTTAAAATTGCACGATTTTCAGTTATGTCATTAAAATATTTTACTGCGTAATGCAAATTTTTTTTAGTTTTGTTTTTTCAACCCTTTTAGAAATTTGCAAAAAAAATTCCTATTGTCAACTTCTTAGAAGGTCGTTCTTGCACATTTAGTGGTCTACAAGAATAATATATGCATCTCTAAAGAATAATAGGATACTTTTGTTGCATCCACGACTTCACTTTTTTCAGAAGTTGCCAAATAATTATGAAAAATTTGACATGAACAAAATATTCTATTTTTATAGCTCGTAAGTAAATATTTCGTTGCATGATTATAAAACTATGGAAGAATAACGGAATGAGGAAAAGAGTCAACAAATTTGAAGGAGTTGAAAATGTTTTTACAGGCGCAACTCTTAAGTCTTTAATGTTCCTATTCATGTGTCGGAATCACTAAAAAGATTGAAGTGGAAACATGATGTTTTAATAGCATTTAGAAAATGATGACGTTCTCAAAATTATTCAGTTTAAAAAATCCCTAGAACTAAATTTTATAAATTTGCATGTTATTTTTGAATTTCTATGCTCACAAGCAGCTCGCAGACAACCGGCACTCCGTACCATCACTACGGCCAACTCACATGTCCATAGAGATAATCTCATAATTTTCGAAAGGATTACTTTATTAGAATATTTTCAACAAAAAATACTATCACTGATTTCAGGAAGTAATTACAGGAAAATTTAAACGGCATCATTCTTCTCATCATAATTTTTAATTAACCGTATTACCTACATTACAGTTTTTTCAATGATGAATTTAGAGGTAATGAAGTGGAACCTTTTTCAAAATGCAAAATGTATGATTGATGATTTCCACCAGATCATATTGTCCACTAAATAAGAAAAGAAATTTTTTGTTGAAACATTTTAACCGGACATATTGCATTCTTGGTTCATGTTATTCACAATATATTTGATGACTCGGCGAAAACGAAAACAATTCTTAAATAAATATTCCGAAAAATTATTTCAAAAGACGTTTGGTCACTCTTTTTCCATGCATCTGTCTTCTTTTAAAGGAAAAAGGATTTTTACCGCAATTTGAAGAGCTGGATGCCCAGTTATTCAATTCGGGCGACATTTAACATCTTAATTTAGCAGGAAATTGTGCCTGTTGTCTGTTTAAAAAAATAAAAAATTAACTTGTTAATTTAAGTTTTATTTTTTGTATTTTTTTTAAGTGAAACTCTTAGTTTTCTTTGTATAATTCTAAATCTAGCACTTTTTTTTACTATTTTGATGTAGGCTTGATAACATGTGGAAGATCATAAGCACCTCGAACACATTTGATTTTCACACCCGGCGTATCACGAAGACGTCCAACTCTGCAAAGCACAACGTTGTGTTCTTGAAGATTGTGACCAATCCCGGGAACGTAAGCTACCATCTCTTTTCCAGTTGAAAGTTTTACCAACACGCACTTACGATTTGCAGAATTCGGTTTTTTAGGTTTTTTAATGAGAGTCTTCAGAATAACACCCTTAGCAAATGGTTTTCCATCAAGAGGTTGTCGAGGTGGACGAAATTTTACATGAGGACCTCTCCGGTGCATTTGAATGAGACTCATGCCCATGTTGCATTTGGAAATTGTGGTAACGGCTTGAACATAATAAAAAATATTTGATTTTTTAGAATTTAAGTAACTGTTATATGATGAGCCATTCAATCATTTTTTACATGTCCTTTTTTCAAAAGACAATGATCGAATATGACATGTTCTGTGTAAAAATCCTTTTTCACCTTTTGTATTTCTCTTTGTGCTAAACAGAGAGATACAGCAAGGCTTCAAATAGAAGATTAAGATACAAAGCACGCAATTACATATTTTGACCACTAGTCTATATTTTCTAATTTTCTATGAATTTGCCCGTACACTAAATGGTTTATTTAATAAAATGTGGGAACAAATATCTCTGCATCGATTACAACATTGGTGCATTCCAAATTGATTTGTTAGGCTTTTAGTGGTGTGATTGCAAATAATAAAAGACGACCACCTGATAAAAAATTTCCTTGCGAAAAAACTAATTAAATGCAGGTGTTGTCGATTTTAAAATAACAAAATATGATTGACCATTGTCCAACAAGATGTGGGAACTCTTGTAGGAATTTTTCAATTTATTCCAACAATAAGAAATTGAACAAGCCAGAAAGGATTATTTTTATTCTACAAGAAAGATTTAGAAAGGCAGGAAAGTTTGAATCCTATTAGATACATCATCAATGGTCATTTCGTTTCACACCATAGTTGCGATTTTAAAAATTCCTCTTTACATTTAAAATAACACTTTCCGAAAAGAATAACAAAAGAGATGAAGCATATAGAAAGAATCTTGTGTGAAACCTTATAAAGAGCATTTTTTCTCTTTTTTTGCATTTATCTTATGGGATGCAGGTGTGCAAAAGTCATGCTAGAACTAAAATTTTAAATTTAGTAACAATGAGGCTCCTATATTAAAAAAAACTTGTTAGAAACCCACATTCAGATTAGGCTTTGCCGATTCACCGTTTATTTGATTTGAACTGGCAGAAAATTTAAAATTAACCGGTAAATAATTTTTTTTAGTAAAAGGTAATATTACTTTTAAATTTTTACAATTTTTATAGATTTTAAATGTGGACCTCCTTATAGCAACACATTTTCACAATCGGAGATACTTGAGTTTTTCTATAATTTCATGTTGCTTAAAGGAAATTGAGGCCTAAAAAATTGTTTACGATCCTCTGTTAATCTTTTTAACTCCTTTTTACGTAGTCATACGTTTGATTTCCATTGACGATTTTTGAAGCATGTCCATCATGGCCGGCCAGGAGTGCCACTAATGTTCATTTTTCAGAACTTTGGCTTCATGTAAGTCGTTGAACTCGCGATTGGATCAGGAATCGATTGGCATTGATGATTTTTAAAGCATGTCCATAATGGTTGGCCAGGAGTGCCACTAATGCCCATTGCAACGAAGTAGGGCACTAATCTAAGACAGCGGAGCTATTGGAAATGGCAACGCCGTTTGTAGATCCATCTTGTATTTTAAGAAAGTCCTAAAATTGTCATGTTTTAGCCCGGAAAACTCCGATTTTTCACCAAAACCGGTTTCACTGGGGGACATGTTATTACAGTTAAAAATCAAAAATCCTCATACAAATAAAATGTTAAGATGCAATGCTTAGCATTAACTGATATCATAAACAGCACTAAGTACTAAAAACATGTCTATTTTAAACAACTTATCTTGATATCCTTACCTTCTGTTGCAAGCAATTTAGTCACGTTGAAAATTTGCTTCAGAAAATTCATAATGTTTAGCTAAAAAAGACGTGTAAGGTTAATATTTTTATAAAGGAGAAACAGTTCATCTTAACATTTAGTTAAAACATGCTTTTAATAATACTTACTAACCTCTTAACTTTAAAATTTTAATATTTTTAAAATTTCAATATTTTGTAAACAAGCCCTGCATGAACTACGCAAATTTAAAAATTAAATATCCGTTATATGTATATCCATGATTCAAAATATCGAAATTTTATTGAAGTTTATATAGAAAAATACAAATTTATTTTTGTAAAGTATTTTTTTTTAATTTGCGTTCTTCGGGAGTCTTCTTTAAACCTTTCATCTTTCTTGTCTGCAACTTTGTAATGACTTGTTTGTCGATATGAACACGAGCTTTCACGTTGCCTAATCCATCTCTTGATACATTCTTCTTCTTTGTAACTTTGAGCACGGCCGGTTTCTTGTTTGCGAGTTTATACAAATCTTTTGAAGCAACTTTTGTTCTGCGAATTGATAAGTCAATTGAAGGTCCTATCTCCTCTAGTTCAATGCGTGGTGTCTTCAATCCCGACTTTTTAAGTAAAACTTTATACGATCTAATCATGATTGTTAGATCCGAGCTGAGCGTAAAGCTTAAAACATGCTCGATACCTTGAAGAAAAAATTATTTCAAACATTAATTTCAAAAAATTCACAAAAGATCATGAGTTAAAGAAAGAAAGTGATTTGGTATACCTTGAAGACGAATGGTCTCAACATCTTCCATGTGAAACATGTCAACAAAAAGGTTCTTTACTCTTCGCAGTTCCTCTGTTTTGGACCAAGTTTCGCCATTAAACACCAAGAGGGGTTTGCATGAAACTCCTATTTTCTCGTTTTTGAATTCGTTGATGCTCTTGAATTTTTTTAGGCCAAACTCAATCATATCCAGAATCTGCTGATCATACACTCGTCCAAGAATTAAGTTGTCTGGTCTCTTCTTTGAATGTGATCCGAAAATGAAAAGATGACAGTCGTTCTTACTTGCCAATGTCTCAAGAGGTGTTTGATCCTCGAACGGCGTAATGTCGTTATGTCTTGTTAATGCCTTACAATTAGGCTTCTTCAAGCTGCAAATATCCTTCAAAAACTCCTTCAACGAAACTGAACTTTTGCGTCCTTCCAAAATCAAAGTTTTTTTGATGTTTTCGATGGTTTTTGGCTCTTTTTCCAATAAAGCAGCCTTGCCCTTTCTGGTTTTTGGTTTTTTAATTCGAAGGAGCGACATTACTAATCCAATTTACTCAATTTTATTATTCCTCAAAATATATTTATATTTTAAACATGTGCGCGAATTCGAAATAAACAAAACATTTTTTTAGAACTGTAGACATTTTATTTGTTTAGTAGATATTCGAATTCTACAATTTAAATTTTGTTAGTTCGTTGACATTATTCATTTTTGTAAAAGTCCATATCCTACTAGTAGAATGAGAAATCAAAAAAACAATTTTGGGGAATAATAAAATTGAATGGACATCTAAGTTAAAAATAAACGTTACAAAAAATTTTAAAGCACTTGAAAAAACATAATAATTTTAGGACTTTTGATGAGTAAATAAATTAATTTATAGTTGCAAATATTCCAATAATTATAGTAAAGTGTAGCAATAATATTTTGAAATATTCCCAAACAATAGTTTTTGATAATTTTTTTATTCTCATCTGCAATAAATACTCAAAAGACTACGAAACATTTATAGGAAAAAGTTTACCCTCGAAATGTAAACATTACAATTTAAAATTAATTACGTTTTTTTAAGTGTTCTAGTGTATTTAAAATATTAAAAATAGTGTTATCGTATAGTTAAATCCTCAATCCATCTTCGTGTCGTCGAGTTTCTCCATTTAAGTCAGGTAAATAAGTGAGAATGAGTGAAAGAAAATCTTGGAAATTTTTAACCATTGATTTTACTTTAAATGCGTTTAAATAAACAATTACTCACTCATTCTTGCTTAAAAGTGGTTAGTTAATCACTTAATTGTTATTGTTTCACATTGAAACGATGTAAATTTAAAAAAATTTTAAAATGTTTGTTTTGATTTAGCTGGATCTTTTCTGGATCTTTTTAAAATGGGTCTTAACCTCTAAAATTATACTTGTTTCAGTACTTATGCGTTCCATTTTTCTTTTTCTTCAGAGGATCTTCAACTTCTTATTACACATTCGCATTGAAGAAATTTTTAAAACTAATTCTGTTTAAAACAAACTAACATTTAATTGATTCTTCACATTGAAGTTAATTATTTATATAATTTTCGTTGGTATCCAGCAAAACCAACTGTTAATCTTAGTGACACAGTTGAGGAAGGCAGAGTTTATAAATTTATGTTTTATGTTGGTTTATTTTGTATTGTGGGTGTGCCAGTGCCTAACAGCTTGTTAGGGCTGAGCAAGGTTGTAGTGACGGTAACTTTTATACACTGCAATCGTAAAGGTTCAGTTAACTAACCCACAATTGTGAATTCACTATGAAAATTTTAACGTCATGGAATACGGCGTCCTGATTGGTTTTTTCCGCTGGGCGTCCCATGATGACTAACACTAAAACTCTAAGAGAGGTTATTCGATCGCCGGCATTTTTCACTTGAGCTATGTGTGCAGTTACTCGGTGGACGATTCCTGAGGGGACGTCTGCCAATAGGGTAATATAATATAGTCTCTTAAAAGTTATTCATACTTTAAAGTTAATATGCAAAGGTTACGTTTTAATCCTCAGCCTAGCCCGCAAGCTATGGAAAGGAGACAAAAACGGGCGCGTCTTTCCTGATTAAATTCAGCGGCTATCTCTTAACAATCAATCAATCAATTAAATTAAAAAATGACAATTCTTAAAAAAATAAAGATGTAAACTCTCTCTTTCTCTTTATAAAATTTAATAAAAGAGAGCGAGAGAAAACATAAATATAAATGAGAGAAACTCCACAGCACATAACATTTTCCATTTTCATCGTCATTATCGTCATTATTTTGTTTGCTTTCGCTTCGCTTTGACTCGCATTTTTTCCATTCCGCTATCACACACAAACAACCAGCAGTAATAATTCAATTGAGTGAGTGAATAAAAAAAAGGAAAATTTTTGCAACCGAGTTACTTATTTAATAGTTAACTATCAAATTTCATATCCGTACATAAAAATTAAAATTTCTTCCAAAATATATGCGAAGTGTCGTGTGTGTCGTGTTTTTGTGCATATATGCAAAGGATATTTTTCAATTACTTTCTCGGAATGAGTGTGTCGGTATTATGCTGCTCCTGAGCTGAGCAGCTAGCATAAAATAATGGGTGTGATTTGATTAAAGAGAAGGAGAAAAAATATTGGCGCAACAAAAACGAATGTGATATGATAGTGTTTGATTGCTTTGCTGCGTGTTTAAATTTTTTAAAAATGACTGCAAATTTGTTTTCTGTTACATAAATTGAAGTATTGCCACCTAAATTAGTTTTAATTTGACATTTTAAGCACCCCGTGGATTTTCTTGGTGCAAACGGAAACAACTAGCGTATAGAAACCATCAAAACTTATGAGCAGTGGAAATTGGAAATAAAATTGAATTATATGAAAATTGTTGAACATAGGAAATGAAGGTGAAAGTGAAATGGTGGCATTTTTGTGAATAAATTGGCGATTGGAATAATATAAAGTTTTGCGTAGATATAACGTCTAAGGAAGAAAAGGTAAGTGAAATATTAAAATCTAGGATTTTTTCGCTTATTTTTTCAACGTCATTATGCAAAATGAAGCAACTTTAGAATCAATTTACCATCCTATCAATCACTTTGCTCTCACTTTGCCCTAAGTGCCCGTAGCATTAACTCCTCACAACAATCGAGTGTTTAAGTATTTTTCCTCATCAGTGTCCTTCCCTTCTCGCAACTAAAAGATATAGCCCTTGTAGCACAGAAAAGGAAAAATGTAGGAACTTTACTGGAATTTTGGTGGAACTTGACGGAAAAATTCCGTCGGAAAAAGGGGCAAAAGGACAATCTTCCACAAAACCCGGAAAAGTATAAATATTTATACATGGGTTTAATGGAAAAGGTTGATGGATCACCGATCTGTCATGGTTCCTGATGAAGAAATCCGAGGTCCGGAACCGGATCCTGGTTAGCCGGATTCGATAATCCCGGAGATTCCTCGAATTCGGAATCTATCCGATCCCATCTCGGAACACATCCATGGACCATGGAAATCCAATGGAAATCCAATGGAAAAATAACTAATGGAATCCATAAGAAAAAAATAAATTTTTGGATCCTTCGCAGCTCGGGCCCACTTCTGGATCCTACCTGGGCCTGAAGAGGTAACATTTGAAGTCGTTGTCATAGCTGATTCTGAGTTCTGGAAATCTGTTGGAAATTATAGGAAATTATTTATTTTTTACTACATCTTTTTTCTCCACCGAGATCGAACCGAGGACTCCTTATCACGTTGCGCCCTTTACCATTCCGTCACGAAGCCAAAATATATATTAAATTATTTTTGGCAAAAGCAATATTAAAATAACTTTCCAATGGACTTCCGATGGAAATCTAACAAAAAGTCCATTGGAAATTTAAAGGAATTTTGTTGGAAAATAAATTCCTTGAAAATTCCAACTGTTTCCTAAACGGAAATTGACGGAAATTTAATGGAAAATAAATTCCGTTAAAATTCCACAACTTTCCTAAACGGAACATGACGGAATTTTGATGGAAAATAAATTCCGTTAAAATTCCACAAATTTTCTAAACGGAACATGACCGAATTTTGATGGAAAAAATTCGTTAAAATCCACATTTTTCCTAAACGGAAGATGACGGAATTTTGATGGAAAATAAATTCCGTTAAAATTCAAACTTTTCCTAAAGGAACATGACGGAATTTTGATGGAAAATAAATTCGGTTAATATTCCACAAGTTTGGCCGAAACGGAAGATGACGGAATTGTGATGAAATAAATTCCGTTAAAATCACATTTTTCCTAAACGAACATGACGGAATTTTGATGAAAATAAATTGTAAAATTAAACTTTTCCCTAACCGGAACATGACGGAATTTTGATGGAAAATAAATTCCGTTAAAATTCCACATTCTTCCTAAACGGAACATGACGGAATTTTGATGGAAAATAAATTCCGTTGAAATTCCACAACTTTTCTTAACGGAACTTGACGGAATTTTGATGAAAAAATTCCGTTAAAATTCCAAACTTTTCCTAAACGGAACATGACGGAATTTTGATGAAAAATTCTTAAAATTCCAAACTTTTCTTAACGAATTTGACGAATTTTGATGGAATATTTTTTCCATAAAATCCTAAAGATTTCCATAAGAAATTTGAAAAAAATGGAAAAAATTTCCTATACTTTTCCAATGGATTTCCAAATTTTCCTTAAAAATAATAATTTTAAGTTTTTTTTCCATCAAATTCCGTCAAATTTCCGGTAAAGTGGTCGCAGAAATTCCATTGAAATTCCGTCAAGTTCCATTAAATTCCTTCAAATTTCCGTCAAGTTATTTTTTTCCATGCAAGTTCCGAAAGATTCCATGCAAGTTCCATCAAAATTCCTTTATTTTTCCTTTTCTGTGCCACAAGGGACGTAATAAATGAATTTTCCCTCTTCTTTTTGCCAGTCTCTACTTTTTGTGTAAATATTTGATATTATTTTGTTTTAAAATTTTAAACTCAATTTGCAATTCAATCGGAAAACAATTTTTGGAAGCATGAAGTAAACAAATATCCAAAAGGCTGTAGTCATTACCAAAAGTAATGATGATGGTGGACAAAGCTGTCATAATATTGCATTGTGTGGATTATGACGTAAACAACGTGATACGCTGATGTATAGTTTAATTTACAATTTACGAAATGGAACTAAAGTCTTAATGTAAAAAACTAAACTACTTTGGAACTTGGCAGAGAAAAGGATCAAGAAGTAAAATTTATAAAGAAAGAACTGTTAACGTTTCAAGAATCCAGTAATCGTGTGTAGCAGCAGCAGCATAATGCGTAGAAAGGTGGAGTTGATGAAGGATTTAATATGACGAATATTGCCTTTAGATTTTTTCAAAGAAATATGGTTAAAGGTTTTAATTTGATTTCATAAAAGCAGGATTTGGTAGCATAGTATTTGTGACTAAATTCTTGATATCAGCATAGAGAATGATGGATTACTTTCGATTTTTTCTGCCTTGAGAGAATATCGGTTGGCAAATGTGTAAAATTTTCCCTATGCTATCATTGCTCGTAATTTGTATATGGGGAGAGAGTGAATGAGTAAGGAGGGAAGAAGAAAATTCAATTTTAGGATCCAAATTTTCTCTTTCTATGCTTCATGAATGAGTGTTCGTGTGTGTTTGTGTGTAAGTTAAAGATCTTGCGCATAAATCCAAAACTTGAAATATTTCGTTTCATGATTAATCAAAGTTTGTGAAGCAGGCAAAAAAATTTCCTCTTGAGTTTATAGAAATTTATTTGTTAAGGCATAATAACAACAAGCGGGAGACACATTTACACTCTTATATGTGTACAACTTTTATATATTAATATTATTGAAGCACGTAGTCACTGACGTTTAATGAGTTCAAGGAAATATTTTCTAGATTTTTTCTCACAGAGCCATAAAAGTATTTTATTCAATATAACCATCAAAAGGGGAAATGAAAACTATGTCCATTTAAAGTTACTAAAACTTCTTGTATGAACTTCCTTGAGAGTCACAAAAACAAAACATTAAAAGTTGAAATTTTGTATCTTCTATTTTTTAAATAGAAATAAAAAATTATCAATCGTGAGATATGTGCATACAATATTTTACTCTTTCTTTTAGATGCTACGATATTTATTTTAAATATAGAATGGTAATATATATTCCACCGAAATACAATTTAGAAAAGATAAACATTTGCAAGTTAAATTAAATTTACTTTCACACTCGATGTAATGTTTACATTTTGCAAATCAGTATTGAATAAATTATATGTTGTTTAAAAAGAAATTTTTTCATTAATTTTAATTAATTTATTATTTTTTCTTTCTCAGCATTACATTGTAAAAAAATTTGTTATAAAATGTAAACTTGTATGCATGTTGTGCAGGGATGGCTTGACTTCTTTCGCTGATACGAAGGTTTCAACTGTGTCAGAGACGCTTCCAACTAAAATTAAAAATATTTATTAGAATATTCTTGTGAGATAAATCTCATATCTGATGGATTTACAGTCAAACTCATCCGTATCTATGAGCATAATTTCGTGACTAAAATTATTTGAAAAAGTCCCTTCGAATGTCAAAAGATTCCATTTTCTCATTGGATTTTGGATCTCTCTGAATGTTTTAATTAAGGCATGTTCAAAAAAATTTAGACAGTCGACAGCTTTTTGTGGCACTGGACTGATTTGCCGAGAGAAATTTCGAACGTGAGCACGGAGAGTGTACATTATTGATCCAGTAAAATCTGATGGATGGAAAGGTACGCCATGAACTGCAAATCCAAGTATCTGATGCAGTGCTACCACCATATCCTCAATTAAAATTCGAGTATCCTCAAAATATACTGGCATGACTGTTAATGCCAAGATGTGCAAAAATCTTAAAAAACCTTGTATAATAGAGGGTCTCCTCTATTAAAAACTCATCATTGTCCGAAGCAAGTTTAAGATCTCGAATAATTATCGGGATGTTGTCGAGATTAAAATCTAAACCACGGTTTGCGAAGCTGCCAAATAGCGTACCAACTCTATGAATGAAGCATCGGAAATGCATTTCTCCTGGAAGCAATACCCGATTTAAATGGAAATTTTCGCCTTTTCCTAGTTATATAATAATTTTTAAAACAGTAAAAATCTTAACATTTTCCATTCCTAAAAATTGATGAACTCACTCTCGGGTCCAAATCAAGCGATATGATAAAATATGTGTTTTGAGAAGCATTAAAGGGTTGATGTTTATTTGCGGTTGTGTTAGTTTCTCTTAGTTAAATGATGTAACGTACGTAAAAATTGTGAAGAATCCGACATACACAGTCAAGTATGAAAGCATAAACAAGTTTCCGAGCGAACGTGATTTTCTCTTCATTCTCTCTTTTTCTGTACTCACTTTATATACGAGACATTAGCCGACATAAACTCAAAAAATGTATGATCTACACTTCTACTTCTCCAATCACATTCGGGTTTTCGGTAGAGAAAGACCTCTCCGCATAATTTATTTGATATTTTAGGAAATCTGCTTTGGTAATTGATCGAATTTATTTTTATTAGGTGAAGAAAAAAGTCAAAATAAAAAAGTGCGTGGTTTTAAATAATGTAGTGAGAGTAAAACGAAATATTTTTGTAAAATATTTATCTCGAAACAAAATGAGCGAACACTGATTTGAATGAAAAGTTTTATGTACTTTTAGAGCACAATAATGTTCGATTTTTACCGAATAGTTTAAATAAATCGAACATTAAAGAAATTTAATAATTTCTTTTTGTGAAGTTTTTGCCGTGCGCAAGTATGTGCTAAAGAGTTGATGGAAATCATGTTTTCCAGACGTAAATAAAAAGAAAGAATAGAACTCGAGACTAAGAGCTCGTAGCTAAAAGCAAATATCTGCAAAATCATAACTTAAGTGTGGAAACATTTATGCTCCAAATACTTTGCGACACCGAGAAAGAGAAGAATAAAAAAATAAATTAACATGTAGAATATTTATTTATCTCTACAGCATGGTGGATAGTCGTGATAGATGGTGACAAAAAAACTTAGATGAAAAGCGAAGTGAAACCTGAAACGTTTTAGTGTGTTCTCATATAGAGTGTATTAAAAATTAAGAGAAAGAGTAGACGCCAGACTTGAGCTCAATTGATGTGAAGTAGTGATATTTCCATAATAAATTGGAAAAAATTTAGCTAAGAGAGGAAAAAATCTAGTTCGCTCTATATACATTTCACATCAAAGAATATGAAATAATAGGTATTCGCACGCACACATACTCCACATCTTAGGAAAAGAAAAAAATTAGTGAGAAATAACTGAAAAGAAAATATCATAATAATTGCATGAGGCAAAGAGCAGAAGCAGAAGGCAAGTTTTTTAGAATATTTTTACAGCGTATAGCCATGTGTCTCTAGTACACACACGTTAATTCTCGGGGAAAACGATAACAACAAGTTAAATGATAAGCGATAAGCAAAATGTTTGATACCAAAGAGGCATTTATTTCTGTGCGCTTGCCTTATCACTAAAAACACTTATAGCATTTTCTACCGTTTTTGTTGTTCGTGTATGTTGCAAAAAAACACCCGATTACTTACACATTTTATAATTGATTCGCTTGAGACTTTTATGAGTGTAGCAATCAAATTCTTGCGTATCAGGTATTTAATTAATCAAAGCATACACACAATCCAATTAGCAAGCTTAAAGCAAAAAATATGCATTTTAAACGTTAATTTTTCTAATAAAATGATTTCAATCAGAAAGAGAACCAAACGAAAAATGTCGCTAATGAGAATTCGAATAAGAATGATGGTCTCGACAAATGTGTTATTCTCGCTATCTAGCTTTTCAACTGCTCGATCATTTTCGTTGCGAGTTTCTTGATGTCTTATTGCTTGGAGACTGAAATTCGATCGTTTACAAATAAAGTAAAAACAGAGAGAATACATTAGAAATCATTCAATTTCGATACTTTATAAGATTTTTAGCAACATACTAAACTGTGAGATATCCTCATGAATAGACTTACACAATAAAGAAAAATAAGTTTTCAATAAATTAAACGAGAGTTCCAAAAAAATAACAACGACTCACAGATTTTATCTTTTTCTTCGTATTTTTCTTTTAACTTTGCACCATGGGCCAATATGGAATTTTTTCGAATTCTGTCCTCTCTCTCTCATTCGCACTCAAAAGTCCATGATGCTTCCAAGGAAATTGAATATTTATTTTAGTTATTGTGAATAAAAAGAAGAAGAAAATTGTTACTACCGATGATTTGATTCTCTGAAAAATAATACAAACAACAAACACTAGATTTAAAAATTTAAATGCAGTTTTTAATTTCAATGGCTTTATTTGAGGGGAAAAATAAAATTTAGATGCTTGTTTCGTGCTTCGAAGAAGTTATGATAACATAATTTTTTTAAATAAGTCATCAAAATATGCTGAGTCAGAGAAAACTTTTTAAAAAATGATTACTTCTTTTATCTAAATTTCACGAATATCAATTATTTAATAAAAATTGACATAGCAAAGAGTTTAAGAGTATAAATGGTTATATTCGTGAAATTTAGTTATATTTCACTCTGCATACCCTCGAAACAACAATTATAACTTCTTTTATCTCTCACAAATTGTTTGTCAAAGTAATGCGGAAATTAGTAAAAGTTTTACTGAAAACCATATACTTTTTCTAAATTTACACGGTGATCGCTGAAAGTCTACTTTACAATTAGTCAACATTGAGTAATTTTTCATGATTCTTTTTAAAAGATAGCGCGGACACAATGATAAAATTGAAAAATAATTAATTTACAAGTTTGTTTTTCCTGCTCGTCGACCATTTGTATTCTACCCAGGATTCTACCAAACAAGGAACACGACCATATCAAATATCTTATTTGTGAAAAAAAACATAGGAGAGTAAAGACTGAAAAAAGATCATAAACGCAAACGCAATTTTGGCAATATGTGTTCGCTTTTAGAATCACTTGCAATATGTACACAACGTTAATTTTTAAGATATCTCTGTTTATCAAGTTTCAATCTTTTTAAAAGTTAACAAGTTTTTTAATTTCAATAATAAGAATTATGTTTTTTCCTGTGGAAGCAACGCTGCACATACCCAGTGAATAATGAAATGTCTAAAATTATAAAACATTGATTGATGATTTTTTTCGTATAAAGTAAATGATAAAAATTAAGAAAGTGTATCAAGAAAAGCTAATAAAGATCTTTAATTTTTGAATTTTTTTGTGAATTGTGACTTTAACACTGGGTAAAATCTTCGTCACATATTAAGAAATTGAGCAGGCAAGTAGGTAGGAAGATGCCGAAAATATATGATGATTATGGTTAAAAACAAGAAGAGAAATTTTTTACAAAACCCACTAGTGGGTGTTAACGCGTAACCCATCGTATCAGTATCGGAAATGATTTTATAGGAAATTTTTTGGTAGAATTTTTTAAGAAAATTTTTGCCTTACATAGACAAAATTGGCAAAGCCTTGAAAAAGTCATTTTCCATTGCTACTTTGTTCTATTTTCCATACTTTGTTCCAATTCCCATTCTGTTCCATTTTGCTTATTTTTTCCCATTTTCCATAATGTTTCAATTTCTATTCTGTTCCATTTTCTCAACGGTGTTCTAGTTTATCCATTAGGTTTAATGTTGCATTTTCATGCTATTCCATTTTCATCATATCCAAGCCAATCGATTGCTGGTTCAATCAGGAGTTCAACGATGCCCATGAAACCACATAAGAAATATTTTGTATGAAAAACAGGACATAATGCGAAAACCCGAGGTCTCTAGCTGGTCGAAGGTGCATATTGATAGACGGACGGAAATATGAACATATAAGCGTCCGGAAAGATGAGCATACCACACTTTGTATGAGTGACGCTAAAAAAGAATTTTTATATTTTGACATAAATTAAATTGATTTAGTTTCTATACTGGTACCTCAGAACTCAACAGGGGTTTCTTCTCTTTTCACTTGCTCAAAAATTTCTTATGAATATGTCTCTGGTTTCATTTTTCATATTAAAATTTCAACCACATGATATTTTTTCAAGCGATGAACACTCACATGGTGGCTTAATTCTTCATCACCTTTTCCTCAGCTGTTTATAAAACTTTTTTCCTTGGAGCATCCATATCAGGCCTATCAGATCGCCCAATATGTAATAAAAAAATCTGCTGGTTATTACAGCGGATATCACTATATTTTTGCTATATGCAGGCGTTGCTGTGTGAAATTCACATGAAATTTGATATTGCAGTTATATGCAGAAAATAAATAAATTTTATGTTGAGTGTCGGGACACTTATTCATTAGGTGGAAAGACAAAAAAGCCAGTCCATTTTTAGACATTTCCGCCAATACCATAGACATTTTGGTTCAGTTTTATAGAACTTTTTACTCTGCATCTATTGATGTATAACATGAACTATCTAGCATTCATAGTTATGGAGTAATCTGATCTCAAACATAAAGATAATAAGTTAATATTTTTTTATTACAAAGGCAAGTCCAATTATAAATTATTGGCCAAAATGTCTTGGCTTTTTTGTACACGCGTCATTCATGAGACTGAAAAAATATATAAAAGCATCAAATTTCATCATTCATTTGGCAAAACAGCAAATAAAATAAGTAAAAAAAATTACAACACTCCCTTATCATAGTACAACTAGATATTTTGCACGGAAAATTATTAAAATCAGTAAACATTTTTTACATTTTTATACATTTTGTTATAACTCTCTTGAGAACTGAAAATTAAATTTTAATATTTGCTTTATAAAGCTTTATCGCACCATATTAAACGTATGTATGCAATACTTGAATGAATTTAATATTGGTATTTAAGATACAAAAATTAGAGAAGTGGAGCGGTAATTTTTGTTTGTTTGTTTTTTTTAAACTGCTGCACTTCTCTAATTTTTGGATCTTAAATTCCAATATTAAATTCATTCAAATTTTGAGGTCAGTCGTCACAAAGATACGATTGTGTGGGAGTAAGAGAGAAGGGAGAAAAAATAGCCATGAATGTGCTTTGCGGTTTGAATTTTTAGTGGCTTTAATTTTTTGTTTGTTAGGCAGTTGACATTGAGTGTGAGAATCGTGTTTAGCGCAACCCACCAAAGTGGGGGACGCTTATATGCTCGATATTCCGTCCATCCGTCTGTCCGTCCGTACGAGTCACACAGCCTCTGCCAGACTACCCAGAGACTCGGGTTTTCGTATTTGTGAGAGCGTGAGAGTAAGAATAAAGAGCGAGAGAGTAAGAAAGGAGAGAGAGAAAGTCTTTGGGGAAGTCATTTGGGGAAGTGTTGGAAAAATTTTGGGGAAGTTTTTGAAGAAGTTTTTAGGGAAGTGTTAAGGAAGTTTTAGGTGAGTTTTTGGGGAAGTTTTTGTGGAAGTTTTTTGGGGAAGTGTTAAGGGAAGTTATTGGGGAAGTGATTCAAACTCTTAATTGAAATATATTTTACAAATATTTTTGCTATATTTATCTTGATCTACACTACAGACGATTAACAAGATTTTCTTAATGACAAAAATAAATTTTATTTAGCATAAAAAGTATTATTTTTCTTAAAAAATTCCTCCGAATCGTACATTCCTTTATAATTTCTTTTAACAGGGCTTCATAACTGCATAGCAATGAAAAACTGATTGTCTTAAAGTAATTTAACACGAAAACAAAACTTTTTTAAAATTGTTTTGTTTTGAATGTATCCTCGTATCCGCGGATATCTGCGGAGGTTCCACCGATACAAAATTGCCAACACAAGTTTGAACATAAATTTGTTTGTACAGATGTAACATTTTTTTCACTTCATATACATACTAAATCAACGATAATAATGAATTATAGTTTTGATTTCTGTTTGCTGTCGACGTCATGCATAGCTTTTCTATTAAACGAAAAAATATAAAGACAAGTCGGACACATGATCGAGCACATGTTTTTTAAATTCAAAACATACACCATTACTGCGTTTCGAATAAATAAATTTATATAAATTGTTTTCCTCTCTTCGTAGTCTAGAAAAAAAGCAACAAGCATGGAATATTTAATCGATTTTTTTATGAATAATTTTTTTTAGCAAAAGTATCAGCCGGCCTGCTCAAAATTTTCCTAGAAACAATTTTGAACAATCTTTTATAATGAAAAAAATTCCATAATGGTAACGGTTAAAATAATAATTTCAAATCTGTTTTCGCCAGTTTGTAGGGTTTGGCTAGTCCTATCATTTGAGTATATGTTTTACGCGTGTAAAAAGTTGTATTAAAATGGTTAAAATGGCTACCAGGAAATTCCAATTAGACTTTTGTATTTCCAATAAGACCCTTACGGACATATAACATTCAACATACAACTCTCTTTGTTTATAATAAGGATAAGGATAAATAAGAGGAAAACGAAAAAAAAGTAAAAATTTTTACTCATCGCCAGCATCGTGAAGTTAAGCGAAAAAATTGTAAGTTTCAATTGAATGGGGGATCAAAACACTGACTTTAACCGAACCGAACTTTTCCATGACTTCAAGCAAAATTTTGAGAAACCTGAATTTCACCTGACTTAATCTCTGAGCTAAAAAAAACAAAAAATATTTTTTTTTTCATGTCATCCAAAAGTCAGGTCAGTACAAAATATAATGTAAGCTTTAAATTCTTGGCAAAACCTAAACATCGATTGGTTTGGTCATTTAAACTTTGCTATGTATAAATAATTCCATGGTGTCTAGAGAAGCTGTGCTGTGTTTTATTTCTCAATAAATCTTTTTGAAGAAATAGGAAAATTTTAATTTTTCCTGTTTACTGCTTCCTTTCTCTCTACCCAGCATTTTTCTACATACTGTGCAGCGGCGGTAGAGATATATAGTAATAGACATTTAAAATAAAATATATACTGGAAGAAGTAGAAAATGTCTGGGCTTCTTTTTGAAGAAAACGTTAAAATTATTCAGTTCATTTCTATAATATTTTTTTCCGGAGTTCTACACACTCGATATTCATGTGCACATGTACAGCAACTTTTGAGTTTATTTTGTGTTAACGATTTGTTTACACGTTTACGAATTGAAAATATTGATACCATGTGTACATGCCATCATCTCGGGGCGTAACATATGCATATGCTAAGCACTAGAAATCTCGCAGAAAGAATTTTCATTCAAAATTACTTTCCACACGTCATTGCTTCTGGTATCGCTTTCGCGTTGAAATTAAGTATGGAGAGAAGTGTGAAGACAGATTTAGTGATTATAAACACCACATACTAATTATTTTGAAACTTTTTTCTTTCTCTCACACACAGGTTGCAAATATATTTAAAGCTCTAAATATTCAGCAGAATTGCGGCATCGTTAAGCAAGAGTGAATAGTTAAAAAAAAAGTTGGCGTTAAGAACATTACTGTCGAAAAAAATAATTGAAAGCACACACACATAATGTCTCGATGTCGATCGAGACTGTTTAGCTCAGTTGAGCTTCTGCTTACAATTCTCATGCTGGTCTCGGCAGCAGATAAAGGATATTATGGAAATAGCGGAAGTATGAATGATGCTGGTGATATAGATCATATATCAATGCCATCGCAAAAAGCAGTAAATGCACGCTGCGAAGAGATTAATATACCCATGTGTAGAGGTAAAGCCATTATAAATTTTTGCTTTATAAATTTTGTACAATTTTTTTGGTTATTTCTCTATTTACAGGTATTGGATATAATACGACACATTTTCCTAATGAAATGAATCATGAAACACAAGAGGAGGCCGGACTAGAGGTTCATCAATTTTGGCCTCTCGTTGAGATCAAATGCTCGCCCGATTTAAAATTTTTCCTTTGCTCAATGTACACACCAATTTGTATAGAAGATTACCAAAAACCTCTGCCAGTTTGTCGTTCTGTTTGTGAACGTGCCCGAAAAGGCTGTGAACCAATCATGGAGCAATATTCTTTCAAATGGCCAGAAAGAATGAATTGTGAAAATCTCCCTTTACTCGGAGAACCAGATTTCCTCTGTATGGAGCATCCAAGCTTTTCAGAAGATGAACATTCTTCATCAAATAACGATAACTTTGGTGGCAGTTCAAGCAATAAAAAGAAACAACATGGCTCATCTTCAACATCGTTATCATCTTCAACGACACAAAAGAAGTGTAATAAAAGTGATAAAAAATGTCAACAGGCGCAACAAGATAAAAATAAGGATTGTGCTTGTAAATGTCGCTATCCGCTGGTGCAATTGGGCAAGGATAGCATATGGTTTAATACGACTGTTGCAAAAGTTGGCAGCGTTAGCAATTGCGGGATTCCATGCCGAGGTAAAGAAACTAATTTAGTAATTTTTACACCACCCAAAGAAAAAAGTTATAATAAAATATTTTTTTTATAATTTTAAGATTTATTTTGAGTGGTTTAAAATAAATTGTAAAATATCACCTAAACTTAAAATTTTACTATATAATATTTTAAATTTTTGGAGTTTACAATTTAGTGGTAAAATTTTTAAATAAAATTCAGTGTGCAACTTTTGTGCAGCCATACATTAACATATTATTGTAAAACTTTTCTTTGGGTATACTGACTTTTATAAGCAAATCAACTAACTTTTCATTTATTTTCTTTTGTTTCTTGTTCGTAAAGGAGCATTTTTTTCCCAGGATGAGAAAGATTTTGCAAACTACTGGATAATTATGTGGTCGAGTTTTTGTGCATTTAGCACATTTGTCACCATCACAACCTTTCTCATTGATCCGGAGCGATTTAAGTATCCTGAAAGACCAATTGTATTCCTCTCCGCATGTTACTTCATGGTGTCAATGGGCTACTTAACAAAATATTTCGTGGGACATGAAAAGATTGCATGTGATGGACGTGCCATTAAGTACTCATCAACAGGACAGAGTTCATGTACTATAGTATTTTTGCTCATTTACTTCTTCGGAATGGCATCGTCAATATGGTGGGTGATTTTGAGCTTCACGTGGTTCCTCTCAGCTGGTTTGAAGTGGGGCAATGAGGCAATAAGCAAAATTTCGCATTTTTTCCACTTGGCAGCTTGGCTTGTTCCCACTCTTCAGAGTATTTCTGTTTTAGTACATCCAGCCGTCGATGGTGACCCATTGGCGGGTATTTGCTATGTTGGCAACACGTCAGTTGAACATCTACGAAATTTTGTTCTAGCACCATACTTTATTTATCTTGTCATTGGCACCACTTTTCTGCTAGCAGGATTCGTGTCACTTTTCAGAATTAGATCAGTTATAAAACAGCAAGGTGGAATTGGTGCTGGATCCAAAGCAGACAAACTGGAAAAACTCATGATTCGAATTGGCATATTTAGTGTGCTCTATACAGTGCCAGCTACAATTGTAATTGCTTGCCATCTCTATGAGTCGAATTTCTTCGACGATTGGATGCAGGCACTTTCGTGTCCTTGCATGCAGCAGACAGACGAATGGAGACGACAGCCAGTATATTCTATATTGATGCTTAAATTTTTTATGACACTAGTCTGTGGCATAACTTCAGGGATTTGGATATGGAGTGGAAAGACTTTGGAATCCTGGTGCAAGCTTTGGAGAAGATTGTGTGGAACAAAACCTGATCACTCGGGAGCTGGTCAGGTTTTAATCAAGCCAAGACCTCAATTACCTCAACCTTATGTTACAACGACGGTGCAAGGCTCAGCGGCTTCAGCTTCTCTTCTAACAGCCCCATATGCACAAACAATGGGAAGTATGACAGCATCCAGTCATCATCATTTACATCACCATGTTCTAAAACATCCCATGAGTCACGTGAGTACAAAAAAATTAAATTGCTTTCGAAAAAATATCTTTTTTGATTTCATCTAGGTATGACCTCAGATTGAAGGCGGTCCAGGCTCACTTGAAAATGGATCTCTCGTGGATGGAACTAGAGCGGTTTCTGTTGTGGTAAAAAAATAAAATAACCAAAAACAACTTTATTAGGTAATTTTAAATTAAATGATTTCCGTTACTAGGTGTCAACTTCAAAAATGACTGCAGTTTCACACCAAACAGGTCATCAAGCACTTTCTGACTACGGACCCATATAGTCGGACCCATATAAACGGACCCATATAACAGAGAATCCGCAGTATGTTAAGTATTATACATGCATACCGCCTGATCAACAACAAAAGTAAACAAAATACTACCCAAAAACTCATAAATGTAGGGATGTCATAGTAATTTATTTTATTTAATTATTTTTGATTATTTAAATAATAATTTTTGATAATTATTGCCTTTTCTTTTACTCTCTCTCTCCTAACATTACCGCCATTTAATTTAAATTTTCATTAAATTAGCCGTCTCTTCGATCTTTAGTGGCCGTGAAAGCAGCTGTAAATGAAAGTACTCGAATGAAATCCAATTGGTGCTTGTGTTAGCAGAGATTGACAATTACATTGTAATCAAGTAATAGTTACATTACATTTTCAAAAAAAAATCATGTAATTTCCAAAATTAAATTACATTACATGTATTTTTGTATTTTTTGTATTTGCCCATCTCTGTGTGTTAGGGACATTTCAGTGTAAAATTCTTTAAATTTTTAATTCTTTCTATCGCAACTTACACGCATAATTATCAAAAATTACCAAAAAAATAATTAGAAATAATCAAAAATAATCAAAAAAATTACTATCAACGAAAAATTCATAGTGATGTTATTTCAGAGATGGACATGCTCTCTTTTCTAGTCGATTTGATCATTATTTAAAAACTTTAAAATTTGAAGGTAAAACTTGCCATAAAGGAATCTTTTATGAAAGAAAAACAGAATACATTTTATGACTTAAACCTAGTTAAGCCTCTAGTGTAATTAATTTTAGAAATTTAAGCAATTTTTATTTCTAAAGTCATAAAATTAAATGAATTAAAATTTAATGCTCTTTAGTTTTTAAAAACCCCGATTCATTTAAAAAAATTAATTTAATCAAATTTACAATTTACGCACTGTAAAGAGATTTGATATATTAGAATAATTTTTTATCATCATCCTGAGCTTTTTGACTTTTATTAGTGCAATTTTTAATTATAATTAATATGTGAAAAATAAATTTAACTAACATTTTATAACATTGACTGCAACTATATATCATTTATCATTTCATTGGAGGTAGTTTGTTATAAATTGGTTATAACATATAAATATTTAAATTTGGAAAAATATAACAATATTGGGAATCCAGCAATGAAAATGTATGTTATCTTGTCCTCGCAAGCAAATGGTTGTATGTAGATGATTTTTAAAAAAACATGAATAATGCCGAATAATGGTTATTTTGCTTGCTTGGTTTAAGAAAAAGGCATACATCAAAAATACGTAAAAAATATATAAAAATTATCGAGAATTGGATAGAATTATAAAAATTTTTAATCCAAAATTAAAATGATGATGTTTTTTAAGAATATTTATGTCTGAACTCATTTTTTAGTGTATCATTCGCCTCTCATTAACCCTTCTGATAAAAATGCCATAATAAGTAAACTTTTAAAATGAATAGAATCTAAGCTACTTTAGTTCTTAAAAAAGAAAAGTTACAAATAAGGAATGCAAACAGTATAGAACCTTTTTATAAAATGAAAATTTAAAATTAAACTTTAGGTTAAATAACTTTCTTACATATATATTTCATTTCTTCAAACAGAAAAATGTACAGATGGACTGTATACGATAATAAGTGAAAAAGAATAAACAATATTCAAACTTTTAAATTTTGATTTGTGTCTTTATTCTTAGGCTTTATTAACCGCCAGGGCACGGATACGTCCGTTGTATGTACGCAGAGATGGGCAATTACATGTAATCGAGTGAAAAATTACATTACATTACAAAAAATTACATGTAATTAATTACATTTTCATACAAAAATCATGTAATTTTCCAAAATTAAATTACATTACATGTAATTTTTTTTGTAATTTGTAATTTTGCCCATCTCTGTATGTACGTCCAATGTACCACAACTCCTAATGATTTTTAAAAATTTCTCTAACGGTTCACTTTTTACATGAATAAGCTGCCATTCGAAATTTAATGAAAATTCCTCTTAATTAAATTTAACTGCCAATTTAAATGTGAATGCAATTAACCCTGAGTTTAATTTTCCCTTTAATTTAAATTGAATTATCCCACACACAAATCTCACCTTACCTACCCGATTTAGATTCACGTTGAAATTGCCTTAAAAATTCTTATTATCCTCACACTCATCATCACTTATTCTTATTAATTTAAATGAAATCATCAAGGGGAGTTTTGCTTTATGGTCTTTTGGGCTATTAATTTTAAAAGGTAATGCCTTTCTTAATGACATTTGAAATGTTTTTTTTTTGATTTTGTGATTGGTGAAAATTACAGTCGATAAAGCAGTAGCAGGGATCCTCGCTAAAACCCGTTAGCATTTGAATTCACCATTTCCTCTTGATGATTTTACCCCTACGTATCTCATCGACTAAATTTATCGAAAAAAGTTTCATCGAAAATATTGTTGACGATTTTTAATTTTATGGAAAATATAAGTTTTTGCCGTGAAATCTAAGTAAATAAGCTAAAAAGAATGATTTAAATTGTAAATCTTTCTCGAAGTCATATATTTGGGCGTAGATAAGCTTATTACCACCGATCACTCTAATTATAGATTTTTTTTCCCGAGAATAATTTTGTGAAAATATAAAACCTTTTAAAGAATTTCATAAAAAATCAGCTGTGTTAACTTAAATTCAACATCATTCTTTAAATTGTATCTATCTATGCAAAACAAACGTAACTATTATTGTGCAAACAGATAAAAGAAAAAAAAATTAAAAATAAATTTTATCCAACAATCAAATAAATATTTGAAATGTCTCGTTGGACTAAAAGGACACAACAGTTGAACACTGTTGTTCCCATTGATAACCTGCTTCGTGAAAAAGAAAATAAAAACTCAGTTGCAGTTGGAACAGTCATGAAATTTGGAATGATGCAGTTTACTTCTATTAGATCATCCTGTTTTAGTGAGTATATTTTTTAACATAAGATAATATTTCAACACAATTATATTTTGTAGATATGGGTGCGCTCAACTCAACAAGTCCTATTCAAAATTCAGTTGGACCCCCATCAAGCCCGACCGATATCAGCTCAGAAACAACTCCTAAACCAAGAAAGTTCTTTAAAAGTCGAAATGCAGCACCTCCAGCTGAAATTCAACAGCAAATTGCCATCCAACAACAACAAATAGCAATACAGCATCAGCAACAATTATCACAAAAACATTTGGCGAATCATATCCATTCATCGTCTGAAGACCAATCTTCCCCGAGAAAAACAGTACCAAAAAAAAAATCTGCACCAAAAAGGGAAAAAATGCAAAAACTAAAAGCAGAAAAGACGCCAAAAATAAAGAAAGAAAACCCTTCAAAATCTAAGGAAGTTGTTGTGTTGCGGGAAGATTTGTCAGAATCGGAACAAGATGTCGCATTGACGCCTCGTCGAGGACGCCAAATTAGCAACAACAACAACAACATCAATAATAATATCAATGAGAGCACTCGCCATTCTGGCAGGGTCCAACGAAAGCTCATTAACTATAATGAAGATCAGGGTGAAGAAGAATTTATAATGCGTACTGAAAAAAGAATTGCGCCAAAAAATCTTAAAATGCTTCAGCAACAGCAAAAACTTCGAGAAACAATTCCAGTTTTATCACCCTTTCATCTAGACTCGCAAAATCATTCAGAAGAATCGTGTCCTGCCATAAACCACCCACCAATCGTCCTAAGAATTTCTAAAGTGAGTTATGAATTTTAATCCAAAGATTTAAAGAAAAACTTCATATTATCCATACATGTATATTTTTTTTACAAATACAAACGTGTGGTAATCTTCCCCTACTCACAACCATGTGAGTGTGAGTATAAATTTCTCTTTAAGTCGATGCATAGAAATTTTTTTAGTTTCTCTACACACTTAGCAGTTATATCAGTTACATATATATAAACATAAAGTTTTTTTTAGCATTTTATGCATTTTTACTATAATATAATTTAGTATTTCAAAGAGCAAAAATTTTAAATTCATATATAATGCATCGACGACCAATAAGAACCTATTCAAAACAATCTGTTTTAAATGTAAGACTTTTTTAAAAATATCAATTTCCGCAAAAACAAATTAAAAAAATTTTGACGCTCTCTTAGGGCACGTCTCGTCTAGTAAGCACTGATAATGATGAAAACGAAGATGGAGTAATTACGCCAAGTCGAGGAAATTCGAGCGGAGACGAAAATAAAAACTTGACCAACTCAAATGCCATGGAATCGACTGATGAACTGATAGCTGTTTTGTCGGGTGACAACAGCGCAGCAATTTTAGAACAAAAGCCACCAGAACAAAAAGCAGAACGAATTCGAATTCGTATTAAAAAGGATTACATACGATCGTATAATGATAGTTTAAAGGAACAGGAAGAGGCTCGCGCGAAACAACAACAGTTACAAGAAGAAGAATTACAACCGCCAACATTGCAATCGGAACAGGGAATGGACACAATTTCGCAGCAATTTGCAGGTCGAACGACTAGACGAAGAGGTATGTAAGCAAGGGGTATAGTACAGAGAAATAAATTATATCCTATCTAAATTTTATATCTTTTATACAAAATTTATATCATTAATATCTTTTTGATAATTTTGATTCCTGGATAAGCCGTATGATTTAACCGAAAATATGATTTACGCGATTTTTACTCATTCAATTATATAGGGAAGCAACAAGAAAATACTCCTCGAATCTCACCCATTGTGTCCGAGTTTGATTCTCAAAGTTCTGTCCTAGGTAGCAGTATTTCTCAAAATACCACAGCAGGATCAAGTATCGTTACAAGTGACATTGATACGTCACAGCAAAGCTCATTAGGTAAGTTTTTAATAATAATGTTTTTAATAATTAAAAAATTAATAATTTTTAGCTGCCGGTAGTTTCTAATTTTTTCCTAATTATTTCTAATTATCCTAATTATTCTAATTATTTCTAATTATCCTAATTATTCTAATTATTTCTAATTATTTTCTTAATTTTTAGCTGCCGCTCCTCCATCTATCCAATTGGCATCTGAAAATAATAGTATGGAACAATATGATGTACCTGTGGCTCCTCAAAAAGGACGTAGAGGTCGTAAAAAAACTGTCCAGGAATTAAAACCACCGGAACCAAAACCAATAGACCAGCCAAAAATAACGACTCGTGGCAGAACTTCTCGCATTGATTCAAGTCCTGAAAAAATGATTATAGGCCGCTCAACTCGTAGCACTCGAAACAATCAAATCCAGCAATCGCCAGAAGAGGAAATTTCAGTTGTCGAGAAAGCACCACATCGATTCTTTACGCGTAAACGAAAAAATGTTTCGGCAGAAATTCAGTCGTCTTTCAGTCCATCCCCAGATGGAGAGGAAGAAGATCAAACTAGTGCATTAAATCTTAGTCAAAAATCAAGTGGATCGAGTGAACTCTCTTTGCCACCCGCAGTATCTTCTCTAAGTTCTCCTAATGTGACTGAATACAAGCATAAAAAACTTGTGAAAAGATCATGGGAACTGGAACAAAGTATAAAACAATCTATGGATTTTGATTACTCCCCAAAGATTTCAAAAAGTCCCGCCAAACAATCAAATCACGTACAAAAACAATCGGATATTAGCGACAATCCAGGCGTTAAATTGTTAATTTCAAAGAAGAAAGGAAGTATATTTAAAAGTCGTGCCCTGGATAGAGATGAGTCGGACAACAAGAAGAGAAATCTTTATAAACATAAATGGGACGAAGATGCTGAGTTATTGGATGCGGAAGGCGAAAATAACAAACCTGAAAACTTGACAAAAACCGGAAGCGAAAATACTGATGCATCATTTTTCGAAGGTGAACCTTCGGGACTTACACGCTTTACGAGAGTCAAGAAACCAGAAAATAATATCAAGGAAACTTTTCTGGCAGACTTTGAGGAAGACGATCATATGGTAACCGGCTTGAAATGCGATAGAAATGCAAAGAACTACTATCAAGTCGTCCGAAATGTCAAAAAAGCCCATCAAATTCAAGAAATTGGTGAATTTCAAGAGATGGACGATGACGTTGAATACTTACTTGACGCCCTCCAACCAAACAGTCAAGTTGCTCTTCGATGCCTCTCAGCACTTCAACTCGCTTCAAAATGCATGACGCCATCATTTAGAATGCACATTCGTGCTCACGGAATTGTACCCAAGTTTTTCAAAGCTCTTGAAGACGCAACAAATGATCCTAGCTTAGGCCTTTGTACGGCCATGGTGATGTTTGCATTATCTCAAGATACACTTAAAATGGATCTCGATCGCGGATCCCTCGAATTGATGTTAAATCTTCTCGAGTGTGAGGGAAGTCAAAAACAATGTCCGAAAGATGTGATGAATAAACAGCATATGGAAAGAAAGCAGAAAGTTCGTGAACTATGTGAAGAGATCCAGAGCCAAGGAAAATCAATTCATCTCAATCTTGACAACATAACTGCTGCTCAATTGGCCATGGAAAGTTTGCTATCGTTGACGTCAAAACGTGCTGGAGAGTGGCTCAAGGAGGATTTGCGAGAACTTGGTGGAATTGAGCATATAATAAAGACCGTTTGTGACTGTTGCAATCAAATTACGGAATATGTTGATGAATGGACTGAACCCCTCCTTGAAAAACTTAACAAAATAGGTCGATGTTTAAGGATTCTCGAGAATGTAACGAGTAACAATGAAGAAAATCAACGCTATATTCTCCATTATAAATCACAAGTATTCATTAATACCCTATGTAAATTCTTCAATTTGCTAAGTAAGGAATTGGTTATTCACCCAACGACTGAAAAGAGTGCAAAAGATTCTGCTGCTGTTGCTATTCGTGAAACTTTAATTCCTCTCCTGAAAGTTATCATAAATTTGACCCATCCTTTCAACGAAAGAGGTAAAAAATAAATGAAATATTTGCATCATTAATTAAATTAAACTTTTTCTTCAGCTATCGGAAGTGTTTTCTTTGGAGATTTTAATGAAATTTTCCAAATTTGTATAAATCTGCTCTTATTTGGAGTTAACTATGTCTGGAGTAGACAGCAATTTGATTTTTCCCTCTTGGTAAATGTATCTTTAAAGTTTAAAATTCTGAAAATTAATTTAAATTATTTCCCTACCTCTAGACTCTCGTTCTCTTGAGTAATCTCACACAACTTAACGAAAAAAATCGACAGAGCATAATGCATTTAGAAATCCTGGCCGATGAGTTTGGAAAGGAAAAACAAGCAGCTTTAAAATCGCTTATTGAATACTTTTACAAATGTGAGGATAAAGCAAAGTAAGTTTTTTAATGCATGCTCATAATATTTATTTAAAAAGTTTGATTACAGTCATGCGGATATATTTTTATAAAAACTAATCAAATTTAATGTATTTTAGGACGTTAAAAAAGCTCACAGATGACCTCATTGACAGCTCTAAGCAGCGAGATGCCAAACAGGAGGAAGCAGTTAATGCATGTAAATATTTACTTAAAATATTTTAAAATATGAATATTGAAAGTATTTCTTTTTTAGTAATTCAAAACTCTGGAACCCACATGGAAAATACCATATTAGGTAGTTTCACCAGCACATTGATTGGTTTCATAATAATGAGTAATTCAAATAATGAAACAACTGCAAGAAATTATTTGCGAAATGGAAAATTCAAAGATATGGTTGCAGTTCTTATGCAGTACTATGAATTTTTAAACCTTACAGTCAGCGTAAGTCTTTAACGCTATAACGCTTTAACGCTATAACAGTAGCAATGACTAAATTGTTTTTGTTTTCAAATTCAGTCTGATGCATCATCGATGGCGCAACTGAAGACCATAAAGAATGTTATGGATTTTCTAAGGAATGCAGATGCAGAATGAATTACAATGTGTAGCATCTCAAAAGTTTTTTTTAGGTTTACCCTGCCAAACGCATAATTTTTTATTAAGATTTTTTCTTTTAAATTTAAAACTACTTTTTTTGTAGAACAAGAAGAATGCTGTAAAAAATATCTATAATCCCTGTTTAGCAATTAAATTAAAAACCAATTTATGTTTAACTTTTTATTAATCTAAGAATTACTTTGAAAATAAAAATACGACGTAGTTTTCTTGTCGTGATGATTTTATTCACAAAAACCAAATCATTTACATGTTAAGCCCAAATAATCCCAAATATCAAGCACAATCGGATTAGAATTTAAAACTTGAACTTGTGTGTCAGATGCAAACTTTCTACGATCAATAATTATTTCAGACACAACTTCTTCAAAATTTTCACAAGAAATACTAAAACTGCTCTTAGATTCAAAAAGTGGTTCAATTAAAAGATTTTGAGGCTTACCAAATAGATCGAAATTAAAACCAATAATGATCATAAGTAGCTTTTTTGTTGCATCTTTTAATGCAATTCGATCAAATTTTTCCAACTTTGTACTTAATTTGACCTCATCGGCAATGAGCTTGAAATTTTTAAGATTTATATTATTTAGCCCACACAAATCGCACGCAAATAAAACAGCTTCATTATCTTTAAGACTCTTGGTAATTAGATCAATGAGCACGTCAACTGGTTGATTATTATAAAAAACCGGCCTTCCTCCCACAACATTTCCAAGACAATCGACAGTATATGCTTTTCCGAATTCATTCGTTGGACGAGGATCAGTAACGAGACACACTTTGTCATCGACATTATAGTATGCTTTAACATATTGCTCATAGAATTCGATCGGCGTGATTGGACCAATTGAGGTGTACTTCTTATTCTTATCATAGTATTCAAATGTGAATTTTTCTGGAGGAATTCCCAGACAGATGCCAACAATGTTGTAAATTTCACCCATTTGCTCGTCAACTTTCGTCTGAACTTCAGTATTGGAAGCACCAACGTTCATGAGATCTCGAATAACTTTTGAGTATTCGCGCAGTTTAGATTTTAGGATAGCATTCATTCGTGCCGATGATTCACTGCTGAAGCTCTCTGGAAAGCACTTTTTCGGCATCAATCCATGCTTGTTAATAATATTAACTATCATATCCCATTGTCCACCATCACCGATTGGGTCACTGAGAAGAAACGATACGAGACGTCCCTCAACCGATTCACCCCGTTTAACTGTTTCGACAATGTTATTAAGGAAGTAGTAACTTCTCTCGATCGTATCCCAGTAGAAAAAGTGTGCTTGCGAAAATTCAAATTCATCCAAATTCCACTGGTTAATAACTATATTTCTCAAGATAATAAAAGCTGGTTGATACCACCAAGGGCCACGATCTTTTAACTCTTTTGATAGGTTCAGGTTAATTTTAAAGCGAAAGTCTTCATTCATTTGCGACATCGATACAATTTCAAGTGGATCAATTTTAGTGCAAATATTTTGAGCAATTATATTTTTTTGAGAGTTAAAAAATTTTGTTCTTAAATTTGACAATGTAGCGGCAAGTATTGGCTTCAATGGTGACTCAATGCAAAATGTAGTTGGTTTAGCGATTATTGATTTTTTAAAATTATTGATTTTTGATTGAGCTACTGTTGTAACTTCAGTTGATGGCAAAACTATAGTATATTCGGATTGACTTTCATTGACGATCTCCATTAACATAAAATCTTCTTCTTCGTCATCATTCCGCATGTCAAGTTCATTCTCGTATTTTTTTGAAAAATCATTGCTTTCAAGTGTGATTAATTTTAAAGAATCTTCTGAGAAATTGTTCAGAGAATTGGTCTTTAATAAATTAATAACTTTTGCCTCATACTCTGAATATTTCGTCTTTGAATGAGAATTTGAAGGTAAGTAGAGTTGAGGAACTGCTTGATTAAGAAGTTTTTTACACTCTCCATTAAAACAGTCCTTGGTGAAATGCTTTCTACATACTCGAAACCGCTTAAAAACCACTTCAGGATCAAACTTGTAAAGTTTTTCGGAACTAATTGATCTCATCCATTCTAAATATAATATAATTGAAATTATATTTATATATATATATTGGGATTGTTCCTTGAAATTTAGCGTTTGATCAGTGCTTTTTTTCTTTTTCTTTGCATTTATTATTAAAGCTAAAAATTTTAAACAATAGTTAAGCCAAACGTAGCAAAAGAAAGAAGCACCGATCAAACGCTAAATTTAAAGGAAAAGTCTTAATGTAATATATACATCAATTTAAAAAAATTAGACTCACGTAAATGGCGATGTGGGAATCGAGTTGGGTCTGGAAACAAATGCTGCGAGACTTTTGCGTTTTTAAATTGACAGTTAGGGACACAACAGGACATTTTCATAAATAATACTATAAGTTCAATTTATTTTTATTTTTTGTTTAAATTTTTAGATGAGGCTGTTATGAGGGGGAAATAAACGGAAAAAATGTTTCAAAACCCACTCGTGGGTGTTGCCGCGTAACCCAACATATCAGATCAATTGTTTTTGTGTTATTTATGAGTTTTCAATTCTATTACGTTCTAATGCATATCAGATGAGTATTTGAAAATCAAGTGCATAAAAAATTATGACTTATATTTGACTCAAGAAGTCCTAGTTCAACGAGATACATGAAGCTATAGTTCTAAAATATGGACATTTTGGCTGTACGTGGCACTCCTGGCCGTCCATGATGGACATTTATCAAAAATCATCTATGTCAATCGATTCCTAGTCCAATTACGAGTTCAACGATTCCCATGAAGCGTATAAGAGAAAGTTTGTATGAAAAATGGACATTTATTCTAATTATTCCTAATTATTTCTAATTATTCTAATTATTTCTAATTATTCCTAATTATTCTAATTATTTCTAATTATTCCTAATTATTCCTAATTATTTTCTTAATTTTTTTTTTTGGATAATTAGATAATTAGATAATTAGGATAATTAGAATAATTAGTTGAAGTTGTCGCGCAGCGACAACCCTTTTCCTAATTATCCTAATTATGCTAATTATCCTAATTATTCTAATTATCACTTTTTTTCTTACCGCTCAAATGAAATTGTCGCGGTTAACGTAACCGCTATTGAAATTTTGAAATGGGGGGTTTAACTTCTCGCATCTTTTACTTTTCGCATCTTTTACTTTTTTTTCGAAGCGAAAAGTGTCAATAGTAAACAAAAGTGAAAATTAAAATCTTTTTTGTTGGTTGTGATATCAGTGATTGACAGCTGTAAATGAATGAACTCGAATGAAATTTAATTTGTGCAACTCTTATCGACATTTTCGCGTAAAAATATTTATTTAAAATTGCGAATTTCAAGTGATTTTATTAAATAAAATTTTCACACACATCTCATTTATTCGACAGCGTATACCCACCCACCCAACCCAAATGGCTATTTTTATCAGGTGCAGCGGTAGGAAAAAAAGTGATAATTAGAATAATTAGGATAATTAGGATAATTAGGATAATTAGGAAAAGGGTTGTCGCTGCGCGACAACTTCAACTAATTATTCTAATTATCCTAATTATCTAATTATCTAATTATCTAATTATCTAATTATCAAAAAAAAAATTAAAAAAATAATTAGAAATAATTAGAAATAATTAGGATAATTAGAATAATTAGGAATAATTAGGATAATTAGGATAATCAACTGATAAAATGGACATTATGGCCGTCCATGGCACGACCTATGGTCATGACCCAAAAAATTCCTAAAATGGGCTAATATAGACCCTAAGAGCTACCATCTGACGAAAACTAGAAGTCTCTAGCTGGTCCAGGGGCCGAGATCTTGATGGAACGGACGGACGGAAAGATGAGTATATAAGCGTTACCACAACTTTGTTGGGTTACGCTAAAAATCGTGTTTGTTCAGAAAAACTTATTGCGAGTTAAAATTAAGCATTCTAATTTTGCGACTAATTCATTGGATAAATAAGTCATTTTTAATTTGTTTTCTGTTTCTGCATCACAAGAAGCAATCAACATGTCATTGCGTAAGTTTAATAAGGTTATATATATGTTTTAATTTTTGAAAATTTTTCTAAATTTCCAAATATACTCTCAAAAATGTTGTTTAATTAACACTCGAGTGCATTACCTTTAATAGTTTATTATAGGTACTTAGTAAAGAAATAATTTTCTTTTTTGAGGATAAAAAAGGTCGAAGTTTGATAAATTAAATTACATGCGCTAATTCTCTTCTTTTGCTTCGTCATCATTCTACATTTTTTTCGTTAAATTGACTAGGTCCTTTGTCAAGAGCTGCATTGCAAACTCTTCGCCAGGAATTTTACAACTGTGATAAAAACAAACTAGCACAGAATGCCTGTTTTCAGAAGGACCCAATTGAGATTGCAATTTCAAGGCAAAGAGTAGGAGATGAAAAAACTCAACATGTTTTCACCCATAAAATCGAAATCGAAGGAAAGCCTGTATGTGATCAAAAGTCAAGCGGACGTTGTTGGAATTTTGCTGCACACAATGTAATGAGAATAGCATTTATGAAGCAGTGGAATTTGGATGAATTTGAATTTTCGCAAGCACACTTTTTCTACTGGGATAAGATCGAGAGAAGTTACTACTTCCTTAATAACATTGTCGAAACAGTTAAACGGGGTGAATCGGTTGAGGGACGTCTCGTATCGTTTCTTCTCAGTGACCCAATCGGTGATGGTGGACAATGGGATATGATAGTTAATATTATTAACAAGCATGGATTGATGCCGAAAAAGTGCTTTCCAGAGAGCTTCAGCAGTGAATCATCGGCACGAATGAATGCTATCCTAAAATCTAAACTGCGCGAATACTCAAAAGTTATTCGAGATCTCATGAACGTTGGTGCTTCCAATACTGAAGTTCAGACGAAAGTTGACGAGCAAATGGGTGAAATTTACAACATTGTTGGCATCTGTCTGGGAATTCCTCCAGAAAAATTCACATTTGAATACTATGATAAGAATAAGAAGTACACCTCAATTGGTCCAATCACGCCGATCGAATTCTATGAGCAATATGTTAAAGCATACTATAATGTCGATGACAAAGTGTGTCTCGTTACTGATCCTCGTCCAACGAATGAATTCGGAAAAGCATATACTGTCGATTGTCTTGGAAATGTTGTGGGAGGAAGGCCGGTTTTTTATAATAATCAACCAGTTGACGTGCTCATTGATCTAATTACCAAGAGTCTTAAAGATAATGAAGCTGTTTGGTTTGGATGTGATGTAGGAGCGCGTTTCGCAAGACACCAAGGTGGCATCGAGGATCTTGAAATGTACGTTCAATTTCTAAATATTTTTAAATAATTATGTTTTTATTCAGTCATGACTACAAAACACTTTTCAACGTCGAGGTTCAACTTGGACTTGATAAAGCAAACCGTCTAATTTTTGGCGATTCATTGATGACTCATGCTATGGTTTTTACTGGCTACGGAACTGACAGTGAGGGAAAGCCAATAAAGCTTCGAGTTGAAAATTCATGGGGTGAAAGCCGTGGAGGAGACAAAGGTAATTTGACACAAAATCAATGAACGATATATTTTTGCTAAAAAGTTAGTTTTCTTCAGGTTATTTGGTTATGACTGTTGATTGGTTCCGGGAGTATGGATACGAAGTAGTTATTGACAAGAAATATGTGTCGGATGAGATTATGAAAGTTTTCAAGTTGAAGCCATCTATTCTTTTCGCCTGGGATCCAATGGGAAGTTTGGCTCGTTCTCCTTTTTAAATAAATCGAGGACGACAGGGTTCAATTCATGCCATAATAAACATTTAAACAAACCTTTCTAATTTTTTGTATGAAATGCTCTTTAACAGAGAGGTATTGTAATCAACCAATAAAAATTTTTTTTTTGAGTTTGAAAGTTCACTTGTTTTCATGTTGTTTTTTATTCTTGAAAATTTTGTGACTATACTGTAGTTTTGACCATATGCCAAAGCACATTTTAATCAATCGCTTATCCCCAGTAGACTTGCCAAAATAATATTGTTCTTCAATAATTCTTCGTGCTAATTTGAATTTCCGTTGTTGAATTAAAGAAATGCTTAAAAACAGTTTACACCTCGCTAACAGGCCGAGGTCACAGAATTTTTTTGCAAGTACGAGTTTTATTTGTTGGATTGAAACTCGAAAAGCGAGCACTGCTGGGAGCACTGCCTCATCACCTAGAGCCGAAAACGCACCTAATATAATATTTAAAAAAAATTGTTTAAAAAATTGATTTAATAAAATACAACTTACCGCCTAACGTAGAAAACCAGCTGAACATATAGTCTGTTTCAATTGCTTCCCATATGATTTGTCGTACTATTTCACCCCTATTATTATTGAAAAAAAGAGAGAAAATTTCTTCAATTAAAAGTTTCTATACTTCTATAGAGTCTATAGTATAGACCTTAAATCATAGTTTTTTCGCTTACCAAACTTTATCGAGGAATTCCTTTTGAGGAGGAATTATTTTAATGACTAAATGTGATAGCTTTTTGATATATCTTGCAAGAGAAAGGCGGTAGAGCTGCGAAATTTGGAACTCATATAAAATGTAAAAGAAGTAAGGATTTATTGCAACATTTTCCTTTGCCTCCTTCCGTGATTTCCGACCGAATTGGAAATAGTTGTGAATATTACTGTTTGTTATAAAACAAGCATAAACTTGTGTATCTTGACTAATTACATAAAATTTAATCCTCATTCTCGAAAATATACTTAAATCTTAAATGAAATCCAAGGGGATAATAAGGCTCACATGAGCGAAAAAGATGCAAAAAAATTTCGCTTAAAAAAGATGCAAAGTTTATTAAACAAAAAAAATCTTGACGAAAATTTTAGGGCGAGTAACTTTATCTACTCAAAATTTCAATCATTTTATCTAAGTAAACAAAACAAAATATTTTAATTCGTCATTTTATAGTGTTTAAGTGTGTTAATAGTGTTAAAAATAATCGCATCATGTTGTTAAGTCGTCATTTCATCGTAGTGACATCGAGTTCATCAACTAAAGTCAGGTAAAAAGCAAGAATGAGTTGAAAATTTAATTTTTTTTCCACCATTATTTCGCATTCATTTTGTTGGAGTGGGGTAATTAGATCGCCGGGTGGATAGGGTTATCTTCTTTATTCATCTAGTGGCAATTCTTGAGTCGTAGCGTATCCGACGCGAGAACTACGGTAAGGACGGAAGCTGCGATGGTTTGCGTCTGACCAGGGTCGAAAGATACCTGAGAGCTATCACATCGTAAAATACATACATAATACATACATACATAACAATCTTATTTTGGCAAGTCTACTGGGGATAAGCGATTGATTAAAATGTGCTTTGGCATATGGTCAAAGCTTAAATAAATGACATGTTTTATCGTGTAGACTAAAATTACTCACGCTGAATGTCTACTTATAATTACCCTAAAATGATTTTGTTTGTTTTTTCGCTTTTTAAACTCTATTATCCCCTTGGTTTTTAGTGAAACAAAATTTTAATTTTGAAAAGCCGTTAGAAAGTTTTGTTTACTGTCAAAGCATTCCCTCAAATAAGTCGTTTAATAAATTTTAAAATAAAGCAGTTGAAATAGAATTTGTCACCTGAGACCATTCATCAAAGAAAATTATGCTTATAAATTCAGTCGATTGACTTCCTTAAATTCAAAAATGTGTATGCATTTTTTTGAAATGATGTAAAGAAATAAATACATGAGTGATGAATTAGACCTGTAAATTAAATTAAATTTATAATTTGATTTAACATGACTTTATTATTTCTTATCAATTCTAAACTTACATTAATGCTACTTCATTTCAAGGAAAAAATCATCATGAAATGTACTGTGTCTCTCTCTCGCGTAAAATCATTGAACACATTCGAAACGAACTCTTTGCTCATTGTGTTTTGTAACGCCGTCGATTAACAATGTGTTTTCTTTTAATAAAAAAAGATTAAAAAAAATTCGAAATTATTTAAATATTAAAGATTTTTGTTATCCGCGAAACGAAAATAGTATTTATATAACATTTTGATACTCGTTTATACAACTGTATGAACAATAATACAATAAATTAGAGACTTAAAGCAATATCGCGAAGGAGTCATATTATACAAGCATATACGTATGTACGTTTTATTGAGTTAAAAACTTTAAATTCTTCACAGAGAAACAAGTTCAATGTGTGTTAACGCGAATATAAGAAACCTCTCGTGTCGGTGTACGAGTTTTTGTAATTTCAGGTTTCTTTTTGAATACATACACGGCGTGCAGCGAAGTTATTTGATTTTTTATCTCTGCAGAGTGTATTGAGAAAAAAATAATCATTTGAAACTTTTCCTCATCTAGCTACTCGGAAAAATTAAAATCATAAACTGAAAGTTTCGACAAAATTTATCAACATAATGATATAATGATAATAAATAAAAGCAAGTGGTAATAAGTATAATAAAGTGATCCCCATATGAAGGAAAAAGTAATTAATATATTTTTGTTTTATTAATTTGTCTTCTTCTCCTTAAAGTAATTATTCAACCACTCGAAATATCTCATGAACGTGGAAGAATTTTTTCGGTATGAGAGAAAAATTTCAAATTACGCGACCACGAAATGTTGTAAATAAAGAGCATATTACAAAAAAAGAGGTGAAATGTATATACAAGATGGAATCACTGAACGAGAGAAAGAAAGAAAGGAGAGGATTATACAAAATAGCTTGAGAAATTATTATCAAAAACCCCATTACCGCGTACTCACTGACTAAAAATGTGAGTGCGAATGAAAGAAAAACAAAATTACTTTCATACAAACTTAGTTGTTTTATTGGTTTTTAATTAATAGAGCATCAAGTGAGTGAGTGAAAAAAATTCTTTAATGACTCTTTTCATACGGAGCAAAAAAAAATTAAAAAACTAGGATCAATTGAAGACATAGTAATGAGCGCATTTGTGGAAAAAAATACGTTTTGTGGATAAAAGTTGAGTGGCAATAAGAAGAAATTTCATTAAGTGTTCAAAAAATCAATTATTGATTAAATAACAATGTTGAGCAATAATCGTGGCATTACGGAATGCCGCAAGTTTTCACCCAATATATTTAACAAGAATAAGTGCACAGGCTGCTTTGGAAAGCGAGAGGAACACAATGCTGCAGCCCTTGAACATAACAGGGTAAGAAGAACTGATTATAATAAATAAATCATATCTTTTATTGATTAAAGAGCATAAAACGATACAATCAAATAGAATACATAAGTTGCACCTAGGTGTGCAAAACTACTTAGAAAAGTACTCTTGAAAAGTAATAAAACAAATATAATTCCTATAAGTTAACACTATTCAATAGAAATTTGTGCTCAAACCCAATAGTATATTGAGTCTTTTTCGATCGCGTCTGTATGCGTTTTCGTTAATCATACAATTTTCTGGAGTCGTTTACTGTGTTTGTGAGACTCAAAGAATGTAATGTCTGAGAGAGAAAAAAATTTAGTCCAAATATTTTCTCACTTAAGGAAAGAGAGAATTCAAACTGCTATTTTTGTTTGAAGGTGATGAGCACTTGTCATGGCCCTGCGTGGGACATGGCCAAATGTTACCGTTAAAATTCAAAAAATCCTCATACAAATAAAATTTAAATCTCGGCCCCAACGTATTTTCAATAGACAATTGTATACAAAAAGTTTACTTTTATTTAAATTTACGGCCCCAACGGTTTTCATGGCCCGTCATGGTGAATAAATTTATTCGCGAGAGAGAAAAAACATGAAGAAATAAATGAAACAATTGTAAGTGGAAAGCATCTATTATTGTGGGAGTTTATACATTTGAAACTTGGCGTTTGTACATTTTAGAAAGCGTTTTTTCGTGTATGGCTGAAAAATTTTAAAAATGATTTTGAATTTATAGAAGTGGATTTGATTTAATTAAATTTGATTCTTGTTGAGAAAACTGTAAAGTCCTTGCTTGCATTCATTGGATGATAATTGAATGATGTCAGCACTTGCTGGCTATATTTTTCGCATAAAAAATGTCTTTGAAATTGAGTTAATTCAATTAAGATTTATTAAAAAAAATACAGAGACAAAACAAATCATTCCATTTATTTATGTGGTTAGGATTTTTAATATTTTTTTTAGCGCCAAGTGAACGATTCCTTCCTTCATCAAAACATTTATTTCGAGTGTTAAATATTTTTTTTGTAAGGTTATTTAAAAGTTTACTTTATTGATGGAAAGGGGCTATTTAAATTCTATTCTTAAGAGAAATCTTAAGACTTATGCAAGATTCCATTATTATCACCTTGTTCTGCTCACGATCAGGAAAGGTTAAATTGTATTATAATTAATTAAATTAACTTTTCATGTAAAACTTCATTTGGTAGCTCGTATCAGCTATCGTATCGGCTTTCCCAAAATTAAATAATTTATTAAAAATTAACTCATTTTAAAAAGCTCATCTTCCTTCTGGTTGATCTATAATTTTATAAATCTTGTCAGAAATTAGATCTTAATAGTTTTTGTAGTTTTTGTATAGAGATAATTTTCTTTTGAAAGTCGTATTATTGTCAACACATCCATTATCTTGTTTTGAATTAATTAATAAACGTATTTTGATGTGCACATTAAAATCGACACAACTTTTTAATGTTAACGTTAATTCAATGCTAAAGGAGAATTTGTGAAAAAGTTTTGAAAGTTAATTTTTTTCATCCACGAATAATTAAGACACGGTTTGAATTTGCCTTTTCACTAAATAAATTTTAAGATATTATAATCAGATTATAATTTCCTTAAAAAATGGGTTTCATATCATATTATGATATCTGTTTTATTTTGCATGATCAAATAAGAATTAAGGTGCGTTTACCATAAAATCTTTTACCTCGTCGTCTTTTGATTGTCTTTTTATGTTAAGACCAGCGCCCTCCAAAAAATACACAAATTATGCTGTGAATGATGTTGTAAAATCTAGATCAAATGCTCCATTAAATTTTTAGAGGTGTATACTCTCTTTAAGCTGTATGGCGACAAAGTCAATTTATAATTTCTCTTTTGTTTTATTCGAATATATTTGCCATTTTCTCTACATAATAAATTTGGAGTGAACCTATATGCTGTAAAAAGTTAGCAACTGACTAATTAGTCATATCTTACGTCAATTATACGTTCATGTTTATGTATGTGCATATAAGGACAGTCCCCTCGTCAAACAGTGATATCGCGTGTAAAATATTAATATTAATTAAGTGTGTTCTAGTTTGTTTTTAAGTGTTTTTAAAGTTGAACTTAATGTTTCTCTCAACATTTATCATCGAGTTTACATCAATATTCAGGTATAAAAGGGAAGGGAGTCAATCAATATCACCCAGAATTTTTTTTATCGCCTAAAAAAGATAACCCATGAAATCACCCACCTAAAGATCACCCAATTTTTTAAAAACATGTTTAAACAATAATTATTATATCTCACATTTTCTATTCAATACTTCAAATAAATTTTTGTACGTAGAATAGTTTATCCAACTGTAATCGTAAGATTCAGTTGAGGTTGTACTTAGTTGGAAACACTCTATAAGTGACCACAAGACTGTATACAGCTCAAAAGGCTTCGTATGAGACCTTCATTTAAATTCTCACTAACTGACATTTTTATGACCTGTACTACCCATGCTAATCGACTAGATTAGATGGAGGAAGGTTGAAGATACCAAGACTTTTATAAAATTAGTTTTGACCATTCTGTTTTGTGTTGGTTTGTTTTGTATTGTGGGTGGGCCAGTGCCTATCAGCTTGTTAGGGCTGAGGAAGGTTGTAGTGACGGTAACTTTTATACAATGCCGTCGAAACCAACTTTGATTTAATTTATTTTTCCAACTGCAATCGTAAGATTCAGTTGAGGCTGTGCTTAGTTGGAAACACTCTTAGAGCGACTACAAGACTGTGTACAGCTGTTATTATTTCCGTTATGGGTAACAGCGTCCGGATCGTATGTTCTCATTGCCGGACGTCCATAACGTTTTGTTTATAACTACGAAGAGGGGTTGTTCGATCGTCATTCACGTCTTTCTCAAAAAAGATTTGCAGCTCCCGAGGTGGGCGATTCCCGTGGGGACGCCTGCTGTTAAGGGGGAAAAAAGGGGTATTTATACTCTATTCTTAAGAGAAAGCTTAAGAGTTCTGCATGGATACGTTTTTATCCTTAACCTAAGCTTTCGAGCTATGGAAAAGGAAATTAAAACGGGCGCGTCCTCCTGGTAACCCCAGCGTGCTACCTCTTTGTCATCTATCTATCTATCTATCTATCATGTTTATGTATGTGCATATAATAGTGAGAGAATGAGATCTTTTTGACGAAACAATGCAATGAGACGACTATTTGAGATGCATTTTTTATACTGTGAAATTTTTACAGAGATTTTGAGCTATAAATATTGAGATTTATGGCGCTTTGTTGTACTTGTTGTAATTCAAGATAATATTCAAAGTTCAAGGTACATGTTTTTAAAACCATTTTTAACACTGATTCATAAATAAGTCTAAACGCAGTTCTGGTAAATTGGTTTCATTCATAAGAAACATTGGAAGGAGATGACAAATTTTAGATAGGTGTTAAAAATTTATTCTGTCCATTATCCAAATATAATAAAGCTCTACTTCTGTAGCAATGTAACTTATAACGCTTTAACAAGAATACAATGAAAAAATTAATGGGAAATTTTAATACTTACTAATTTTTTTAAAAATAATAAAGTTCTAATCAGCTAAGGTAGAATTTTGGGGCGTGGCTTTAAAAGTTAATTAAAGATTATTCGAATATATATATTATATCTTCAAATTTCAAACAAGAAAAAAATGGAACTTATTAAAAGAAGAACAGAAATATTTTTAATAAGAACCGAAAATTTGGGTTCCCTTCATGAACTGTTTTTAAATAAATATGAAATATATTTAGAGCAGATATCTGTTAAGCTAGGACTATGCTCGTAGTATACTCGAAACAGAGCTACGGGCGGCTTGCCGCCTACAAACTTTCTAGTGAATTTTATAAGATATAACTTAAATATATGGATGATTTTAAAAAATATTTCGCGAAATAAATATATTTAAAGGTGTTTTATTGACATCGAATTAGTTATACTTGCTCAGATAGCAAGAATGAGTTTTTCAATTTTTTCAATTTTTTCAATATTGATTTCTCCAAAACTACAAACTGGCGAAAACAGATTTGAAATCGGTTGATCCTACGAGGAGTTAGAGCCATTTAAGTCATCTTACTTTCTTACGATGGCGATCTTAGTGGGCGGCATATCTCAAGAACGGCTGGTTGGATTTGACTCAGGTTTGTGGCTAAAGATCGGGTTTTGGCTCGTGCCACTAATGCCTATTGCAACAGAGTAGGGTACTAGTCTAAAACAGCGGAGCTATTGGAAATGGCAACACCGTTTGCACCCCCATCTTGTTTTAATTGTTTTCCTAATTAAAGTACATTTTGGAAGGGGACTTTGAAATTGATACTGCTTATTTGTAGGGTATAAAATCCAAAATATTTTGTAAAGTCTTTTTTGAGATGGATTTTAATTTTGGAGTATAAAAAATGACATTTTAATGAAGTAATTAATTTGAAACAACGGAATTTCACAAAACTAAAGAGTTTATGTATGTTTTTGTTGTTTACCTAAAATATGTATTCAACCAACTTTTATACAATATATTGAAAGCCTTCAGAGAGTAATGCGTGCGTGTTTGTGTGTGTGTGGGGCATAATAAAATTCTATATCTAAAGATACATGTGTGATACACAGCACAATACATTTTGCTAGTAAGTAAGCTTCACTTGTTTAAAAGAAAATCCAATTTACCTATGTATGTTAAACTCCAAAAAAAAAATCAATTACCTTTACATCGAGTAGTTAAATTTCTGTTGTTACGTTTTTCTTTCTTTTTTTAACATAACCAAAACTTAACGTCGTTTCTCATAATTCTATTTAATAAAAACACTTATTTACTCCTCTTGTAATGAAAATTCAAATTTGAGTTAAAAAATTATATGACCTAATTTTGAGCGGCTGAATTTGGGAAATGAATTAATTTAGGTTTCCAAAAATAATTTTGTCTACATAAGTGACGAAGAAAAAGAAAAAAATATTTCAAAAACCACTCGTGGGTGATGCCGCGAATTTAACGGGCCACAAGGAATAACATTTGGCTAAAAAAAACACAGGAAGTAGTAAACTCATAGTATAAATGTAACTAATCAATTACCTGTAAAGGCATTTTATCATATATTTGTTTCAATTTAAATTTTTGATGGGATCCAAAGTGAGGTTAAATTTATTTTGGTCGAACCGGTTATGTTTGTAAACAAGGAGGGGTAATCATAATGAGCGTCCCATATAAAGTTGAAACGGGAAGTCAGAAATGTATTTAAGAGGTGTTTAATAGGGATTCATTCGAGAATGAGCTGGGTTATTTTGGGTATTAAGTAAGTAGAGTAAAAGAAAAAATTTACATGTGTAAGTAGAAGCTCAGATTATGTTAAAACATTATAGTACTTTTCTGATTTCTTATATCGAACTAATGCACTATAATTCTCCCGTGTGAGAGGCATTGTCCATTTTGCATCAAGTGGTTTGATGACCAATTTTGAAATTATTTACTAAAAATACTAACTTTGATTAAACCCTACTAATTAAGGCTGGTATGATGTGCTTTCACGCTGCCAAAGCTCAAACTAATGATGATATCACCATTTAGACCACTTTCGGGGGTTGTTCGATCGCCAGGCTAATGTTCTGCTCTACTTAGAGTGGTCATTAGTTCGCATTTCTGGAGTAGTGATGTATCCGATGAGGTGACACTACAAGGACAGAGTTGCATGGTTACTTCTTTCTTTTTTAAAGGAAAGAGGGTTGCGTCCGTCCTGGCCTAAAAAACCAGAGTGCTATTCGAAAGTTTACAGATACAGATACAGAACCACTCGTGGGTGATGTCGCGAAACCCACTTGTAACAGATCAATCATTATTGGAAACTAGGCGGTTTAAGCCCGGCAAGCCTCCCATAATTTAAATGTATGTTACATTCGTCACTCTATAATTTAATTTTTTCAACATGAAAACTTTGAAATATCCACATTCTATTAATTTCTTTGAAAACCACATCGCGAGCCTTGAGATCGAACCCCCGAACCCAGTATGTTTTACTGGATCTTTGTAACTTCAAAAGTTTTTTCTTTTCATGTATTGGATTTTTCTATTTTTTTCCCTCTTCCAATTTCAAAACTATTTTCAACTTCTGTTTAGCAGAGAGTTTATAAAATTTATTAATTAAGTTAACCAGGGGGATAATGATAATAAGCGAATTTGAATGGATTTTTATGAAAATTATTTCTGGATTTGTTTGGAATAAGGAAAGCGTAGATTCAGTCAGAGAGTTGATAGAGAGAGTTTAATTTACTTAGCCAGGGGGAAAAAGTGCTTTTGTATGGTTTTCAAAAAAAATTTGTTTTTGAATAGAGGAAACGTAGATTGAGTTAAAGAGTTGATAAAAAGTTAAAATAATTTCACCAGGGAGAAATAAGTAGTTTTGTGTGGTTTCTGATCTTATATTCGTTGGTATCCAACAAAACCAACTGTTAATCTTAGTGACACAGTTGAGGAACGAAGTAGTGAGTACTTACGGACGAAACTTTATGACCTGGACTACCCATGCTAATCGACTAGATTAGATGGAGGAAGGTTGATGAGGAACCAAATCTTTTATACAATTGGTTTGACTTTATACCTTATAAATTTAAATTTTATGTTTTGTGTTGGTTTGTTTTGTAATGTGGGTGGGCCAGTGCCTAACAGCTTGTTGGGGCTGAGCAAGGTTGTAGTGACGATAACTTTTATACAATGCCGTCGAACCACCTTTGATTTAGGTAAAGTGTGATTAGTTGGAAACACTCTATGAGTGATCACAAGACTGTTCGTAATGAAAAAATTTACGTAATGGATTAAGGCGCCCTGAATGGTTTTTTTCCGCTGGGCGTTCCATGATAACTAACATTAAAAACTCTGATGGGGGTTTATTCGATCACTAGTGCGTCTTTTTCAAGATGTGTGTTGCAGCTCTCGAGGTAGGCGATTCCTGAGGGGACGCCCATTGTTGAGGGGGAAAAAGGGGTAATTTTACTCTATTCTTAAGAGCAATCTTAAGAGTACTGCATGGTTTGCGTCTATCCTGATTAAGTTCTGCGTCGCTCCCCATCAGCAATCAATCAATCAATCAAAAATTAAAATTGAATTTAAAGAATGTATTGAAATTGATTAAATTTAAATTAAAAATTCGGTGTCGATGTGTCAAGTAAGAAAATCTGACGATGCAGTAATTCGAGCAGCAATGCATTAAACATTTCTTAAATAATTTTAAATAGAAGTATCTATTAAGATCGATTCTTTAAATTCTCAATTATTCTAGTAAAATTTTTAGCACGATATGCTGGAAAATTTCTAAATTGTTCGTTACTAGGGACACAGAAGTACAGAACTTTAATTTTACGAAAAAAAAACTAAGTCTTTATGTGGCGGTTATAACCGCGTAAATTGTGGGTAGTTTAGTTTTCTTTAACTTCATATCATCGTTAAGATTTAACATTACTAATCATTACTAATCATTAATATATTTTCTACTCTTCTTTTCGATTTCAGGTGGCGCGAAAAGTATCAAAATGCGGTTATTTATTCGTCGCACCACATGATTGGGACTGGGATAATCCATTACATAGAACAAAGGTAAGTTTAGCTAAAGTATAATTTATGGGCCACCTCAATTTTTCAACTGAGAAAACACTCGACGGTCACCCATCTAATACACTGTATGACACAAATGTCGCTTAACATTGTCAGTGTACGCTCAATCCAATGAGCTATTAAAGTGATTTCTCAGCTAGCCTCAGAGTTACCATCTGGCGAAAACCCGAAATCTCTAGCTGGTCCAGGGGCCGAGATCTCGAAGCCATAGACAGTCACAAGGACGGACGGAAATACGAGCATATAAATGTTACACCACTTCGTGGGTTGCACTAAAAACTTTCTGAGTAAAATTACATAATTGACATGATTTTACAGAAGTTTTAAAATTTTCCCACTGTCGGTTCCAAGAGATCCTCCACATCGTGTAAAAATGAGTTTTGAGCAGGGGTTTAAGTCGTTCAACCGATAACCGATGGTCGGCTAAACATCTTAGCCGATGACCTTTTTGCAGCTTTCGGCTAAAACCGGTTTTAGCCGACCGAAGTTATTTTCGATCGGCTAAAATCGGTCAGAGTCGACCGAAGTTAGTTTCGATCGGCTAAAGCCGGTCAGAGCCAACTGATTTTTTTTCGGTCGGCTACAATCGGTCAGGTGAACCGGTCAGAGCCGACCGATTAGCCGAATTTAGCCGTTCAATTAAAACACTCCAGAAAACTTTCTAACTTTGTATTTCACCTAAAATTAAAGGTCTGGAAGCGAGATCCAATGAAACCAACATCCAGTGCTAGAAGTGAAATTAAATTTCACGTTTACGCCTGTAACTTAGATCCAATTGACTCTTGATATCAAAAGACATTTAATTTCAGGTGAAATTTGAAGTCAGAATCTTGTCTAGCGTGTTTTAAAACCGGCTTTAGCCGAAAGCTGCATAAAGGTCATTGGCTAATAACGGTCGGTCGACTTAAACCCCTGGTTTTGAGCTCTCATTTGAGCCTTACATCATATTCAAGATCCAACTTTAAAATCTATTTCCTTAAGCAAACACCTATCCAAAAATATCCATATGTGCTTGGTTCTGATATAATGTTTAGATCTACAGCACAAAAAATGAAATTATGTCAAGAAAAGATTTTTTGATACTGCAAAGGTTTGACTATATCTCAGAATTTTTTCAGAATTTTTGGAGTTAAGGAAACGTGAAAAATTAAATAAAACAAAAGTGATCGAAATTGGGATGTTAAATTTAGTGATCGAAATTAGGGCCTTTAATCCTATATATAGTGAATGAAGAGAATGATCATTAAGCAAACGATCAATGATGTTCAAAGAAAAGTGATTAAGAGAGTTAATTTCAATAGAATAATAGCTCATCTTTTAATATTGAGTGGGATTTTAAATAAATTTTTATTTGATCCACAGCGGTGGCAACGACGTTGGTTTGTTCTATTCGACGATGGTGAACTGACGTATTCCGTTGATGATCATGTAAGTAAAGCAGACTTTTATAAGAATAAAAAATGTTTCTTCTTACATTTAAAACTGTAGCTTTTCTAAACTGCATTTAAAAATGAAAAATTTTATCACATGTATTGATGAATTCCTACCTAATATTTAACATGGGTTTTCACAGCCCGAAACAGTGCCACAGTCAGTCATCAACATGCCGGACGTAATTGAGGTGGCTGATGCTCAACAAATTACTGGTCATAATCATTCTATTCTTATTCAAACAACCGATCTCTCAACATTTATAAAAGGAACGTGTCCTGAAGAATCCAAATGGTGGTATAACAGTCTCATACAGTATGTTAAATCAAAAGTTCGCCTTCACAAACGAAATGCTTACTCTAAGGCTCAACAGCAAAAATGTGAGTAATATTATTATTTTTTGTTTTTCTCTCCCCTTTTCCCCACTTCTTCCCAACTTCTCTCTTACATTCACTATCTCAATTTCATATCTGTCCGGTAAAGAAAACAGCTGATTTCGCGAAGCGTTTAAGGATAATTTTTTTGAACTATCAGCACCTTCTGGTTTGATTTTCAGCAAATGAATATTTTTTTTAATAAAACCGCAATAATTAAATAACTTATAATAATATTATTTTGAAGTAATAAATAATATTTTTATTTTGAAATAATAATTATTTATAAAATACCAATACCAATAGTATTTTGAGCACTAAGCAGCAATGAATGACGAGATTCCAATTGAAGTTTGTATCCAAGAGAGATTTAAAAAATTTAGGAAAATTTATTAAAATATTGAATATTTGCGAATACTCTGTATCTTCAACACAAATTTTAACTTTGCCTTTTCTGTTTTAATTGCCTCCTGTTTATGTATGAAATCAAGCGAGCTAGACAATAATTTACTTAAGAAGTAAATATAATATTGATTAAAAAGTTACATAATTCACTTTGTAAAGACGTCTGAATAAGATGGTCATTGCAAAAGGGTATAGTACAATATGATCTGTATATCATCAGTGCTTGACTGTCTGATTTACTAATGTCAGCTCCAGTCTGCCCACCACCGCAATACAATACATAATTCACTCAAATCAACATACACATTACTTATGCTCCCTTTTATTGCAGATTCACCATCACAGTTGTTTTACTGTGAGGACGTAATCAGGGATGAAAAACTCAAAAATATTGCTAATAAGATTACCAATATAACAACAACTCAGGAAAAGGATCGTAAAAATCGATGGAAATTGAATGAGGTTCAAATGGATGAACCACCAACTCGAGATGATGTTCTTAGTAAACAAAAACGACCGCAAAGTTTATCAATTATATCAACAGCACCTTCTATTATTTCTGTTTTGAAAAAGAACTCCACTTCATCGAACATAGTTACTTATCAAAATAATTCGCATTCATATGAGCGTGGAGCTCCGGACGGAGATTGTGGCATAGACGACAAGCCAATAAATTACTGCAATAAAACCTCGGATTTTATAGTAAAATTGCCATCAGAAGAAATCTTGCATAGTAAGAGTGGATGGCTGTTAAAAGAAGATCATCAAGGCGAATGGTCAAAATATTGGTTTTCACTGAAAACTGGAGGGCTATTTTTTTATCGTGATCCCAGTGCCGAAGAACGAGGTGTCTTGGACGGTGTTCTTGATGTCAACAGCATTACCAGTATAAAAGAAATTTCAAGCAATCGCAATTACGCTTTTCAATTAACGGTAATTACTGACATTTTCAAAAAAAACAAGATGGGTCTGCAAACGGCGTTGCCATTTCCAATAGCTCCGCATAGATTAGTACCCTACTCCGTTGCAATGGGCATTAGTGGCACTCCTGGCCGGCCATGAAGGACATTCTTCAAAAATCATCAATGTAAATCGATTCCTGATGCAATAACGACTTCAACGACATACATGAAGCCGCAGTTCTGAAAAATGGACATTATGGCAGTCCTGGCCGACCATGATGGACATTCCTCAAAAATCGTCAGTATCAATCGATTCCTGATGCAATGACGAGTTCAACGACATACATGAAGCCATAGTTCTGAAAATGGACATTTTGGGCACTCCTGGTCGACCATGATGGACATTCTTCAAAATCATCAATGTCAATCGATTCCTGATCCAATGACGAGTTCAACGACATACATGAAGCCATAGTTCTGAAAAATGGACATTAGTGGCAGTCCTGGCCGTCCATGACGGACATTCCTCAAAAATCATCTATAGCAATCGATTCCTGGTCCAATCACGAGTTCAACGATACCCATGAAGCCATATAAGAGAAAATTTGTATGAAAAAGGACATTTTTGCACTCAGGGACGGTCCTTGAAGGGTCGTACCTCAAAACAAAATACTTCTTGCACAACTAGAGCCAAAACCCGATCTTTAGCTACAAACCCGAGTCAAATCCGACCAGCCGTTCTTGAGATATGCCGCCCACTAAGATCGTAAGAAAGTAAGAAAGTGAGAAAGTGAGAAAGTAAGATGACTTAAATGGCTCTAACTCCTCGTAGGATCAACCGATTTCAAATCTGTTTTCGCCAGTTTGTAGGGTTTGACTAGGCCTATCATTTGAGTATAAGTTTTGATATTGCACAATGTAATGTCTTGGCACTAGGGGTCGAAAACAGGTTTTGGAAAAATCCAAAATTAATATATAGCGGAGCTATAATAGTGACATACTTACAACGCAGTAAATCTTATATTCGTTATCTTTAAAGATTTAAATAGTATTTTAATGTGTTTGATGCATCGTTGGGTAATTCATTTTTATTGCAAAACCTCTAACAATTAAACTTTTATGTCAATCCAACAAAATCACGAATTATTTTGTAACAGTTTTATTTTTTTTAATTTTTTAAATTCTCTTCAGACTTGGGAAAACAAACGACTTAATTTATCATCAGTTACATCAAATATTAAAAAAAATTGGATCAATGCGCTCCGAAATGCTTCCGGTCTTGTCGATTCAACAACAAACAATCAAACACTAGATGATGTGAATAGTAGACATGCTACAAATAATACTGCTAAATCAACTAATTGTTCTGAAATTGTTAACAGTCATAAAAAATTGGAAATGCCAACATTGTTTCAAGATGAAAATGGCACAAGTGTTGAAAAAAAGCTTAAGCACTCATCATCATCGCCAATAACACCATGCTCCTCCGTTTCAGTCATCTCAGGTCGTTCTGTTCATTTTTCATCGGATGAAGAGTACAAAACAGCTTCTGAAGGTGGCAGGCGTGAAAGTATTGACTGGGGCTCACCTCTTTCGCCATCAAATCCCATTCAAATCACATTATCACATGCCAAAGAAAGTAAAATCCCATCCAAACTCCGAAATAACCTTCACAAACGAAGTATTTCATCACCGCCAGCATCACGACGTAGTACAATTGATAGCAGTGATGATTTTGTTGCCATTTTTCCCGTTCAAGAAGAGTTTACGGTCAATGTTGAAAATAAATTGAAAGTTAGACTAATGGCAGCAGAGAAAAAGCTTTCAATAATGCAAGATAAGGCACGTGAACGAGATATCAAAATGACGGAGTTACTTGAATCGCTGAAGAAATCTGAAATGGAAGTGACAACGCGCCGAAACGAAAATGACGAAATGAAAGAAAAATTTGTGAAAGAGCTCATGGAAAATCGTGACAGTACCAAGAAAATTACCGGGCAAATGACCGAGGAACTAATTGAGAGTCGTAAGAAAATTATTGAAATTGAGAGTCAATTGCAGCGTGGAATCGAAGAAAATGATTCGCTTTATCAGAAAATTCAAAATATGAAATTGAGCTTGCCATCAACATCCATGCCTAGTCTAACACCGAATGAATTAAGCGATTGCATTCGTCCCATGGACTCGTTTAGTGATCTTACATGTTTAAATGATGTCGATCTGCAAGAACTGGACAGAGAGTCGATGGTGAGTGAATATGAAGAGCTCAAGCAGCGATTCGAAAAGGTAGTTAACGAATTAAAAATGATGAAACGTGAACTCCGGCAATCATATAATTCTTTTGACAATCTCGAGTTGTCACACACGAGCCTTCAGCAAGATTTTGAGAGTAAAAGTAATGAATTTCAAATGCGTAACAAAATGATGGCCGACCGAATTCAAGATTTGACCAACAAATATTCAATGACCGAGAAGCAAGTGAGAATATTGAAACAAAAATTAATGAAGTCAGAACGAAAACGAACGTCGTCTCTTAAAGGCAGAGAAACGCTGCAAGTACAAAAGGAATTGGAAGACAAAGTGTTGGAACTGGAAGGACGATTTGAAATGAATCTTGATCTCATGCCATCGCCAAATTGCAGTCTTCGGGCCTCGCCAGCACGATGTGAAACACCAGAAAAGCGATCAAGCTCAATATATTCAACGACCGTAAAACAAAGAAGAAAATCATTGGATTCCATTTCGAGTCAGCCTATGCAGCTTTTAGTTCGACTTAATGCATTAGAAAAACGTCTAGAAATAAATAGCAATCTCAGTCTTTACACTCAATCTTCATCGTCATCATCATCACAAAATGAGCAAAATAAAATTGAAATTGAAGAATTGCGTGAGTGTATAAAAAATTTGGAAAATGTTATTGCAACAAGTTGTAGTATGATGGAGAAAAGTGTGCAACAAATACATCTATACAATAAATCTCTGCGATCGAGATGCACAGAAACAATAAAAATTGAACAGCTGCTCGTTGAATGTGTGAAAACCCTAAATGAATACCAACAGAAAAATCATTCAACAGGTGACGAAATCACTCAACAAGAAACTGGTTCCGTTAAGTTTGCATTGATTCAGCTCGAGTCCCAGCTGAAGGCCAAATTGAGTGAATTACTTAAGCAAAGGCGTTTTTTGAGGGAGACAAATAAGCTTTCACATAAAAAAGATTTGGAGTTACTTGCCGATCGACTTGCTTTTGAAAGTGTGTGCTTTGGAAAGCTAAGAGACTCACTTTGTCGTGCCCATAAGCCCGATGAGTTTTTGGAACATCAGACTAAATGTGAAATTGTAGAAACCACGCAACTTATGGCACTACTTAAAGCAAAACTTTGTGGAAAAATTTCATCGATCAAGAACACTGGCAGTCTTGACGTTCTCGCTCAGGTTCTCGCTAGACGACTTCTTTTAACTACCTCAAAACTTGGAGAAATGAATGAACTAATTACGTCAAGCAGTACATCGACTGTGCTAACCGATAGTAATTTTATGGAAGATCTTGTACGTCAACAAAATGAGATAAATTTAATTATGAAGCGTTACAAAATCAATACGATTGAAAACCTTGCATGCGACTTAGCGGCTGAAACACTTAACTATATTTCAGCTAGTAATGCAGTTCAAGGTGCTGTACAAGAAGCATATCGATATGCTCAAGAAACCGTTAACACTGAATTGATTCAGTATGAGATCACGCACATTATGCAAAAAACAGCTAAACGATATGAAAACTCATTAACACCATCTTTTGGCTACACGTTGACATCACAAGACCGTATAAGTTTCGAAGCTTTTTCTGATGCCGTTCAAGATTCATTGAGGTAAGAATAATTAGTTAGTGCCTAATTTCTATCCAAGAATAATCAATAAAATAAGTTAAAACAATTTACAACACTCACTTCTCTTAGTCCTCTCATGAAGAAGAATTTACCAAGTGGGTGCCCGGTACGCAAATTTCTCAGTTACACTGTTCACTGTTTTCCGTGGGACCTGCGCTTTTTAATTTTTAGCACCTTAGTTAAGGATCCCCGTTGATCTTTCCCCGTGCCCGGATTTTTGACGGGGAATCCCCGGGGAAAAATTTAGTAGTAAACTTAAGTGAAAGACAAATTTTGGTGTGAAGGAAGTACGGCGGAGAATTTCTCCATTGGGTCTGAAATGAAATGAAACATATTGATTAAAGCTCATAATAAAATCAAATACTCAAAATCTAAATCTAAATTACTCAAGTATATCCTATTTTACACCCACTTGTCTTATTAAGCGCTTGATTTTTTCTATAAATATTGAAGTTAAAAATCCTTTTTTACAATGCCGTCGTAACCATCTTTGATTTAGTTTATTTTTCCAACTGCAATCGTAAGATTCAGTTGAGGCTGTGCTTAGTTGGAAACACTCAATGAGCGACTACAAGACTGTGTACAGCTGTTATTATTTCCGTTATGGATAACAACGTCCGGATCGTATGTTCTCATTGCCGGACGTCCATAACGTTTTATTTTATTTTTATCTACAAAGAGGGGTTGTTCGATCGCTAGTGCTTCTTTTTTAAGATGTGTGTTGCAGCTCCCGTGGTAGGCGATTCCCGCGGGGACGCCTGCTGTTGAGGGGGAAAAAAAGGGTATTTATACTCTATTCTTAGGAGAAATCTTAAGAGTTCTGCATTGTTTGCGTCCATCCTGGTTTAGTCCTGTGTCGCTACCTCTTTGTCATCTATCTATCTATCTATCTATCTAAATATTGAAGTTAAAAATCCTTTTTCAATTCATTTTTATCTAATTATTATTAAAAATAATTATTTTCACCCAAAGTTTTTTTAAGAGTCAGTAATAGTCATATGTCAATCAATTCCTGATTCAGTCACGAGTTCAACGATACTCATGAAGCCATATAAGAGAAAATTTGTATGAAAAATGGACACTACATGGTCATGATTGATTGATTGATTGATAACATAGTGGTGGCCGCTGGGAAAACCAGGATAGACGCGCCCGTTTTTGTTTCCTTTCCATAGCTTGCGGGCTAGGCTGAGGATTAAAACATAACCTTTGCATACTAACTTAAAAGTGTAATTAACTTTTAAGAGAATATATTCTCCTAGTGGCAGACGTCCCCTCAGGAATCGTCCACCGAGGAACTGCACATATCTCAAGTGAGAAATGCCGGCGATGAAAAATGGACACTACATGGTCATGACTCGAAAAATTCTTAGTGCCTCCACAAGTAGACCCTGAGAGCTGCCATCTGGAAAACCCGAAGTCTCTAGTTGGTCCAGGGCCGAGTTTTTGAAAGCTTGGATGCCCGGACAGAAAAATGAGCATATAAGCTTTACCATACTTTGTGTGGGTTACGCTAAAAATTATGTAATTGTTAAATTTTAATCAACAGGAAAGAAATGGAGTCAACAATAGCTCAATTGACACAATGTTATGAAGAAAAATTGATTAAAATGAAGCAAGGTCAGTGGCGATTACATTTAGAGCAAGAACACAAAACATGTGAAGGGCGTCAATTGTTAATTGAATTTGCTGACATCATTGCACAAAAGGCACTTATTGATGCGCGAATATCCATTATTTGTGGCGAAACTATAAATGCAAATCTACTCGTTGATCCAATTAACGAAATTGGTAATGGAAAAGAGAAAAAGAGTCTCTTTAGTCTTTCAGCTATGCAAAAATATGAAAATTTATTTGTGGAACTATCAGAGGATATGGATATTAGTAACACGGATGACATTCTGGCTGAAGCTGATTTCAATTTCATGTTTAAAAATTTTACTTTTGCTAGTTCGGTCAATAAACAGGAAGTATACGATTTATCGAATGTGATAATCAGGCTTGAGGAAACACTTTTGCAAGTTCATAATAAATTAAATCCAAACTTTAACTTCAATCACATTCAAAATCTCAACTTGGACAATATTAAAAATGTCTCAACAAAACTTAAGGAGTTGTTTCAGACGGCCGAAAAAATTCTTCTCTCTGTTGATAAGGTCCTTTCGTCACCCTGTCAAGCCTGTGACAAAACTCACGAGACACTCCTCGAGTTGACAAATCAACATGATGAAATCGCAGATAGTATGAAACGTAAACATTCTGATATGCTCCTCAATCTTAATGAACAAATTGACGAAAAAACTAGCATGATAAAAAAATTGCGCTACGAACTTTCTTGTGTTGAAAACATATGTATAGAGAAGACAGCGTATAGTAATGATATTTTGCAACAACTTAATGAACGCGATCAAAAGATTGATGAGCTAACACAAAAGCTTTACGATAACAAAGAAAAGATGCAGGAGATGGAAAGAAACTATGAGCTTTTGTATGAACAATTTAATCGTGAACAAGAAATTAATAAAAAGCTTGAGAATAAAATCGATCTTATGGAGCTAGAAAATTCTGATCGCATCCAGCAATTACAACAGTACTATCAAGTGCAATTGAAAACAGAACAGACTGAAAATGAACGAACTGATGCGGGAGAGGAGGTAGATTTACACCAAAAATATCAGGCTGAAATAGAGCAATTAAGAGTAAGTAAAAAATTTAAAATTTAGTATCTGTGACTGCAGTGCACTACTTTAAAAATTAAAGTACATTAAACATTTATATTACAATTTACATCAGATATCGATAAGTGTATTTATTTTTAGACTCTTTGTGAGAAAGGTCTTTTGGCAATTGAGTCGTCACACAAACGTAAAATAGCCGATTTAGAAGTGAAACATAGGGTAGAGATTGAAAGACTCCTCATGGAAAAGGAACAAGCGTTGGCGGAAGAAACTCAAGCGACATTACAAGCACTTGAATCTATGCGTAAGGCACATAAAAATGAAGTGGAGAAGGAAGTGAATCGATTTAAAGAAGAGTTCTTCAGACAGTTTGACAAGGAAAAAAGAGAACAACTTGAAACATTGGCAACATTAAAGAACGAGAAAGATCTCGAGGATGTTCGACAAGATATCTTATCGTTGAGTGAAAAATATTCTCATAAATGCGTCGAAGCGATTTCAATGGAAGAAAGGTATCGACATGTGCAGCAAAAACTTCGCTTTGCACAGCAAATTATTCAAGGTTATGAGATGATGTAAGATATACCTGACGAAATTCATTCTCTACTATTTACTACAATAAACCAATTATCTATCGCTTTCTTACTTGATCAAAATTAGGTCAAAAATTCCTCGTGGACAAGATGGTTTTAGTTCTTTAACGTTTGAATTGGATGATGTAAGTCTATTTTATATAACGAAACAAATATTTGTTCATGTTCTATACTCGAAATTGAAAATTTCAGAGTTTATCACATGAATCATTACCATTACCTGCAACAAGTGTTGAATCCAAAGAGCCTATTACTGCTACAGTTAGTTTACCATTAATTCCATTTAAAATGAAAACTGAAATGCATCCTCGAACAAAATTCTTTAATGATGGTAAGCTTTAACTAAGATTAGTAAATAAAAGTATAATGCTATTTTTTTAATTATTAGGTTCATCATCACCAAAATCAATGTACTCACCAAAAGATGAAAATAATCAACAACGCCATAATCCATATGATACATCTTCGTCCCCTTTAGAGAGCGATTTAAAGGAGATGGAAAGAAGTTTCGAATTGGAAATTTGAAAGGAAGCCCTTTGCTTGAGAAATTAAAAATTCATTATCTAAATTGTTTGTTTTGTTTTGTTGTGATAAAAGAACTGTGTGTCTTCTATAAAAAATATTAACTAAAGCAATAATTTTTTTTAAATAATTAATCCCATATTATTGGATATTATTATACATTTTCGTGTATTTTAAATGCATATTGCTCAATATAAATTTTCTTAGTAAATTTTATTAGTTTTTATGTATTTTATAAAATTTATGGTTTGGAGAAACAAAGTTTTTCTATTTTATATTTAATTTCTGAGTCAAAGTTTATTTATTATTTAGTCACGCATTTAATTTTAAATGCAATATTTGCTTCATATTCTTTGTACAATTGTATACAATCATAATCACTAAAAATTAAATTTTGTAATGAAACAAAAATTTCAAAAAGAAATAAAAAGAACTGCTACGGAATAAAATTAGAGTTTTTCAATCCCCGGGGAGAACAAAATATAAAAAAGACCTGTTTTCACTGAATTTTTCGGCTATTCTTTATTTAAAATAAAAAAAATTATCTTAAGGAACATTACACAGTGAAGGTTATGGTCTGGTATTCGAGTTCTCTTTTTTGTTACGATATTTCCAGTTTCTGAAAATGTCCGCTCTGAGGTTACTGATGTTGCACAGTGATATTTTATATAGAAAAACGGTAAAAAATACATAACTTCTTTATTTTTGCAAAGATTTGGGTAATTCTTTTTGAAAAATGTTTAGGAACTATAAATGAATGATATTACATCATTAAAATATCTCTTTTATAACGGACTTTTTTCAAGGAAAAGGGAAAAATATCTTTTTTTATAGAGAGAAATTAATTTTTATCATCCCTTCGTTCATTATTTTTGTTTTTAAAGTTTTTGTAAACGTGAAATGAAATTTCCTTCAATTTTAATTAATTAATAACTCGCCAAGAAGCAGCTAGGAGCAGACAAAATGGATAAATTTACATCAATGAGACATAGTTCTAGTTATTTATTTGTAGTGTGAGCTGTTGGAAGCTGTTGCGGCTTCTTTAAAACAAAGTAAAAATTGAGAAATTTTGTGAATTTAAAATAGTGTTCGTTCTGCGAAAGTCATGCAAGTAAAAATTGCATGCAGAACTGCATATGAACTTGCAAATGAAAATGTAAATTGCAAATAGAAATTCAGGTTTAAGAAAAATACAAAAACCTAAAGAGGATAGAAAATTCATGGCGCAATTTTATTTGAAAAATTCTTTATTTCGACACTAACAACTTATCAAGTCTTTATACATTCAATTTTAGTTTATATAATATTTAACTTTTTTGGAATTTTTGATATATATCATTCAGGATCATCTATCTTTATCATCTTTTCAAGATTTATAATATAATAATTGAATATTATTTTGGTAAATTTCTTTAAAAAATTAAATAAACTAAATGGACGAAATAAAAAAAAAGGTAAGTGACGCGAAGGTTTTGAGAGCTAAATCCAAATTTTGTGGATTAAATATTAAAAATTTAGTTAATTTCGTTAGAACTTTTCAAGACGCGTCGTTTAAGACCTCCCTTGGCAAGAAATACTTAGTAGATGTTGAATGATTAGAGATAAAAATTTGAAACTTTGCGGAGCACTATAAGATAATTTCAATAATACGTGTTCAAGTTTCATTAAATTTAATATAAAAAATTAAGATAAAAAATATCATTTCGAAAATTGCATCCTTAAAATTAACAGCTCCACAAGTTTTACTGTGATTTTCAACACAAAATAACCCTTTGGTATAAGCCGAAATATCTCTAAATGTGAGCACATTCAACATTCGATGATATTTAGACTTCAAATGAGAAAAGTCATATCTATCAAACTGCATCAATTGTGAGCTGCAAGATCAGTAGAAGGTTGGGATTAAGTTAAAATTTAATTTTGAGTGTTAGAAAACTTGAGTGTTCAAGTAAAAAAATATTTAGTTAGTCGAAAAATAAATTTGATCTTAGTATTCGAAATTTAACTTGCACACGTTTTAATGTAACTATCTCATAGTCCGGAGTAATAGCTAATACATTAAGTTTTAATTTTAATCCTGATTGACTTTTTACAGCAATCCTGGAAGTGATTTTCGAATCCAGGAACATTTTTGAGGACAATTTGAATGGTGTCTCTTTTTTCGTCCATGTCGTAAAAATATGAAAATAATATTAAGTGAAAAGGAATCAAAAAAAATCACAGCTTTAAGCTACCATTTCCAGTTAAAAAGCTTAAAAATAATCATCTACTGTCTTACTATTGTCTTTTAACACATTGCCCTCGCATGAGAATAATATACTGTCTTTGATAGTAGAGCTCTTATGATAACTAGAGATCCTGAATTCACCGGTGATTACGATTTTGGTTATGAGCGGTAACAACATTTGACCTATATTTCTGAAGAAAAAACGTTTCTTCCACTTTGGAAGTTGTTAAAAACCAAATTTAGTTTTTAACATCTTTCCAAATAGGGAAATAAAAAAAGTCGTCACCGGTGATTAACGAAATCACATTCACCGGTGAATTCAGGATCTTTAACAAGCGATTTATGATAAATTTTTTTCGATTCGAACTGTAATTTTAGCATATACATATATAATTGATTCCATTTCAAATTGCACTTTAAATTTTTCGTTTCTTAAACTTCCAATATTTTTTCATCAGAAAGTACATAATTTTCTATTATTTGTTAAAATTATTTGCCAACTGTGGAAATTAAAATGAATAATTTCATTTAAGTTTTGTAAGGGATCAAGATTGTAAAGATTTTTTTAAGAAACCTATTTACGAAAGAGGATTTCTGGTATTTATAAATTTTACAATAATCAATCTTTACATGATCCCTTCAATAAGTTTATTTTAAATTTAAGCGAACTAGTGAAAACGGAATGGAATGAATTATTATATAATATAATATTAACCGTTGTCGTCTTTAATAGCGGTAAATGGATATATTATAATATATTTTCATAATAGTTTTATAGGAGAGATAAAGAGGGAACAACTATATTCTTAATTTCTAACAAATAGTTCTAAATATTTCTAAACATGATAAATGCTTTAACTTGAACTAATAGTAGATCAGGATTACTTTAGGCAATAATTAAAAACAATTAGTTAAATTGAGTAATGGGCGAGGGAGGCGTTGAGCAACTCGAATTGTTACTTGTGACGCTTTGACGTGATTCAGATTTTCTATCGTGCGATTTGACCATGTCGTGAAGTGAAGAGGCGCTACTGCCTATGGAGAGACTAGGCGATTTTGGGAGAGATGAAGGGTAGCGAGCAGGAATTGGTGGCTTCTTATTGTTAAGGTTAATCGAACGAGGAGGTGTTCGAGGGGCACTAATAGATCTGAAAGTAGCCATCTTTTGACCAATGCTCGTTGGCTGATCAATTGTTTCAACTGATGTTGCAAGATCAAAGAGCTTTTGATTCTGTATATCGGGTCCAACGTGACTAATATGGTTAAAATTTGTTGGCGCCGAAATCATCTTACGACGATCGGAACCAATACGAATGGTCGATTTATTAATTTCACGAAATGAAAATCTCCTTTTGGGTTTAATACGATTTTCTCTTTCGAAATTTTTAGTATTTAGAAGTTCACGTGTGTGCATGTTTGCCAAGTAAATGACATAAGGAATATCGTTTATAACCATGCCGGTCAGATTCCCGTTAAAACTGAGTGGCTGCGACTTTTTGAGTCCAATCGACTGAACCCACTCCCCCGTTTGAGTGTTAAAAATGTCCAAATGAGTCTCACTGTACACCAAAAGATGACCATCACAATAGGCTAAAGCAGAAAAATAAGCTTGGTTTAAAAATTATAAATTTTTAATTCTTCTTTTGCCTTACTGATATGAGTTGGAACAGCCGGGTACATGAGTTCTCTATCGCGAGACTTTCGACCTTGAGCATCAACATAAATTGAAAGTGTCTGGAACACGAGCAAATACTCTCCAAAACCATTCGCTTGATTTGGCTGCAATTCAATTACACGCCATGCATCGACACCCGAATACATGAGAAAGTTGTTAAGTTGATTTTCAGGATGAACTAGAGCTGTAATGTTCATAGTATAAATTTAAAGAAATATTTTTTGAGTTGATCAATATCTATTCTATGATGCATGCTTCTTGAGATGAAAAAAATTTCAGTGTTGAGGAATTGGTTTTCTTTTGGAAAAATACTTTTCATATTTTCTTAACATCAAAGACTGTTGATCTTTTTTTATCTTTAAGTTCTTAATATGTACAGAGTGATTTTGTCTTCAACAACTTCCAATTTAATATAGTTTTCAGTTTGTTTCATAAGTTAGTTTATTTTAAATGTGTTTATAAGTGTTTCATCTTTAATTATATAACATCAAGTTTCATCGATTAATTGCGGAAGAAAGTGAAAATGAGTCTTAAATTTCAACACAACAATATCGCTCTGCGAATTGTCAATTTTTAAATAGTTTTCGGGCATAGTTATCGTTAAATATAGCTAACAAACAGTGGACTATCTTCAGAAACACACAAAGAACAAAGATATAATAAAGGTTTGTATGATAATCGAGGATAAAAATGAAAAAAAAAATGATAATCCAAAGTGAAATTAATAAATAAACAAAAATCAAAAAGTGAGAGAAAAAAATAGTCTCTCAATAAACGTTTAAGGTTCGCAAATTATTAAAGTGTATAATATAATTAGGAAATCTCTTACGCATGGCTTGGGCCTCTCCCTCGAGAATGTATGCTGTAAATCCCGACTGATGTCCAATAGCAAGACGCATATCCGATAGTATTTGAAGACTCTGGACGTGATAGGGAACGTTGAATTCACAAATTTTATGGTGTCTCGCCTTGTTGCGATTGACCTCGTAAACAAGAATTTGAGAACCACCACTGGGTTTTTTTAATGCCAGCACAATGCAGTATGTATTTTGAGGTTGCTTTCTTATAAGTCCCCAGCAAGCAGTTATGCAATACTTTGAGTCCATTACTTTAATCCACTCAACATCACTCGTTTCTAATGCGCGAATCGGTAACAAACGAACAGCTCGATGTTTGCCACATAAAATTATTAGCAATTGTTCCTCTGTTATGTACCAGATTTCGAAAATCTTTTTATTCTCGCCAATCTTAATAATCTCATAGCGATCGAGTTCAATGCAGTAGAGGCCATCTGATTCAGTTCCCAAAAGAAGGCGGTCTTGATCAATGATTAGTCCACATTGAGCATTTCTGACGTTGTAAGTATTGTCAATAATCTCCTTAACTTTAAATATTGCAGTATTTGGTAAGTTATTCCTCTTAAGAATTCTATGCAACTCGGCGAGTGCTACAACCCACTTGTTTTTCTCTGTCTCAGAGTCTGTTAGCATTAGAGTTTGTAGTGGCTGCCCTTCCAACAACGATGTTGTAATACGAAATATACATGGAATGTCTTTCTTTGCCGCATGAATAACATCACTCTCATGGACACTTGATACGGCTACAAAAAGTATAATCTTATATTATTAATCCAATTTTTATCCAAGCTCCACTTTTGTAAGAATGTAGTAATGAAGCAACGCTCTAACAAGGAGAAATTTTAATCTTTACTAATTTTTTTAAAAATAATAAAGTTTTAATCAGCTTAGGTAGAATTTTGTAACCCACCAAAAGCGTGGTAACACTTATATGCCCTGATTTCCGTCCGTCTGTCTGTATCGTCGAGATCTCGGCTCCTGGATCAGCTAGACTTCAAGTTACACGGCAACACCCACTTGTGGGTTTTGAAACATTTTTTAATATTAGGTTACCGAAAATTTGGGTTTAAAATTAATATGAAATATATTTAGAGTAGATATCCGTTTGAGCTTAACAATGCATAAACTATAAAAAGTAGAACTTTAAAAAAAAGTTCCAGCCATAAGCTTAATGGTAGCTCTTTAGATCAGCCTCTACAGTCTAGATCTATGATCGCAGTATAAACAAAACAGAGCTACGCAGAAATTCCGCGGAAAAAAATCTGCTGAAAATTCCGCGAAAAAAATTTAAAAGGCATTTGAGAGGAAAAAATTATTTTATTTCTACACATGGGTCATAAGAGACTTATGACTAAAAATAAAAAAAGTTATCGAGTGTCTGTCACAAAGCCGACATAAAATGGAAAATACTTTCAACTTGAATTTTTATGAAATTTTCGATAGAATGTTTTATTTTTTAAATTTAATTTTATAATCAAACTATCAAATTTAAAATTATTGACCTTAAAAAAATAATCATCAAATAAAAGAGTGTGACCATATTCTATAAATTTTTAACGTTAATTTAATGCAGATTTTCTACCTAATTTTTCACCAAATCATTCATCAATTTTCTGGCTAAATTAAATAGAGTAAATTTACAATTGTACAATTGTTGGTGGTTTCTTTTTTGAAGGGATAACTGAGTTAGAATATGATAGAATTGTTGATGGTTTCTTTTTTAAAACAGATACTTTGAAGTGTAAAAAAGAAGACAAAAATGAGTGATTTTTGTAAAAATCGGTAACCCTCATGGGTTTTTATACGAGTCATAAGTTACGACCCATGTGTAGAAATAAATTAATTTGTTTTCTCTAAAATGCCGTTTAAATTTTGTAATTTATTACGCTCCAGCAAGAATCCAATGCGAATACCAAGAAAAAATCCTAATATTCAATAATTTTTCAAAACTCTAAATTTTTTAACCAACTTAGGTAGAATATTGGGTTCGTGGATAAAATTTAAGTTAAGGTTATTCGAATATAATTAATAAATTATCTTAAAATTTCAAACAAGAAAAATGGAATGTAACTTATTAAAGGCCGGACAAAAAAAATTTCATTTGACGATTAAAATAAAATTTAGGACAATTTTGGTTTCTTTTAAACTGCTTTTTATAAAATATATTTACAAGGGGCCCACATCTTCCATATAAACCATGTAAATAGGGAGGAGACTCATAACTTCGGAGTTTTGAGCAAATTTTTACACAAGAATGAAGAATTTGCCACTTTTTCATGAAGCAATCTTCATGTTAAGATTTTCTAGAAAATTTTATGTGTTGCTTGGAAATTTGAGACCTCAAAAAAAAATTTATGTTGCTTTTACGCTGTAGTACCCCTCTACTTTCGGACCAAAACTTCGGAGTTCGGGACCCACATTGGGAAGATTTGAAAACGAAAACCGTTACAATTCAGGATCTGCGAGATGCAGTTTGTCCTTAAGTTGTACAGGTTGTTGGATCATTTTATCACTACGAACATTGATTTTTATCAAGTAAGATTTACTCAGAAATTTTGGGTACTCAAAAGTTATGAGTCTCCACCCTATATGGATTATATGGGAGTTGTGGACCCCTTGTATATTTAGAGCACATCTAAATTAAAAATGAGATTATAAAAAGTAGACTTTTCAAAATAGCAACAAGCTAAACGGTTGAGCTTTAGCGGAGCTTCCATAGTCTAGATCTGTGATCGCAGTATACTCGAAACAGCCACGGGCGGCTTTTTTGCCTAGAAGCTTTCTATTTCTCTACAAATAATCATTTTAACACATGTTTAATTATACAAACCAAATTCACTATCTCTCATATCGAGGACCTGAGCAATATGAACACTCGGCATTGAGCTTCGCTCGGAAGTAATATCATAAAGGAACAGTTTGAAGTCACAAACTACAACGAACTGTCTCATCCAGCCTCTCTTCACAACACCGTGTTTTGGGACTTTTACATAGCCCTCGTAAGCCGTCCCTATTCCTTTTGTAGGATCAATTCCGAGAGGTCTTTTAGACTGCGACGCTGGGCAGTGAGTGGACACTTTCTGACAGCACACCATATGGCAGGCAAATCCACACAGTTCACAAACTTTTAAAAGGTAAAATGTTTATATATTTTTAAATTTTCAAAAATGTCTTACCAACTCCTTGTCTCGTTAGGCCGATCATAAGAGACGTGCAGTAATTGCATTTCGTTGGCGAAGAGAATGTTCGAACTAAAAACTGATGTATCCTCGCTTTCTTTCCCAGCTGCAAAACATTACTGCTGGCTGATTGGCCAATAGACACCTCGCTAAGGTTACTCTTTGAGCTTGAACTATGAATTCGATTATCTTCAACATCGCCCTCATCGCTTTCTAATGAGTAATTTTTGGTGCTCGAAAAAGACGAAAGCTGTAATTTTCCGAACTATTTTTTAATTATTTTTTCTAATTTTTTTAATTTAAAAAAATAATTTCGAAAGCTGCTGATAATTCGGATAAGTAAAACAAGGTGGGTCTCCAAAAGGCGTTGCCATTTTAAGTAGCTCCACTGTCTTAGATTAGTACCCTCATTGCATAATTACTGAATAAAGGAGTTAAAGCCAAAGGTCAGGAAATCACAGAAATAAAATATAGATTCTTATATCTGGGGTTTAAGTCGTTCGACCGATAACCGATGGTCAGCTAAACATGGAAGCCGATGCAGCTTTCGGCTAAAACCGGTTTTAGACTTTTAGCCCACCGAAGTTTTTTTCGATCGGTTAAAATCGGTCAGAGCCAACCGAAAAAATGTTTCAAAACCCACATAGCTGGTCCAAGGGTCGAGATCTCGAAACCATAAACGGACGGAATTTTTGTAATCCAAAGGTAATAAATTTTTTATTTTTATGGCTAAGCCATGTATAATAATTTTTTTACAAATTGTTTTGATTATCATATAAACATATATGAATAAAAAGTGTAATCTAAATCTCGACTAGAATCTCAACAGTGGTCAATTACGAGCATATAAGTGTTACACCACTTCGTGGGTTACACCAAAAAACTTTAATCGGCTAAAATCGGCTAGAACCGACCAATTAGCCGAATTTAACCGTTCAATTAAAACACTCCAAACAACTTTCTAAATTTATATTTCTGGAAGTGAGATCCAGTACAAAATCTCAGTAAGACAAGATTTTTTTTTAATTTTTGGATTTAGTTTCACTGAATGTTACTACTAGCACTAGATTTATTTCTAATTTCAGCACTGGATATTGATTCTATTGAATATTACCAACCAGCCCTTCTTGAAATACGGGGTTCACTAAGATCGTGAGAAAGTAAGAAAGTAAGATGACTTAAATGGCTCTAACTCCTCGCAGGTTCAATTGATTTCTAATTTGTTTCCGGCAAATTGTAGAATATGACTAGTTTAGTAATTACACAAGGTAATGTCTTGGCACTAAAAGCCAAAAACTGGTTTTGGAGAAATCCCAAATTAATATGTAGCAGAGCTATAAAATTATGTGTAATTATTTATTTTTGTTTGCTCACATGTTGATGTGATGCGTCCTGCTGACTAAAAACTATATTATTTGAGGAAGAGCTCGTCGAAACAACATTTGGTTGTGATCGTTGTGAAGTTGAATTTGGAGAGATATGTTGCTAAAGTTTCAAATTAGTAAATTAAATATGAAAAATTGAGTTACGTACTATGGTTGATGTCAAGGGAGTTTGAGCTGTGTTTGATGACGATGAGCCCACTAAAAAATAAAATGTTTTTTAGAATTTATTTACAAGATCCATACAAGAGACGTTTTACTGTCTTTAGCTGATTCCTTCAAGAAATGCTCAAGATAAGACATTTGTGATGATGGTCGGTCGAAAGCTGCACCAGATTAAATCGTGAATAAAAATTAAAACCCTTTATTGTAGCGCTCTTACCTCCATCTGATAAAATTTGGTTCTGCTGCACTTCCTTCAGTTGATTTTCTTTTATTTTAATTTCTAAATTTGCATTTTCTGTTGAATTAAGTTTTATTATCAATTAAACATTTCTTATAACATCTCTTAAATTCAAAGTATGAAAATGTAAGGTTGCTATTTACCTAATAACTGTCTAATTTCTTTAATATCCTTTTGTGATGCTGTTAACTCCATTCTTGTACGACTCAGCTCATCTGATATGGCGGTCTTTGCCTGAATTTCACTCTGAAGGTTCTGCGAGAGATTAAGAAGTTCCATTTTGTCAAGTTTCTGGGAGCGTCTGTTACGCCAATTTTTCTCCACCGAGTTCTGACTAGCGGTTTTTAAGTAGTCAAGTTCGTCAGTCATTTTTGTTGCTAACGCTTGAAGATAAACCCTGGCATCCTTCTCATCACTGACCCACTGGATAATTTCGGTTATTTGATTTTCCCATTGAGAAAATGCCTGCTGTTTATTACGCATCTCCTCTAGCTCACTCTTAATTTGAATTCTATCAGCCTTCAAGTGTCGATTACTCTCGCTAATCATCTCCAATTCCTTTAATAACTTTTTATTATCCTCCAGGAGCATTTTCATTTCACGTTCATGTCGTTTTCTTATCTCCGCAATAACATCGTCCGAGTCATTGTTTGCTCCATCATTTCTAAAATTGGTTGTACGTTCTTGTAATTCAATGTGTAGCATGTTACGATGACTTTCAATTTCCGCCAGTTGATTACGTACTATTGTCACTTCTTGATTATAACGTGATTGCTGCTGATTCAACTTCTCAGTAAATTCAATCTCCATTCTTTCTATTTCGAGCCGGAACGTTTCTGATGAGAGACCTCCGATAGATTGTGATGATCCCAAATCAGAATTCCTACGACATCCGTCGAAACATTCTCTCGACGTCTCCAGCTCTTGTATTTTCATTTCCATTTCTCGTCTACTCTTCTCGGCTCGTCGTACCTCATTCCTCATGGAGTCAATTTTTTGCATAGCCACTTCCAATTCCTCTTCCTTATCACGAACTTGTCTTGAAATCTTTTGCTTTTGTGTTCGTAAATCCGAAAGCTTATTGTTAACTTCCGTGTACTCGTTCATGGCAAGCTTTCTTTGCGTAACCGCATCCGTGAGTTCTTTTTCCTGAAACTTCAATTGTTCTTGTAAATCTGTTGCTTTTTTTTGCAGTTCCTCCTTCTCATATCTCAACGTTCTTATGATCTTTTCTGCTTCATGAAAGCTAAATTCTAATTGACCATTTGAATCTAATGCGGCTATTTGAAATTGCTGAGCTTCGTAGCTTTTTAATTGACTTTCAAGTTCTCCATTTCGTTTAGTGAGCACATTTATCTCATCTTGATGCTTTCGATAGTCGGCGTCAGGACTAAAACGCTGTTTCTCTTCAAACGGATTTGTACTCTGCTTATACGCAATGGAAGGAAATGGATTTTCAACTACAGTTCTGTTGCTATACATCACCTTTCCCAAGTCGGACAGGCAACTGTTTTTTGTAAATGTAAATCCAATAAAAGGCAGATGATGTCCTGAGAAAATAGGATTACTTGTTGGAGCGAGAGCTTCTATAGCTCGATTCTCCGTATCATCAACGTCAAAGTTTGACGTGTCTGTCGGACTAGATGTCAATGGAATATAAGGAGCTTGACTTTCCCTCAGAGTGTTCCAATTTACGCCCTCAAACCAAGGATGAGCCTTAAAGTCATCAATTCCATTTTTACCAAGTCGGGTTTCTGGTGCGCAAATTAGATTACGAATGAGATCTTTCGCCTTTTGACTCACTGGAAACTCTAGGTCTTCGGGTGGGAAATCAAAGCTCTGCTTATGGTTCATGATCTTTCCATATGTTTCAACGAGACTCTCGGCATAAAATGGAGTTTCACCAAAGAGCATTTCATACATACATACACCCAGAGACCACCAATCACATTCAGTTCCATATTTTCCCTTTCCATCTTCCATGGCACGAAGAATTTCTGGGGAGATGTAGTCAGGCGTTCCTACCGCCACATTTGATTGAACCTTTCCATTGTTCATTCGCAAACATGAGCCAAAATCGGCCAATCTAATATGCCCTTTAGCATCAAGAACAATGTTATCAACTTTTACGTCCCTATGTACGTAGTTTAGACTATGGACACTGTCAATGGCTAAAATCATTTCGGCTACATAAAAACGAGTCATTTCCTCATTTAAACGATCTTCAAACTTGCTTAGAAGAGTCAATAAATCGCCACCCGGATAAAACTCCATGATTAAGTAGAGATTAGTATCGTCTTGAAACGCATAATGTAGGTTGGTTATCCAGTCACTATTTCCAAACACCAGCACATCACGTTCCTCGCGAAAGCAAGCGGTTTCGGCACGTTTAAGCATTTCCCATTTGTTTAAGATCTTGTATGTACATGTTGTTAAAAAATGTAATGAAAAAATATTGAATAAAAAATATTAATACTCACCTTCATAGCGAACACTTCATTATTATTTTTCATTCTCACTAAACAAACCTCACCAAAGGCACCACGGCCAATGGTTTTAATAGTCTCAAAATCACTGACACCTAATCGAAGCTGTTTCAATAAGCCAATAGGATTTCTCACTAAAACAAAAAATTAATAAAAATAGTAATAAGTTTTTGAAAATAATTCTCCGTCTAAAATTCTTACTCATTTCAACAAAATCCGAGACGCTCTTTTCACGGCGTAACGATGATGTTGAACATTCATCGTAGAGAATGATGATCGCATCCAGTAGAGTTTCGATGCTTAGAATTTTTCCTGAGTTGAGGGATTCCGATAAATTGCTGGTTGAGCTCGTGATGGCAACAATGCTCGTTAAAAACTCCACATGCTGCTTTAGCTTTTTTGCATTGTTGTCATATATAAGGTCTTCCAAGATTTTCTGTCTTTTCAAGTAGTCTATACCACTCATACCCATACATTTGCCTTCATTCATGATTACTTTTAATTTGTAGTTGCTAGATATTGTCCTCTTCTTTTGTTACATGCAGTTCCTATTAATTAAAACAATTCGATTGTATGTCTTTCCAGGAAATGGCTATATATTTTTTTTTCATTCATTACTTGAAAAATCAATAATTTGCAAATATTCGTTTTCCTATTATTTCTTTATCACGAAACTCTCGATGAATTCTCTCTTTTCAATTCTTTCTGAACTTTTATTTTAATTAATTACAATATATAAAGTCGTTTCTAATGAAGATTTATTATTATTGAGAAAAAAACTCAACGACACTTACTTATCACTTAATTTGATAGTGCAAAGAAAAAATGACCTTCACATTGTTTAGAGCACTTAAATTAAATAATTTTAATAAATGAAAGCATTAAATTTGCTGCCAAATTGAAATTTTAAAATTACTTCAAAATTCTCGAAAAAAAATTACCAATACAACTAACCCTCTGAATGTTTAGTAGTATATGAGAATCCGAGAGAGTTTGTATTACATGCGAAAACATGCGAATTTACAAAATTCATTGAACCGTTTGGTGAACTTCAAGTAATTTATTGTGAATGATTTGAGGGGATAACGAGAGAGCCGAATTGATTTAGGTAAAGCAATTTTATTCTCGGCATTTCCATAATATATTTGGCGTTTTCGGCAATTTCGGCAAGAGCGGTTGACAATTCGACAAAACGGTTCATAATAAGTTATTAATTAATTATATTGGGATTGTTCCTTGAAATTTAGCGTTCTATCCATGCTCCATTCTTTTGCTTGGTTTACCTTAATTAATAAAGCTAAAATTTTCAAAAAAAGTATTTGGAAGAGTAACAACAAAGGTAGTTTTTCAAATACTTTATAATTTTCTAAGTCACTTGACAAACTCGCTAATCGTCCCCAAAGTTTTAAAAAATATTACATTTTTTTCACATATTAACTTTGGGTACTCTCTAGGGCGGGCCTTTAAGTTAAAAATTTCACTTTCTCTAAAACTTTAAAGATTTGACTTCAATCTTTCAGATTATATCGTTTTTAAATTTTTTCACTTGCTAGTTTTTGCTTGACGTAACTTTTTTCAGAGCCCTTTAGAAAAGTCGCATTTTCAATAAAGTTAATTTAATTAAATATGTTGCAAGCATATGTATAAAACTAAATATGAGGTATTATGTAAAAATAAATTAGCTACAAGATGGCATCATTAAAAACGTAATTTTTGAATACGGCCCGGGGTCTGTACGAAGGGTCAATCATATGTAACGTTTTTTTGAAAAACTAAATATGCCATCTTGAAGCTAATTTATTTTTACATAATACCTCATATTTAGTTTTATACATTTGCTTGCAACATTTTTAATTAAATTAACTTTTTTGAAAATGCGATTTTTCTAAAGGGCTCTGAAAAAAGTTACGTCAAGGAAAAAGTAGCAAGTGAAAAAATTTAAAAGTGATATAATCTGAAAGATTGAAGTCAAATCTTTAAAGTTTAAGAGATAATGAAATTTTTAACTTAAAGGCCCGCCCTAGAGAGTACCTAAAGTTAATTTGTGAAAAAAAAGTAATATTTTTTAAAACTTTGGGGACGATTAGCGAGTTTGTCAAGTGACTTAGAAAATTTTAAAGTATTTGAAAAACTTCCTTTGTTGTTACTCTTCAAAATACTTTTTGTTTTAAAATTTTAGCTTTATTAATTAAGGCAAATCAAGCAAAAAAATGGAGCACGGATAGAGCGCTAAATTTCAAGGAACAATCCCAATAAAAAAATAAAACTCCACGTTTGTAGCAATGTATTTCATAACACTCTAATAAGAATCCAATGAAAATTTAGGGGAAATTTTAATCTTCACTTATTTTTTTAATAAAATTTTAAAAAAAAACGTTTAAAACTCTCCCTTCTCGTTAATTAGACATTCCGCACGGAAAAGTACTAAATAATTATTTTATTGTTCATTATAAATTTTATATTTCGATATATTTTGTTTAACTTCCTTGAAAACTTAAAATTATAGATACGCTATATGTTGTTTTCGATCTTGATAGAAAACTCTCTTTGTCTTCTGCCCTCAAAAAGCCTTATTTCCATCTAGAACTTTTGCCAAATGCAAGGCCATCGAATTACAAATCTAAAAAGTACACACCCTTGTATGATCCATGGCCCAGGTCAGGCAGGATCGTCAAAAGAGTGCTGTTAGCATCCGGGATCCGGGAGACGTTTTTTGTCGCAGGCCTACAGGCCACACGGGTTACGCGGCAACACCCACGTGTGGGTTTTGAAACATTTTTTTATTTGATTCTGCTTCTTATGACTTAACTTTTGTGTTACTAGAAAATTCTCGCAGACCCATTAAAGTTAGTTAAATTAAATAAATAAGCAGGGGGCGTGGAACTCCATATAAATATAAATCCACATATAAATATAAAAAAAAATTATATGGGAGAGAGAAACACGTGGTGAGCGTAAGAAATTTTGGAAAGAGAAAAAATGAGAAATTTTTTGAGAGTTAATTTTTATATGAGTCAATGATATCCGAGGATGAGAAAAGTTAATTGACTTAATCAGGGGGGGAAAAAGCGTATTTGGATGGTTTTTTATAAAAATTACGTTTTTGAGTTGGTTTGAATAGAGGAAGCATGGATTTAGTCAGAGAGTCGATAGAGAAAACTTAATTAACTTAACCAGGGGGAAATAAGCGCATTTGGATGATTTTTTATAAAAATTACAATTTGGTGGTTGATTTTAATAGAGGAAGCATGGATTTAGTCAGAGAGTTGATAGAAAAAATTTAAATAACTTAACCAGGGGAAAATAAGCGCATTTGGATGGTTTTTTTATAAAAAATTTTGAGTAGATTTGAATAGAAAAAACATAAATTCGTTCAAAGAGTTAGTAGAAAAATATTTAATTAATTTTACCAGCGGAACAAAAGCGCACTCTATTAACTAAAATTATTCAAATGCGTAACCATACTGAAAAAGCGGAGTTCTGTGGAGCTTTTTGCAAAGAGAACAGTGAAACTGAGAACGCAGCGTACCGTTAATCCCTACTTGTTTAAAATTAATATTGAAATTAATAATAAAAAGTGAAACTTTTAAAATAGTTCCAGCAATAAGCTTAATGCATTATAATGGTTGCTCTTTAGCTCAGAAATTTAGATATTATTACCAGGATGCAGGCCAGGATGATATCTTTACATGAAGACAAGTCAAAATAAATTTAGAAACAATTCTTCAAATTATTCCAAATTCAAAATATTCCTGAAATATTGGCAAAAAGAAAAACTTAACGAGATAAGACATAAAAAGACAATAGGTTTCATTACCATACGCCAAATATTAATGAAAGTTTTAAAATTCAATCTCGTTTAATCATTTATTTTCATTAATAATTTCTCATGATCAAAAAGATAAATTCCAACAATATTAAATTTATAATAAACTTACGTATAGGCCTAATTATTGTTCATTCATGAGCTTGGAGGGGTCTTTTACTTCTTTTACAGATGGCAATCGATGTATACAAAACAATTTTTGATGATTATCAAGGAATTGCTGCTCAATGAATTCTAAATTACATCTGTTGCAAATAAACTTATTATTGTGAGCAATTCTGATATGTTCATCCAACTTATCCGGCTTATGATACGTTTCTGAACAATAATCACATCGATGTAATTTGATTGTGTCTTCCTTGTTTTTCTGCTTCTGTTCTTGCATGGAGAGATCTTTGTTGGGATTTTCATCCGAGTGCCACGTGGTGTTATGTTTGTTTAACATTATTGTTAGCTTGAAATAAATTTTACAAACATCGCAACGTATTTCTTTCGACATTGATTTTGTATTTTCCTGGAATTTTGGATGCTCATTATAGATCAATTCCTTGTTATTTTCGACTTCTTCGTTGCTCTCTCCAACCATTGAACTATCATTTCCATGCATTTTCAAGTGTTTATCGTACTTTCTTTTAAAAACAAATCGTTCTGGACATTTTTTACAATCAAATGTTGGAACTTCTTCGTGTTGCTTTAAATGATGAAGGAGGAATTTGCGAGATAATTTTGTTTTTCCACAAATCCCACATTTATAATTACCATTCGGCAATTGCTCAAGATACTTTAAATAATCGAGTTTATCTTCAGAGTTTAAATTGTTTGAGAACCCTTCGAGGCGAGGTCTTTTGGCTTCCGGTGGGCCGTCCTCCACTTGAATAATTGGATGTCCTCTTTTTTGTTCTTCTTTAAAGTGCGCAAGTTTTGAGTTATCCAGGAAATTTTGTAGATTTTTATGCTTATAGCCTTCCAAGTGTATGTCATAATTACCTTTTGAAAGGTAACTTACATTGCAATAACTACAAAAGAAGGAACGTTTTTTAACATTCTCTCCATGCTTAGTGCTTTGATGTTCATCTTTATTCTTCTCATACCTTTTAAAAAGAATTAAATGAAATCGTTTATACTAGAGTTTTAATAACATACTTGAAATGTTTTTCGCATTGGTTGCATTTGAAAGGAGTTTCATTTCTATAGTTCGTTTCCTCCTCCTTCGACTCATATCTGTGGGTACTCATGTGATGAAGGAAATAATTATAGTTGCTGAGTTGTCTCGCACATAAACTGCAGTGAAACTCGCCTTTATGGACCTGCTTAATATGGTGCTCAACGTAGTCACGCCGAAAAGAAGAAAAACTGCAAATCTCACATTCAACATCAAACTTAACTTTTTTGTCGATTTTACGCTTGGAATTAACAGCTGTGCCATCTAAATTAAGTCCATGTTTAAACTTTTTATGTGCGTTTAAAGCAAATTTCGAGGTGAATTTCTTATCGCATAAGTCACAATCGATGCTGTTTTCCGTGAGCTTTTCGTGTAGCTTTATTTTGAATGGAATTGGTTCTTGCTTGATCAAAAATTCAGTGTTCGTGCCATGATCACGCATGTGAGATCGGTAGCTTCTTGATGAGTCAAATTCAAGGTTACAACTGTTGCATTTTAGTTCGTATGTTTGCGTCAAAACCGAAGAAGAGGTTGAACAGTCAATCAGATTGTCGGCATCGAAGTTATCCTTTTGCTGCTCTCTGGTTTAATAGATATTAATTTATGAGAAATTAGGAGATAAAATTTGAAATTTAGTAATACCTTGACAGTTCTCGTACGGATGTCGATTTTTTGGTGTATCTTAGCTGATCATTTGGAACATCTAGTGTCTCATCACAAATAGTAATATTCTCAATAGTTTGGTGATGTTCTTTCATGTGCGAAGCGTATGTGAAGGTCCTCTCAAATTGTACCATACATTCAGAACACGATAAATTTTGGGGATGTTTGTAAGTCATATGCTTGATTCGTTTGCTAGAAGTAAAGAATCGCATTTGGCAAAACTCACAGCCAAATGGTCTTTTGACAACGTGATTATGAAGCACATGGAAGTATCGGTTTTTAGAAGAGAAAACCTTTTGACAAGCTGTACATCTCGTTTGTGGATCGCCATCTAAATCCGAAATTAAATTATTCTAATTATTTCTAATTATTTTAATTTTTGGATAATTAGATAATTATCAAAATAAATTTTAAAAAAATAATTAGGATAATTAGAAATAATAAAATTACCTTTTACAAATTGGATGTCGTCAGTTCCTGGCTTTACAGCCCTCAGAAATTTTTTAAAAAACTGCTCTCTTGTCATTTCTGCATCGTCAGCAATAAGATTTTTTTCGTCAGTTATTTTCTAAATCAAAATATTTTAATTTATTGCAATTTACATAATTATATTGGGATATTAAGTTGAAATTGACGCTTTTTTCGGTGCGGGTTACTTTGGGTTGGTGTGACTCTCTCACCAAAGCTAAAATTTTCAAACAAGAAGGATTTGAAAGAGAAACAACAAAAGAAGTTTTTCAAATACTTTTTAGTTTTCTAAGTCACTTGACAAACTCGTTAATCGTCCCCAAAGTTTTAAAAAATATTACATTTTTTTCACAAAATAACTTTGGGTACTCTCTAGGGCGGGGCTTTAAGTTAAAATTTCACTATCTCTAAAACTTTAAAGATTTGACTTTAATCTTTCAGATTGTATTGTTTTTAAATTTTTTAACTTGCTACTTTTTGCTTGACGTAACTTTTTTCAGAGCCCTTTAGAAAAGTCGCATTTTCAAAAAAGTTAATTTAATTAAAAATGTTGCAAGCAAATGTATAAAACTAAATATGAGGTATTATGTAAAAATAAATTAGCTACAAGATGGCATATTTAGTTTTTCAAAAAAACGTTACATATGATTGACCCTTCGTACAGACCCCGGGCCGTATTCAAAAATTACGTTTTTAATGATGCCATCTTGTTTTATATTTTATACATTTGCTTGCAACATATTTAAATAAATTAACTTTTGTGAAAGTGCGACTTTTCTAAAGTGCTCTGAAAAAAAAGTTACGTCAAGCAAAAACTAGCAAGTTAAAAAATTTAAAAACAATACAATCTGAAAGATTAAAGTCAAATCTTTAAAGTTTTAGAGATAGTGAAATTTTAACTTAAAGCCCCGCCCTAGAGAGTACCCAAAGTTATTTTGTGAAAAAAATGTAATATTTTTTAAAACTTTGGGGACAATTAGCGAGTTTGTCAAGTGACTTATAAAACTAAAAAGTATTTGAAAAACTTCCTTTGTTGTTTCTCTTTCAAATACTTCTTGTTTGAAAATTTTAGCTTTGGCGAGAGAGTCACACCAACCCAAAGTAACCCGCACCGAAAAAAGCGTCAATTTCAACTTAATATCCCAGTATTTTGTATTATTACCTTTTTTTGAATGATACCCGGACAAGTTGAAACAGGTTCATTATTTGCAATAAATCTTAGTCTTTCAATCGGTACATCTACATCTGTCTTTCCCTTGTTCGAGACTGGAGCTTTAATATTTTGACCATGGAGTGTTTTCATATGATCAACGAATAAGGAAGACATGTAAAATTGAATATCGCAAATGGAACATTTATAGTATTTTTGATGCTCAATTTTCATGTGACTCATTCTCTCGTCCATTCGATAGAAGCTAGCGTTGCAAAGTTCACAGTTATAAGGACGACTTGTAGCGTGAATTTTTTTCATGTGTTTCTTAATACTAAGCTTTGAAAATTGCTCATTGCAAGGTAAACATCGCATCAGTTTTATCTAAATAAGAAATTTAATAATACTAACTATCCTAATTATTTTAATTATTTCTCATTATTTTAAATTTTATTTGATAATTATCATAATTATCAATAATTAAAAATTAAATATAATTAGAAATAATTAAAATTACCTTTTGCAAATTGGACGTCATCAGATCATTCTCTTGCTTAATATAATTGGCACAAAACTCATTGTAAGTTAATCCGCCAGCTTTTGGGTTAATTGGTCGGTCATCGTAAACTACTGATAACCGTCGTTTTGTTCTAATGCGCTCTTCAGGATGTATTCTTTCATCTTCAGGTACACTTGCAGAGAATGTCATGTTTTCAAGTGGAACATCAACTTCATCTTTAGATTTTAACTCAGGTATGGAAATAGATAGCTTGTGCGAGGTTTTCATATGATCAACATAAAGAGCAGAGCGATAAAATTGTTGATTACACTTTGCACAAAAAAAGTCTTGTGAATGAACAGAAGCCATGTGCCTCTGTCGATAATCGTGTCGTCGAAATCCGATAGGACAGAGTTCGCAGTTAAACATCATCTTTGAAGCGTGCCACAGCCGTAAGTGGGCGCATACCTGTTAATTGGGAAAATAATTATTAAAATAATTAAATGTTCTGTAATTAGACACATACTGAAGTCTTGATGATGACTCTTTTGCAGGGTAAGCACTCATAAGTTAGACCATCAATATGTTTCATAAATTTATCTTTAAAATCCTGATAAGAATAATTTCCAGTTCCATCCGCAATCCGCTCAACTACAATCTCATCCATCAATTCACTCCTAATCGAATGAGATGGCAAATGTAATTCTTTCGAAGTGTTATTTTCAATGTCTTCATAGTGATAAGGAATCATTGTGGAATCGCTTAATGGATTAATTTCTTCATCTTGCCAAAATGAAATCTCTCCCACTCTATTGGCTACATATCGGAGGTCTGCCGAGGAAATGTCATCTTCTTCAACTGGACTCTTTTTTGTTGTCACCGTTTGCCCGTGCTCACTTATCATGTGATCTGCGTACTTGGCATGTTTTTGAAATTGTATCCCGCAATTAATGCATTTATACTAAAAATTAAACAAAATTTGTTTATAAATTATAAAATACTAGGATGTTAAATTTATATCTAGCGTTTTTTTAGGGCTTCGCTATATATTCAGATTAATTTTTTGCTTTTTCTCCTTTAATCAAATTAGATGAACCTTCGACAACCCCTGCCTGGGACATGCCCTAATGTTACCGTTAAAATTCAAAAATCCTCATACAAATAAAATTTAAATCTCGGCCCAAACGTATTTTCAATAGACAATTGTAGACTCTATGATATAACTCCACCCTAAAGTAATTCCACCCCAAACAATTCCACAGACATTAATTCCACGACATTAACTCCACTAAGAAAGTGTTAGTGAAATTAATGTTGCAAAAAGTTACATTAATTCCACGTTTTTTAAACTTGTTGAATTAAAGTAACTTTTTGCAACATTAATTCCACCTACATTTTCTTAGTGGAGTTATAGTTGCAAAAAGTTACATTAATTCAACAAAATTTAAAAAACCGTGGAATTATTGTAAATTTTTGAAACATTAACTCCACTAACACTTTCTTAGTGGAGTTAATGTCGTGGAATTAATGTCTGTGGAATTGTTTGGGGTGGAATTACTTTAGCGTGGAGTTATATCATGGATTCACAATTGTATACAAAAACTATATTTTTGTTTAAATTTACGGCCCCAACGGTTTTCATGTCTCACGCAGGCGACAACCATAATTGACTAATTTATTATTACCTCATTTGGATGGAAAACCTGCATGTGGCGTGCTCGAGTTGCTGAGCGCTCTAGTCGCAATTCACAGAAGGGGCATTTGTAAGGAAAAGCCGTTGCATGGAAGTGTACTAGAGGTGAATAAAGTGAGCGATAGTTATGAATAAGTACAAAAATAATTACAAACAATAAATAATGTACCTAGGTGATGATATATGGACGAGGCTTGAAAAGTTTTGTTGCACGCAGTACAGTGCTTGGTTTCACGGTTGATATTTTGAAAATACATAGTCATAAAATCTGTTCGCGACATATCTTCAGTATTTGAAATTAGTTGCATCATCTCTTCCAGCGGATCTAAATTATTTTCTTCGTCTTCATGACTACTTGTGTCGTGAGAGAAGTTAGCTATGGAACGTTGGGGTTCGTCGTCGTCGTTGTTGTTTTTTCTTATTGAAGCAACAAAACGTAAAGAAATAACATTTAAATCGACTTCCATCCTATCATTGTTGTCCATTTCGATTGCATGAACCTCCTAAGATATTTTGTGAAGTCAAAATAAATGTAAAAAAAGTAAAATTGTATTTAGATTATAACGAACCTTCATATGACGAGCATATCTTGAGTTACAAACATGCTGGATATTACATGTATCGCAAAAGAAAATGCCCTTGTGTTGCGAGGAAAAGTGTTGCAATCGATCTTCGGGTTTGAAGAAGCTATCATTACAAACTTCACATAAATAAGCTCCTGTCGTGCAGTGTCTGGCCTAAATACCATTTAAAAATGAAACAAGATGGGTCTGCAAACGGCGTTGCCATTTCCAATAGCTCCGCATAGATTAGTACCCTACTCCGTTGCAATGAGCATTAGTGGCACTCCTGACCGACCATGATGGACATTCCTCAAAAATCGTCAGGCAATCGATCCGACAAGACGAGTTCAACGACAACATGAAGCCAATTCTGAAAAATGGACATTAGTACACCCGCCACCAAGACACCTCAAAAATCATCTATTCAATCGACCTGCCAATACGATTCAACACAACAGAACCAACTGAAAATGGACAAGGCACTCCGCCCCATATAGACATTCCTCAAAAAGCAGCACGACCGACAACGAGCAACACATACATGAAGCCATAGTTCTGAAAATGGACATTATGGCACCCCCACCAGAGACATCCCAAAAACATTCAACGACCTATCAAAAGAGCAACACAACATGAAGCCAAGTTCTAAAAGACATTAGGGCACCCCCACCAGAGGACATTCCACAAAAATCGTCAGTGTCAATCTATTTCTGATGCAATGACGAGTTCAACGACATACATGAAGCCATATAAGAGAAAATTTGTATGAAAAAGGACATTTTTGCACTCAGGGACGGTCCTTGGAGGGTCTTACCTGAAAACAAAATACTTCTTGCACAACTAGAGCCAAAACCCGATCTTTAGCCACAAACCCGAGTCAAATCCGACCAGCCGTTCTTGAGATATGGCGTTCACTAAGATCGTGAGAAAGTAAGAAAGTAAGAAAGTAAGAAAGTAAGATGACTTAAATGGCTCTAACTCCTCGTAGGAGCAACCGATTTCAAATCTGTTTTCGCCAGTTTGTAGGGTTTGACTAGGCCTATCATTTGAGTATAAGTTTTGATATTGCACAATGTAATGTCTTGGCACTAGGGGTCGAAAACAGGTTTTGGAAAAATCCAAAATTAATATATAGCGGAGCTATAATAATTACTCGTTAGTGTTTTTTTATTTCACAACAATTTACCTTTAAATGATTAGTCAAGTTCTTCTTTTTTAGTGTTTGCTCGCATACGAGACACTTGACACTGCTTTCATTTCCATCAACATTGTCAGTCCAATTGTAACAAAACTCTTCGAAGGACATCGAATCATCATTTTCATTATTAAAGTGGCTTTGAAGTTCATTTTTATGCTTATGACTTTTGTGTATTAATAAATTTTTCGATGATGTAAACGATTTGTTGCAGTGTTGACAGTTAAATCTCCTGTCGCCAACATCAACAATATTAAAATTATCTGTTCCATTCATTATCTCATCTTCAATGATGTCTTCTTCGTTTTTATTCGTTATAAATCGCATGTCGTTAATTTGTAAATCCTCCGTTTCGCCGCTAGATTTCATAACGTTACACTTCTTCCGATGAATTTCTTCACAATGCTCCACGAGATTCTGGTGTTTAACAAATTGAGCATTACAAATTGAGCATTTGTACTGATTTGGATGACATTTTGCCATGTGCTGGATTCTCGCATTATTTTTAACTACACGTTGGTTACAAAATGGGCACTTTAATGGCTTATCAACCGAATGTTTCCACAAGAGATGTGATATTAGGCTATTTTTCTGAATATCTTGCATGCACTCATTACAGTGAACAACTTTTTCGGAAACATGAGAAATGTTTTGCTCACAAAATTCGTCCTTTGTTAATGGGCAAGCTGGAGCAGCAATAGAATTGCCTGTAAAGTTTGAAGGTAGCAGCATCATATCATCGGAGTAATCAAAGTTCTTTGCACTCTCGATATACTTGATTGCATTCGCGGATAAATCATAAATGTCATGTCCTTCTTCTGGCTTTAAGTTTTTAATTGGAATATTATGATACGAAAAATTATGAGCGTCAATTTTATACGCTCGATCAAATTGAATATGACACATAGAGCATTTGAAATTGGTTGGGTGACTGCTGGCTACATGTCGTTGACGATAATCAGCGCGGAAAAATGCCTCTGGACACAATTCACATCGAAACGAGCGAGCTGAAGCATGTTTACTTCTCATGTGCAGCACAATAGATCGGAATCCGATTTCCTTCTTACAAGGAATACATCGATAAAAATCCTTTGATTTTCTCACCAAAAATTTGTCCAAAAATTCGTCACGCGTAAATTTAACTATGTTTTTGCTCGCGATTTTTTCATCACTTTTGTTTTTCAAGTTGCTATGCTTAAACGTTTTATGCTGATTTAGACCCTTTACCGATTGAAATTTAGCGGTACAAATTTGACATTGATAAGTAAATTCGTCATTACTTGTAATCTCGTCAGCCTCACTCGCCGAATCATTCTCATCGGGGTGACACTTTTGTATGTGGTCTTGAATATTAGCTCGATCACCAAAGGAAAGAAAGCAAAAAGGACACTCTATGCTAGCTCTGTTATTCTTGTTGTTGATGGTGGAAGAGAATGTAATTGAATGCTCGAATTCCAAGTGTTTATAAAGAGCTTCAATAGTACAAAATTTCTGTAAACACTGCAAATGTCAAATGGAAAATGAGAAAAAACTATTTGATAATAAAAAGTATGGAGTAAAAGATACCTGAAAGCATTCATGGAAATCCTGGAGTCGTTCAACAGAAATCACAGCATTTTGATAACCCAAACGAAAATCTTCATAATGTTCTGTGTGTTTAGCGCGTACATGAAGCTTTAACTGTGTGCTATTAAGGAATTTTTTTTCACAGTGAAGACAATTGTCTGCTTGATGGAATCTATGGTGGGAAACGAGAGCTTTCGCATTTATAAATGTTTTCTTGCAAACATCACAGTCGTGTTTCTTCTCGACGTCATCTTGAGTGTGGTCATTGTAAGGGTTCGCAACTTGAAAATTTTCACTGGACTCTTCTCCTTCAAGTGGTTCATAATCGATTATTTCCTGATCTGATTCGTTCAGATTACTATAATTAAAATAAAAAAGCTTATATTGTGAAAAATTGTGTCTTAGTTAATAAATTACGGATGAATTTCGTCAAGCATATCATCATTAAACTGCTCCTCGGCCAGATGTCTCGGAGACAAAATTACGGCAACTCGAGTGACGGAAACTTCTCGTTTGATACTAATTTGATTTGTGAGAATTTCGAGGGATTTTTTTACTTCTTTTTGAAAAAAGTAGCAAGTCCGAATTGATGAAACGCAAATAGCGCACACTTTTTTGGGAAGAAGATCCGATTGAGAAATCTGAAATTTAAATGATTATTCAAATAATAAAATTCGCTAACAACAATGTATATATTGAGCTAGTTGATCATATTATATCCAAAAACATTTAGAATAACTTGCCTCATTTTCACCGGAAATTTTCATAAGCATTTCAGCAAAAAGGATATTTTCGGAAAAAAAAGTTTGATCATACTCGAAAAGAGAAACTAAATCTTTTCGTCTATCAAAGTGTCTTAAACACGTCCGACACTGCCTTCTATTCATGATTAAGATAGAAGCTATCTTCTTTTCTTTCTTTTAGTGTATTAAATTATGAACTTTTTAGTCTGATTTCACGGCAAATATTGAATAACAAGTGGGCGCCCGGTATGCAACGTTCTCAGTACTAAGAAGCAATTTTTTTCTAATTTTCCTAATTATTTTTAATTATTTCTAATTATTTTTTTGATAATTATCATAAAAATTAAGAAAACAATTAGGTAAGCTTTTTATTTTTAACCCTGTACATCACCAATATCGGTTCTGTATTATTGATTAAAAAATAAAGATTTCAATCTCAAAACAAAATGACAATGCATTTAAATTAATTAGATTTTTCAAGCTTTCACCTTGATTGATTGCTAAGAGGTCCCTGAATTTAATCATGAAAAAATGTTCTCGGAAAGAATTACACATGCACGCATTTTTTAAGGCTTTGTGTTCATTAGCAGTGCTAAATGAATGACTAGTTAAAAAAATTGATGTTGCAAAACTAGAGAATATAAAGAATCAATAATCAGCAATAGTCATTAATTTAAACTTGAGGATAGACAAAAAGGAGGATTTTTAAGAAACTAAAAGCAAAAGAGAGCGGAGCTCTAAAAACTTAATGTCTTCACTCAAAAAAGTGTATTGATCCGGTTAGGTGGTTTTTGAAAAACGTTTAAAAAATGAGTTTTCCCCTGCTTGAAAAGAAAAGAGAAACACACGATTATTGGAGACTTTCAATTTTATTTAGCAAAAATATTTGTAAACATTATTAATTTTAAGCGATTTACTATATAGCAAAAGCAGTAATTGTAATTAAAAGTTGTGGCAGTGAACATTTGTTTTCTTCAATTACTATCCGAATGGAGGAAATCCCTAAATTAATTACACGCTGGGAACGAGAAGTTTAATTTTTTTTCTATAAAATTAATTGAAGCTCTTCTGAGCCATGGAAAGAATCACGAGATCTGGCAAAACAATTGAAACTTTACCGAACACTCCGTCAGTAAAGGTAAATCAAGTAAAAATTTCTTTACCCTTTATTTATTGCTGGAAAAAACTTTCAGAGAGGCCGGAAAAAGAAAAGTGAAATTTTGAATGGAGACGAAGAAGAAGCGCAGCAACATATAAGAAGAAGTCTAAGAGGAAAAGGTAAGTGATACAATAAAAAGTCCTAAGTAAAAAACTGATTTTAAACAGTTTCCACAGACAACGATAGACAATCTCAATGTGAATCTTCAAGTGCAATCTCCGAATCTTTAATGCATCTAGACGATTCACAGAACGAATTAAACTGCTATGAACCAGAACAAAATTCAAACATTGATTCTAAAAAGCTCTCCGACAATCTGCCATCGAGTGAAAATATCAACGTTCTAGAGAGCTGCATGGATCGTTGTGATATAACAGATGATAAAAAATGTCCAGTTGAGCTCGTCCACCAACAAACCGACATTTCTTCGATAAAAGAATATCGTGCAGAATCTCCAAAAGTTGAATTCAATAGTGACGGACAAAAAATGGAACTTTTTATCGTAACAGAGACATCTATGACAGTCCACAAAGTAAATAGTTATTAAATATTTTTAAATAATTGGTTAGTAATTTATAAAAAAATGTCTAGGAAGAAGAAAATATAACGAAATCCCTGGAAGAAAGCGCCACTCGTGATGTGATTAAAATTAAGGAAGAGCCTAAAAATGAACAACAAGTGCATCTGGAGAGCGAGGAATTTTCAAACTTGAGACGGTCGCGACGCCTAATGAGCATATTTCAAGAAACTACAAATGAGTCATTAGAGGTAAACACAGGTCATCAGCAGCAAGAAGTTAAACAAGAAGTGAAAATAGAGCAGTTGGAAGGAACTTTGAAGCCAGCAACTGTTAGAATGGAGGAAGTTATAGATGTCGAGAACGATGCACGGTTAAGTCAGTTTTTGACGATTAAAGAAAACATTTATTTAAAGTCAACGGATAAGATCATTTGCAAAATTAACAAGACAATGAAATGTGATTGCACGATAACCGAAGCCGATATTAAAAATGGTGAGCTCGGATGTACTTTTAATTGCATCAATCGTCTTCTTTACATCGAATGCAGTCCAAAGTGCAGATGTGGACAATTTTGCGATAATCAGCAATTCCAAAGGCACAATTACTCGCCCGTGAGCGTTTGTAAAACCGAAAAAAAGGGTTTTGGAATCAGAGCTGACTCCGATATTCCCCCAGAGACGTTCATTATAGAATATGTTGGCGAAGTTCTTAATAACAAGCAATTTGAAAAGCGAGCGGCAAAGTATTCTAAAGACAAAAATCTCCATTATTACTTCATGGCTTTGCGCTCAAATGCGGTAATTGATGCCACTGTCAAAGGAAATATCTCGCGTTTCATCAATCATTCGTGTGACCCCAATGCAATCACACAAAAATGGACCATTAATGGTGAACTTCGAGTTGGTTTTTTTAGCGTACGATTCATTAGAAAGGGAGAAGAAATTACTTTTGATTATCAATTTCAACGATATGGGAAGGAGGCACAGCGGTGCTTTTGCGAATCACAAAACTGTCGTGGCTTTATTGGTGAAAATCCGGAGAGTGATGAGGAAATTTTAGAAATATCCAGAGATAAGAAGGGAGTAAAACCCAAAAAAGTGCCTTCCGCCAAAGTTTCCAAGTCGAAGGTGAAGGTAGTTGAGAATGATGAGGTGTCGAGTAATGAAATAAAACATGTCGAGGTGGAACTAAAGAAAGTGGAGCCTAGTTTTAGAACAGACAGAAAGGTCAAAAAACTCTACGAAGACCTTGAAATTGAGGAGCAAATTAAGGATTTAACCAAATCAGGTCTCAAGAATAGAGTACATACCATTGCCCTCGCACGTTTGGTTGTACGAGCAAAAAGTGTCGAATCTCGAAGTAGTCTTTTAAAATTACTTATAGCTGGTGAACTTCCATGTAGACGTCTATTTCTTGACTACAATGGATTAAAGCTCCTCCATAACTGGATGTGTGATATCAGCGTTAAGAGCTCCATTCTTGATCTCTATCTTTGCATTGAAATCTTAAATGCTCTCTCCCTACTTCCAATCACAAATAAAACTATTCTTAGAGACTGTAAGATCCTCGAACGAGTTGAAAAGTGGAAGAATCTCGATATTGAAAAGAAAAAGTTGACTAAAGAGGAGAGAAAAAGGGCGAAAGAGAACAAAAAGAAAAATAAGGCAAGTACTCAAGAGCAGCAGCTGAGCGATAGCAATGGGCCGGTCAAGGAGGAAAATAATGCACAATTTACAATTACATTTGACGTACTCGAAGAGTTGCCAACGATGAAGTTGATAGTTAAGGATAAAGCTGAAGCATTGCTTCAGAAGTGGGAAGTATTGAAGGAAGATTTTCGCATTCCAAAAAAGCAAAAACAAGAAAATAGAAAGGAACATGAGATTGAAGCTGGTATGGAGGACGATTTGTGGAAAGAAGAAGCCCAACAGAGATCATCATTGATAGTTGTCAATGATCGAGTCAAAAATCGCTTTGGAAATGAAATTTACAACAATCGTCCTTCATCCTATCAACACATCCCATCAACAACAATGCAATTGCCATCGGCGACATCTTCCTATAGACGTTACATCGATCCTATGGAAAAGCAACAGCGAAGGAAGCTTTTTGAAAAGCAAGAACTCGAGAGGCGAATGGTAATGGAACATGAAAACAATTGTGCCATTTTTGGCCTTCCACCTGATACCGTCCCGACGAATATACCCGTAAAAGTTAATCGCGTTACGGGAGAATGTTATCAAATTTTCGACAGTAAAGTTCCTCGACCACCAAATTTCCATGAGTTCAAATATGAGCCTCTTACGCTTTCAACCAACCCAGACGACTATCTTTTACCACCTATCGATTTGCCAGAGCATTGGAGATTTGCCATCAACGAGTCCGGATGCATTTATTACTATCATGAAAAAATTAGAATCTCGCAATGGGCAAGTTAAATATATATTTGACTATCTCGAAGATTGAAATCACTCAGTCAGTCGACATGTGACAAAGTTTTCTCACTTTTTGCTGCTTCGACCTTGACTGACAAACTTTCAACTTCATGATTAGTATTTCTCCTTAAAAATTGGTTTTAATTGTGTGATTTATCCCAAAAGGAAGCTCCCATAAAAATATTACCACTTTTTTCTACCGAAGAGGACTTGGAGCAGGGAATAATTGGCGACAATTACGAGAACTTAGGTACGCCCGATGATAATGAGTCAAGCACTGAAACGGAGGACTCCGAAGAGGATGAACTTCGAGAGCTTTTGGATATGTTAAAAAGAAAAAAACGAAAACTCAATGGTCATATCGGTTTTGAGCAAATCTCGACTGACATTAGTGCCGTCGAAGAGGTGTGTGTATAGTTTTTTTAATTTTTTTAGTTATTTATTAATATGCTTATTAAAATGTTTATTAATAATTTCAATAACATAATAATAATAATTGCTTCTAGTATGTCGAAGAGGACTTGGAGAAAAGAATTAAACTAAATAGTAGTATAACAAGGTCTTTAGACAATCCAGTAAAAATATCACCAATCGAGGGATTGAATTTAGCTAAACGAAAGAAGAGACGCGGACTCGTCACCATGATGAAGTTTATTAGACCTAGAACCGAAGAAGACAAACTCTATGGGCGTATCGAATCAAGGCGCTACAAGGAAGTAAAGGAAAAATTAAGGCGAAAAAAGAAAAAACGATTGCAGCAGGGAGAGGGAGATATTTCAGATGAAGATGACGATGATGAGCTTGTGGATGAAGCAGCAGGGTTTTCAAGCCGGATGGTTGACGAACTTGATATTTTAACCAAGTCCAAGTACTTGGATAAAATTCGCAAAATAAAAACCGAAGCCGATTTAGCTGATGTGTCAAAATTAAAAAAACAATTAACAAGGCCGATGCCACCAAACGATCAAAGCTTAATTAAACGACAATTTAGAGATGATATCAAGGAAGAAATAGCTAAATATCTGCTGCCATATCGCGTTGATGCATGTACGAATGGACGAATTGAATCTGAAGAAGATTACTTTAGTCTCATTAATAAGGTAAATTAATTAATTAAATGTATATTTGAGTGATGAAAAACTATTAAATTTTCTTTTTTAGCTTACTTTTTCTGTTCTTACTAAGGAGTCGAAACATTGCGCACTCAATAACAGTATGCTAAAAGCCACGGATTCTGTAAAGGGTAAAACAAAGGAGTTTATTAAAAAGTACATGTCCAAGTTTGAGGGACCTTATCAGAGGAAAGCCGATGAACAAGATTATTCGCTTATATTGAATAAATATTGAACACTTTTAGCATAAATTAATTAATTCTTAAAATAGAAATTAAATTAGAGATGAGAGAGTAAAATTAAATTATTTTTTAACAAATACGGTTTTATTTTTCTAATAATTAAAACTGTTTCTATTTTCTTGTTTTTAATGGTCCTCCTGCTTTATCGAGTTGGTCTTTCAGCTCAAGTAACTCTTTATCAGGAACATAACGACTCTCCTCTAAAAAGTCCGTATGATGAACAACTGATAATTTAACACCTATACATGGATGAAAATTTATAATTTTGAAATAACAAAATAGAAATATGCCTACCTTCTGGCACTCCCGATTGAATAAATCTTACAAAGACGCTATATATAGGTGCTTGCACTTCACTCAGCTGTAAGTACCGTTTGTAGGTGGTTAAATTATACTCGGAATTTATATTTGTGCTGTTTTCTTTGTAGCGAATAATTTTCTTCTTTGTTGGGGGATGAGCCCAGCTACAAACTTCTAAATCCAATGATTTTGCAATTCTATCGACAAAACGCTGAAAACTCTCGAGCAAAGAATAATCATAGCCAGTAATTTCCAAATTAATTATGTCATAAGTTGGGTGCTGGGGTTTTAATAGATTTAAGTAAGGCGGTTCATAAAGTTTTGATCCGTGAAATAGAGTGTAATGTCCATGTTGAAAGCTCCTCGCATTTCTTGTAACAAATTGAGTGACAATCTATATAGGTATAATTTTATTTAAATGAGGAACCAGCATTAGAAACTTTAATTAAATTTACCTTAAACATGTTATTTTTTCGATGAAAAATTATCAGACACACAACCCTGCAACATCATTATCGAAGGGAACGACACTACGCATAACCTTTTCCTCCGAGTGCTTGATTCAATTCGCATGTAAGTGTTTAAATTTAATTTAATTTTAGCTTAAGTTCTTGAGTTTTCAACTTGAAATTGCGCAAACTTTACATTTAAAAGGTATTAGCATATGAATAGTTTGAAGAATGAGAGAGAAACAGTTGAAAACCCATAAAATTCTTAAAAAAATATTTTTTGAGAATCACACTTTTCACATTTTTTTTAAAAATATTTTAGTTGATTTTACCAAAAAAAAATGACGAGAACTCATGGATTACGTCGCGGAACACGAGACATGTTCTCGCGCGATTTTCGAAAACATGGAGTTATCCCATTGGGAACTTATATGCGAGTCTACAAAACCGGAGACTATGTTGACATTAAGGTGATTGCAAAAAAATTGTTGAACTGTTTATAATCTAACTTCCAAAACCATAATTTGTAGGGAAATGGTGCGGTTCACAAAGGCATGCCATTCAAAGCATACCACGGAAAAACTGGAAGAGTTTATAATGTAACTCAGCATGCTCTTGGTGTGATCGTCAACAAGCGAGTACGTGGAAAAATTCTCCCAAAGCGTATTAATGTTCGCATTGAACATGTCAAACCATCAAAGTGTCGCGAGGAGTTCTTGGCTCGCGTCAAGAGTAATGATGACAAACGTCGCGAAGCGAGAGCTCAAGGAAAAAGAATAATCTTGAAGCGCAAACCCGTTGAACCATTGGAAGCTCGTGTAATTCAAAACCCTCCAGAACCAGTTTTTCTTGCACCGATCCCATATGAGTTTGTCGCTTAAATTCATTGAAGAATAAAAAAATTCTTACTGAAAACTAAAATAATGTTTCTTTATTAAAAATTTTTATGCATGCCACCAACATATCAAAAATATCGATTTAACTCAAAATTAAATGCTAATTCAGTCGAAAATATATTTAATTTATAGGATGTATTTAATGCCCTGAAAATAAGTTTAACAAGGAAAATCAATTCATACTCCTTTTTTGGGATGATACTTCCATTTTTTCCTGCTGGAAATATGCACCGGGTTTTTAGAACAAACTCAAAATGTATGATCATGCGCTTCTCAACTAATCATCAACTTCTCTTTACGGAATTTCCGGAATCAGACAAAATCACTTACACCAATAAAATAAAGTATAAATATAATCAGCACTTTTAAAATGTCAACTTCCCTAACAGTTTTCGGGTGACGCACTGACGTCCATGTATGAAAACGTATTAAAAATTTTATTATTATTTTTGAAAATCGCGTCTTTCTTCGAAAATTGAAACTTAATTTCAACCCTTATTGCGGGTAAAGCGTGATTATGGAATTTAAATTATCTAATTGAAGAGGGAAAAATGTATGAATTATTAAAATATTGCTGAATAAAAAGGTTTATGTATGAGTCCTGCTAGGGACATGCACTAATATTACCGTTAAAACAAGGTGGGTCTGCAAAAGCCAAAAGGCGTTGTCAGAAAGAAACTTGTGATTTTCAAAATTTATGAATATTTTAAAAATATCAAATTTTTTTTGATTTTATAGCTTCGCAATATATTAATTTTGGATTTCTCCAAAACCAGTTTTCAGCCCCTAGTGCCAAGACACTACCTTGTACAATATCAAAACTTATACTCAAATGATAGGCCAAGCCAAACCCTACAAACTGGTGAAAACAGATTTGAAATCGGTTGATCCTACGAGGAGTTAGAGCCATTTAAGATATCTTACTTTCTCACTTTCTTACGATCTTAGTGGGCGGCATATCTCAAGAACGGCTGGTCGGATTTGACTCGGGTTTTGGCTCTAGTTGTGCAAGAAACTATTTAGTTTTCGGGTACGACCCTCCACTGACCGTCCCTGAGTGCAAAAATGTCCTTTTTCATACAAATTTTCTCTTATATAGCTTCATGCACCTCGTTGAACTCGTAATTGCATCAGGAATCGATTGACACTGATGATTTTTGAGGAATGTCCATCATGGCCGGGCAGGAGTGCCACTAATGTCCATTTTTCAGAACTATGGCTTCATGGGTATCGTTGAACTCGTTATTGCATCAGGAATCGATTGGCATTGATGATTTTTGAGGAATGTCCATCATGGTCGACCAGGAGTGCCACTAATGTCCATTTTTCAGAACTATAGCTTCATGCACCTCGTTGAACTCGTCATTGGATCAGGAATCGATTGACATAGATGTTTTTTAAGGAATGTCCATTATGGTCGGTCAGGAGTGCCCAAAATGTCTATTTTTTTTCCTCTTAAGCTCAAGAAAAAATTATGATTTTTTATTTTTTTGAATTAATTAGTTTTGGACAACTAAAACTGAAAATTTTTAGATGTTTAATTGAAGACAATTGTGTCCTGTGTGAGACATGAAAACCGTTCGTCACGTTAATTTAAATAAAAGTATACCTTTTTGTATACAACTGTCTATTGAAAATACGCTGGGGCCGATATTTAAATTTTATTTGTATGAAAATTTTTGAATTTTAACGATAGCATTAGGGCATGTCCAACGCAGGAATTGTGTAATAGATTTTATTTCACTTATAATTTCTCATTTTAAACATTGAAAGTGCTCTAAACTTAACTACAAAATATGTTTATACTCTCACTAAAATCGATTTGCAGTCGGTCTGTACTAATGCAGCTTAATTTTGAGAGCATTTTTATAAAGACAAGAATAAAAAATATTTCAAAACCCACTCGTGGGTGCTGGCGAAAATCCGAAGTCTCTAGGTAGCTCAGAGGCTGAAAGCTGGAAGGTGCATACGGACGGACAGACAGACGGAAATATGAGTATATAAGCGTTGCCACAACTTTGTTGGGCTACACTAAAAATATCCTTTTATTTTAAGTTTCAGTTCAACTCATATTTTGTGTGATCGTTCACTCACTTATTTTTTTTAACATAATTTTACCATCATTGACCATTTAAAAGCACCAACCAAGCTTGTCATGCCTTAATTCAGTTGGTTTATAACATTTTTAATGCTTCTGAATAACAAATAATGTAAATCAGTAAAATTTTGGATGCAAATTTTCCCCTTTAAAAAATCTTAAAAAAAAAAACTTCCGAATTTAGGAAGAAAAATTTCCGTCTAAAAAATTTTTATTCCGAATTTTGGCGGGAAATGTTTCAATGAATTTAGCAATGAAGACGTGCATCAAAAAAGTCGAGAGTAGTCTCATTTTAAAGGGAAAGAAGTAAATTGTTCATTGGCTAAGTCACTAAATTTTCCTAATGCCGTTAAAAGTCTCAACAATCCATGTTTTGTGAAAATTTTCAGAAAACTTCCGAGTATAATATGTTTCACCCTATGTATATTTTAATACAAATCTTTTCAGACATATATCTAAGTTAAAGAAACAAAAGCCACAAACAAATGAAATAAGCGGAAGATGAAAAAGGAAAAATTCTTTCTTTTTTCTTTTGGAACTTATTTTTGGTGCAAAAAAATGAAAGCTAAAGTTTATTTTTGTTTATCTGAGTTGCTAAAAAATAGAAACTATTTCTCTTTTGTCTATTTTTCAAATCCTATTGTTTGATATTTTTTAATACTATCATGTTTTATTCGCCAATTAATCTCGTGAGCGAACAAACTTTAATTTAATTTCTGTGTGAAGCATAAAAGTTGAAATGAATTTTTAATTTTACTTTTGGATATTTAATAAAATAATAAAACTATTTTTATCAATCCTTAGAATAATCTTTAACTAATGTATTAAAATTAAAATCATTAATTTTATTATTTACTTATTGCTCCATATATAAGCAGTAAGATGACATTCAAAATAAAATATTGATATCAGTGCAGTATAACTTTAAATCTTGTAATATTTTATTTTATTGAATGCTTCCAATATATGGTGGAATTATATTTTTAGTACAGAAATCTTCAAAAAAGCGAGGAGCGCACGTATATTTCTGACTAGATATATTCAGTCTGATTCGAATCGCTTTCCGTGCCGGAGATACGTGGACTAAATGTGTTTTTTTGTAGACAATTTTTTTTTGTTAACTAAAGAATAATTGTAGGCAGTACAAATAAAAGTTTTCCTAACGTTTAAGTGATTAACATGGTTAGTAAATGTAAATTTCTAATATTATCCAAAACTATGTTATGAGTTTTTTAAATTTAAAAAATCATGAAAACTTTTTCTGTTAGATTATTGCATTTAATTTTGTTTATCTTGAAAAACCTGGAAAACGTAAAATTTTTAATATAATTACCAAGAAATGGGTTACAGCTGTAGATTCACCTAATGTTAAAATTTTCTAAAGCTCCTAAATTTTTCCACATATTATTGTTGTTGATGTTGTTGTAACAAAGAAGTAGCGCATTGGTATCGTTCAACCAACTCAGACGCAAACACACAGCTTCAGTCCTTACCGTAAATATAAGTGGTTTCGACGGCGTTGAATAAAGTTTCAAGCTCAAAGTAAGAATTTTTCATTGTCATTTTTTTTATCACGACTTGACACTTGAAATCATGCGTCGATTGATAAAAATAAGAGAATTTACTCAAGAAGAACTTATATGAGATAAATGAGCTATGTGATGCACAGGTTCATGAGGTGGAGTGACACCAAATAAGTTTATTAAATTTGAAAATACTTTTTCCTCTTCAAATTTTTTTGGTAAAGTCAATTAACGTTAAAACTTAATAAAAGTTTCATTTAATTTACCCTGTTTTTAAGTTATAGGTGGCTCCTTAGTAAGTTTTAAAGGTGTTTTTTTCGGCTCATGCACATTACATTTTTCTGATAAACTGTAATTAATACAGCTTTTTACTAAGGTAGCACCTTAGAAGAGATTACAGGGACTTGATCACCCAGCCATCAAAATTTCTGCATTTGAACGTAGTTTTACATAAACCTACATAAACCAAAAAATGACTGTAAAAAAAACACCACCGCCTGCTTCGGAAAACACATTTATTTGATATATTTTTTAACCGCTTGATTTTCATTTGCGAAAAACACTTCTTTTTTAACTACCAGACAAGAAAACAGTTTAGTGGCGATTTCTATGAAGTGTTATCAATATTTTATCTTAATTTTTAAACACTCATTAAGATAGATTTATAGAACACATTTTTTTATAGAACACATTTTGTTTTGCGAAGCAGGCATGTGCATTTTTTATTTTAGTCGTTCAGCAGTTTTTGCAAATATGCGTTCATTTCAAGAAATTAAAAAATTATTTTTTTTGGTTGTTGTTTTGCCGCGGGACCATAAAAACATTGGTAATCATACCACGATACTTTTTATTTACAAGTTGATGTAGCAGAATATATTTTTTTGCATTAAAATGTTTTATTTTTAATTTGCAATGCCATTTAATCTGTGATAATTTTCAGACCTTTCAAAAAGTTTTCAATTTCCTCTTTTTTCTTTTTTTTCTAGCTTTTATATCCAACTGTTCATAAACTTTCTTCTACACATTTTCACCAGTAGCCATTCGAAAGAGAAGGAGAAAAAGGCAGTCGAATGTGAAATAATTAATATACGATTTCGAATAAAAGAGCTGTTATACGGATGAAAAGAGTTAAAGCTAATAGGAAAGGCATCGGATTGTGAATCTGACACATATTGGCAGCAACAGAGCAGAGAAATTAAAATTAATGACACAAGCATAAATGCTTAATAAGATGATGTGTGAAAAAATATTGAACATAACCCTTACAAGAGAACAATACTGAAAATTGAGTGGTTAAAATAATTAATTGATTGGTGGATGCATCAAGTGTATAGTGTTATTTCACTAAGTGTAAATTGTTATAGAGGATATACACAATTGCCAGCCACTTAATGAAAAAACCTATATATGCTTTCTTAAGCATTGAACCTTATATCCTACTCCCCTAAGGTATATCTTTATCATACATTATTTAAAACGCTCGACTCGGACTAATCCAATAATTTTTTTATTGCAAAAGATTCCTATACATTATAATGAGAAAAAATTGGAACGCTGTGTTTATTTCAATTTTAATAGTTCCATTACTTTATGGTGAGTTCATAGTTTTAAATTCATGCACAACTCGAATTATTTATGTAAAGTGAACCATTACAAAATTTTTTGAATTACGTTAGTGTTGGTGAGACGAGTGAATCTGCACTCAAATAAAAGGATTATTTGTTTACATTTTTCCCACGAATTTTTTCGAAGTTTCCATCTTTTCGAAAGTGATATGAGTAATTCGAATTGTATTCCTGTTAACTTTAAATACAATTTATAAAATTTGTTTGAGCTTGCAACCTCAGCTCAGTCTATGCGCTGTAGTGTTGTTTAGACAGATTCCACTTTCCATTGCGTTTCACTGTCACAACAACGACTGCAACAGGAAGTTAAAAGTTAACATTAAATTTAGCTTAGTTCTCACTATTTTACTTTAATTTTAATTTTTTGAGCAAAAATCGGCAAAAAAATAAAATAATTTGATGACAAGAAAATAAAATATAAATATTGGCTCATTTTTTCAAATTGACTTGTGTGTTGAAAAAACATTGATTAATTAATTGCATTTCAACTTATTAGTTGCCCTATCCAACCTCTAAAACTTTCATTTCGGAAGGTTAGTAAGTGTTTATATGGATCTTAAATAACTACCGCCTATACAATTGTACTATGCAAATAAATGTTATCATTAATGTCTCTTAAATCTTAACAGTTGTAACTTGAAACACACATTGAGTTGAATTGTAATTTACAATTTGTAAATTAGTATTAGTCCTATGCATAGCTATTTATTTATTATTCTATTTTTCATTTATCCAGTTGATAACGATTGATAACAAACAAAGATGTAATAATTTTCTTTGCAAGCACTTCGTCAAGAACTTGGCACTTTATGTCAAGAACAATTTAATCAAAAATTTTCCCTCTAAAAAACTTAATTTTAGCTGATTCAATAATATTTAATCATCAAGAATATATATCCAGTGGCCCATATCTTGATGATATCGACAACAGTGTAAGCAATGTGACCACTCAAATATTAACTTCTGCGTATTTGCCTTGCAAGGTAATTTTTGTACTACCATTACTATCAAACAATGTGTCTAAAAAATTTTTATTCTATAAAATATTATATTTAAAGGTAAGACAGTTGGGCAATAAGTCTGTCTCATGGGTGCGTGTGAGAGATGATCATATTTTAACAGTTGATAGGTAAAATTCTATTTCTGTTTTCATATTTTCTTTTTCGCACACCAATTTAGATTAAAATATGTATGTGCCAATCTAAAATATTAGGCGATTTTAAAAAACATTCCTTTCGATTTTAAGTTTACACATTTTATCCTTTTTCTTTCTAGAATGACATTTATTGCGGATGAACGATTTCAATCATTTTTTGTTGAGACAACAGGAATTTGGACACTTCAAATAAAATATGTGCAGGTAAAAAATCCGAATATATTATTTTTAAAAATTAGTATTAATGGAGTTAAAATTATCTTTTTAAGGCGCGAGATGCTGGCTTGTATGAGGTTTCTATTTTTTTTTAATTTTTAAGTGAAACGACATGTTTTTTCAAAATTATAAGATACTGTGGCAATTCTTCAGCGAGTTTTTGATTTTTTTTTCGAAATCAGTACTAGTTTGAAGAAAATTCCGTTAGTATAAATATTAATCGAAATTCAAAAAATTGTTAAAGCTTAAGAGTGGCACAGTGGTCAATAAACATGAGACGTGACAATAATGAATATATTTCATCCCAGTTGTTAAAATTAAAATATTTTCATGAAATACTATTTTTTATTAAAAACTCAATCACAATTTTCTCAAAATAAAATTTAAATCTCGGCACCAACGTATTTTCTCTAGATAATTGTACACAAAAAGTATACTTATATTTAAATTTCGTCACCAACTGTTTGATGTATCACGCAGGCATTTTCATTGCTTACTTTGGAAACTTATAGAACTATCTAGTTGTTTATAACGTAATTTTTCAAATTCACGCACAAGATAATTGCCGCGGTATCGATAATAGTAAAAAAATATTTTCTATAGTGTCAAGTATCAACTGAACCGAAAATAAGCGCTAGGGTTCATCTTCATGTTGTAGGTGTGTATTTTTCTCTGTAAAATTGGCAATTTAAAATAGAGATTTTGCAATCCTGACAGTTCCAAGAACAGAGCTTATTGGCGATTCCGATAGATTTGTTAAAGCTGGGAGCACTGTTGTATTGCGATGTGTTGTAAGAGGAGCCCTAGATCCACCAAATTACATCATTTGGTATCATGGATCAACTCAAATTTATCCTGAAAATGTTCATGGATGGAGGTTGCAGTTTGAACGTGATGTAGAATCTGATTCACATAGCTCGGTAAATTTTTAAAATTCTACATTTGCAATCTATAGAATCTTAAAAATAGTCATTTGTAGTTTTTATTATAATTAATTAAATTTATTTATTATATTTCGAAACTGTTTACAATTTTAGAAATCATTAAAACTTTAAATTATTGGGGTCGCTCAATTTATTTATAAATGTTCTTTTTCTTTATTATAGGTAGGAACACTAATAATTGACTATACGAAAAGAAATCATGAAGGCAATTACAGCTGTTTACCAAGTAATTCAGCTCCGGCTCAAGTCACTTTACATGTTATTGGTGAGTATTTTTTGATGAGTTTTGAATTTAAACTTTCAAATTTTACTTTTATTTAAAAAGGGGAATCTTCTGCCTCAGCAGTTACTTCTGCATGCTCACCAAGTTTGGGAATATACAGAAATTTAGTACCTTTTGTTCTCATTGTTTTCTTTCTCGAAACATGACATACACCTCAATGTAAAAACAGATATTTGGTTTAATTTGTCAGAAAGTTTAATTGATTTTTATAAATCATATATAATAACAAGTGGGTGACTGGTACGCAACGTTCTCAGTAGGACTGTTCACTTGTATACACCATTCGACATAGAAAACAAACCCGATCCAAATCCATGCGCCCGTTCTCGAGTTACAACGCCAACTAAATTCAGGTTTGCTAACATGTTAAGATGTATAGATGCTCACAACTCTTATTGAACTCTACAGCCCGATCCAAGCCATCGATCGAGATGTGGTTTTCGGATGTATCCCAACTTTTGTACACACCAGATTTAGACTAAATCCGAAATTTAATTATCCTAATTATCAAAAAAATTTATAAAAAAAAATAAAAAAATTAGAAATAATTAAGATAATTAGGACAATTAAGATAACTACAATAATTAGGATGATTAGAAACAAAAATTTAACCTTTTACAAATTGGACGTCACCAGTTTTTCAATCCAGGCTCGGGGGAAAGTCAGAATGGACAAAAGATGAACTTTTAAGAAACCTAAACCAAAAGAGAGCGGAGTTCTTATCTAAGTCTCAATAATATTGTATATATGCCTAAACGCAGTAATTGTCTACATCAATTTCCACAATTTAAAATTGTTAATGGTTGAACTTGAATCACATAAATTTGATGTATATTAAAGATTAAAAATCAATAGTATATTAAAGCATTATTGAAGTGGGTTTTTTCTATTAATTATTTAAACTATTATAAAAAAACGTTAAATACTTTTTTAAAGATAATTTCTTCAATGCCGAATGTTATTAAAGGTTGACATTAAGGTTGAGAACTAAGGGTCTTTTTGCAATCAAACTAGATTTTAAAAGTTGAGTAAACTGAATAATATTGACCAACAACCTGAACCCATAAAATACAAATTTATGGATTATACTGATATGAAAAAAAAAGTCAGGAAAATCTTACTCATTACTTAATACCACATATTTCCCGCAGGAAATTCAAATTTTATTAACAGTTTTTTTAAGTCCTGTATTTCATTATTTTTTTCTCATTTATCATTCAAATACAATTTGTTTGATCGACTTTAAAAATTTCAAATTTTTATATTGAAAAGACTGAAATGCAAACTATTGAAAATGTTAAAAACTAAGTTTTAAAAAGTAAAGAAATATACTAAGCACTAGGTAATGATTTGCATCATAAAGCAAAACTCGTTAAAATACAAAACCAAGGAAAAAATAAACTACCCAAATTAAAATTCCATTGTAAAATTTAAATATATTCTTAAATAATATATACAGAATAGCCATTTGCGCGCATCCATAAAGTTTCAGAAACTTCATACTAACTGTCATTCAGATTTTTTGAAATTGTTGGATTTTCCTATGCGCGTGGGTTTTGAAAAAAAATTTTGTAACGTTTTAATTTTTTAAATTCATTTGGACTCACCAACACAAATAAACTTTTTTATATGTTATAATTATATATTCGGATATATTCATTACCAAAAAAGTGGAAAAATTCATCATGATTTGAAAGATCGGAACAAGGGGTCACAACTCCCATATAAATCCATAGAAATTTTATATGGAAAATGTGGGCCCCTTGGATCAGAATTAGGTAGTCTAATCCTAAACTATTTTTTTGTACAAATTGTAAATAAAAAATTAATTAACAAAAATAAAACAAATGCGTGTAATGATTTAAACTTTCAAAAATACAAAAAATGCTGGTTTAATTCTAAATTCCTTAAGATATACGGCAAAAGCTCGAAATGTTCAGTTGCTGAGACTGATAGGACGCACGCATAAAGCAAATAAAAAACTTATTTTTGCACTCCCATGTTGGACGATTATTAAGGAATGTTTTGTTGTTAACTGCACAGTTGTTTCTTAATTAAAGAGATATAAAGTGACTGGTTAAAAATATTTAACGTTAATCACGTAAGAAAGATTGAAAGGGAATAAAAGCATGAGTTTCTTGTTGCTCATGCGTTTGCTGGTGATCCATGAACTGCGCATGTTATCCCTAAAAGTCGTCTACTAGAAGGACTTTTACATAATTTTTGAAAACCTTGAAAAGAGATATTATCGTGAAAAAACGAAATCAGAATAGTAGAGAAAAGTTTGATGTGATAATACGAGTGAAATACAATTGTTCTGTAACTAAATTAAACTGTTCAAATGAATAAAAAACATTAGCAAAGTAAGATATTGAGTGAAAAAACTCAAAAAATGCTTATTAATGACACCAAATACAATTTAAAAAAATTGATTGTGAAAGTACTGAACTTTAGTAAAAATAAATTTGAGTAAAATCAAATTCGTATTCACACACCAAAAGATAATTTTTGCAATTAAATTTATTTTAATTCAAAAACTGAATGCAAGATTTAATCTTGAAGAGATGTGAGATTGTGATTTGAATTTATTTCGAGCTTTGATTCGCAAAAAGAAAAAGAAAAAGAAAATGGTGTGCTCTTTGAAAGAAATCAATATTCCTAAAGTTAAAAGAAGAAAAAGTAAAGTGTAAAACAAAGTAAAATGTTAAAATATAATAAATTCTTAAATTTTTATTTTCATTATGTTGTCGTGTGTATAGCCTAAAGAAAGCTAAACTGGCCAAAACATAATATATAATAGGTAATTCTATCAGTAAAAAGTGCGAATTAAAAAACGTAGTAAATGATATATAATTATAACTGCAACATTATTCCAAGGATTTGAAAACAATGCACGATGGTAAAATGATTTTACTAAAATCTAAGATTGATCTAAAATGTCCTAATCATTCTATATGATGAGTTTCTTTGCTAAAAACTTTTCTAATCCATAAAATGATTAAAAATCTTTAATATAATATAGGAACTTAAAATTCAACTGACAACTATTTTTGTCAAAATTTTTGATCCATAAATATGACTAAGTATAATAATTTTTTCTTACAGATATTAAAATTAAAAAAATGTTAAACCAGCAAAATGTCAATTGTTTGTAAATTATATCTAATTCTTGAAATATTTACAATAATTTTACAAGGTAAGGTTTTATAATTTTAAATTAAGTTAATTGCTCAAAAAAGGCGACATTGAAATTTTAAATGATCCTTATTCTGCAGATTTTATATGCGCTGATGTTAGTTTGTCACTGCAAAAAAAAACTTTCATTACTCACTCTGAATCCCATGTAAAATGGAAAGTTGTTAGCAGCAATGTCACCACTCAAATTTCAACTCATGCGTACTTACCTTGCAAGGTAAGTTTTTTGTTGTTGAATGTGTTAATAATTCAAATTAAACTATACATAAAATAGGTGAAACAAATAATTAATAAGTCGGTATCATGGGTTCGTGTAAGAGATGACCATATTTTAACTGTAGATAGGTAATGACTTTATCAAAACAAAAACATCTAAAAACATTAATAATAATTTATAATCAGGATGACATTTATTGCGGACGAACGTTTTCAATCATTTTATGTAGAGAGTACAGGATTATGGACGCTGCAAATAAAATATGTACAGGTAAAAACAAAGTTGTACAATTTTACTCAGATGGCAACCTAAAAATATGTAAATTTCTTTAAATTTAGGCTCGTGATGCAGGTTTATATGAGGTACATTAAATTTTTCTAGAACAAAATATATTATTTTTATTGAATATTTCATTTCAAAATTAAAGTGTCAAGTTTCAACCGAGCCAAAAGTTAGTGCACGAGTTCACCTTCATGTAGTTGGTAAATATTTTATTATAAAAGATCAATTTTTAAGGGCAGAAGAGAGTTTTATCCGAACACCATCGCGATTTTTACACTCGTCAAATAAATCAATTTTATTAATAAATCAGTTTTTTGTGTGTTTCTCATCCTTAATTTATTTTAAATGTGTTGATAAGTGTGTTCTTATCAATATAGTCATCGAATTAAAGTGTTAAATTACGTAAACCTTAGCAGCACCAGTATTCGATGTGCCTTCAATATGTCTTTGATATGCGTCGCTCTGTTAAGAGTATCCCGGTACACGTGCCGGCAGATTGTCAGCGATATGCCAAAGCTGTGCCGCTGAGACAATGAGGGATAATTTTTATTGTGAAATTAAATTCTTAGAATTTCACTTCTCATATTTTTTTCTCTCGCTCACTCTCACTTTGGAGAGTAGCTTTCTCCAAATATTTTCTTCATCAGTATCATGAAAATTTTTTTTGTAAATTTATGTTTTCTACAATGTTTGATTGATAATTAAATTTAAATTTTTGTTTGTCTTGTGTCATGAGTGGTCCAGCCCATAACGGTTAGGAGGCTGAGGAAGTAGTAACGGAAAATTTATTCTACATTTTGTTTTAGCGGTTGGTACCGCTCCCTGCCTTTATCCATCTACTTCACCTCCGACGCGGTAATGACGGAAGCTGCGTTGGTTTGCGTCTGACCAGGGTCGAAAGATACCTGAGAGCTATCACTTTGTTAAATACCAATACCAAAAGATTTATTTTTAAGGCAGAACAACGAAATCGCAATCGTGTTAATATTGTATTAAAATCGTGGCATCGTAAACTGTTAATGGATTGTTTCGTTGTTCTTCCCTCTCATACATTTTTGTACTTTTTTAAACCAATCTTTACAAATGCAGTTCCAAGAACAGAGCTTATTGGAGACCCTGATAGATATGTTAAAATTGGAAGTTCTGTTGTTTTGCATTGCATTGTAAGAGGAGCTTTAGAACCACCAAGTTACATAATCTGGTATCATGATGCACATCAGTTGCTAAACGAAAATCAACTAAAATGGAAAATAAAATTAGACAGAGGACAACCAGATAGCGATGGTGACATACCAAATGTTGTAAGTAATTATTTATATATTTTTTTATTTTTTAAATCCTCTTTTAATATATGTAATATAATTTTCCTTTCTAGATTGGATCGCTTATAATATACAATGTAAATAAAGTTGATTCGGGAAATTATAGTTGCAGTCCATCAAATTCACCTCCTTTACAAATAACGCTGAATGTAATTAATGGTAAAAAAAAATATTTTTTAAAATCTTTTTAAAAAATGTTTCAAAACCCACTCGGGGTATTGTTGCGTAACCCACTTTTAACAGATCAGTATTGGAAATGTAATATGGGGAAGCCTTTTGAGGAAGTCCTATGAATAAGCCTTGTAGAAGGAAGCCTTATGGAATTTACTTTTAGGGAAGCATAAGGGAAATTACTTTTGGAGAAACAGATGGGGAAATATTTTTTTTTGCATTTGCCATTTTGTTCAGTTATTTTCCATTTTCCAGTGTGTTCCATTTTCCACTGTGTTCCGTTTTCAGATCCATGCAAAACTGCAATCGATTTCCAATCACGAGTTCAACGACACCCATGCAGCATTATAAGAAAAAAAAATTGTATGAAAAATTAAGAAAATAATTAGAAATAATTAGAAATAATTAGGAATAATTAGAATAATTAGAATAATTGGGATAATTAGGAATAATTAGGAATAATTAGAATAAATGAACATTATGGCTGTATGTGGCACGACCTATTGTCATCACCCAAAAATTCCTAAAATGGGCTAATAAAGGCCCTTAGAGCTACCATCTCGAGCTACATCAACACCAACTTCGAGCGAAAACCCGAAGTCACCAGCTGGTTACCACACTTTGTGTGGGTTACGCTAAAAAGGAAAGGCAACTTATTCATGAGTGGATGGATCCGTTTTTGAATATTTTCTTTCGAATTTGGATCAGTTCGAATTCGAAGAGTTGGCGATGGTTAAATAAGTCAAAACGCTAAATCCGTGTTAGCGTTTCATGAATGAAATTCCTAATGAGCAACCCTCTGGCAAAAATGCGATGATTAACTTTGAAAAAGCCTATCCGACATGATCTTCTTCAGGGAACATTTTTAAAGAATTAATTTCTGAACGATTGACGGCTACTTTTCAAACAATTCAGCAGCATGCAAGTTGTTCCAATTTTAATTCCCTTTCATTTAAAAAATTAATCATATTTTTTAGTTCAAAGGATTCGAAGATTTTTCAATTATTCGATGTTCTCTGAAGAAGATTTAAAAACTATGAATATTTCTTTAATTCCTTAATTTTTTACATAAAATAAAATTATATTAAATTCTTCAATCAAAAACGCATGTTTTAGCCCAAAAAAATAATTTAAAAATTTTACAACATCGGTGGAAAATATGAGTAATCGAACAAACAAAAATCTTTAAAAATAAAAAAAATTACGCCTTCTTTAGATGATATTGATTATGGTTAAAAAGAACAGGAAAAACATTTTTAATAAATTTGTACTTCATTATTTATAGGGAAAAGTGCTGAATAAAAAATTACTAAGTCTTAAAAATTTTTAACCATCGTCAGAAATAAAATTATAAAAAAATTATTTTTGAGAAAAAAGTAAACTTAGATTTTCCCAAGTGCAGACTCACTCGGCTAATCAATACTAACAATACAACCTTAATTTTTAAAATCTTCTAACGCTGCATTTTACATGAATAAGTTGCCTTTCTAAAAAAGTAAGACTCATTTTTTTCGATTAATAATATTTTAATTAAAGTTTAATTATTAAACTTTTAATTATTTACTTCTTTAGATGAATCTTCAGTGTCAGCTGTAACATCTTCAGCAACTTCTTTTTTACTTTTAGAATGTTTTTCAATAATTCTCTTAATGTCATACGCTATTTTTGTTACAATGGTTAATGTGTTTTTAAAGTAAAAGTTCAAATTAAGGAGGAAAATAATGATTTTACAGAATGTTATTCACAAGTAAAAATTTAAAAGGAATCTCAAGTACTTTTTCTCCTTTTGAATCTTAAAGAATCTTAAACATTTATAAATACAAAATAAAATGATTTCTGACTTCCAAATAAAATTGTATTGTAAATTCCATTAATTGTTTTTTGAACGTTTGAACAAACCGAAACTATAAATTTTTTTAAAGTTTTTAAAAACAATCAAGGAAGATACATTAGCAAGAAATATAATAAAATCACCGAAAAAAATTTAGCCAAGCTATAAAAAAGTTTTTTAATTTGCAACGCGCTAAATTTTAAAAATCGCTTCTTGAAAACACCATTATATGTAATTACAAGCTTTTTTTTATGTATCGAATAAATCCCATCGGAAAAAAACCAATCATTGCGCATTGATGTTAAAAATTTTCATTGTGAATTCACAATTGTGGGTTAGTTAATTGAAAATTTTTTATTTTTTACTTCCTCTACTTAAGACAACTCAAAATAAAACAAATATGAAAACATCTTAATTTTAAAATTAAGTGGTAAAATGCGAGAACATGCTTTGAAGTTTTTTTTTATCAAATTTAATTTAAACAAGATGGGTCTGCAAACGGCCTTGCCATTTCCAATAGCTTCGCTGTCATAGATTAGTGCCCTACTCCGTAGCAATGGGCATTAGTGGTACTCTTGGTTAATCATAAAGGACATTCCTAAAAAATCATCAATGTAAATCGATTCCTGATCTAATACCGAGTTCAACGATACCTATGAAGCCATATTTCTGAAAAATGGACATTAGTGGCACTCCTGGCCGGCCATGATGGAAATCCCTTAAAAATCATCAATGTTAGTCGATTCCTAATGCAATTACGGGTTCAACGACGTACTCCGCTATATATTAATTTTGGATTTCTCCAAAAATAGTTTTCAGACCCTAGTGCCAAGACGGATTTTGGCTCTAGTTGTGCAAGAACTATTTTGTTTTGAGGTATTGCGTATTGCGGTGGTGGGCAGACTGGAGCTAACATTAGTAAATCAGACAGTCAAGCACTGATGATATACAGATCATATTGTACTATTATTTTGAGGTACGACCATCCACTGACCGTCCCTGAGTGCAAAAATGTCATTTTTCATACAAATGTTTACATATATATATATATGGCTTCATGTATGTCGTTGAACTCGTAATTGGACCAGGAATCGATTGGCATTGATGATTTCTGAGAAATGTCCTTCATTATTTACCAAGAGTACTAATGCCTATTGCAACGGAGTAGGGTACTAATATATGACAGCGGAGCTATTGGAAATGGCAACGCCGTTTTCAGACCCATCTTGTTGTGAAAGTTCGTTGGAAATTTTTAAATAGTCAATTAATGGCAAAAAATAGGACGCAGCTGTGAACAGTACAAATTTTTTCTTTCTTACATAGAGGAAAAGTATAGAAGTTTCCTAATTTAGAGTCGGTCTTGTACGAACGTTTTCAAAAGTATTTTTCAAATCGGAGAACCTGCGCAGAACATAATAAATTGAGCAAATTTGTTAGTTTTCCCTAACGCTTCTTAAATTTTTGGTTTTTATCGCAATTTTATCGCAAAGAAACGAGAACAAATGTATACACAGAACAAAAATGCAGAGCATTCAACTTAAAATAATTTTTATTTAAATAATTTGCAAGCATAGCATGGGAACATATACAGATTTAAGCCACATATGTAAAAATGTTGATGTCACTATCATCTCTCGCTAAGTATTTTTGCTCAATAAGCCATTCAACTTGCTCTTTTATCATTTTTTTAGAGGGAAGAAACATGTTCTTCAATATTTCAATGAGTTCAGCCTAAGGATAATAATTTTTGTTTCCTTTTAAAATATTGTTCATAAAATTTAAGTTATAATTACCTGCAAAGATGCGTTTGTCATACGTTTTCTCATTTTCATAATTTTAATGATTGCCTCCTGTGTTCTTAAAATTCTCAACTGAACAATCGATTGATTGTCTTCTTGCTGAGATTTCTCCGTACTTAATTGAAGTCTTCCAATGAGATTAATTTTTCCGCGCTTTTGCAACTTTGCATTTTTAATGACGGAAAACTCTTGATTGACCCAAAATGATGTATTTTCGCCAAAATCCTTTAAAGCTTGAACAATCGGCTCATAAATTAGTAATTGACGCTTCAGCTTTGGAAATGAAACCAGAGACCACAAAGTTCTCCGAAGCTCTGTGTCGCTAAGTTCAGTGGCTAAGCGCAAATTTTCGTAAGAAATTTTATCGTTTGGTCGTTGGTTCCAAGCAAAAAGAACTGCCATTTGAAAAGTTGTTACTATAATTATAAAAAAACAAGTAGGGATTAACGGTGCGCCGCATTCTCAGTTTCACTGTTCTCTTTGCAAAAAGCTTTTTTTCCGTATTGCTACGCATTTGAATTATTTTAGTTAACAAAGTTCAAGATAAACAAATGCGCTTTTGTTTTTTAATTCAACTTACCATCTAACTCAAAGCGACCAATTTTGTTTTCAAATGTTATTGTCCCATTGCTTTAAATTAAATTAAATTTAACATAACAATATAATATATTAAATTTTAATTAACCTCATATGATGGTACCACTGCAGCTTTCTTCCCGAATGTTTTTTTTTGTAAAATTCTTCTATATCTGGAATGAAATCTTCAAGCTCTAAAAAGAACATAAAATTAAAAACTGGATAATAAAGAAGCTTGCTAAATTTCAAATTACCAAGAGGTAAGCTCACAGATACACGTTCATTTCTTGCTGCCCAGGCTCCTGCATTTAATATTTTGATATTTATTGCATCGTGTCGTTTTGTTTGCGAACGAAATTGAGTGTTGAGATCTTCACTGACTTTAATATCTTGAAACATGCGAGCTAATTTATTGACGGAATCTAAAATTTAAATTTTTACTATATTAATATTTTTTCGCAACATAAAATTATTTTTTACCCGCTGGCATTCCAATTTCACGCAACCATTCAACCATATCTTCTTCCTTTTCGCTGTCAGCACTTGAATCAAGAATAAGTCTTCTCGTCAGATGTGCTTTGTGGTACCTTAAATTGATGTGTAATTATTTTTAATTTATTTTAATATCTGTAGATTACTGTAAATGAAAGTTTATTCTCACCTCATAAAAACGTCTTTATTGGAAATGTACTTGAGCACTAGAAGCACATCTTTTAAACGTGCTTCAATTTGATCGCTTGTTAATTTCTTACTAAGGGGAGTCTTTCTAAGAAGCATGTCACAGTAATTGGCAAGGAGCTCGGGACATCTGCTCTCTGCAGTTACTGCTTTGGTGCTTCTATTATTTAAGCTAGTGGAGAGTTCAAGTTTAAACACACTTGTATCGTTAACGACCGTTTTAAAAGCCTTGTCACGGGCAGTTAGGAAGCGTGGATCATCAATAAAACTATCCTTTACAAGTTTGCTAAACATTTTTTCAAATAAAAAATTATGCACTGTTTTTTTGTAAGGAATTAAAACTTACCTGAACCTTGTAAAAAGACCCAATAATCTCTCTACATATTTTTCACTGTCTTGGGTTATTATTTCTGCAGATGCAATCATATCGTTAAGTCCTGATGAAACTATATAATTCTCTAAATTTTCTAACATTGGATCTATGCCTTCAGTACCAACACGATCAAGAAGACGGAACATTAACAGCAGGCGCTCAGTCTCTCCAGATTTAATCAGAGGGCGACACTCGCTCAACAAAGTCGGCAAATGATCTTTAATCAAGACCTTTACACAGCACTTTGTTAAAGCACAGAGACTAACATCTTCCAAATATCTCTGCGCCCTCGCTTCCTCTTCGCGAAGCTTATTATCTGCATACTTCATATAACTTTTGACTCCATTAAATTGCAAATGCTCATTCCCATGAAGACGATAAAATTCAGCTAAAATTATTATATATATATATATATATAGCTTAATTGGTTTTTTAGGTGCGAGAGAAGTACGCGGGTCAAAAGTTGATGGTCACGCGGAAATTTGGCATGGATAATATACATGCTGTGACTACTTGCGACACCTTTTTTTAATTTTGATTTGAGTTTTATTTTTTTATTTATGAGCATTTGAAGTTTTGGTCTACTGACCCGCAACCAAAAATTATATTTTACAAACTGTTGACTTTCAACAATCAACAACTAACTAAATCAAAAAATGATTTCACTTAAATAGTCAAATAATGAGAAAAATTTCCAACTTTGATAAAAAGGTTGATTTTTGAAGTTTGGAGTAGACCAAAACTTCAAATGCTCATAACTCAAAAATTAAAACTCAAATCAAAATTCTAATGAGGTGTCGCAAATAGTCGCAACTTAGTCATTATCCATGCCAAATTTCAGCGTGACCATCAACTTTTGACCCGCGTACTTCTCTCACACCTTTTTTAGGTGTGTTAACCATAACATGCTGTTTTTTACTTTTACTTACAAGTAGCTTTTATGTAAGAATTTTCAAAGTTATTTCGATAGATTTCAAGCTTGTCTTCGTTATTTGAACAAAGATTAACGTAACTTTCTCGTACACCTATAACTAGTTGCGAATCAAAAGCTTCACCATTTCTCTCAGCCTGAATTAGTTTCATTGCCGACTCTTGGAGACGATCTTTTACATTCATAAAAATACTCTGATTCCAGCTGTCCAACATTAGTTTGCGAACTACACTGTCCTCTGCAGTAGAACCACAGTTTTTTTTTGTTGCTCCACTACTCGAGTGTCCCGATGAAGAAGTTTTTTGCTGTTAAAGAAATTAAAATGTATGGATACATAATATATTTAGCATATACGCCTAGCGGTAAGGGGAGAAAAATACAGGGATTTAAGTCGAGTGAATTCACTCGAGTCGATTGCGTTTTTTTGCAATCGGCTTGAGTCGATTCAAGTCGATTGCGTTTTTTTGCAATCGGCTCGAGTCGATTCGAGTCGATTGCGGTTTTTTGCCAATCGGCTCGAGTCGATTCAAGTCGATTGCGTTTTTTTGCAATCGGCTCGAGTCGATTCGAGTCAATTGCGTTTTTTTGCAATCGGCTCGAGTCGATTCGAGTCGATTGCGGTTTTTTCCTATCGACTCGACTTGAATCGACTCGAGTCGATTGCGTTTGACTTGTAAATTTTATTTTATTTTTTTTAAAGCAAGATTCAGAGAAGCCTGGATCTCACTTCCAGCACTGAAAAATAGATTGACAGGATGTCACTTCCAGCACTGCATCATTCGTTGACTGGATTTCACTTCCAGCACTGTATCATATGTTGACTGGATCTCATTTCCAGCACTGAAATTTAGGTTGACTGGATGTCACTTCCAGCACTGCATCATTCGTTGACTGGATGTCACTTCCAGCACTGAAACTTAGGTTGACTGGATCTCACTTCCAGCACTGAAACTTAGGTTGACTGGATCTCACTTCCAGCACTGAAAAATAGATTGACTGGATGTCACTTCCAGCACTGCATAATTCGTTGACTGGATCTCACTTCCAGCACTGAAACTTAGATTGACTGGATGTCACTTCCAGCACTGGAACTTAGGTTGACTGGATTTCACTTCCAGCACTGTATCATATGTTGACTGGATCTCACTTCCAGCACTGAAATTTAGGTCGACTGGATCTCACTTCCAGCACTGCATCATTCGTTGACTGGATCTCACTTCCAGCACTGGAACTTAGGTTGAGTGTATCTCACTTCTTACACCAGATCTCACTTCTCTGAATCTTGTTTCAGAAAATTTACACATAAAACTACAATCGACTCAAGTCGACTCGAGCCGATTGAAAAAAAAACGCAATCGACTTGAATCGACTCGAGTCGATTGGCAAAAAACCGCAATCGACTCGAATCGACTCGAGCCGATTGCAAAAAACCGCAATCGACTCGAATCGACTCGAGCCGATTGCAAAAAAACGCAATCGACTTGAATCGACTCGAGCCGATTGGCAAAAAACCGCAATCGACTCGAATCGACTCGAGCCGATTGCAAAAAAACGCAATCGACTTGAATCGACTCGAGCCAATTGCAAAAAAACGCAATCGACTCGAAAAGTCGATTACTTCACTCGACTCAAATGAATCGACTTAAATGCCTGGAAAAATATAATCGTAAAAGTTTACGATACCACAATTTACTGTTAAAGTTTTGAAAGTATGATCTCATACCTGAAGTGATGCTTCGAGTTGCCAAAAAGGAAGAGGCAGATATGAGCTTTGTGTGAAAAATTTTCTCCATTCGTGTATATATTCGTTCAAAAGTGCCTGCTCCTCTCCAGCTACAATAACTCTTTTTTGAGCTTGTTGAATGAATTTTACAATTAACTCTTCTAAGCTGTCTCGAATCTTGACACTTCCCTTCTCATCCCACAAGCAAACACTATGCACGGTGTAAAAGAGATCTTGCCATTCACTAAAAAATTTAAAAATTTATATTACCATCCGCTGTAATCAAAATTTTCTTACCGACTGCTGATGGAAGTACACGAAAGCAATTTTAAAACAATGGGCTCCATTTCTGGCCATGCATCCTCAAATTTAAGCTTTAAAAGTATTTAAAAATATTATTTTTTTATTTAAGGATACGGCAAATCAATACAAAAACCTACTTTTAGCATTTCGAGTATATATATATATATCAGCTTAACTTATTTACAAAACATATTTTTTTATAGCAATGTTTTCTCCCGAATCAAAGGTTTGACGCATTTCTGCTGCATTCTTTTTAGAGTAAACTGTGTATTCAAAAATTTACGTTTAAAGTTTTTTTATTTATATTTTTCAGAAATAAATGACATTTTTTCAAAAAAAGAGAAATATTAAAGAAATTAATGAGAGATGGGTTCAGTTTTTGCTTGCTGTTAAAATTCATTTTCAGAATCGTGTTCTTCTCTGAATTTATTGCCTTTGCTGTTGGGGAATCTCTGATCGTATTTTTCCTCCTTTAAAAATTTAACAACCACTAATTTTTGATCCAGCCACCATCCGTTGATTTCATAGTGTAAAATGCCAGCATCAGCGCAACTAAAATTAATTTTTATGTTTCATAAACTTGAGTGATTAATTGTTTACTCACTTGGCACACTTTACATAGACACAGCATGTCTTTCTATCCAATTGTATATCAATGACTTTGCATCCTTTATCTCGAACTTTACTGACGATTGTATCGTAAATGCAGGTTTGCAGATTTTCATTATTCACCTGTAATAATTATTTTGATATCAAGTTACTTATAAAAATAAAATTTTCACTATATACTTCTTGACTTTCAAACATATTACGGATTTTTAGGCAATTAGTGGGCGCCGTAACTTTGTTGCACTTATCGAATGCCGGCCCTATCCACTTCTTTAAGTTTCCTTCGTTACGTTGATGATTTAACATTATTGGGCTTCTTTTGGCCGACATGCTAATTAATGTTAATGTTTAAATAAATTATGTTTAAAATTTAAAAAGTACGTCGATTAGAGCTTACTTTGATATTTTCAAGGGAGAATTTTTGAGCTGAATGCACGGATCGTCAGGTTGATCAAGCCATCGAATTACTTTAACATCTTCACCGTTTATATTTTCATAACCAAAAACTAGAAGTTTCTCATTTTGTTCAAGTTGAGCGAGAACTTCATTCCATACAGAAATCTTCATGTTCTTTCCCGCTATGATTTTTTCCCTCATATGGTTGACGGACAAGTAAGGATTTTCCCTATCTTCTCTGACCTTTTCCATTAGGAGCGCGAATATTTCGTCTATAATCATCTGTTGCTCAAGACGTCGCTTTTCTTTCACTGCCAATAGAAAGTAATATAATTTTCGCGCTGCAAATAGTAAAATTCCCAATATTGCTAGGAATCCGATGATTGTAAAAAACGTTTGGACCTTTTTATAAACAGTGCAACTTAAGGAACTGCTAGGCGCCGAGAGAGAAAAGCATTCATCTCCGTTCATCATGATTCCCCAAGCTGGATTATGTGCAATGAAGTACTTGATATTACGAGCATCTTTGCTCCAATCGTCATCCACGTGTAATGTAACAATATCCTTTTTACACAAACTTATCATATCGCCATCCCCACAACTTGTATTTTGATACATTTCTCTCAGCTTTACCGCAATTATTTTTAAAAGCTTAAGCGTGGATTCAATGTTCGTTTCTTCAATGCAGTCGTCGTTAGTGTGCTTTTGTTGTCCAAGCTCAAATAGAATGTCAACGGGTTGACAAACTGTATAAGACGCGCTGGAATAATGCATGGTATTTATGTTGGAGCTCATGTTTAGATAGGCAAAAAAAATTAGTGTGAAGAACATGATTGGAAACCCAATGAGAAGCATTGAAACAAAAGAGTGTCGCTGAAAATAAGTGCCATTGCTATCTGGATTCTTGAATGTTGCCATTTTAATGGACGAAGAAATGTCGGCGCCAAATTTAATTTCCTTTTGCTCATAAGCCCTTCCGTTTTCACTTTTTCTAGCTGTAGACCGGTTTCGAATTTGTTGCGTTTTCTGAATATTATCTCGGCGGAGCTAAAAAACAGTTTCGACATTTTTAATTCAAGCTTTACATTCCAACAATTTTATAATTACTTGAAGTAATCGCTTGGTGTAATCTGTAGTAATATCCATATTATCCGAAGAATTTCCAAGTGTTTCCTCATCTGAATCGTTGCTAATATAGACTGGCGAAACGTAAATATTTTTTGAGCCACTGCTCGAATTTCTTATGCTCTGTGGTAAGCGAGCATACGATTGACTGGGTCGAGAGAAGACATTACTTTCAATGCTTGCATATGTACTTTTCTTCTGCCGATGAGGAGACTGTCCTGATTCCTCGTCCGATGAGTATTTTGTAACAAGATCTTTCGCTTTCTGTAAAGATGAGTCAGCGTTCTGTAGGTAGAGTCTTAATTTCTTGATAAGTGTTTTCCTTGTTGTTACGGTAATGGGAATATTTGGGAATCCTAAATGTTTTTAGAGTATAATTAAATAATATTATTTTTCATTGTTTAGGAATTTGTATTTTGCGTTAATCTTGTTTACCATATTGAAGTAATCGAAGACGTAGCTCGTTATCGGTTAAAGCCTCCAGTTCATCCATGCTGCTTAAAAACAATAAAAATAGCTTTTTTAAATTTTATATATTCTAAAAATATTTCGAAAAACTTAGTTTGACATCCCCCGGATTCAAAAGGGGACGCTAACATATAAAAAATAATTTTCAAAAATAATTAGAATTTTTTGATTTAGGATAATTTTTATTTTTGAAATAAATTAAATGAAACCGTTTGTAAATTATATAAGAGAAAAAAGATTAATTTATCTTTCATATTTTACATTATTTTCCATAATAAGCGTGTAATTGTTGTGAACAAAGGAGTAGCTCTCAGTTCTTTTGGGTATTAGTTAGAACCTCTGAAGAATTTTTGCATTTTATATAAAAATTAAATCAATCGGGAGTTTTAAACGCGAAATAATTGTTACTTTATCCTGTTCTTAGTGTGTTTATCATGCTTAATTTTTTAATTCCAATACCATGGTATACACCAATAAAATTCTTAGAACAATTTCATTTCGTTTTTTTCATACGTTCTATTTCTATTCCATGTGCGGACATCAATGTAAACAACTTTTCGAAATGTCCCCCAAGTTCGAAACGGATCTAGCAGAAACCTTTGAAGGCACAGTGGAACGTTTGATATTAAAAATGGCCAACGTGCTCTAAACCTTTACTAATTGTTAACGACGGCTTAACAGATTTATTTAAATCATAAATCAGCACAAAATTTTACTAATAGAGGCTCCTAAAAGTCCTTATTAATGCCTCATAGATTATTTCTTTACTTAATTGTTTTAAGCATAAATGGCATTGACAACAAGTTGTAACGAGTTGTAAAATGCATAACTGAATTATGTTTATTTTTTTCATACAAAATTTAAACCTTCCTTCAAGTGATTTATCTCTTCGATGCCCTATAATTTGTTGCATGATGGCTCAAAACCAAAGATTACTTTATGTCAAATAATGATTTTCATACAAAAGTACGATTTTAGAGTCATCTTTGAATGCAATTATCTCGGAAACGTGCAAAAACGTGCAAACCAAACCAATTCCATACGATAGATTCCTCCTTTGGCTATCCTGCTTGATACCCCATTCAGCGTTCCGATGCGTTCCGCAAACTGTGCAGACGTTTTTTAATGAGTGTGTTCGTTTACTCAGAAAAATCATGTTTAAAGCACTTCCAAAGACTTTTTTTACATTGAAATTTTTAAAAAATCTATCGGAAATTAATTTATGACAATCGTGAATTAACACTTTTGAAAGAAACTTTTTAATTAAAGAAATATTCTCATTTTGAATAAGAGGCTATTTTTATAATATATGTGTAGGGGTCAAGCAAAAAGCCTTTTTCTGAGATATGGTGCTCAGCAAAAAAATAATTTTTTAAGGCAGTTGATAGAACACATATTCAGCTATTGTTTTAAATACTTAAGTTAGCCATAAGCATCCTTTCTTATTTATTCTTGATGGCCATTTTATTCTATGAAACGTTCTACTGTGGAAGGTGAAAAATAAAATAATGTGATGTGATTTTCAAAACATTAAGAAAATAGTGCAAATCTAAGCAAAAATTCAATTGAGTAACCATTTTTTTCGAACTTGGGACATTTCGAAAAGTTGTTTACACTCGCTCATTCTCATTTCGAAGAGTTGAAACGAATGGAAATTGGTAATTTTCTAGGAAATATACACATTTAAAACAAAAATTTCTGTTGACAAGACTATTCTTTTTGAAGACAGGGGGAAAACACCTACATTAATCATAATTCGGAATATGCGTGTGTAATTTAAAATAAATAATAAAATTATTATTACCATATTTTAGCTGAAAACAGTGAGTGAGAGTTAAGCAACAGTGTAAATATTAAATTTGACAGACATGGAGGCAAAACTACTGAAATTAATTGACGTGGAGTTTTGTGATGAGAACTTTGAACGAATTAAAAACTATCTGCAGAAACTAAAGCAATATAAAGTTGAAAATCTTAAAAAGGAGACAGCAGAGATAAGGGAAACCGTGTGTAGTCTAAATCAAATAACGCAAGAGAGTGCCTTTGCAAACTATCAGGCTTTTATTAATTCAAGTAAAAGTTCTAGACTAGTTTTGCAAAAATGGAATGAAATATCACATAACATTGATACGGTGACACATAAGCTTCCAAATTTTACGAGTGACTGCGATAAATTTTTTAAGTTTTCATACGACTTTGAGAACTTTTTGCTTTCTTTTGGCTTAACGGAGAATAAAAATACCGAGATCCTTAACATTTTAGAGCTGCCAAAACTGATGCAAGTCTCAATTCAAAGGGAAGAGTACGATAACGCACTGGAACTTGCGAGCTATGTTCAAAAATTAAATTCTAAACTTCCAAATGCAGTTCTTTTTGAGGTATTTACGCAAATGATTTACTAAATATTTGTATTTTTAAACCCTTTAAACCCTAAAGACCGTCATCAGCACAATTGAATCTTCCTGGTATGTAATGATAAGCCAACTTTTAATGGAACTGAGAAGTGACGACCTTTCACTGTCAAAGTGCTTGCAACTGGTTGGTTTTTTGAGGAGGATGCAAGCCTTCACGATAACGGAGTTGAAAATGAAATTTCTGCAAGAAAGGGGATTTTGGCTTGAGAACATACTTTCAAAAATACCCAAAAACGATGCATACCAACATCTCATAAAAACTGTTGAAATAACTAGAGTTAGTCTCTTTAATGTTATCACACAGTTTAAAGCCCTGTTCGATGATGACTCAACAAAAGAGCTCGATAAACATACGCACCTAATAATCAACAGCTGGGTTCAAGAACGAATCGAAAATTTTCTTAAAACCCTCGAGCTTAACAGTTGCCGTGTAAGCATAACGGATATTGTAGCAATAACCAATCAGTGCATGTATTTTGGTTCATCGTTTTCAAGAATTGGTTATGACTTTCGAGCTCAAGTGGCGCCGATTTTCATTCGAGCTGTCGGGAAAGCTATTAAGGCAAATGTGACGGAAATAACTTCTCAGTTCGAGAATGAAATGGAAACGTTTACGCTAATCAATAGAGACTTAAAGACACTTAGTAAAGGGAATGAAGATGATGATGAAAAATTCAACAAGAATCGACCGCCTCAGTCAATTTTGGATTTTTATCCGCTTGCTGTGTATACGAACAAATTGTTAAATCTTTTTAATGAGCTGCAAATATGTATTCCCTTAGCATGTGCAAAGGATCTCATTTCATCGCTTAATTGTTCATTAGAGGCGGCAACAAAATGCATACTAAATTTCTTCAAGAACGAGCAGCAGGCTTTCAGCAAGAGAGAGAAGGAAATTTTTTTAAGACTTTGTACTTGTTTTTGCTACGAATTCATTCCTTATATTCAACAATGTATTCATCAAGTTTTTCAAAGAAAAAACATTTCAAACATCGAGTCACTTTTGATGCTGTCCAAAGAGCCTAAAGATCGTTTGTTTGCCTAATTATGATATCACTAATTTTTATTATGCGCTCTTTTTGTCCTACCATTTTTATCAAAATAAAAGTTCTTTTTCCAGGATTATTTAGAACTAAAAGTCTAAACTGAAAACTGTAAACTGAAAATAAGTGGAATAAAATATTTTTCCTCCGCACACTCGTATATATTTTCTATATATTTAAATGTATATATCGAACAGGCTTGACATTTAAAAAATTTAGTGAAGTTCATTGTTCCTCTCACACCCCCTTTTAAAAATAATGTCTTTGTCAAATTTAAAAAGGTTAAGCCTAAATGATGATAAAATTGAGAACTCATTTTGCGCATATCAATCGCATCTTCGAATTTTCCTTTACACACATCGCTCATTTCATTTCGCACACCAATTTTAAAAATATATTCCTTCCAGAATCAACTATCTTTAATGGAATTTCAATTATTGCAGGTCTTTATAATTTTCGTGTAAATTGATCTGTTAGAGCATTTAAAAAGATTTATATGTGTTGCTGAGTTCAAAGAAATTTAAAGATATTCAAACGTTAAAATAAATTTTGTACCTATTCCGAAAGTAAAAAAAGAAATGACTCGACTCATCAAATTAAAACTCATTCAGTGCATGTCAGAGTGTGTAGTTTATGAACATATCATAGCATAGCACACAAAGTTCTATCATATCATTACAATTTAAAGTACAAAAAAATTTATCATGTTTTTTCCTCCAGGTCCTGATTATTTTCCCCATCCTCCTCTTGCTCATCTCTCTTTAAAAGTTGTTCAATCTTTTGATCCCACAATTTTTGATCTTGTTTAAGCTTTAATTGAACAAATATTTATGAAAAAAAATATTTAACAAATATTTAATTTACTTACTTTCAAAGTATTTTCCTTTACAAATGACTCGGGACTTCCATATTTTGGTGGATTTTCGTATGGATTATAGCCTAATACCGATAGCATTGGTGCTATATTTTGCATATCTTGCACTACATCGTCTGGAAATTTGCCTACCCACTTTGTTAAAGCTTCTAAATTTACGGGTTTAATTACTTGATCTGATGAACGTTCTACTTTTGAAAGGACCACACCGTTTTCCTGATTAATAAAATCCTCGTGATGGAGAACATTTTCATTCCATGGTATATCGAGGAATTTTAGAATTTTTTCCATGGAGATTTTCGGTTGTAGCACAAGTTTTTCGTAGTGAACGATAAGGCATTTTTCTTCTCCTATCTCTGTAAAAGAAAAATGGTGTTTCAATAATACGGAAATACTTTTTTCAATTATTGAAAAATTTTACCTTTGCATTGCTCGTACATTGTGGTAATAGCTTGATTCCACTTCTGCATGCATTGTCGATAATTTGTCAAATCAAATCCTGTTATCGTTACTTTTCGAGACACAATACTATGGACAGTTGCGCGACCATCACGCACCATAAACAAAAACTTTGAATTAGGAAAAAGTTCGATCACATACGAGCCCATTTTGAGTGTCAGTGGATCTAAAATTAGCATTAATTTGATGATTTCAAAATTGAGAAACTTTAAATTATTCCTATTTTACCTTTGTTGCAAAGATATTTAGCAGCTGCTCCATGATTTGCAATGATCTCAAGGCAAAATTGAGAGATGGCACTATTGAGAACTTCTTTAGTGATTCCTGCCTCTTCTAACCTCATTTTCTCCTTTTCAGATTTCATCCAGTGGCTTCGAAGTTGAAGAATTCTCGGGATGACTCTAGTTTCTTGGCCACACCTCACCTTAAAAGGCAAAAAATTTTGAAATATAAAACTCCAATTATTTTTTTAATTCAGGACAATTTTTTCAAAAAAAAAATCATTGGATTTAATCTTACCTCTGGGTGGGCATCCTGAAGAATAAAATTTATGTAATTCTATATACACATGTTACAACAAATTAATTTCATAACTTACTAGCATTGCTCGCATTAAGGTTGTTCCTTTAAGAAATTTAAAAAAAATATTCGCTTAAGACCGAACTCTAATTGGATACGAAGAAATTTGTACAATATTTTGTAAATTACAAAGTATTACCCGATCTCGGGACGCCGCCAATAAATACAAGAGGACTTTCCCTATTGTAAATATAAGTCTTTTGATCGGAACCATAGACAACTTTTTCCTCTCTTGTCATTGAAGCCTCTTTAATTGTTTTGGAAGGACGACAAAATATCCAAAGCTGTTTTGACTTAAGAAGTAAGAGTAATATAATTATGACAAAGATTAATCCTAGAAAAGTCCGTCGATTCCGTGGTAATCGAAACATTTTGATTTTGTAGACTAAAATTCAAGAATAAAAATTTACGCTATTAGAAATAGCTTTAAAAAATGTTGCGAAAATATAATGATTATGATTGATAATAATTATTATTGAGTTGACAAAATCACGATAACAATCAAGTTTTTTTCTCGTACATCAATACACATTTAAATTATTCTCTCACCTCTGAAAGACTTTAGAAATATTATGGTTGCTTACTGGTTCGAGCATAACATAACATCTAATATCTAATTAAGATAAGCCGCAAAACATATTTAAGAAAAGTTTGTTTTAAAATTATTGCAGACCAGATATTTTGGTCGAGAGCTCGATTTAAATTTTTATATTATAAATCATTTAGCTCGTGTCAAATAATATAAATTTCCCATATACAGAAGGCGTTGACGACGTAACAAATAAGTGGGTGACCGGTACGCAACGTTCTCAGTTACGTTGCTGTTAACGTATCATGAGAGCTCCGCTTTGTTTAACTTTATATCTGTATAAACCAGACTTTCTTTGCAAAGCATTGTTGTCGTAATGTTTTCATTAAATTTTCTCAAAAGAAAAAAAATTTCATAAAAACTTTCTCTAAAAAATTCTTTAAACAAGAATAGATTGATAGTTAATTAATTATAGAGATTTGAAATGTTCATCGCCTTACACGCTAGAACTTTGAAGAACTTTTTTTTGTTCAATAAACTGATTTTGAAACACTAATAATGAATATTTGTAGATTCGAGCAACTTTTTTAGATCTAATAAAATTCACACAAAAGGATAATGAAGCTTTAATGGTGAGAAATTGATTAATTTTAAAATTATTCGCGTGAACGCGATGAACATTTCTCAGTCACCAACTCTTCGGATTAAATAATTTTTGACTGTTGAAACATGCTGAAACTTTTCACAAATGTGTCAGAACGAATTTGAAAATTTCAAAACTGTTTTTTTCGAAGGATAAGAAAATCAGGGATTCAAGCCGATTCGTTTTAGTCGAATGAGTTAATCGAGTAAGTTCGAGTCGTTTGCTAAAAATGCAAATGACTCGAGTCGACTCACTTGGTCTTAATGCCTGAATTTATGCAACACTTTCAAAGAACGTCCCTGCTAACATTTTGCAGATTACAATATCTGCAGATTACAAATATTGGTTTTTAGCGTGACCCGCACAAGATGTGGTAATGCTTTATATGCTCGCATTTTCGTCTGCCTGTCCGTTCTTTCGAGATCTCGGCTCCTGAGCTAGCTAGAGATTTCGGGTTTTCGCTAGATGATAGCTCTGAGGTTGATAAAAACTTTAAAGATGCATTCTTCATCTACATGAATTCAAGGGACTTGAGAGGATGCGGGAGGTCTAAAAGAACGCAGAGCAGTTCTACAAAAAGTCGGTTGGCCATTGTTGGGGTCTCTTACTTTTCTTAATTTCAAGCACTTGCAAAGCTTGTTTATACGAAGCCATGCTGATTCCCTAACAGCTAAATAAAATCTGGATCACTTTGATTACTGGATCACTTCGTAGTGCTTAATAAATCACTCGAATGCATTCGTTAAAAAAAATGCAAAACTAGAGCATAAAAAAATCTAGATCAACAAACCCGATCAAAATCCATGCGCCCTTTCTTGAGTTATGCCGCGGACTGAACTAACGAATGTTAAGATCACAACACTTATTGCAAACGAGAGCGGAGCTCTAAAACTTTTAAAGTTTACACTCAAATCAATGGGTTCTTTGAAAGTGTTTCATAAATTCAGGCATTAAGACCAAGTGAGTCGACTCGAGTCATTTGCATTTTTAGCAAACGACTCGAACTTACTCGATTAACTCATTCGACTAAAACGAATCGGCTTGAATCCTTGATTTTCTTATCCTTCGAAAAAAATTGTTTTGAAATTTTAAGCTTTTAAATTAGAAAAGCAATGAGAAATAACGAACTGAGTTTTTAAAGTTTACTTAAATATGAAGCGTTTATTCATTTATTGCGTGTGTTATATTATATTTGTTTATAATAATATAAATATGTGTGTCTTTATACTGATTTAGTGTCTATTTCAAATTATGTAACTGTTGTTCCTTTAAAATTTTTCAATACATCATAATCTTCCATCTCTTTGCTCATTGGACGTGAGCTTGCATTAGATGGAGTTATATTTTCATTTGACTCCCCAGACTGATAGATTTGAGTCAGATAGTCCGATGTTAAATAAACCGGCATATCAACATCCTCTTCTTCCCCAATGTCGTTGAAGAAGTCACTAGATTCAGTCTCCACCATTGAAAGCCATTGTGAATTGTGATTTCGGAACTTTTCCAACTTTATACGACTGGCCCAGCTGGCATCAGTGAGAGAAATTATATCTAAACACTGATCGCACACCTTTCTGACCTGTACAATTAATAAGGATTTTTTCCAATTAAATAAACTTCGCTTTAAAAAGACTCACCTCTTGATTTTTATCGTGCATCAAATCAATTAAATATGCAGGAGTTTCTGTCTCTTTAATGATATAATTTCGAGTGCATTCATTCTTAAGCACTTGCTGAAACATAAAGATTATTTGTAAAACCATCTCATCGTCCTCTTGTTTTGCCTTTAAGAGTTCAATCAGAGCCAGAACAATTTCAGTTTTGCACAACAGCATAGCGCACAATTCATTGTTTGTAGTGCCTAAAAATTGAATTTAATTTTTTAAAAATTTTTGGTGTCCCAAAGAATTTTTAATGATAAAATTCTTACATGTGCTGAGAAAAATTACTATCTCAAGAACAAAATCATCTTTTGCCTTGCCTGGTGTTAAAAGGTTTTTGATTATTGGCAACAGGTTGTGTGACTGCAATATTTGTGTGAAATCCAATAAACGACTTAAACTAGTCATATTTCCAAGAATTCCAACGCACTCAATCTTAAAGTCCTCATCAATATCATTTGCTGTTAAGGCCCGTGCAAAGTCATCAACAAAAGTTAAAAAATCTGATGTGAGCACTTCTTGAGTAGAAATGTTGCGAATCATTTTCATGAGGAGGATATCATTATTATATTTGAAAGCTCTCTCGATCAGAGCTTTTAAACGATTTTGTTCACACATTTTTTGGGCACACTTCTTGTTTAGAGCTAAGTTAATTCCCAGTGCAATGAGATCTGTTTCAGATTCCTTATTTAAATTTAAGAGCAACATATCGATCAGTAAATGTATGCAATCAGTGTATGCAAATAAGTTTTTAACTTTGTCATCGATGCTCAAGTGATAGAGTATTTTAACTACAATAAAATGATAGTTTTCATCACTCGACATGAACTGCACAAACATAGGAAGTAAACCAATTCCAATAAGTTTACTACGAAACTGACCGTCGAATGAAATATTATAAATCAATTTCAATGTTATTTTTATCAAATCCTGATTGGAGCTGGGGAAATAGTTTAAAATAATACAATCAAGACTGGCGTCTGTTTTTTTTCTTACCTGTGAAGAAGACGTGGTAGTTTCTCAACCAAGTTAAGATCTCTCATCTCATCCTTATTTTCTTTGATTATCGAAAGTTTTTTTAAAAAGGTCACTGCAAGAATAAGCAAGTCAATGTTCTGCCTGTCGAGCACTTTTACTAGCATATAAATAATATTTTTTCGACGCATTTTCTCCTCAAGCTTTGTATTTTCCGATAGATTTAAAAGCATGTAAAAAGAAACTCTCAACAATTGCTCTTGCTTCTTAGTAAAAGTCTTGAATTGTCTTTGCAACTTTTCAGTTTCATCCTTTTGACGTTTAGAGTCCTCCTAAAAATGAAAATTGACGTCAATTAATAAATTGATTAGATAAATTGATAAAATTTTACTTCTTGTGGAGAGTCTGTCGAATTAGATATCTCTGAAGAAGGATTTAGTTGAACTTCTCTGAAAAGACCCTCTTGGTAGCTATTGTTCATTGAAAAAGTTTTTAAGAGTGAAGTCGAAGAAGAAGACGTAGACATGCCAGACCAATTACCACTCTTTGGTCTCTGTTTCAACTCTGGGATTCTTCTGCGAGGGGGTTCCATCTATAGGAGTATGTTTAAGAATATAGAAATGAACAAACATTTGTGTATATATAAATATATATACACACACCTCCTTCGGTTTCTCCACATTCATAAGTGTTCCGTCCAATTCCTCTCGACTGTCTACCATTTCCTTGTAGAAATTTTCCGGATGTTTTCGCTTTTCTAAATCTAATTTCATTTGATCATATCTTTTAAGTTCGTGCTCTACCACATCCATGCACAGCGATCCAATTTTATATTGAACAATTATGGGATGAAAATGTGTGTATGTTGAAAAGCAGAAAAACGTGTATATTATATTTGTGCTCAAATCTATGCTCTTCCTATAAAGGAAAAAAATTATTAAATAATGGAGAATAAATTAATAGGTAGAAAAATATCCATTCCTCCAATCTTCGCGGAGAACTCTAGACAAAGCGCTTAGCACTGCCTCTGTAATTGAATATGAGATAAAATAAATCATAGGCATTTTATTCACTATCGCAAACCATTTTTCTGCAGCTCCTCGAGATTATCGGGATTTCGAGCTAATTGCAATAAGCAGCATGCTCCTCTAATACGTTCTGGCAGTTCCTCATAAAGAAGTTCAATGTACCTAATTATCATAATTATCCTAATTATTTTAATTATCTTTATTATTTCTCATTATTTCTAATTATTGTGCATTGATAATTTTATCAAAAATAATTAGAAATAATTAGGATAAAGAAAATAATTAGAAATAATTATCAATGTACTCTTCAATGTTTCTGATTGACGCTTTATCGTTGTCCACAAAATTTCTATCGAGAATACGAGCCTCTGATTTAGACCTCAAGCTAGTATTGGAGCTCTTTCGATTCTTCAGGAAATAAATGATTTGTTCTACATCCGACAATTGTGATTTGTGTATGAGATCGCATTTTTCTGCAACTTCTCTAGCGAGTGTTGCTACATCCGTTTTCGCATTTAATGCCTTTAAACGAATTATTCTTTGGCAATCCTTAAAATATTAGAAATGTTTAATTTTTGACTTATTTAAAAGCATAAGCTAACCTTTTTATCAGCTAGCATAGGATCCGACATATCTTTACATCCGTAAACAGCTGCCTCCAGCTTATAATTGACAATAATTGAACATTCATTTGGATGGGGCTCGAGATTTCCTCCTTTGAATCGTCTGTAAATTTATCGATTTTTCATGGTAAATGTGAGATTTTTCCACCCTTTACTCAATAATAACTTACTTTTTGATAAATTTTGCATCCTCTGATTGCATTTTGCTCCGATTCAAGTATTTGAAGATGTAGTAAATGTAGTGGACGATAAACAGAAGCGAAAATATTGTATATATTATTTCAATGAGCATAAATTCATTACAATACTTTTTGTTGACATTTGCTCATTGTAACTCTCCGAGTTTATTTTTTATATTCCTTTACACAGATTAATTAGGACAAATTACACGTTTTTTATTAGTTTTAATTTCTTTTCAAAAAATTGTTATTGGAAAAAAATTACTATGGCAAGTTTCAGAGAGAGAGAGAGAGAGAGAGAGAGAGAGGCTGGGGGAAAACTGATTGATTTGAAGGGGAAAAGCGTGTTTTCGAGAGCAAACTTTTTACTCTCTCTTTCTCTTCTGATTTGTTCGAGTTTAACATCGAGTCAAGTAAGTTTATTTAAATTATAATTGGAAAACATTACTTTAAGTGCATAATTTTAGTTAATCCTCTCGTTTAACAAGACAGTAGTGAGTGAGATTCATAAAATGTTTGTTAAAAGGCTATTTTAACTTAAATAACTTGAAATTTTAAAGTTTTAACCTCTAAATTAAATCTTATGTTTTTTTTCTTATTTATTTCAGAAATCAGACATAACCATGGTAAGTTAAGAGAATTGAAAGTTTCTGTTCCTTTACTAACTCATTCATTCCTTAAAGGGCAAAGTTAAGTGCTCAGAACTGCGCCAAAAGGATAAAAAGGAGCTTACAAAGCAACTTGAGGATTTGAAACAAGAATTGCTCAACCTTCGAGTTGCCAAGGTAATTACAATTTTTTTACATTAAATTGGAAATACTATTTTTTATTTTATGTCTTGAAGGTCACTGGTGGAGCTCCTTCAAAGCTTTCAAAGATGTGAGTGTGAAATTGAAATTAAAATTATTAAAAGTATTAATAAATTGGAAAAATTTCAGTCGTGTCGTTCGCAAAGCCGTCGCTCGCGTTTATATTGTCATGAATCAAAAGACCAAGGAGAATTTACGCAAGCTGTATCACGGAAAGAAATACAAGCCTTTGGATCTGAGACCAAAGAAAACCCGTGCTATTCGTCGAGCTCTCAGTGAACGGGATGCTAACCGCGTTACAAAAAAGGAAATGCGCAAACGTTCAATATATCCAGTAAGAAAATATGCAGTTAAAGCGTAAGAATTAAGCTGCAAAATTATTTCGAAAACAAATGGAATAAATAAAATCTTAACATTTCCATAAAAACAAAATCTTTCTTTTTTCTACATATTTATTTTTGTGAACAGTTAATGTTAATTTTACTGCCAGAGAAGTGACGCAATTGATAATGGTGGCATCCCTTCTTCCGCTCCCTTACTGAATCCTAAAAAAAACATAATTTGTAGAAGTTAAGGGCTGTCTGATTCTAAAGTACAAACAAACCTAAAAAGAGTATTGTAGGAATGAATCCAACGTTAAAAACTTTTGTTGCAAATTCAAATACAATTTGTAATCGCTCCTTAGATGCTTCGGATAATTTCATGTTGCGTTGCTGTATATTTTGATTTTACAATGATTTCCAATTTTTCAGTTTCGAAATAAAATGCTCTTTTTAGGGACTCTTCGAAATGTTTGTCTTATTGTTTTTGGAGCTACGTAATTTGCAAACTGTTCTTAGGGGGATGATAAAAAAAATCGAAGAGAGAATCGTGGTTTTACAATATTTTTTAAATTAATTTATCAAAAATGGGCTCAATTAATAGATTAGCCATTAGTCGGCTTTTAATGATGTCCAGAATAGTACAGAGGTCTTGTAATCCTCGATTGTAATACTTGAAAACATTGTTTTAAGGGAAAATGATGTAACTTTTCGTAAATTTTAGGATTCTTTCGACAAGTTTTCTCCACACTAATACCGTCGCTTGTACCATTGGCACAGACAGAGAGAGAGAAGCAAATTACACAGAAGACAATTCGATACCAGCTTTAACAGAAAACGAAAGAAAATTATCGACAGAGGTAGAAAAACTGAAGGAACAAGTGGCAACTTTAGATGAAAAACACAAGGAACTTGATGTGAGGAATTTACAGGAGGTTAAATTTAGTGAAATTTGAGTGAGCTACTCAACAATCAAACTCAATTCACTAATTTAAACTTCAGCAATAATCATAACTTGAAAAGTAACTTTAAAATTTTTATAGGACAAGTATAAACGTTCATTGGCAGACGCTGATAACATGAGAAAGAGATTGACAAAGCAAATTGATGATGCTAAAATTTTTGGAATTCAGTCCTTTTGTAAAGATCTACTTGAAGTCTCGGATATACTCGTTCATGCGTCAGAAAGTGTTCCAAAGGAAGAACTCAATAATAATGTCCACCTTAAAAATCTATTTGAAGGACTAAGCATGACCAAATCTCTCATGTTTCAAGTTTTCAAGAGAAACGGACTGGAAGAAGTGAACCCTATTGAGCAGCCATTCAATCCAAATTATCACGAAGCCCTTTTTCAACAGGAAATCCCGAATAAAGACTCAAACATTGTAGTGGTAGTAAGCAAAGTTGGATATAAACTCCATGAACGATGCATTCGGCCAGCACTCGTAGGCGTGAGCAAATAATAATAATAATAAATCCTTTCCTCGGAGCATTCTATTGCATTTTTAGAACATAATAAAAAGTACTAAGAACAATACGTATAATAATGTAAAAACATGCATTATAATAAGAGCTAATTAATTTAAATCATTCAAAATTTTCCTTTTTAGGTGATCGTAAGGGGTATATTTGAAATTATAAGGGGGATGTCGCTACTGAAAAGAAACATTTCATAAACATTTCAATTAATTTTTTTTAGGAGAAGTCATTTCAAGTTCATGTTTTGAGCCGTTTAAAAGTATCTCGCAAAATAATTGACAAATAACAAGGTGAAAATGAAGCTTCTTTCAAAAATATTATATAAATTAATGTAAATTTAGGAAATAATATTTGAGGGGAAAACTTAATTAAAATACTCTATAAACTCGAGTAATGGCTGTTTATTTTATTCCAAGAACAAAATTGTAAGTTTTTTAACTTTGCTTTGAGGTTATTGATACCTCTGTACTATCTCCGAATTTGAAATATTTATTTGAGAGATTGTATTCGTAGCGACGATCGTCTCTATTTACATACATGCATATACTTTCATATATATATTTTTTTTTTCGTCTGATAATAAATATGTATATAAAACTATATCACACTTAGTTCCACAAAATCACTGATCGGCTGATGTCTAAAATTATTTGCTCAAATTTTTAATTTTTAAAGGATCTCGAGAGCAACGGGAATTAATTTTAAACCTAAGAATTGGACGAAATGGACAAAGCGACAAATTTCTACATCGCATCATTACTACAATTCTCATGAGAATAGTAAATCTTCAAAAGGTAAATTGCATAAAATTCGCCAGTGGAAGAAATGGGCTGGGGCGACAATTTTGCCAACAATCTCAATTTTGGATTGGTGGTGGTTATTAGCGGCAGGTGGATGGTTCTCGTGGCAAGGGATTATTCTCCGCTGGACACCGATTGGGATAGTAATTGTAGCGGCAGCTTCTTGGCACTTGCATAAACGTGAATGCATACGAAATGGACTGCCACAAACAGCACCAGCATGGCAGGTACCTGGTATTTATTAAAAAAATCATTTCAATTAAGCCTGATTCTTTTAAATTTCAGACGATGGTTTATTGCTCTCTACCTTTACGTGTTATGTCCAGATGTTTTGGATGGCTCGCCGAAAGACCTTTACCAGAAAGTTTAAGACCCTTAATATACGGTTTATATTCAAGTGCTTTCCATGTTAATATCGAGGAAGCTCTTGTAACTGACTTGAAGTAGGTATTTTCTTGTTTCTCTTGAGTTAGATATATGTGCACATTCAAAAAGTCAAACGCAATTATTCAATGCATGTAACCTTTTAAAAAGGTTTCCACTAGAAGTGACACTGACGTATGTAAATTAATCTAAATCTTTTATGTTATCCCTGATTTTATCTCAATTTAAAATATTTCATAAATTTTATAAAATAACATTATTTTATATTATTTTTAATATAAGTTTAAAAAGTTTTCTTTATTTTTTTTTTGCCTCCAGACAATACCGAAGCCTCTCACATTTCTTTACTCGTCTTATAAAAGACGATTGTCGGACAATTTCTACGGCTTGTATTGTTTCACCAGCTGATGGCAGAGTTCTACATTTTGGACCTGTAACGAGTACTACACATTTGGAACAAGTAAAAGGAATAACTTATAGTCTTGAGTCTTTTTTTGGACCAAATCGGGTACAAGGAAATGGCTCAAACACCTACATAGAATCTATGAAAAAAAAGCGCGAGGGAACAACACTGTATCACTGTGTCATATATCTTGCACCTGGAGATTATCATAGGTAATTTTTCAATAGTTTAATTAATGTTTTCTTAAAACTAAAAAATATTTTAAGATTTCATTCACCTGCCGTGTGGAAGCCAATCACAAGAAGACATTTCCATGGAGAGCTTTTATCAGTAAATCCTAAAATTGCTAAATTAGTACCGGGATTATTTTGTATTAATGAACGTGTGGTGTATACGGGCGAGTGGGAGCATGGATTTTTCAGTTATACAGCTGTAGGTGCCACAAATGTTGGTTCTGTTCAAGTTTATATGGACGAAGAGCTGCAAACAAATCGTTGGAGAGGATTTAAAGGCACAACTAACAAAGAATACGATGAACTACAAATGAAAAAGGATATTACTCTAAAGAAGGGAGAATTAGTTGGTCACTTTAATATGGGTTCAACGATTGTACTTGTTTTCGAAGCTTCCGAATCATTTAGGTAAGCTTAAATATATTTTTTAGAAAATTATAACTAAGTTTTATCTACTTTAAGATTCAACCTTAAAACAAATCAAGTGGTCAAAGTTGGACAAAGTTTAGGAAGTTTTTATGATTCAATGGACCGTGATAGTGGAATGGAAAGTGAAGATTAGGAGTACTTTTATAGAACTAATCTAAATAAATCAGAAGCCCAGGAAAAATTACAAATGCCATTTTATAGTTTTATATATAGTATGAATTATAAAATAAAATTAATAGTCTTGAAGCAGGGTCGAAAATTATTTACCTTTTACGATTTTAAAAAACACAATATCTCAAGAACGGCTGGTAGAGATCCTGAATTCACCGGTGACGACATTTGACCAAAATTTCTGAAGGAAAAACATGTTTAGGTCACTTTGGAAGTTGTTAAAGACCAATTATAATAATTATAGCTACTTTTTTGTTTCCATAGAAATTATAAAGCTTAACTTTAAAAAAGTTAGGTTTTTCTCATTAATTAATGAATCAAACTTCAATCTTATCAAAATATCTTTCCGATATGCCCACTTGCAAAAAGATTTTTTCATTCATTTAAATTTTTAGAATTTTTTTGGGTATTTAATTTTACTAGTTTAAAAAAATTTTAGACTTTAAAAAGTATAGAAGATGTATCAATTTCGTCAATTTCTGTGATCACCGTCAGGACCTCTATCTGGTGGGTGTCCATTTTCATACAAATTTTTCTCATATGGCTTGATGTACCTCATTGAAGTCGGGATTCAACCAGGAATTCAAAATTGAAAAAAGTTCGAAATTTTAAAAAGAAAGTTTTAACCTGATTGATAAAAAAATGACAATAAAAGTATTTGCGTCCGTTCACTCAGACCGGTAGAAAACCGACTGAGTCTGGACACACAAGCAATGTACCACCGACATCCATATCACGATCTAAGCCGTGACGGACTGGGAAGAACGTAGTGCGCATTGGAGCCGCAAAACTGCTACAGATTTACTAAAATTCGAAAGCTTTATTTTTAATATTTGAAAATTGAGATCTACAATAAATAATAATTACTACAATTTTAAAAAAGTATATAAATAATTATTTTTAATATTTGAAAAATCAAATTACCAACTATAGTTGCTTCGCAACTATGCAAAATTAATTATATTTATATAAATAAGTTAAAATAAATAAAGAGTGCAAAATATTTTTATCACATAATGATTTTCTAAAGGAAATTGAATGGATGCAGAATCAACGTAATTATACTTTGATTTTATGTCAGTTGTTCTTAAATTTCGAACCTAAATTGCACTCAATGCTAATTTCACTTAAACTTAACCATATATTTCTGTAGACAAACAACTTTTTTAGCTTCTTAATAATCTAAATATATGTAATTTGATCTTTTCTTAAACTGTATATATATATACACAAAATAAATAATAATTTAATTTAAATACAACTTAACCGTGTGATTTTTTCATAATTCCATTTTCCTGACAAAACTCATGTTTTATATACCTAATTGTTTTGAGGTATCTCTTTTTTTATAGCACATTTTATAGATTGTTTTCATCATTTATTGTATAAATACATTAATCACGACCAATTCTCTTGTGAATTTGCTGATGTTTAATGAGGTGGGCTTTTTGTCGAAATGCTTTAGCACATGTTTCGCACCTAAAGGGCTTTTCTCCCGTATGCGTTCTAATTGAAAATATGAAAATAAGATTGAAAAAAAACTAAGAAATTAATTACCTCAAATGCACTTTAATGTTGCTCTTATTTAAAAATCCTCGATTACATATTGTACATCGATGAACGGGTTTTTCTTTTCCTAAAAGACCACTTAAATCGTTAGTAGTTTGAAAACCATGTGGCAGATTAGATCCCGTCTGTATTGATGTTGTCGTTGAGGCCACCGAATTGGAGATTATTCCTTGATTTTTCTTAGGATTTCTTGGTCTCTTTAGCTTACTTGTTGTACTGGATGATGTTATGGTATGTGAAAAATTTCCTAAAAATCAATTACACCAATTAGAAAGAATGTACCGATTTACTACATTTTTTTATTTTTAATTATTACTGTTATTTAATGATGATAAAAAGTTTTGTCGGTTACCATTGCCTGCTCCTAAATCCGTAGAGGAGCATACTGAGCCTGGTGGACTAGTTGAAGTAGTAATAACATCGTTATTACAGTATGATGTGGATTGAGCCTCATTTTTTATTGGTGGGCCATTCTGTAGGCGGTTTTGTAAAAGAGGCATATAGCCGTGACTCAAAAGATTTTGTAGTGTAGAGTTTGATTGCAATGGTGAAGGCAAAAGAAATTCACTTAGATTGTCATTGTGAGATACTATAAGCTTTTCTTGTGGCACAACAGTTTCCTCGATCCACGCATCTAAATCCATCCATGAATCCCTTGTATCTCCATTATCGCTGCTACGATTATTAGGAACTGTCGTGTCAGCAATAGCAGAACCAATTATAGCCGCAATGTCTTCAATTGAACTCATATCATATTCAACTAATTCCTTAGCATCAACAAATATTTTTGTTTCACCTAAATCGTGAGCATTAGCGATGCTAGAGGATAGCAAGCAGCTATCATCGGATGATATTGTAGAATAGATTTTACTGTCAATAGAATTTTCAGAAAAAAGTTTAACATCAGGTAGGCAAGTTTCGGATGCATCTGGTAAGCACGTGGATGATGATACGATATTATTTTCGTTTGAGCTGCATTGATTATAGGAGGCATGGTTGTAACTGTTATTGTTCTCTTCCGGAAGTCTTTGAGCAATTGCATGATAATGATGTCCCGAAATACCATTGATTGAGAGATGACCTAAGCGTCCATACACACGCATAAATTAAAATTTTATACAATAAAACTAAAAAATCTCACCCGTATATCCCGTGAATGGAGGGAGTGGTTTTAGCTCCTGTAATTGTGTATTGCTTACAGACGGATGTATCGAAGTATTAGAAAGTAAATTATCTAATATGTCCAAGGAAGAATTTTTTTGAGATTCTGAATCACTTGATAACGAATCCAAATCATTGTCGGATAAAAGTAATTTATGCCCATCTAGCAAGAAATCTTGACTGTTCGTTCCATGAGAGCTCCAGCAAATTAAGCTGTTTACTTCAACTGACTCATTTTGATTTTGTGTGCTCATAGTGTTTGATGAGCTACAAAATACCATTTTTCACTGGATGTCCTTTTAAAGGCGTTTTTGAATAAATATTTTTTTTTATCAAAATTTCACTTTTAGTAATTATAAGACGATATCAATTTAAGTTGCCAAATCATGCTTTTTCGTCATAAAGAAAACCATAGAAGAGCTAAAGTATTTTAAGTTTCTAAAATTGTGTAAGCTTTTTATAACTTTAACATTGGTTTAAATTTCAAAATGTTTATTAAAATTAACTTTTTTTTTGCAAAATATTAGAACAAATGAGAGTTGTGAGCGGGAGAAAAAAAATCAAATAACATTCGCTTTCTTTAGAATTAAAATATTGCATTATAATAAGAGAAAACCGCTACATAGTTTGTGAACCGTGGATTTAAAGAGGTACATGGTACATGTTCTCAATCACAAGTGGTAAAAGCGAATGGTGAGAAAGAGAGAAAGAAGAAATGAAAAAAATAAATGAAATATATATCCCGTTATTTTGACCTACTAACATACTTCCTCTTCATGCTTTGTATTCCGTTTGAAAGTTTTTCTTCGGGCTTTCGCAGCACCGATCATGATTTATCAAATATATTTGGTCTGATTTGACATTAAATCTCACGTTCTTCGAACTATAAAGTGATATTTGTTCTTTGTTTTATTCCTTTCTGCAGTAATATAATTATAAGCAATAAAAATGCAATTATAAAACAATATTCGTTAAAGAATGGAAAATTTAGAACAAGTTTTTTCAAGCACCTTTTCTAAATACTTATTGAACACCGTTGTGCATGAAGCTAAATTAGGTTGCACTTTTTTGATTTTTCTAATATTTTGCAAAACTAATTAAGCACTAATACGTAAATTTATTTAGGGTTTGAGTAAAATATTTTTTTTTCAGAATTTCTCATTTTTTCAATACTTTTTAATTTAAAATAATCTTCCCTTTTATATAGCATATCTTATATTTATTTAACAACAAAAGAAATTTCACTATATTAAGACTCACATTCGCGCACATCTTTTATTAAAACATTTTATACATTTTTTAACTTTTGATTTTTTTTAGTTCAAATCTATTTTAATTATTTTAAATAAATTAAAAAATTCTTTTTAAATTTTCACGCAAAAATACGAACAAAATTTTTATTAAAAAATCTACGTAGCGCGTGTGCTATTGAATACAACAATACTCAACAACAGTAGAAATTAAACTAAAAGCGTTGGGAGGAAAAACTTTTACCATCAGTAAGCAGCAACGATCGGATGGTAAAAGAAAGACGAATGTCTGCACAATACAACTGAAGAAGAGAATTAGGGCTTTCATGGAAAATATATGGATTTGAATGTATTGGTGGATTAGGAATTTTTAACGGAAACGATTTCAAAATTTTAATGCTCAATGATTCATTTTCAAATGCTTGACTTCTCAACAACATCATCCTAAATATTTAAAACCATTTTTTCATAAAGATTCCTTGGATATTAATTGAGCTTTTATTGTTAATACATATACAACACGGAGAAAAGAGGTCACAAAAGAAAGAAACACGCAACGCATACTATCTGCTTGAGGAAAGAAAGTGGAAGAGATGTATATCTTTTAAAAAAAATTAACATTGCACAGCCTATACATGATCATCATTGTGGTTCTTTACATACCCTCAAATACAAAAATTCAAGTTTACTTGATGGCGAACATTAAATTTCTTAAAAAGGTTCTTCAATTTATATCAATTCTTCACAATATTGTTTGTTAGTTTGAACTGTTGCGTATCCTTAAAGGCTTTTGTGAGTTACATTAACGTGGTTGGAAAATCTATGTACACAATACATATTTTATTTTGAAAAAATTTCTTAATATTACTGCAATTACTTTTCATGTTGGCCGATATAATTAATTAACGAAACATGAAAATTTAACAACTGTTGATTCATTTTTATTTCGAATTTATAAATTTGTTGGCTGTGGTTTCAACCACTTACTATTTTTCTTTCATAATTAAAAAATCATATAAAGTAATTAGACCGTTAATTGTAGTTAGCAAGTTTGGCTATTTGCTAACTTAAAACCAAAAAAATTATTGATCACAACAAAATATTCGGCCAATACAAAATTTGATAAAACTTTAATTTTTAAATAAAATATATATACATATAGCAAAATTTATCGTCAAACTATGGGAATTTTAATATTTTAACACTCTTTAACAAAAGATTTCAATGAGTTGCCCAAGATGGGATTATATGGGTTCTGTCCTAGATTTTCTTGAAACTCTTACATGTGGAAGTAGATGATTTTATTTTCTCCTACATTTTCTTTTAATACTATGCTACTATACACACTTAAGTGAAAGTTTTGTATGCCACACTTTTATTCATGCTTTTGTAGTTCTGCAACAAATGATGCCCTAGATTTCAATTTCATCTTTAAATTCGTAAATATTTCTAAATTATCTAAATACTAAAAAATTATGCATAATAATTTTAGTGGCAATGATTAATATTTAATTAATGATAACAAGAATAATTTTTTTAAGATATTAATATTTGTATTAGTGTTTTTGAATAAGGATGATTTGAAAAAATGTTTTAAAACCCACACGTGGGTGTTGCCGTTTAAGTGTAACCCACTTGTAACAGATCTGTATTGGAAATGTAATAATGGCAATGGGGAAGTTCTATGAAGAAGCTTTGGAGAAGCCAAAAGGGAACCCTTATTGAAAAAAACTTCCCTTAACGTACCGTAAGATGTTGACTTTCCGCGGTTGAAACATAACTGAGCTTAAGATAGGAGCAAGAGTAAAATATTTTTCAGTGCGAGTAATTTGTATCTACTCAAAATTTCGATGCTTTTATCAACTAATTAGTGAATTTAATTGATGATCCAAGTGTAATATCGCTTGATTAATCAGTTTTTGTTCTTTTTTCATGCATTCAATCAATAATTAAAGCGAAAATTGTCAAAATCTACCAATTACTCGCTCTGAATTTTGTGAACAAATTTGTTTACATGTAGATAAAAATTTAAAGTTTAATTTTCTCGGAGAATATTGAATTTGGGATCATTTATCTCAGTGATATATAAAGTCTAGGTAAGAATTTACATAAATCTTGGTTGACTTTGTGAATTGTAAATTCCCAGCTCGAGAAAAAGCAAAAAAGTTAGTAAACTTTCCAAAAAATGCAAGATGATTTACAATGATTTATAATGATAACAAGGGCACGTAATTGAATTAATGAAAGCTCGACTTAATGCATAATTTATAATTTCCCGCCTTTAAAGCTTTAAAGTTTAAAAAACTCTTTAAATTATAAGTAATCCCCCTGCTTGATCAGAAAAAATATAAACTGTCTTCCTCTCAATTTAAATTCAAATAATATTTCTTTAATTGTTAATATTTTCTGTTTGTCTTTCAAGATGCACTCAATAACATTAGAAATATTTACTTTCTATACTTCTATGGTTTATTGTAAAGCATGTTTCTTCAAATTAATAATTTCTTGAGATTTTTTTTCGAAACATCACAGTAGTTTTTTTACAGGATAAAAATTGCTCATTTTCACAGATAAAAAAGGGCTATTGTTTGAGTAACTTAGACAAAGTTTAATGTATCATCAGTAGAATTTAACATTTGACTCCTGGCAGTAAAATAATGTCAAAATTTCCACCTATTATGAGCTTTAGATGGATCATTCAATTACTTAATTCATTATGGCTTTTTCTTTCCTATTTGGTTAACAAACAATTTCGGAAAGTTCTCCAGCATCAACCAGTCAAGTATGATTTATATCCTTTATCGCCAGTTTCGAGACATCGTCTGAGTCTGGTAAAGAGAAAAATTCTAGTTCTGGATTTGGATGAGTCAGTAAGTGCAAAAAAAAAAATATTTATCCACCAAACCTTCATATTTTTAATTTCAGCTCATACATTCTCATCACGACGGTCTTCCGAGGAGTTCAAGTAAGGTCCCACACGATTTTACTGTAAGTCTAAACATCATCATTATTTATTAAAGTATTTTTTTATGTAAAATTTTTTTCCTAACAGGTAAGCGTCGTAATTGATCGTCATCCTGTGAGATTTTTCGTCCACAAACGTCCACATGTAGACTTTTTCCTCGATTGCGTTTCAAAGTGGTACGATCTTGTTATATTTACGGCCAGCATGGAGATATATGGATGTGCAGTCGCTGATAAATTAGATGCTGGTCGAAATATACTAAACAGACGGTATTACAGACAACATTGCACCCCTGATTTTGGTGAGTTAAATTCCCAATTGTAAAAACAATTAATGGCTGTACTAATTCGTTATATTTAGGTTCTTATACCAAGGATCTTTCGGCTATCTGCAACGATTTAAATCGCATTTTCATAATTGACAACTCACCAGGAGCTTACAGACGCTTTCCGAATAATGCAATACCGATCAAAACGTGGATTTCAGATCCATTTGATATATCCTTACTTTCACTTCTACCATTACTTGACGCACTTCGATTCACTCATGATGTACGTTCTGTGCTATCGAGAAATTTACATCTTCATCGTGTTTATTAAACTTTCTGTATGATTGCGTGTTAAAAAAAGAAGCAACATCCGAATATAGATTTCTTTTCATCAGTTTTTAAAGGGATTCTATAGGTACCTAAATACATCTTATTATTGTTTTTACATTAAAAACACACAAATGATGGGGAATCTTATCGTTTTTAGCTTAAAGTGAACAAAAAAATGATATTTGATGTCTTAAAATGTAAAATGAAATGTTTTAGTTCCTCGGAATCAGAATTAAAAATTAAAATTATAAGAATTCTCTTTTTTTACGGTGCAAGCTTTTAAAATTTTCTTTTATTGCATTTAATAATACATAACAGTTGATGTTTTTTTAAAATGGTCAATTCCGAGTTAGGACACGAATTTATATCTTTTATTAAATTCTCAAAATATATTTGACCAAAAAGTGTATAAATTAAATTTATGTAGCTATAAAATATTTTGTAATTTCTAGAATCCAAAACCTTAGTTTTATATATAATGCAAATAAGTAATTTTTTTAAAACTTTATGAATACTTTTTATAAAAAAAAGAAATCAAAAAATCCCTTTTAAATATTCTTTTTTATTTTGGGCTTTATGTATTATGTATTGCAAAAATTAAATATTTCAAGGCGTTTTGTTGGAAAAATATAATACTAAAAGGTTCTAAAGACTAAGTAACTAAAAATTAATGTATCGAAAATGTTTTTTATTTTTCTTAAAAGTTAAAAGTAAGTTGAATTTAGATGGGGAGAAAATTTTTCTCTTGCTCTCTCAGCTTGGAAAGTAAAAAAGAAAACTAGCCATCGACATATATTAAACACATTATTTATTTCGTCAATAATATAAAATAAGGCATATTTGGTTGTTAAAAAGAGTTTGCAAGGTAAATTAGAGTTTGGTTTTTAATTAGAAGAATAAGAGTGCAAGTATATATATTAAAAAAATAAGTTTTAAACTCAATTTAAAAAAAAGAATAGAAAAGTTTAAAAAAAGATGAAAATCTAAGCTTAGAATTTTAGTTCCAGTTCTTTAATTTTCTAAAGTCAAAAGGAAGTAAAAATTTTAATTTTTTAGTGCATCTTCGACATGAGTGATAATGATGATAAACCGCCAGCTCCTCCCGTGAGGCTCACTTCATGCATCCGGGGAGCAAATGATAGACTGATGGATGGAAATCAAGTGGAGCTAAAGCCCCTACCGAAAGGTATTGGTAGAAAAACAATTATTTTTATTAATTTAAACTTTATTTAACTTACAGAGCCTGAAGAAGATCGTAAGAAAAAGACACTGAAAAACAAAATCAAGTCCAAACAGCCACATGAAAGCAAACCAAACATTTCATATCCTACAAATTTTGAACATACAGTACATGTGGGCTTCGACGCCATTACGGGAGAATTCACGGTAAGTAATAAAAGTCCCCAACATTTTGAGAACGAACAAATAAATTATTGAATTTTTTTTAAGGGCTTGCCAGAGCAATGGATGAATTTGCTAATGAACAGTAACATTAGCAAAACGGAGCAGAAAAAGAATCCACAAGCAGTGCTGGACGTTCTTAACTGGTTTGATAATAGCAGTAAACAGCGTCCGAGTTCTAAGTATATGACAGCACCTGTACACGTACACAATGCTGCTACGAATTCAGGTAAGTGCAATTAAAAAACCATTACTCGTTGATACTTGGGTTACCAAATTTTGAAACGTTTTACTATATTTAGCATCTTCATCATTAGGATCATCATTAAGTAGAGTGAGTTCGAGTCCAAGTAGTACACCTACTGATTGCAGTGAAACTCATTCGAACATTATCGGTCATGTAGTGCTGCAAACTCCTAATGTCACCACTCCCCACACATCCGAAGTTTTAGTGCAAGACGATGAAGAGGTGGCTCCTCCAATCACAAAACGACCGGAAAGAACTAAATCGATAGTAAGCAAATACAACTATTCTTCGATTGTCTTCATCTAAAAAACAATTCAATTTTTTTTAGTATACACGTCCTGTTGAAGATCCAAATACGGTGACAAAAGAGTCTGGTTTAAAAAGTCCGTCTCTAGACAAAAATAAGAATTCAACAACTATAACGCATGTGACGACGACGACGACGACGAATGCTGCTGCTGCTTCTTTTGTAGCAAATCATAAAAATAATAATAATAATAACGATATGCAGTACCCGGCTAATCAAACTCGAAATTCCACAAGGAAAAAGAAAATGAGTGATGAAGAGATCCTTGAAAAACTTCGGACAATCGTAAGCGTCGGAGATCCCACAAGAAAGTACGCAAAGATGGAAAAAATTGGACAAGGCGCATCAGGAACAGTATACACAGCAATTGAAAGCTCCACAGGAATGGAAGTTGCTATCAAACGCATGAATTTGAGCCAGCAGCCTAAGAAAGAGCTTATTATTAACGAAATTTTAGTAATGCGAGAGAACAAGCATCCAAATGTGGTCAACTATTTAGATAGCTATCTTGTCGGAGAAGTGAGTAACAGTTCCATTGGTACTCTCTTTCACGATAATGGCAATTTAATTTCTAGGAACTCTGGGTGGTTATGGAATATCTACCAGGAGGTAGTTTGACGGATGTTGTGACAGAGACCATTCTAGATAGCGGACAAATCGCTGCTATTTGTAGAGAAGTATTACAAGCATTAGAATTTCTTCACAACAACCAAGTCATACATCGTGACATTAAAAGTGACAATATTCTGCTGGGCTTGGATGGTAGTGTTAAGTTAACAGATTTTGGATTTTGTGCCCAGATCTCTCCTGAACAATCTAAGCGAACAACTATGGTGGGCACCCCTTATTGGTAAGAGAATTTAATTTTATATGAAAAAGAATAATATGTGGTATTTTCTCAAAAAAGGATGGCTCCCGAAGTAGTAACTCGAAAGCAATATGGCCCTAAAGGTACTAAAATATAAATTTCTTCAGTTTTTTCAGCAACAAAAATCTTCCTCTCTTTTTTAGTTGATATATGGTCGCTTGGAATCATGGCGATAGAAATGATAACAGGAAGTCCCCCTTATTTAGACGAAAATCCATTGAGAGCATTATACTTGTATGTCTTAATTGCGTATAGGTCCCCATTTCAGAATTATTTAAAATTTGTAATCTTTTAGAATTGCGACTCACGGCAAGCCAGAAATACCCGATCGAGAAAAACTTAGTTCGGTTTTCCAAGACTTTTTAGATAAGTGTTTAGAAGTCAATGTTGAGCAACGGTCAAGTGCAATGGAATTGCTGAAGGTATAATTTAATTTAATACCTGAAACAAAACGTTTTTCTAACACACCAATTTTTCTAGCATCCTTTTTTAAAGCTGGCTCGTCCATTGGCAAGTCTAACACCCCTAATTATTGCAGCAAAAGAAGCAACTAAAGGACATTAGTTTTAAAAAATGGAAAACAATGACCGCACAATAATTGTATATGGCGTGTAATTAGCAATTATTATTTATTAATTTTATCGCAAAACTATCGACTACAGCCAGAGGGAAAAGTTTATGCTCGCGCGAGAAATTGAAATCTTTTTATCAAATAATTGTATGATGCCTTTTAAATTTATTAAATTTTTTCTGCATTTTTTCTATCCTATCAATTCTAACTACTAAACTGTCATTGATGGACAGCTAATAGAGTTTGCATTACAAGTTTTTTTTATACATAACCTCTGATTATGTATAATTGTTACAAATTTTCTATTCCTGAAATTGTATTTATTCGGGCTGAACTCGATGGAATATGTACTAACATTTTATATTTTGTAACTTACTATCTTGGTTTTTTGTTTGCTACTTATATTTTTCCAAAATTTAAATAAAATAAATAAATAAAATAAATTAAATATAATTTTATATCGTTAGAAGAAGAGAGTTGTTAAAAATTATTGAAAAAGTATATAATATATACATGAGGAAAATATCTACATGTTTTCTTTTTTTTAAATTCTATAGATAGATAATATTTAATGTATCAAAACCCACTCGTGTGTTTTAAACAATAATTATAATTTAATTTTATACAACTCGACTTATTAATGTAAAGTAAAAATTGCATGTTAATTTTTTTATTTAATCAGCAAATTTTGCTTCGCATATACAGACAGACAGAATAGTAACCGAAAAAGCCTATATCACTTTTAAAAGTTTGGGTGGATTGCGCTTAAAATCTAATAAATATTTTAATTTAAACTATAAAGAGCCAATTTAGGGTTAAAAATTTGATAATTATCGATAATAAAATACTTTTCATTGAAAACTATTAAATGTCGTGCCTTTAAAAGATAAAAACTGAATATTTTCTTGATAAGTAGTCTCGACTTTTGTAAACAAACGCACTCTCGCTCCTTTTGATCTACACATATTTTTTTTTGAGCAAACTAAAAGTCTGCAGGAAGAAGTTAATAAAAATTTTAATTTAAACTTAAATAAATTCTAAAATATATTCTTCTGACCTTTGAATGTGGTTGAAATTAGCAGTATTTCAATGGCAAGTTATATATTCTCTTTAAAAAAATTTACAAATTCATTGCAAATAGTAAAAGCTATTTTTAGGACTATATGGCTATTTTTATATTTAATATAATTCTAGGCAATATTTGGAGCTCAACTAGTCATAACCCTCATCTTCGCTAGCATCATTCAAAAACTTAGTCCGCATTTTTCTTTTGCGAGATGGATACTTTGTTCGACAAGGTTCAATTTAATTAGCACATTTAGTTTTTCTTCATACGCTACTATATTATTTATGTTCATTTTACTCTTTATAGGCTCACTAGATTTTTACATCCAACGGACGATGAATTGAGGACACTTGCAGGAATTCCGAGAGAAAAAAAAGCTGGCAAAGGAAAAGACAAAAATAACGACGGGAAAAATAAAACGAGTGGTGTATTTCATTTGCCTCGCAATATCGATGCTCAATTAGAAACAGCATCTTTAATTCATCAAGATATCGTTCAACTTCGCTACTTTAGCGAATATCAATGGCTGATTGATTTTGGCTTTTACTCCCTATTAGTTTACATAATATCTGAAACATACCATTATTTTGTGCCAATTAGAGACGAAGTCAACCTGAGCCTTCTATGGTGCCTTTTAATGGTATTTTTTTCATTGTGAGTTGCGACAAATGTATGTTATCATATTTTTTTTAATTTACTTTTCTTAAAGAAAACTCCTCGTTTCACTAACCGTGCTCTACTTTAAAAATAACGAGTCAATTGGAGAACGATCAACATGTATTGTGGCTGGTTTCGTTTATTTTTTGGTTGCAATGATTGTTCTCATCATACCTGAGTCAACACTCGATGTCAGCCTCAACACTGCATTTCAACACTTTAACCAAAGTGCGTCGCAATTTCTACTAAAACAAGGAATTTCTAGTCAGGGACCAGCTTCGAAGATACTAATTTTCTTCTTCTTGGCTATATTCTGCGGAGTTTTAGGATCTCTTTTTACCTTTCCCGGTTTGAGAGTTTCAAAAATGCACATGGACTCTCTTAAATATTGTAAAGACAGGAGATTTTTGCGAGTTTTACTCAATATCAATTTTGCGTTACCCTTTCTTCTGGTGCTTTTGTGGATAAAACCAATAAGTCGAGATTATTTAACTTCACGCCAATTTTACGGCATGACTCAATCAATGTGAGTTTTTAGAACCTATAACTGACTAAATATTTATTTCTAAATAATACACAGAATGTCAACTGAAATTTTTGAATTTTCACGCATTGTCGCCATCTTCATTGCCGTTATGCTGCGAATAATTTTGATGCCAATTTATTTGCAAGCTTATTTAAATCTAGCATATGATCGAATTGAGGATCAAAAAAGAGAAGCAGGACGGATTACTAATGTTGAATATAAGCAGGTGAATATGTTATATTCCATGATTTTACGAACTCTTAAAAATACATTTTTTTTGTAGAAAATATCTTCAATATTCTATTATTTATGCGTTGTAGTCCTTCAATACACGGCTCCAATACTACTCTGTTTATTTTTATCGTTCATCTATAAAACTTTAGGTGAATATTCATTACTCCAGCGTCTGAACGAGTCATTAGACGTCTGCAGTATAGAATCCAAAGAAATTCTGGATGCACCTTTAATGTCAAGCATTGGCTATGCAGTAGAAAACTTTCATACCTCCTTGACGTGTCTCAAAGAAATATTTTCAACTGAAATTTTTAGAGGAATTTTTGGATTCATTACATGGTGGACATGCTTTATATGGTTTTCTTCAACATCTCTTGGAATGTTCTATCAGACATATTTTGCCAGAAAAGTTTGAAATCGATAGGACCACCTGAATAATGTTCTGAATTAGTACATAGAGTGAAAAAATAAATTTTTAAAGTTAGTGTTGGTGAGACGAGTGAGTCTGCACTCTAATAAAAGGTTTATTTGTTTACATTTTTCCTGCGTGGGGACATGGCCAAATGTTACCGTTAAAATTCAAAAAATCCTCCTACAAATAAAATTTAAATGTCCCACGCAGGACATTTTTCTTCAATTTTATTTCTAAGTTTCCATATTTTCGAAAGTCATTCAAATAATTCAAAAAGTGATCCATCCGTTGATGAATAATTCGGGTTGTATTTTTGTATATATATTATAGCGCGTTTTTTAGTTGGGAAAATTTTCTTAGTTGCGATCCCCTCTTGAATTGATTTGTCATATAAGCAAAATCTTTTCTTTTTTAAATTTATAGAGTTCTTAATTATATTAAAAGATTATCTGTGAGTTTTATTGTTACTTTCGATATTGTTGTGCTTGGTAAAAATTTAAAGATATCATCAAAACAGATAACTTTGTTTATTCAAAACACTACTATTAAAATTTATTGAACTTATTCAATTATAATCAATATAATATTTATAGTAATTAATTTAAACTTTAAATTTTTGTTTATTATCGAAAAAGAAACAATTGTTTTACTCTCAATCTCTCAAATTCATATTTTCATCTTGCGAGCGATTAATTTTAATAATTAATAATAATTACAACATTTGTTGTTCTTCTTTTCTAATTCATGTTTTTACTTTTCATGAACAATAACAATTTTTTGTGTTAAGTATAAATTTCCACAAACTAACTAAAAAAAATACTTTCATCAAAATATATTGTTGTGATAAAAAGTAATTTTTACTGAATACTTAATTTGAGAAAATAATGTGGTATTTTATATAAAAAGTAACTATGTCATCAAACGAGAATTTACAAATGCGCATAATTGGAGAACCTTCATCAACCGCTCAAAAATCAATCCAATTCATCAATGATTCTCCGATAACTGACCCTAGCCAATACATCACTAAGGTAACTTTAAAACTAGTTTTCTTCTTGGAATATTGCAAAACGTATATTTTTCATGCAAAAAATCAAGTGCTAACTGTTAGAATATCTTCAAGGTTCTTGAATCTTTGGGAATCTTTATGTAATTGTTGTATAAACATTTATAAAGTGGCTCTCCATTTTTAATCCCGAAATTTGAAATGCCTATAGTCCATTCAAAACAAGATTTGATTTAAGGACAGTACTATAACCAAACTATAACGCTTAAATTTTTGTAAATAGGATAAAGAAAAGGAAAGCAAGAACTCATCGAGTGCACTTAAAAAATCTGGGAGATACAGGAGCCGCAGTCTTTCGGCATCTTCATCCGATTCTTACAGTTCAGGTAAGTCAATATATTGTACTATTATTTATAAACATCATGCATAGTACAATAAAATGCTTTAAAGTAATTGATTGTTAAATATTGTGTGATAAGACACAAATAAGTAATTTCTTTTGTATGCTTCATATGACAGCAATTTAAGTGTTTTGCTAGTAGCGCTTTTTTATAGCATTTGATAACATTTCAACATCACTCGGTAACATCATTTCAAAAGCAAATCAAATACGATAAGAGGACTCTTGTATTTAGAATGCCTCTGAATAAAAAAGATTGTTGTCACCTTCAATAAATCTTATGTGTTACGTTCGAAAGATTTTTTTATGAACACTTGAATTAGTTTCACATTGCCAGCAAGCCAGGTTGTATCATGAAAAATCGACGTCGTAGTAGTGCATTCTGTAATTTTTAAATATTTATTCGATTAAATTGGGAAATAATTTAAATAATTTTAAAAAGTTCTAATACTTGAAATATTTTTTTAAAGCTTCTTACACAAGCTCAAGCGATGAGGATGATGGAATTTCGCCCCGTGAGAAAATTCAAAGTAATTCGAAAGGATTTGCTGATTTTTGCGTTAAAAATATTCAGCAGCATGCATTTGGAAGGAGAGAAATTGAAATTGCAGAACAAGGTTTATTAAAAATTTAAAAATATTTTGAAAATTAATCGAATGTTATATTTAGAAATGCCTGGAATTATGGCTCTTCGAAAGAGGGCTACCGATGATCGACCCTTGAAAAATTCAAAAATTGTTATTTGCTTACATATAAATGCACAGACAGGTTCGATTTTTTTTCAAGCATAAATTTTTAAAACTGTATTATTCCCACAGCTGTATTGATTGAAACTCTCTGTAAGTAGTCAATGAAATGTAATTATTTCTTAAATTGTTGTAATGTTTTTTTTATTATATCAGGTTCATTGGGAGCTTCTGTAAGTAGTTAATGTAATTTTTTCGCAGTTGTAAATTGTTTTATATTATGTCAGGTACGATGGGCAGCTTGTAACATTTATAGCACACAAAATGAGGTTGCTGCTGCTTTAGCTGAAGCTGGTTTTAGTGTGTTTGCTTGGAGAGGCGAGACCGAGGAAGACTTTTGGTGGTGTATTGATAAATGCATTAATGCTGAAAACTGGCAAGTAAGATGATTCAAAAATTAGTTGATTTAATTTCAGTCTAAGCTTTAATTTATGTTCCATTTTTGTTAAGCCCAACATGATTCTAGATGATGGCGGCGATGCTACTCATTTAATGTTGAAGAAATATCCTGCAATTTTCAAACTTATTAAAGGAATCGTCGAAGAAAGTGTTACTGGCGTTCACCGTTTGTATCAGTTATCAAAGAGTGGAAAATTATCAGTGCCTGCAATGAATGTCCACGATTCAGTTATCAAAACCAAGTTTGATAATTTGTATAGCTGCAAAGAGTCAATAATAGGCAAGTGTTATACAACTAGACGAGAAAAATAAAATTAAAATTATTATTTTTAGATAGCCTCAAAAGATCTACCGACTGTATGCTGGCAGGAAAGCAAGTTGTGCTATGCGGTTATGGTGAAGTTGGCAAGGGATGCTCTCAAGCCTTAAAAGCTCTTGGCTGCATAGTATACGTGACAGAAATCGATCCTATTTGCGCATTGCAGGCATGTTATAAAAATAAAAATTTAGCAAAGCTTTATTTTTTACCGTATATTTATTTTATCAGGCCTCCGTGGACGGATTCAAGGTAGAAATTGTTATTTTTTTAAAAAAAATATTTATTTTTTAAAAATTATATATTTTTTCTTAAAAAGGTTGTAAAGTTAAATGAGATGATCAGAAACGCGGATATTGTTATAACGACCACTGGCAACAAAAATGTGGTTACTAGAGAGCACATGGAGAAAATGAAGAATGGATGTATAGTTTGCAATATGGGTTAAATAAACATAATTATATGCAAATTTACTTAAGTTAAAATTTCAAATTATATTTAGGCCATTCAAATACAGAAATATCCGTTTCGGACCTTCGTACACCAGGTATTTGATTATAATTGTACAAAAAAACATTACATAATTAAATTTTTTTTTCCTCAAAGACATCACGTGGGAGCGAGTACGCTCACAAGTTGATCATATTATTTTTCCTGATGGAAAGAGAATTATACTACTAGCAGAAGGAAGGCTGGTTAATTTAAGTTGTTCATCAGTAAACTCTTTTTCGGCTAGTATAACCGCAGCCACACAGGCGCTAGCACTTATTGAACTCTATAACGCTCAGCCAGGTATTTAACTCTTTGAAAATAATTTAGTGAAAACGTTTTAAAAAGTCAAAGCTTAAAAGGCAATTTTTTAAGTCCATACATAGCCTTTTATTTTCTCCAAGTAATAACTAATAACACATTATTATTTATAGGTCGTTATAAATGTGACGTTTATCTGTTGTCAAGAAAAATGGGTAATTAAATCATTTTGAAATATTATTGTACTGGCTTGTTTACTTTAAATTTGCGTCGCTAACCTTCTCTCATATTCATTTATTAGTTTAAAAATTTAATTCAATTTCAAAAGTTATATCAGATGCAACTTTTTTGCATAAAGATTTATTATTTAAAACTAGAAGGTGGTAAAAATTATATGCTCGTATATTTCCGTCCGTCTATGGCTTCGAGATCTCGGCTCTTGAGCCGGCTAGAGACTTCGGGTTTTCGCCAGATGGTAGCTCTGAGGGTCTATTTTAGCACATTTTTTCGAGTCATGACCATAGGTCGTGCCACATTTTTTTTGTATAATTAGAATAATTAAATAATTAGGAATAATTAGTTGAAGTTGTCGCATAGCGACAACCTTTATCCTAATTATTCTAATTATCTAATTATCTTTTCTTTTTCGAAGCGAAGAGTGTCAATAGTAAACAAAAGTGAAAATTATCATTATTATATAACTCTTATTGACATTTTCGAGTAAAAATATTTATTTAAAATTGCGAATTTCAAGTGATTTTATTAAATGAAATTTTCACACACATCTCACTTATGCGACAGCGAAAACAATATATGTGTAGCCATAACAAAGCTGGGGTTTTATTATAATTGGATGGATAAATTTTCCTCTAGATTTTCCACATTATTTTTATTTGGCGAAAATTTAAAAAAAATCTGAAACTGCAAATTTACCTGCGTGGGACATGAAAACCGTTGGAGACGTAAATTGAAATAAAAGTATACTTTTTGTATACAATTTTCTATTGAAAATACGTTGGAGTCAAGATTTAAATTTTATTTGTATGAGGTTTTTTTGAATTTTAACGGTAACATTTGGCCATGTCCCACGCAGGCATATTTATAGTGAAAAAATCAGTAACTCTTTATATTCAATTTATAGATGAATATGTTGCGATTTTGCATTTGCCGACCTTCGATGCGCACCTAACAGAGTTGTCAGACGAACAAGCTAAATATATGGGATTGAGCAAAGCTGGTCCATTCAAACCCAACTATTACCGTTATTAAATTATGATGTACTTTAAAAAAATCAAATTAATTAGTTTCCATCATAATTTAAGTTTTTAAACTAATTTTTGTCAACTTGTTCAATTTTTGAAATACCCTCGACAACACAAAAACTTTTAAATTCCAAATATGTAAAATATTATTAGAGTTTCTTTCGGGGACCCCGGGGAAATTCCCCGAAAAATTAGAAAATTTAAAAAAAAATATCCTAAAGTTTAATAAAAATCTTCATACAAAACTTTAATTAAAAATAAGTTTTTTGTAAACAAAAACCTGAAATTAAGAAGTTTTACCTATATAATTATAGAGTTTTTTTGCAAAACAATTTAATTTAAAAAAGTATTTTGAAAGTGAAACATCAAGTTAAATAAGTGAAAGTGCAATAAAAAAAATAGTCATGAGCAGAAGCTTTGTTTGGAAATATTTTGAAAAAATCGATAGCAGCAATGCTTGATGCAAAATCAACGGATGCAGTGAGGTCAAGAAGTGCAGTGGAGGTTCAACCAAAGGCTGTTTAGATCATCTTCGTCTCGAACAACGACACATACTTCAAACTCTAACCAGTTAAGACATTAAATCAGCTTGCAGTTCGCATGATGGCGCGTTTTTTTGAACCTATTTCGAGTGACAATCAAGGTGCTTCAACTTCTGACACACAGCAATCCCGAACCAGTAATGACATTAAGTCAACGTCTTCAACAGAGTTTGACAGAGCTGAATGCTTCTCGCACTAAAGATCCTAGCAACGCTAAGGACTTTAAGACAGAGATGACATCATATGCAAGACTTAAACAAAGATCTCCAGTTTTAAACCGATTGCTAAATGCTTTAATGACGATTCAGGCAACGTCAGTTACTTCAGAGAGAGCATTTTCAGAAGCTGGAGACATCATAACAAAGAAGAGAACTCGAATGTTTGACCATAATCTTCACTGTGTAATGTTCCTTAAGAACTACTTCCGCTGAACGTTTTATATTTTTAAACTTATCATTTTCTATTAGTTAAACTTTTTATTTTCTCTTAAAAAACTTTTATTTCTGTTATAAAATATGCTTTAAATAAATATTAGCTGAAAAATTAAGGAAAAACAGGTCTTTTTTATACTTTCTTCCTCCCCGGGGATTTGAGAAACTCTAAATATTATACAGATTGATTTTCTTTCTTTTATTTTTTCTTTAAATCTTTAGAAAGTTTCAATAGAAAACAATCAGACGTAAAGATTTGATAATTTTAATCAAAATAAGAATAAACATGGTTTGAAATATTGCAAACAAACGTATATCGGTGACGGCATTTAGAAGTTTTTGTAGAAAATTCTAATATTTAGTTTTATAATCAACCCACTATTATAATATAATGTTTAATTCTAATGTAATGTATTCTATTACATAGAAATATAAAGTGAAATAAAAAGAAATATTAAAATAATTATTTTGTTTTACTTTCAAAATTCTAAGCTTCAGGTTATGTCGATCAAAGATAAAACTGTTTTATCTGTAAATGAAATTATGTATGTTGTAATTTCTCGTGTATCTGAAATTCAGAACATCTATATGCGCATGCTCAAAGAAACATTGAAAACTTTTTGTGAAAAGTCATTTCAAAAAGTAATTATTCGAAGGAATTCTTATTTTCTTTAATAAAGTTTGTGGATAACTTTATACTTTAATTACTCCTTAAACTGTTAGCTGTGGAAAATTAATGATGATAATTTTAATTTGAGAAAGTATTCACAAAAAAATACAAAATTCGAAGTGTAAATATTAACTATAAGTTTAATGAAAAAAATTGAGTATTTAAAGGAGGATAAGTTAAATGGTTAAAACAAACTATATTTAGTTTATATTATATACACCTTAAGGAAAAAAGAGAATTAAAGTAGAAATAAACTAACGTTGTAATAAAAAAATGCTCAATATCACAATTTAATTAATAAAAGACTATACAGGACAATACATGATATAATAAGGTCAGTCAAAACATTATTATGGCTAAGTATGGTGGTCCGATTAAAAGCTAATCAAGTCAGAATAAATAGCTCAGAAAAAGAAAACACACTTGAAATATTTCCATTGAAATAATTTTTCATACATGTCTTTTCATTTGTTTAAAGGGAACTCATGTCAATATCACAAGGATTACCATCACGTTCCCGTTTTCTTCTAGGTAATGGTCTTTTTATTGCTATGCTTAGCTAACTAAATAATGTCTGCTGTGAAAATTCAATACAATTTTAATTTTCCAACATCAGATAATCATACAGAAATACAAGAAGAACTTTACAATGTGACCAAAGAAGTAGAAAAAAATTCTCCCGATGAATCATTCGAACGATCAGCAGCATTAGAACGTGTTTATGTTCATGAGGTTTATGAGAATTTGGAAGATTATAACACAAGCTCAACTGTAAGATCAAAGATTTTACAATTTTTGAACAATTTAGAACCTGGATCGATAATTTGGTTCGTTATTTTATTTATTTTAACTTGTAATATTTTAAAAACTTTATCATGAATATATTTTTTTAACATTTTTAATTAAAAAGTGATGTTGGATGCGGAAATGGCCAATATTTAAAATCATTTAGCCCTTCAATTTTTTTTTCTATTGGAGTGGAGCGAAGCTTTCGGCTAGCAAAGTGTGCCAGAAATTCGTGTGTTGAAGTTTGTGTGAGAGTAAAACATATGAAATTTTTTTCTAAAACTTTTTGCTATTTTAGATGGCACTTTGTGATAACTTGGAATTACCGTTTCGAGATGAAAGTTTCGATGCTGTTTTATCTTTATCCGTAATTCATCATTTCGCTACAACAGAACGACGAATCAGTGCGATCCGTGAATTAGCGAGAATTTTAAAAGTTGGTGGGAAAATTGTCATATCTGTATGGGCGTTTGAACAAAAATCTCGAAGATTTGATGGTAATTCATCGCAAGATGTTCTTATTCCCTGGCAGTCGCCTCAAATAAAGAACACAATCACTTCTGATGAAGAAGATGAGGATGATTTCTTGGCTCCATATCACGCATACAACTTTACCGAAGACTCAATTCATTCGAATTCCAATTCAAGCCGGTCCCTGGGCGATGGTGATAGTTCAAGCATTTCTTCTTCATCTTCCCCGAATGACACATGCTACAGTTTTGTTCGACGAGCTTTACAAGTAAGTGATTGACTCGTTTTGCCAGTGCTAAGATTAGAATAATTTGACACCCATATGTGGTTTTTATTAGAAATATTCTAATAGTAATTTAAAATACTTTTTTCTGAATATAGAAATTGGCTGGAGGGAAACGAAGTCCATGGTTTCTGGACTCTTGGACTTCCAGAGACATGCAAAAAGAAAATAGCTTGGAAATAAGAGACGAAGATGCCAAAGATTTACCTATAGAGTTGAGAAAGCTTGATGATTATGATTACTCAGCTGTTGGTGTAAAGAGTAGAAGTTTGGGTAGTATTTTAAACCCTCCACAGAAACAAATTGTGAGATCACTATCCAGTGTTCCAAGTTTAGGAGAAGGGTCTGTAATTCGGTATGGAGAGAATGCTTGCGATCATCCCCAAAAAAAAAACAAAGAAGAAGATCCTACTAAAACGTTTTGTCGTCCAAAGCTTATAAAACAGAAACAATCAGTTACAGATGATGAGGAACAAATTAACTATTTTAATGATATTAAATCTAATTTCTTAAGAAAGCAAAGCTCATTGAATGAAGAATTGATGGCAGAAAGTCGAATTAGAGAAAAGGAGCGAATAAGAAAAAAGATACAAAAACAAGTTTCGTTAAATGAATCTTTTTTATATCGTTCCCTGCTAACAAAGCGTTTACAAGTTATAAGAGAAGGTTTTACGACAAACTTTAAAAAGTCAACTGGAAGTCTAGAGCGGTTAACAAAAAATGGATTTGTTCAAATCATTAAAAACATTAAAACTGCAAATTCAACATCGAATTCCGGATCGAGTTATCCATTAACAACCAGCAGTGACAGTAACGAGCCTGTCTCTCCAGAAAACAAACATTTAACTGAACTACGTGACGGAAAAATTATTAGTAAAAACTTTAAACATGAAGAATGTTTAAATAAAGTTAGAAGACCAAGCGAATCCGATTCATCAAAAGAAAGTAGCCTGCAATCAGACACAAGCGTTGAATCAGAAGATAGTTTCGCAAGTGTAATTCACAATCCGTCATTAATGCCAACATCTCCCTTAGCCTTATCGATTCAGTCACCTACGAAATCACACAATTTTCCTAAAGATGTATTGAATTTTTCATTCGACACAGAAAACCCCCTTTCTCTCATTAAAGCTTTTCAAGGACTCGAAAAAAACGCGATTATAGAAACGTGTGAATCAAAACTAAAACTTGACGATGATGATCAAAAAGTAATCAAAAAAGATGAAAAAAGTTTCTCAAATTCTTCTATTAGTCGGAGCCAAACAATTTCAAGTGTTAAAAACCTGCCTGAAATACCTAAATTTAATAGAAAAATTTCACATTTTCCAATTGTTAAACGCCTTCCTTCATCATCTACCGGTAAAAATATAATTATGCCAAAACTGGAGTCATTGGAAATATTCAATCCTGAAATTGATGATAGTGATTCCAGTGGTAATGATGACGATGATGATTATGAGCCTTCTTCTCCTGATTCCATAGATAGCGTTATTAACAAAAAAAATGAAAACACTGAAAACAAATTTATACTAACAAAAATTGAGATGGGGAGCAAAGAAATACATGACGAATTTGTTCAGGCAGGAGAATTTAATGTAACTCACCACCAAGGTCCCCTTGAGATACTTAATGATCAACAATCAACGGAATGTTTTAGTGAAGAAATATCTGATGATTCTCCACCGCTTTCAGCAAAAATCCAATCCCACATCTCAAATTTATCTGCAGCATCATCACAAATTCCAAAACATAAATTCCAACATTTTCAGCAACAACAAAAAGTAAATGATTTTATTTTGGAGGAAAATGAAGACACTGAAGATGATGAATTTACTGTAAGTAAAAAGACAAATGTTTTATATTAATCATCAAAAATACGTATTTTTAAGGGGAAATCAAATGACGTACCATACTATCAATCATCTTTTAAGAGTTTTGAGCCCTCACAGGTAACTTTAATTAACAAGAAAATATTTCAATCACAAGAATATCCGAAACTATTATTTAAATTGTTCTACTCTGTAATTTTAATAAATTTAAGGCAGAAAATTCAAGTGACACCACGTTTCTCTTGCAAGAAAGTTTTGAAGATAGCGATTCAATCAAGAAACCATTTTTAAGAAATTTGAAACCAAACACAAATCGAATGAACAGCAATGAGAGCTATAACAATTCTCAAGAAAATTCAAATAGCACGACAGCTTCATTGGATAGCCCGTCTATTGGTGGAGGATCGGCTACTCATCATGTATTTCACCATATCTTTCGCCAGAATGAACTAGATGAGCTAATTAACAAACACATTGGAAATTTGCACATTGTATCTTCGTTCTACGAAAAACAATCGTGGTGTGTAGTGTGTGAAAAGGTTCAAGTGTGGACTATTTGAATTATTAGGTTTGAAATTTTACTAACTTTTCTCTTTTGGTACTTTTATGTAAATTATAAAATATAAGAGCATATGTTCTATGTCCTAATCCAAACCTTTAAAAATTTAATTACTCAAAAAACGTGTATGAATAAAATTTCGAGTTTAGAAATATCAAATTGATTTATTTTTATCACTAGATAGTTTAGAGTGTATTTTCATGTGAGTCTTGAGAGTTCCATTTTGATGAAAACTCATGTTACAAGTTTTACAAGCATATGGTCTACTTCTGAAAAACGGATTATTTTTAATAACTATAATTTGAAAAGTTAATCAAAGATATATATATATTATTCTTACTGCGTGTGTGTCCTTTCGTGCGATGTCATATCGGACTTTTGAGCAAATTTTTTGTCGCAATACTGACAGGCGTGCTAAAAAAACATTTGGGTTGCATTTTTTTACAATTATGATTAATAGTTACCGGTCTTTCTCCAGTATGAGTTTTTTGATGATTTTTCAGGGTTCCTAGGGCAGTAAAACGCATAGGACAAAATTCACAGGCATATGGCTTTTCACCGGAATGAATTCTTTTGTGCTTCAAAAGTGAGCTAGATGTAGTAAATTTAGAGTTGCAGCTAAAATAAAACAATTTTGAATATAAAAAAGTGAGATTTAAGTTCGTTTAAGTTTTCATTTAGGCTTTAAATTATTAAAAGCTATATATGAAATAAATATTTTTGTATTACCTTTCGCACGCAAACGGATGGTCACCAGAATGTTTTCTCAAATGGCTTTCTAATTCACCTATGTAATGCATTAGATAGGATTAATAATTAATAAAAATTTATGAATATCATACCTTTGCTCACAAAAGATTTTGTACATGTACCCGTGTCCCATGTACATTTGAATGGCTTGATTGAATTGTGACGGCGAAGGTGTTGTTTCAAGTTGGTATTTTGACTAAATCCTCTATAACATATGCTGCAAATATATGGCTTGGTTTGATCGTGTGTTCGTTGATGATCTTTTAATGTTGACAACATGTTGAAGCTTTTTGTGCAGCTTTCATACGGACATTTGTACTTTTTCGTTTCATCAACAATAATTTCACTTTTTGTTTCATGATTCAAAATGTGCTGTTGAAATAGATTTTCATCATTAAATACTTTTTTGCAGTGGGCAACTTTGCACTCAAACACTTTTTGTTGACAATTTTTTCGTCTCTCGTGAATTTTCATAGACTTCTCATTCAGAAAGAGAGCGTGACAGTGCTTGCAGGTTGTTGCATTTGGATTTTCTTTTAATTTCTCCTTCAAATCCTCATGACTTTTTTCTTTTTTTGTCAAATGAAGCCGGATTTGCTTAGTCTCAACATCTGTGTCCTGTTCATGATATTTTTGATAGTGATTTTCAAAATTTTTCTTTCGAACAAATTCCATCGCACAAATTGAGCACTTGTAAGTGTTTTTAACTAGCGGATCTACTTCTTCAGCCGATTCATTGATACAGTAAACTAAAACTACACCCTCTTCGGAGGTCTCGTCTCTTCTTTCGCTAGCATCTTCTTCTTGTGTTATAGATGGTAGTTCAATTAGATGTGACTGTGCATTTTTTGATGCATCAATTTCTTCTTCAATAGGATGATTAACTCCATGCAAGATTTCAATTTCCCTCCCGTCGTCATCGTTCATTTTATAAAATTCTTTTAGAGTTCTATATGTAAGCAGACATTTTTTTCTAAAAGCTAAAGATTTATTAAGCTCAGCGACACAGGGAAAGCAGCATTCTTTTGGCAGTTCATCGTCTCGATTGACCTTAATAGTAAATTTTAAAATTTACCAAAATTTTTAAAAAACGTTATTTATTTTTTTATACATACATTAAGATTTGTTATTTTCTCGTAAGTCAAACAAATTTCAGTCTTGTTATTTTTCATATTAAACAGGGGCATTGACGTACCACCAACTGCTTCCATGCAAATTCTGCATAATACTATAGACATTTTATTTTTTTTTCTCTCCAAAATTCACAAATTTGTAAACAACAACTTTACGGGGTTAGGAACTTTCTAGTTCGACTCATATACCCGTTTTATTTGTTGGAAAACATTGAAAAACACATACACACTAAAATAAAATAAAAGCATGATTCAAAGTTATTTTTCAAATATTGCTCAAACTCTTGGAAGTTCACTGCAAAGGATCAACTTACAATTTGTTCGTTACAAGAGAAAACCAAGATGGATTCCGACAGCGCCGAGCAAACTTTATCGAGTTCCAACACGGTAATTGGTAATTTGAAAATTCCAAAAATAGAAAATTTAAACTAAAACTTTTAGGGTAATAATGGAGAAAGACGAAGCAACGGAGTGGCTACGTGTAAATCAAAATTATAAGTATGCAGAAACTGCATTTCATAGTAATTTTTCTATTAAAAAAGTAATTAAATTTTTACATATAGAACACAAATAAATAGCCTTCGAAGATTTTTAATCCAAGAAGTTGTCGCAAAGCAGCAGAAAGTAGCTTTAGAGGGACCGTCAGCAGAAGATATAACAAATGAGATTGAAATCAATCGACAATGGAACTCTGAAATTGCACAAATGAGACAGCAACGAATTATTGCGGTGAAGGAGGAGCGCAAGGAGCAAATTATATTGAGTCTAGAAAGACAGAAGGAAGTCAACAATGAAAGATTCAACATTTTAAGCGAAAAAATCAAAAAAATTGATGAAGAGTCAAAGTCATTCATTACAAGAGATCTTCTTGATCAGTCAATTGAGCACGCTTTGGCTAATCCTGTCAGTTTCGACTCTTGCATTGATTCCAGAGGAAAGCCTTACTTTGCAATGGAAAAAAGTGAAAAATAAATTTTCAATATGATTGAAATAAAGTTTAATAGTTGGCAATTACTCGGACACTTTTTGAAAAAGCCACTTCCAATCAGGAGAGCATACGTATTTGGCCTTAATAGGACCAAGATTATATATATTTGTGCTTCGTTCTTCAAGACTTGGATCAATAACCACCACGTTCTGTTGAAATTCTGAAGAGACTCCACGTTCTATGTTGTAAATTGTATCGCCGAGCATAAATTTTGTTGTTCCTGATCTAAATCGAACGACCTTTCCAATTAGTCCTTCATCGACATTTGGCAGAGAATAAAGTTTAGGCATTTTAGAGTTCACTAGTAAATTTGAAGAAATTGTGGACTTTTCGTCGATATCCTGAACAAAATTAAAAAAAAATTAAATTGCATAGAATTTTCACGAGTGGGTTTTGATATTTTTTTGTGTAATTTACCTCATTATCTTCTTCGTCCTCTCGCATTGTCTTCCCGGGAAGAGTATCGGGAAATTGGAAAATCATCAAGTCATTACTTGGAAACTCGTAATTTCGATGGTTGTCAAACTCATTGCCATCACTTGGCTCCTGTTTGATTTTAATATCTTCTGATTTTGCGACATCTTAAGAAAATTGTAATTATAATTTTTTTTGCAGTTAGATATATAGATTTCTTACATTTTTTAATTTTAACAGGAACGTTTGCATTTTTTTGGATACTTTTGCAATCTCCTTCATCGTCGCCAATGAGATTTGCGAGAATTTGTTCACTTTCGAAATCATTCTTTGTTGTCAAAAACTCTTCTTGTTTTATGATTTTAGGCCGTGCAATGCTCTCACTGCCATTTTCACGTGCTACGTCTCTAGATGGTTCTTATAAAATACAAATATAATATAAAAACGTATTTAGTTTTCTCTCTCAATTTTTACCATATTTCCGCTGACTATTGTGATGAGCTATTCCCTCGGAGAGGAAGCCAAAAGATTGAATATAGTTTTTTCCCTTCTTCGTTAAAGACTTTTCCTCCCTATTTCGCCTTTGCCTTATATCGTCCTTCTTTGCAACTAACTTATCGCTATCTCTGAAAATTATAAACTTGAACTGAATGTAATAAAATGAATGCAAAAAATATTCTTACGCATCCTTACTCCTTGTAGCTCTTGAAACGTTTAGGTTCGGAGCAACGCTTTTTTTATTATTTGCTGGTTGTGATCTTTGACTACTCTTGCTACTACTACTAAGTGTCAAATCACGATTCGATGAAAAAAGCTTCTCGAGGCGCTGTGAGTTTGCGTTATTTAACTCATTCTTCCTCTGTGACATGTTTTTTTCGTTTTCCAATGTATATTAAAACCTACATGTATATTAAACCCTTTTTATTTCGAACGATTCAACAAAAAAAGGTTTTCGGGCATAAAAGTTTCACGGTGAAATCATTTCTTGATTTTCGAAGAGCATTTACAATCTTGAAATTTGTTTTCACACACAAACAATGGCCGATAAAGATAAAGAAAAGTCAAAAATTGATTTGGGTCTCCTGGAAGAAGATGACGAATTTGAAGAATTTCCTGCCGAAGGTAATTTAAACGGATTTTTAAATTGAACGATGATATGCAATATTTTATTTTGTGCTAAATTTTAAATTCCAGACTGGATTGAGGGCGGAGGAGACGAAGAAGAGCTGCTAAGTGTATGGGAGGATAACTGGGATGATGATAATCTGGATAATATTGATGATTTTAATGAACAGCTAAAGCAGCAGATGAAAAAATAAAATTATTTTTTTTCTTGCTTGTCATCTTTTTCATTTCATGTATTTTGCTTAATAAAACAATCTTACAAAGAGGTTTTTTATAAACGCTTAAATTATTTTGAATAGAATTTAAAAATTGCTAAAAATCTATATAACAAATACAACTTTTGTGAAAGGAAAAGCTTTGCTTCAATGCAATTTTCTTATTCCAAAATACTAAATTATATGCAAGGGATTATTCAAACGAACTGCCGGATTTGCCAACATTTGCCGGATTTTTTTTATTGTGAAACAATGTGGTTCCTAAAATTGACTCTAAAATTGAGTTCTCGTCACCCTGCTAAAAACGTGAAATTATTTTTATTTTTAAAAATCCTAATCATTATTCAAATTAGTGTTTCACATTAAATATTAAATTAGTTAGGCTTCCTTAAAAATTTGAGTAGACATAAATTAGTAATTTAAAATTACTCACGCTGAAAAATTTCGAACATTCGTTTCTTTGTTGACAGATTTTTGGCTTATCCATTTTCGAAAAAAAAACTAATCCAGATTTTAAAGAGACTTTAGAGATTGAATACGCTTTCATAATTTCATATCGTCAACAATGGCGGTTCAGACGGTTCAGATGTTTTCCCCTTAGGGTAGAAATTACAAAAAAATCTATTGGCTTTATTAATATCCAGTTAAAACTAGGGGTGGGGAAGCTCAGTACCTGCGAGCTTCCCACCCCCTGGTTAAAACTATTGTTAAAAAAGTTTCAAATATTCTCTGAATTGAAGTAAATTTTAAATTTCAAATGGAGATTTTTAACGTTATCGGAATCTTTTCCAATATGTTTAATCGTCCAGGGCAATTTGTATTTTAAAAAGTCGTGATTTTACTGAATTTTTAATTTATTTTACATATCTGCACATGCTGAATCTAAATTTTTCAGTTAAGCATGTTGGTCTTGGCTAATTGATCTTCTGTTTTAAATCATGAAATTCAATTTAGTGCCAAAATCGTTCAATATCCATAGTGCAATTAAAAAAAATCGCCGTAGTGGTCTTGAGAAAACGTCCTAGTGATCAAACCACTCTTCTTCGTAGATAAATAAATAAATCGATATGAACATCCAGCATGGAGACACAACTCTTGCAAATATGCGTTCATTTCTCGTAACAATAACCGCTATGCAGAGCATTTGCCGGATGTGACGAACGCTTAATTTTACCTAACAAAAACCGGTTTGCCCGACAGTAGCGACCGTTCACTACAAAATTGAAAATGTTCTGAATACCCCCTCGATTATATACGTAAAAGCACTTTCCAGGCATGTGCACAACTTTCCAACAGGAAAAAGTCCTATTTTTTTAAACTCTGTTAGTTTTGTGAAAATTCATCTAATTTCCCAGTGCAGGCAAAAAGTTCAGTTCAATTATTTAATGTTTTTTGTAATTTTCTATTTACCTTTATGCTCAAAGTTGTAATTTTCAAAATAAGAAATTTGCATCTTTAAAAACTTTACTCATAAATTACAAGAAACGACGAGGATGAACGACGAGGAAAAAATTCAAGAGCTTTCCGCCAGCCTTCAAAGTTCAAAGTTAGTAAATTACATCTAACAAGTATACAGATTTCCAAGTGAAAAAATTTAATAAAACATGATTTTTTTTCACAAAACAGATTAAACTCTCAAAGTCAAGACTCTCATTTCGAATCACAGAAGTAAGAACTTTTTAAAACAGCTACATCGAACACTACTGTACATAGTTTTATTTTTTAACTATAGAGTGTTCAAAAAAGCATCATCAAATCAACTCCTTACACTTTATTTAGGCTCGAGGGAAATAGAAATTAATCAAGAAAATTCTTCAATAATCTCTGGAATTGTGTACATAGACCCAAAAGTCATAGATATGTCTCAAAAAGTTTATTGTCAGCTAACATTGACGTTTAGGTGGAGTAAAATTGAAAAAAAAAATCAAACAAATTCTTACAAAATGCACACTTATATAGATATGGTCGTGAAGATGAAGAAGTTATGGGATTGAAATTTTGCAATGAGATTATTATTGCTCTTATTCAAATATGCCCTCCGATCATGATGGAACAAAAATTATCAACACTCCAAGTCTGTATCTATTCAAACATCAAAAGAATAATTTAAAAAATTTATTTTCAATTTTTTACATATTTTTAAAGGAAATTTTAATTGAAAGACTAGGGTCGAATGCTATTCCATTTACAATTGAGATTGAAAAAGAGATTCCTGCATCAGTGCAACTTCTTCCGGCTAAACGGTACACTGGAACTCCTATAGGCACTAGTTATGATGTGAGAGTATATGCAGTTTCAAACAATGATATAGTTGATGAGAAAACTCAAAAACGATATAATGTTAGATTAGGTGTGCGGATGGTCCACAAATTTCACGTAGAATCAGATTTTTTTAAAACAAATTTTTTTGATCAAAACCACGAGTCTTCAATGCCAAGGCTCCGTATGAAATTGTTATCTCCGAAGGCGAGAAAATTAATTAAACAAACAAGCTTGATAATTCAAAGGAAAGCAAACAGTTCAACAAAAACTAGTCTACAACCTGAACAAAATAAATCTAAATCAGAAATTGGGATTGAGTGCACACAAGTAAGTGACTTTTTTTAGTTAAATTCACGTTTATTATAATTATTTTAAAATTTAATTTTGGACAAAATTCATTAAAAATTGAATAAAAATTTATTTCAAATAAGGGTCCTTCAATTCAAATGGAAAAACCATTTTTATGGACTGAAGGAAGAGTAAATCTAAAAGCTTCGCTCAATAAAAACATTTTTTCTCATGGTGAACATATTAACCTTACATTGGATTTAAGAAATGATAGCAGAAAAATTGTACGAAAAATTAGGGTAAGTGATGAATATTGCCGATTTTCTATAAGTAATTTTAATGATTTTTTACAGATTTTTATTGTTCAATTTGTTGATGTGTGGTATGTAATTAAAATTAAGTTTTTTTTAACTAAAAAAAGTTTTTTTAGCATGTTTTCAAACGGGAAGTTTAAGAATATTGTAGCAGAATTCGAAGTAAATGAAATCATTACACCTTTACAGTCATTCCATGGAACATTCTCCTTACTTCCATTAAAAGGTTAGAATTAAAAGCGTCGGTAAAGTACTGCTAGCCAAAATCTCAGAGTAGAAAAAACATCACTTGGAGTTCGAAATATCAATTTTAAATTAAAAACCTGGTCAAGTACGGCTAGTTTTTGAGAAAAATTTTTAAGAAGGATATCTGAAAATCTAAAGGGTGTCGAATTTTTTTAAAGAAGTGTCGCAAATATGTCTAAAAGTGTAGCAAATTTGGGATGATCTGAGATTTTGGCCAGCCGTACTTTACCGATGCAATTAATAACCAATAACTATGAAATTGTATATGAAAAAAATTTATAAAATGCTATTAGGTGTCACAAAAAATTGGATTGCAGTTGAAGGTGCGCTCTTTAGCAGCATACATCACGATGCCTTCCTTGAAACATTAAATTCTAAACTTGCATCGAGTACGCCACAAAATAATAAGTTTTTTTCTACAACGTGTATTCAAGAGAAAAACATATTTTATGAGCACAGAAGACTTCCTTTTCGACATCACACAATTGTTCATGCTAACGAAGAAAAAAAATCCGTGTCAGGATGTACTGGAAATTACACAGAAAAAAATGTCTTTGCTATTAATGTTTCATATTATGCTAAAATTAAATTATCATTTAACTCCATTGGAGGCGACATTAGTCTGAAGTTGCCGTTCTTCCTCGGAAATATATGCCAAGAAAAAAAAGAAAATAATATTCCTTCTGATATTCAAATAAAACCGCAAGCCCTTAAAATAGACACTGAATTATTGAAGCAAAACGAGACAAAAAATAAAATTGTGGCACATAGAAGCACTGAAAATCAATATAGCGCCTGCAATTATGAGGTTAACGTATTTGAAAAATCGGCAGATTCCAGTGCTTCAGATTTAGAGTTAAAATCTCTGGAGGAAAAGCAAGAAAAAATTGTTCAGGCTCAAATTCATGAAAGAAAATATTTAGAAAGTGATATGTAAAAATTTAATCGTCTGATTAAAATAATTTGTACTGCAATTAAAATTATGCTCCAGGATAGTTTTTGAATATTTTCTTTCGAAAATGGATTAGTTCGGACTCGAAGATTTGAAATTGTTTATCCGAAATAATATTATTATTAAAAGTTCTCGTAGCATCTTTTTGTTAACTTTCGAAGAAGTTTTTTATTTTGTGCCCTTTGAATTTTTTTAAATTCACCCGAACTCAGGAACACAAATGTTTTAACGGTTAACTTTACGCGAAGTGGTAATATATAATGGTCCAATTAGATTTTTGAGAAAAGATCTAATGAGAAATTTTAATATTTATTTATTTTTTTAAAAATAATAAAAGTTTTAATCAGCTTACGTAGAATTCTGAGGGCGTGGCTATAATATTTAAGTTAAGATTATTTGAAATTAATAAGTAAGTTAAATTGACACTGTTTAATGAAGAACCGGACGCAAAAAAGCAGATGAAAAAATTCAAACTTCCAGTGTGTGGGAAAGTAGTAAAATTAGTGATCCTAAATTCCCCGGGGATAAGAAAAGTCGGGGACCGGGATCCCCGAAATTGTAAAATGTTACCGAAAAATACATTTTTTTAAATACCTTTATATATTTTTCATATTTCTTCTTCTAAAATGCATTTATAAATGTATTTAATTAATTCAATGCAGATAATATTTTCAACAATTTCACTCAGAATTTTGTAGAGAATATTTTTTAAAAAATTAAAAAAGTCACAGCTTACTATATGGCTTAAAAAAGTAGGTTGTTAAATCTTAAGCTACTTAAATCTTGTTTCTTAAGTCTATAGGTATCTACAGACTACATAAAATCCTATTAATGTTTGTGTCTTGATTTGCTGCAAAAATATATTTTTATTTACGTGCATGCACTAAAGTTCAGATTTTTAACCAATTTTAGTTTCTTAAAACAAAAATAAGCTGATTTTTTACCTGAGACATTCCTGGGACATGCCCTAATGTTACCATTAAAATTCAAAAATCCTCATTAAAATAAAATTTAAATCTCGGCCCAACGTATTTTCAATAGACAATTATATACAAAAAGTATACTTTTATTTAAATTTACGGCCCCAACTGTTTTCATATCTCACGCAGGATTTTTTTATAAAAAATTTAAAATACTAGGAAAGACAAGATGGGTCTGCAAACGGCGTTGCCATTTCCAATAGCTCCGCTGTCTTAGATTAGTACCCCATACTTCTGAAAAATGGACATTAGTGGCACTCCTGGCCGTCCATAGTGGACATGCCTCAAAAATCGTCAGTGTCAAGCGATTCCTGATGCAATGACGAGTTCAACGACATACATGAAGCCATAGTTCTGAAAAAATGGACATTAGTGGCACTCATGGCCGGCCATGATAGATATTCCTCAAAAATCGTCAGTGTTAATCGATTCCTGATCCAATGACGAGTTCAACGACACCCATGAAGCCATATAAGTAAAAATTTGTATGAAAAAGGACATTTTTGCACCCACGGACGATCCTTGGAGGGTCGTCCCTCAAAACTAAATACTTCTTGCACAACTAGAGCCAAAACCCGATCTTTAGCCACAAACCCTAGTCAAATCCGACCAGCCGTTCTTGAGATATGCCGCCCACTAAGATCGTGAGAAAGTGAGAAAGTAAGATGACTTAAATGGCTCTAACTCCTCGTAGGAGCAACCGATTTCTAATCTGTTTTCGCCAAATTGTAGCGTTTGACTAGACCTATCATTTGAGTATATGTTTCGATATTGCACAATGTCTTGGCACTAGGGGCTGAAAACTGGTTTTGGAGAAATCCAAACTTAATATATAGCGGAGCTATAATATTTTACAAAAAAATGACTTTACCTCATTTTCCAAGCCATTTTATCATATTTTCTTAGCATAAAAAAAGTTTTTAACGAAAACCTACCTGGAAAAAGGTCCCCGACTTCTCTCATCCCCGGGGAATTTAGGATCATTAATTTTACTACTTTCCCACACACTGGAAGTTTTATACGTCCGGTTCTTCATTATATTTTACAATTAAAGACTTAAATATTCAAATTTCAAAGACAAATGGAATGGAATTTATTGAAGGGCGGACACAGTATTTATCAATATAATTAAATATTTTTTGAATTTCGAAAGTAAACAAAGATGATGCTAGACGTATTTCGGATAAAAAAATTCCAGCAAGAAGCTTAGTGATTGCGCTTTAGTGCAACCTTCACAGTCTAGGTGTATGAAACAAACTTTCTAGTCTTATTATAAATGTTAATTTTTAAAAAACCATATATTGCAATATATTGACAACTATGATGATTAAAACTATGATCAATTCTGATTATAAACCAAAATTTGAGAAATTTTCTTAAGTAAATGTGTCAAAATTATATAATTGTTTCTTGCATGAAAAAACAAATGTTTGAAAAATCCAAATATGTATCATATTAAACAGAATACAACTCCATTAAATGTTTCAAGTCATTCGGCTCCGAAATTGAATTTCCTAAAATTGAAAAGGCGATTTGCAAATTTGATAGAATGTCTTCTCGTGTTTTCTAAAAAAATTTAAATTAGAGATAATTAAAATTCAATAATTCCTTATTATATTGCAATATTGCAATATATTGTAGCTTTTTACTTACGCTCTCAAAATTTGACAAGTTTAATTCAGCAATTTGAACCTTAGTCTTAGCCATTTCATAAAACAAAAGACCCTTTATAAAGCACTCTCCAGCTTTAAGTTTATCGAGAGCTTCTAGTATGTCACAGCAATATCGGCAAATAGCATTAAAATCTTCCTCTTGCATCGTATATGTTTCATCTTTTTGCAATTTTAAAATTATTTGAAGTTTCAGCTCTATAGTAAATTGATTGTTTTTTGGTAGTATTGTAGACATTTTTTCCTTTAGGTATTTTTGATTATTACTCATTGAATCATTTTGAATTCTACTGAAAATCTTATTAAAAAAAATTATTAAAGAAAATTATTATCCTGATTATTATTTAATTTTGTGCTGGCATGGAGGACTAATTGACCTTGTTTAATGTAGAACCGGACGCAAAAATCTGATGAAAAAATTCAAACTTCCAGGATGTGCGAAAGTAGTAAAATGATGAAAAAATGAGCGCGTTTGCTCGACTTTTAAATGTGGTGAATTAGAGCTTCGCTATATATTAATTTTGGTTTCTGCCCCTAGTGCCAAGACATTACATTGTACATTATCAAAACTTATACTTAAATGATAGGCCTAGCCAAACCCTACAAACTGGCGAAAACAGATTTGAAATTGGTTGATCATACGAGGAGTTAGAGCCATTTAAGTCATCTTATTTTCTTACGATATATCGCGATATCAGTGAACGCCATATCTCAAGAACGGCTGGTTGGATTTGACTCGGGTTTGTGGCCAAAGATCGCGTTTTAGCTTTAGTTGTACGAGAAGTATTTAGTTTTGAGATTTGACCCTCCGTGGCGCACGGTGTTTCCTTTTGACGAAAAAGTGGGCAAAATTCTGAAAGTCCATCTTTGTTATTGATTTTGACCTCAGGAACTCGGAAAAAATAGTTTAAAAAATTTCAATCAATCTTTTTCAAACTTGTTTTCGGATTCGAGTAGCTCTTAGTAAGGCCTACAAAATTAATAATACAACTTGCACACTCCGGTACAATGCGCGGTCTTAAACTTATTTTCGGTCAATATAATGACTTATAGACTGAAAATTTTCAAATTTTATAATTTTACCACTTACTGAAAGTGTGAATTTTTCAACAGCTTTTTAACGTCTTTCATTATATTTTTAAAATGAAATGAGGAAAACTCTTAATGTAGTCTTTTTAATATTGTTAATACCTGCTTTGAAACGATATCATGTATTTTAGAAACCCTGGAGTGATCTAAGCTTATGCTGCATGTATCACATTTCCAAGAAGAAGTTACGATAAGAGGAAGGATGGCTACCATGTGGCCTTCACAACCGGGACGAATGCATTTAATTGATGAAATATATGAACCTAGAAATTTAAATTGGCAGATGTAATCTAAAATAATAAATGTATTTTCAAATACCAAATTCCGTAGAGTCTAAACATCTTTCACATTTACAGAGAAAATTTTTCGAGTAGTAAAGATGCATACGTCGCTGATTTGTTCCCCATAATATTTTAGTGTACGAGTTGAAAATTTGTTCTCCCTTTTTAATCAACTTTGACGCTTTACAAGTCATTATTTTGTTATTATCATAAGTATATCGTATGTTGGGGACACAATTATGATTCATTAAAGCAGCTAAAGGAAACAGACCCTGAAACATTTGAAAATTATATAATTTCAAAAAAGTCAGTCCAAGTTTTAAGTCGAGTTGATTGCCGTAGGAATTAATTTTTGTTCTTCTTCGATTTTCTTTTTCTTCACACAAACATTCTTGTAACACAGAAAAGGAAAAATAAAGGAATTATAGCTACGCTATATATTAATTTTGGATATTTAAAAAAACCAAGGCCCCTAGTGCCAAGACATTACATTGTACAATATCAAAACTTATACTCAAATGATAGGCCTAGCCAAACTTCTGGGGGTTACATTCATTCACACCATAAAACCTTGTTATAAAAGTTATAAAATTTATTGTTAACGATTTAAATTTTGATTAATTTTTTAAGGATAAAAAGAAAATTCGAAACTCAAATAATTTTTTTGCTAAAAATTAATAACTCCACGATTTAATTGAATCGACTTAAAACACTGGTTTATTTCATTTGTATACCCTAAGACTTATCGTTGTGTTTTGACCATTACTATTGTGTCCTATAACTCCTAACTCGAATGCATTAGTATTTAAAATGCATGATATATTTTTTAATTTGTCCACCACATTTGTACTCTCGGCTAGTCCTTCAAATTCATTTAAAAGTTTTTCAACTTCGATGCTTTTAATCTTTTCACAATCATGGGATGCCATATTTAGCATTATTTTTTCTTCGCTCTCACATAACAACAAACCGCGAATGATCGTTAAAGCTCGAAACAGATGCTTACTGTATCTAGCATTATTTGTGAATTTCCACGAACGAATTAATTCACATTCCCTTTTATGGGGTTCTTGGTTTTCACAACTTTCACATAATGGAAATTTACAACTATTACTGCACAGTGTTAACCTCTTTAATATTTTGTAGCATGAAACGCAAAATATCTGAAAAAATGAAAAGAAATTGATGTGTATCTATAATTTTCCGTAGAATCAAATATGAACTCACTTCTTCGTAATTATTTTGTCTTGGGCCGTACAGGAGAGCTTTATCACAAAATATTGTTTCATTTATGTCTATGTCATTTTTTGCAATCAAACATCTCCCGTACTGTTGATTTTCAACTATTTCCCATTTTTCATCTCCTGCATAAATACCCCATTTATTGAGGTGCTCAACTAAAAGATTTTTATATTTTTCACACATTTCGTCTTATTTATAGGAGGGCTTCAAACTGAATGAGATATTTTTGCCTTTCGAATCGATCTATATATTTTTAGATTAAGCTTGGTATATGATCTGGTATGAAGCAAAAGAAAAGTCTCGTGATACAAAAAAAATATCATCGTATGTATATAATTTAGCGCAGTTGAGTAGGGTTCATCTTGTTTTCATCCTCGATTTTCTCTATGTGTGTATTTTCAAGATAGATGAAAGACCTGCTGGTGCTCTAATTCAATCTTTTTTAAGAAAACTTTCGTTTAAAACCCCGTATCTAGTCACTACTAACCAGAACCAATGCATTAAGCGGATTGCTTGCCAACACCTGCGTGTGGGTTTTTATAATTGTTTTACACTATACATATAAACTTTTCTCGAAATAAACTCACCGAAAATATACTTGAAAAACATCATTGAAACACACTTTCAATGAAGATCTTTTCAAAAATATATTATTAATCATCAAAATTTTTGTATCAATATTTAAAAGTTGAGGATAAAAAATTTTCTTTCTTTAATCGATTATTCAATTCATTTTTAGCTACTAGTGAAATGGCTGCCTTCGTATTGTTGTGCTTGTGCATGAATTCGCAATGTCTCTTTCTACGAAATTCATTTTCCATGATTTCTAACTCTCGAAACTTTTTTAGCACACCATATGATTTATTTTTTATTTCGTGGATTTTTTGAGAAAAACATGGTCGACAGTAAACAACTTGGATTCTTGCATTCTTCCAGTAGATATTTTTTATCTCACTTTCACAAAGACAGCATAACGGTTCTTGATTTTTTGGTGTACAAACAATTTCATAAGCTGGAGTGCGATATATTCTGCCTGAATTGACTTAATTTTAATCAACTATATTTTCATAAGTAAATAAAAAAAATTACCTCCAAAAGAATGATGAATTATTGGATTAACTTTAAAAGTAAAGTGAAAAAATGGACCAGGAATGTTTAGCTCTTTATTTTCTGTACTTAAAATAAATTTTCGTTCACTTAAAGATCCAAAGGCTGAATTTTTAATTTTTTGAACTACTTCCTGTGTTTTTTTTCTTCTTTTATAACCTTGAGAGGCATCTAACAGTATAATTTCGTCATGGAAGCGTGGAACTTTGAATGTAAAGGGGACTGAAGGCAAGAGTTTAATATTATTTTCCGTTAAATCAGATAACCTTGGCTTTTTTGAATCATAATCGAAAAATTCTTTAAAACATCGTCTGGCAAAAGAGTTAACGGATCCATCTTGGGCGAGTTGAAAAATTTTTCTTGGAGTTGAAGATCCAAACACGATGTTAAAGTTTCTTTCTAAAGGTTTGCAAACATATTCAAATGGAATTTTGTTACATCTTTCAATTATTAACTGAAGCTCCTGTCGCTTTTCCCTTTGAAAAATACGTGCTTTTAGACTCTTAGATTCCTCTTCGTACATCTAAAAGGATTGCCGAAAACTAAAATGTTTTATAAGTTGACAGTTGAAGATGAGTTTTACTCACTCCTCGAAGACGACTGTCAAAAGGATTATCATAAAAAAAATTTTCCAATGTAAATAAAAATAAGGAGTAAAAACCTTCCCTCTCTTTTATTTTTTTCCATATTTCTTTCTGGTTTGTCGAAGCAATATGTAGAAAAAACTTTTTATTAAAAAAGTAATTTTATTAAAATACTGACAAAACGCTCGTCAAATCGCGTGACAAAAAACTCCTTTCAAAAAAACAAAATTGATTGCATTGACATGGTTCATAATCATTAACTGGAGGAATTTACTAGATTTTACTGATGTGTTCCAAAAAAATGTTTCAAAACCCACCAGTGGGTGTTGCCACGTAACCCATCGTAACAGATCAGTCTTTGAAAATCAAGTGCATAAAAAAATCAGTTTAAGTCAATCCAGACAGTTTGGTTAATTTGAACATTTATAGCTTTAAAAATAAAATTAGTAGACAAAATTTTCCTTCACGGCATCATAATGGGAGTTCAATGAGATACATGAAGATTTAGTTCTGAACCTGGTTCTGAAAAATGGACATTTATAATTATTCCAAATTATTCCTAATTATTTCTAATTATTTCTAATTATTTTCTTAATTTTTTTTGGATAATTTGATAATTAGAAATAATTAGAATAATTAGGATAATTAGGAATAATTAGGAATAAATGGACATTAGTGGCTGTCCGTGGCACTACTGGCCGGCCATGATGGACATTCATCAGAAATCATCAATGCAAATTAGTTAAATTAATTAAAACTTTAACCAATTGATTCACATAATTTTTCATCTAAAGAATCTTTTATAACGGACTTTTTTCAAGGGGAAGGGAAAAATTTCACTTTTTTTTATAGAGAGCTCAATTTTATCATCCCTTTGTTCATTATTTTTGTTTTTAAAATTTTTGTAAGCGTTATAAAATGAAATATCCGTTAATTTTAACTAATTAATAACTCACCAAGGAGCAGCTAGGAGCAAATGGAAATTTTGAAGGAAAGTGATGGAATCCGTTGGAATTCCAACGGAAAAAAATTATAATTTATTTTGGATCCTTTGTAGCTCGGGCCCACTTCGGGATCCTGACAGGTTGCATTTGCTTCGTTGTCATAACTGATTCTGGTAACCTGTTGGAAATTATTAAATTTTTCATAATCACGTCTAATGTTTTTCCCTGTATGAATATTTTAAAGTTTATATATTAAAGTTTAAATGGAAAGTGAAAGAATTCTCTCGGATTCTCATATTGTTGTGGGCATTTCTTTTATGAAAAATTAATTCCTTTCCATTTCTCTCTCTCAGTCACACATACACATCCGTACTGAAGGGCACCTAACTTGGCAAGAGGAAATGTTTTATTGGTAAACAAAAGCAACGTGAAAATGATGGAAAAAGAAAAAATTAAGCTAGTTTTAATTAACGAACGTGCCTTGACATTTAGTGCTGATATTTATGTCCAATTGAGAACCAAACATAGAATCATGGGAAAATTAATGGGAGCGGCAGTTCCGCATCCTAGAAATGTTGCTCTTAATGGATTACCAGCTTACTATTCGGAATATCAAACCAAATTCATGGTTGAAAATGGAATTGCTGAAATAGAAAGTAATAATGGGTTAGTTGAGACGCCAACGGCGAAGATGAAAGAGATGTTTGAGGATCACAAAATGAGATTGATCAGCGAAGCAGACAGACTATATATTAAGACACGATTAGATGCAATGAAAGCAAAAATGGAAATGATAATTCAAGGAAAGAGAGACAAGCTCATTAAGAAGGGAATAGATGAAAAAGACATTAACATTTCACCGGATAGCATTCTCAGCGAGGAAGAAAACCGTTTAAAATCGGCCTTTAGCACGTCTACACTCAAGTCCTATGCCCAAGTACCAACACAACATCCTTTCAAACTTTCTTCAAATATCATTAAAAAATTTCCAATATCCAATATGAGTAAATACTATGTTTTTAAGGATCTGTGGTTTAAAGGATATTACATAACGAATGGAGAATCTTTCGGTGGTGATTTTCTCATCTACAGCGATGATCCAATGTACTTTCATGCTTCACAAATTGTACATGTCGTAGACGATGATAAGGAAAAATTTGATTTATATTTTGCTGTGAGCTGCACAAGACTTGCTGTTTCAGTCAAGAAAAAATGTACTTTCGCTTATGTCAATGAAAAAGGAGCGATAATATATCAGACAATGCTTTGGGAGAATCCGAAACTTAAAGATTTGTACGCCAATGAAAAGCGGATTGCAAAAATTAATGAAAATGTTTGAAAACCCTTACAATTACTAATTTTGCGAATGAAAAATTAAAAAATAAAACATCATATATATCTTAATTTAATAATATCTCTGTTTAATAGAGAATATAAGTGAAGTTTGTAATTTTTATTCTCAATAACTTTCATATCATATAGGTTTTTTGTTTAATTTTTTACTTAATTTTAAACAAAATTGATGCGATAAGTATATAATATGAATTTTATGGAAAAGGTATCCCCTCTCCGGTTCGGAAATTGAATTTTTTAACAGTTTTTTTACGTCCGGTTCTTTATTATTTTTTCTCGAAAGCATAATTCTCTAACGGCTGGATAAAATCTGAATCACTTTTTTTTCGAAAATGGAGAAGTTTGGAGTCGAAGATTTAAGACTTTTTAAGCGAAATTCAGTCAGTCCCCTGCTGTTTATTTATTTTGGGTTATCAACCCCCTTATTGACAAGTCGACAGAAGCGTGTTTTAATTTTTAACATTACAAAAAGTTTAAAAAATTACAAAATGACAGAAACTGATGTATTTCAATTTTCTAAGCTCAAGATATTCGATGGAATTACGGAAAACTTATCAGAGGGAGCCAAAGAGATTATTGATATTCATGAAGACTTGTTATTTGCATGGGATCTTAATGATAATAATTTAAGGGTATCAAATTGGCGTTCGGAAAGCTCAAACAAGAAAGAAAAGAATATAAAGTGTCAGGTAGAATAATTAAAGCACTATTTAACAATTATAATTATAACAATAAAAATCAACGTTCTTTTAGACGCTTTGTCCCTCGTCAAGCCAAAATTTTTCTGTATCAAAAGTTCTTATTTCGTATGGTGGAGGGTATGCTGCTATTTGTGGTACACAGGGACTTTCAATCATTGAACTGCCCGCAAGATGGGGAAGCGATGGACTCTACTCCAATGGAAAGAGTAAGATAACTTGCGGTGTAGTTAATATTCACGAATCAACAACTAATACAAATCAACTGGAAGTTATTCAAATTCGTTGGCACCCCAATTCGCCAACAGACTCTCACCTCTTCGTGCTTTATTCAAATAACTCGCTTAAGTATGTTAGTTAATTTTTCGATTGTTGAAAAACTAAATTTTTCTTGCATTCTCATTAAGAATCTATGACGAGGGTAATTTAAAACACTCTTGGCAAGTAGGACCAAGCTGTGGAGGTCGAAAATTATCATTTATAAAAAGTCTTGGAGATACAGCAATAGACTTCGATATAGCTCCAGCCCAAGTTTCCGTGGAAAACCAGTTGCCAAATAATAATAATAAAAGTGCGTACATCGGTAACTTATCTCTTTCTAACGGTCCGACAAATCGAGAAGTACAGAAGAAAATTGAATGGCCAATAATAATTCTTCGCGGCAATGGAACCATTTTTGTCCTTTCTACTATGTTCAATACAGAGAAAGCGAAACTACAAGGCCCACTCACGATGACTCCTTCTCAAATGGACAATTATGGCGATGACTCTTGTTCCCTTCTCGTTATACCAACTTCACCTATAACATTAGTGATTGCTGAAACCTCGGGAATACTTCATCATGTACTTATGATTGATTCTTTTTCCGCAAACAGCTCTAAGTGAGTTATTCATATCCTTATTCCTTAAATATCATTAAAAATTTATTTTTAGCCTTTTCAAGCAAACTGATTGCGAACTTTATGTGCTTGAGAACATTGAACTAGAATTGAGTTTACAAAATGAATCGAGGTTTGAAAATAAGAATACTTTGATCTAATTATTTCTATTTATCCTAATTATTTCTGATTATTTTGATAATTAAGATAGTTAGATAATAATGATAATTACCGTTCCCTTTTTCCCCTCGAGAAGAAATAAAAAAAAATAATTTTCATTATCAAAAATAAAAAGAAATAATTAGAAATAAGAATATACTTGGTTAATTTACTTATGATTTCAAAAATTATTCTTTAATGTAGCACTCAAATGAGAGAAGGACGTCTCATGCTGAAACGAGACACGATTAATGAGCATCGTTATTTTTGTTACCACGACGCTGGATTGCACGGAATCTCGTTGGGATTTGGACATCAGCTTCAAAAATTCATTAATGATGAAAGCGTTGAAGGATTCCATGCCTCTTTTCCGTCGAGAGCCGAGTATATTCTGAGCACAAGAGCTTTCAGCGATGCTAAAATCAAGAATGCAGTTGTTGGCTTTGGAATGTTTAACACACCCTCAGGTTTTTGCTATTTTATTCCTAATTATTCCTAATTATTCCTAATTATCCTAATTATTTCTAATTATTTCTAATTATTTTTTTAATTTTTTAATTTTTTAAATTTTTTTGATAATTAGATAATTAGGATAATTAGAATAATTAGTTGAAGTTGTCGCGCAGCGACAACCCATTTCCTAATTATCCTAATTATGCTAATTATTCTAATTATCACTTTTTTTTGTACCGCTCGAATGAAATTGTTGCGGTTAACGTAACCGCCATTAAAATTTTGAAAGGGAGGGGGTTTAACTTTTCGCGTCTCTCTCACTCTCACTCACTCTATATTTTGTTAATGTGTGTTGAAGCGAAAAGTGTCAATAGTAAACAAAAGTGAAAATTAGCATAATTAGAATAATTAGAATAATTAGCATAATTAGGATAATTAGGAAATGGGTTGTCGCTGCGCGACAACTTCAACTAATTATTCTAATTATTCCTAATTATCCTAATTATTCTAATTATCCTAATTATTCTAATTATCCTAATTATTCTAATTATCTAATTATTTAATTATCAAAAAAAATTAAGAAAATTTTAAAAATTAAAAAAATAATTAGGAATAATTAGATAATTAGGAATAATTAGAATAATTAGGAATAATTAGAAATATCTCACTGAGATTATTGATACCTCAGGTAGGATTTATATTTGAATCGTTTTAATAAAAAGTTGGCTCTGAATAATTTTTAATTTTTTTATACCAATAAAGGAATCTTAACTCTCATGAGCAGCGGACAAGTTGTTAGTTTAAGGACTTTAAAAGCTTCACCTCAACTTTACACTCTAAGTCCGCAAATTCCAAATTTAGAGCAGAAAATAATAGGACAACAAAATTCACCAAAAATTTCGTTTGATCAGCATGTGAAGATGTTACTTCTTCATTCATCCGAAGGTTCTCAGATTCCGATTTTGATCGATAGACAAAACATTCCCTCATCTAAGCAAGCTTTTCAACTCCTAATGAGTTCCATTCAAATCATGCGTGACAATCAGTTTCAAAAGCACGATAAAGTTCGTCAGGAAAGTATCTAAAATAGCAAAAAAATAAATGTTTAAAAGTTGTTAAAATATTTTATCTCCTCTTTAAACTTTCCATTATGAAAAATTTTCGATAATTGTAGGAAATTATGAAACGGGTTAAAATTCTGGAACTGATGAAGAGTCAACAGCGAGATGAAATTTCAGCACTTCTACAATTTAAAAAATCGATTCAGGAAAATGCGTATAAAGTGGCCGACATGCACGAAGAAATTTTGGAGAGACAAATTATATTACAAAAGAGAATCAACGATGTGTGTCTTTTGGCATCGCTCAAATCACCCACCAACTTGTCACAAGAAAAGGAGTTTTCCGATCAAATTAAACGATTAAATTTTACAGTTAACAAACTGAGTCAAGACGTGAATCAAATCAAGGCAAAACATGATAATCAAAAGAAATCTCTGGATAAATGGAACAAATTTGGCGCTGACGGTGGTAATTCAACACCTTTTTTACCTCCGAAACAAGAGGAGAGTATTAAACAGTTTATCGGTGAAATGATGAGACAGATACAAGAGTTGAAATTAGATGTGCAGAAAGTTTACAACGCTATTGATTAAAAATATTACAAACTTTGAATTTTTAAAAATAAATTTAAACTTTTTGTCCAGAAAACCCCAAATTAACTACTAAAATGTATGTTTTTTAAAGAAGTGAATTTATTTATTTTTCTTTGAATCTATTTCCATCATGACCCTTTTAAAGCACTTTGGATTATGATGGATATATTTTTAACATAAAAAACTCCATGCTGTTTTATTTTTGTAGTCATTTATTGGATTGAATTTTATAGGTTAATGCTTCAGAGAAATTTAAATAAATGCTAAGCAATTTAAAGCATTTTTTCTAATTGATAGAAGCATCCAAAAATAATTTTAACATTTACAATTGTCTCTTTTATCATTAAGAACCAACTTGGAGTTTCGTGTTGAAACTGTTGGATTTCGAAAGTAATAGTTACAATAAAAAATATGATTACTATAAATGTTATTTCCTCATTATATATCTGATTTATGTGTTTCAAACTTTCTTGCTTGTTTTTCTCACAAAGCAGTTTTAAAAAAATTATTTCTTTTTGGAAAAGTACGGAAAAGTGGTAAGCTTTTTTATTGAGAGAGAAGCAGTTCTAATTTTAAGTCAACAATTTTTGTAATTAAAAAGTTGCTGATTGCCAAAATTAGAGACGGATCAACAACGTCACACATAAAAGATAAAAGCGAAGCCGGATGATTTACTTTTGTCTCAGAAAAAAATATCAGCACTCTTTTTTAACGGTATTTTGGAGGCCATAAAACGAAAGTTAATAATTCATTTATTCCAAATTAATTTCCATTGTTAAATAAAGCGAAAATGGTGCGAGCGCTCACTAAGAGAATCAATTAAACAGTTTAAATAAAATTTATTACTAAGTAATCAAAATAATATACGTTTTGCTTAAAAAGCATCCTAATATTGCAATCAAATTGTTGTCATCCCACATCATGAATAATTTTACTTCGTACGAGTTTTTCTTTAAAGTTTTTTTTATGAAGTTGCTATATAGTATAGAAACATTCATGGCAGTTTGAATAAAATTTTATTATCTGATATTATAGACTAATAATAAAGAGGTTTGTGAAGTGCCTTGATATTCTACTGGTCTTTGGAAGAATTTCGGTAAAATGCATCATATAGAGATGAGAGTTTTCTTCCATATATAAAAGTTTTTTTATTTATATGAAGGAAGCCTATGCCTCTATACTGATTATCTTTCACTGAGATAGATCAATTAGATCAATAACTTTGAAGAGTAGATTTTTTAAATTCTACTTCAAATTAATTTAAATGTATGAATGCATTTTTTAAAAAATTTAGGACAATCGTTACGCTGGCAATTACTAATTTTTTTACACTCTTTAATTTTTTATTTAAAAGCTTGTTATAGTTACACTATATAAGGAAATGTTTTAAATGAAATAAACTTAATAATTAATTGAGGAAAAACATTTAATTGGTCGATTACGTTATCATCATAACAATCTCCTGAATAATGTCTAAATGTCATTAAAAAAATTTAAAATAAATTAAAGTATCGATTTTTTGAATACATACTGCCAAAGGAAAACTTTAGGTTGAAATTTTGTCATTTAAAAATTAAAGCAATAAAAACTATTAAAAAATTTAAGAAAAGCTGCAGACACGTGTAAGCCATTTTTCATGATGTGATAGAAATTTTCATTTTGAGTAAAGACGGAGAATTTAAGCCTCAACTTTCTTCTTTTCTTTACTCTTCTTTTTCAAAAATGAAGGAGTTCTTAATCCTCGCTTTTTCTTTTTGTCTTTTTTCGGTGATCCGTCAGTTGATATATCCTGCTGTATAAAACATAAAATAAAAAAGTTATAATTTTTAAAGCGTCAATATTATAAAACTTCTTACCTCTTTACTGCTTTGCGAAAATGTGCTTAAATTCTGTGTCTCCGAATGATCACCATTTTGAATGTTTTCTCCTTCAAAATTTTAGAAATAATATAAATTAGATTTTGATTTCCAAACCGATATAATACTTTTACAAATGGCTTAAAATATAAAGTAACACTAAGGCGGTGAAAAATCCTCCAACAATTGTCTACTACTTGATTGAACCTTTATTGATTGAATGTAAGATAAATTTACCTTTGAAAACAGTAGAAGCGCGCTCCATGCTTATGAAATCATCATTTGCTATAAAAAAAATTATTATGCAAAAAAATATAAAAATCAATCATAAATGAAAATAATAAGAAGCATCACAAGTAGAAATTATTCTCTTGAATACATAAGCTTGCCAAGAAAAAATATTTATCCGAGTTAAAACATACAGAAAAGACATTAAAAAGTAAGTTAAAATAAAGTTAGAAAGAAGCCATTATTTTAGCAAAAATTACTGTGTGAAATTAAACTATTAATTTGTTTTATTTCAAGAACAAAATCAAAATAAATTAAAAAATGTTTCAAAACCTACTAGTGGGTGTTGCCGCGTAACCCAACATATCAGATCAGTATTTGAAAATCAAGGGCATAAAAAATTAGTTTAAGTCAATCCGGATATTTTGGTTAATCTCGAAGGGACAGACGGACAGACAGAAAGATGAGTATATAAGCGTTACCACAAGTTTGTTGGGTTACGCTAAAAAAATCAACATAATTTTAGAGAAATGCATTTTCAACAAGTTTAACCAAAAGCCATATTGAAGGATAGCAATTGCTAATAGCAAAATGAAAAGACTTACCATCACTAAGCACGACTTCTGGTTGGCTTGGGATTGGAGCTTGTTTCATCTCTATTCTCATGACAACATGTTCTAGAAATATAATTAATTAGTAAAATCTAGATTTAGTAATTCATATCCAATTAAGTACCTGTATCCGAATGACTGGGTGGACTCAAAGGACTTTTAACTTGTCCAGAAATTTGAAGTGAACTAAATGCCTCAGATTCCGAAAAATCTGTGTCGGTATCTATTTTTTAAAGATTTAAAAGATGTATAAAATATTTTATTATTTTCTAATTCTTACAATCTCCAGCTCGTTTTCGTTCGACGGTGCGCTTATACTCTTTTAGCTCATCGTCAGTAACAGAGTCGAAAGGGTTTTTAGCGTAGGGCGTTTTGTAGACAGTGGCGTTATGTTGATAGCCACGCTGAATAATCCCCTTAGAAGCAGCACCCATTAGGACAACGTGATCGCCAGTTTTTGAAACGTTCGCATCTTTTAAGCGATTTGCCTCCTCCCATGTAACTCCTTCAAGAATATGTGACTGGGGTCCGGCGGAAATTTTATCTGCACGACGGTTCTCTTTGATCTATTTTGAATATTTTTTAAAATCTTGATTGAGCCGAATCAATAAATATTCCCTTTACCTGTTGTTGAAGTCGCTTGAATTCTTTCGGATTTGTATTCGGCGGAACAAATTGCAAGGCGTTATCGATTTTTACCGGCGTAGAATGAGTTGGTGATCCTTCCGCCACCCACTTTAAACACACACACATCAGATTATTATCCATAAATCGAGGATTGGCGTTATGAAAAAATAGAAAAAAAGAAGGAAATAAATCAGCGACAAAATTCACAATTAGCACAAATTTATATCCGACACTATAATTTTATAAAGATTGTTATAACAGGCACCATCACAGAATAATTCGTTTTGTAAGTAGTTCAGAGAACATTAGTGTTATTTAAAGTTGTAAAATGCTACATTTTTTATAAATTTAACTCATAACTACGTTCATGTTTTTTCTTATCCTTTTTCGTTGTGTTGTGCCTATCTTAAACATCTTTGCCGCTCAATTCATTCTTTCTTTCTATTTTTTGAAAACCTCTCAGTTTAAGGATGAAATAAAATCAAAAACACTAATTTTTTTAAAGATAATCAAAAGAGTATCCAGGCACAAAAGGAAAGAAAATCAACGTAGCAATGCGCTAGCACCATAAATGTTTAAAAAAAATTTTGTTAGAACCACCCAATGTTAAAATATATATTATGATAGAATTCATTAGCGTAAATTAAGGGAATTAAAATAGTGAGGGTAAACCTTTACCAGAACCACGTAAGAAGTTTAATTGTTAAGAGTTTTTGAAAATGTTATTATGCGTAATTGATATTTTCTTGAATTTCATTGATTCAAAAGGTTTTTATTTACCTCTTCAGCATGAGAATCAACCCACTAAAAAAATAAAATGAAAAATACATAAAAATTAGGATAAACGGTTAGAAAGTTAAAAATATAACAAGGAATCAACGCATTTTAAAGATATTCGTCTTATGTTGCCCGTAAAAATAAAATTTGAGTAGTTACAGCTATAAAACAGGCACAATTTTTTTTCTTAAATGCATCTATATTTTTCTCCAAATCTTTTAATTTGTTCACAATATGTCATATAAACAATATTAGCTGCAAGAAATCATTCATTATTATTTATAGGAATTTGTTTTTTAATCAGAATTTAGTTACTTTTTAGCACTTAATATTTAACCATTTTTTTTAAGTTTATAATAATTAAATTGTTTTGATTTAAAATTTTTAATATACTATACTGATGAATTGAATTATAATTTTGTTTTCAAAAGACCCATTTTTTGATCACCAACTTAAAGAAAATTTGATAGCCAAAATATTTTTATATATAATTTCTAGCATGGAGCTTATGGCTTCCTAATGTTAACAAATTTTTTTGGCAACAATCATGTTCAGGTATTAAATAGTAAATATCTTTTTAAGACCTGGAAATGCTTGTTGTTAAAAAGATTTATTATCATTATATGTTACAAAATTTTTATATAAAGGTTTTTGAAAAAATTATAATTCAATTCGTCGGGGTCCTATGACTTTTCATTACATATGCTTTATGTGCAAACACTCCCACAAATTGCGGGACACAAAATACAAAATAGACACTAAGCGCATAGAAGCATCAATAATTTATTTAACACATACATTTATGTATGAATATTTTTTGTAATTTGAAATTGAGTTGTAAAATAGGGGTCGAAAAACTTCTAAAAATGGAAAGTTTATATCCTTTTAAGGTATATAAATTTATGTAAAAGTTCTTCGCCCGAGTTTAAATTTGATTTTTTTCCTTTTTTTTTGTATGGAATGAGTTGCAGTAAGAATTTTTAAGCAAAAAATTTGATATTATTCCAACTTAGTTATTCTCAAACTTTATAATTTCTACCTTTGTGATTTTCCTCGGATCAGATGTCCCAGTCTCCAGAACTTCAACTTTCTGATAGACATTCGGGGAGTTTAACCATCTTGTACGGTTTCCCCCCTTTTGAAAATCGCCTTTCTTGTACAATCTGTTAATAAACCAAAAGTAAACTTATTATAAGTATTGCAAAAACATCTAAAAAATGCAATCAACGAAATCTCAGACGGTCTATATGTTTCGGTGCTCTCAGGCTTAAAAGTTTTCATGATTGAATTTGACAGAAAGGTAATTATACTTGCCCAGATTTATACATTTCCTCTTCCTCGAGCAAGTAGCCGAGGGATGAGACTGCAGGCGGTAGCTCGATATCGTGTTTTGGTCGAGGAACCTCATGCTTAACCAACGGGTTGCGATAAATATAGCCGGTACGGTATCCAGCATTGTCAAGCATCCTCATGAGTGCTTCGTATTCAGAACCTCCAACACGCCATTTTGGAGTCTAAAAATTTTTTAAAAAGAAATTTTTACTTAAAACTAGAAATTTAATAAAGCGTATTATATTAACAAGGCTACTGATTACCTGATGAGGTGTTTTTTCCTTGTTGTCAGTTGATGGTGGTAGTGCAACTGTTCCTTCTGGTGGCTTACGCGATTCATCATAAATTGCTTTTCGCGCCTCCTCGCTTATCGGTATCAAGTTATCAATACCAATTGGCAGGAGACTCAACTGTGCTTCAGCCGCTTTCACCATATGCTGAGTATGATAGTATGCCTCTTCAATTGTCTCGCCGCAGCATAGGGCACCGTGATTAGTGAGTAAAATGACTTTCGAATGCGGACCTAGGCTGCGAATAAGCTTTTCATGTTCTTCTGGCTCATTGAGAGCTGTAAAAAAGATAGAAATTAGTTTTAAATAAAATTATGCATTATTTCAAATATTAATTTTTTACCTCCTGAAACATTGTGGCGAGCTATTTCACCTAAAACAGCCGAATCCTTTGTCAAAGGCAACAGTCCTTGTTTGAATGACGAAATAGCGACAACGGCACTGTGAAGAACGCCAATAATACAGCGAAGATCAGGCCTAGCGGCATGAATAGCTGCATGCATAGAGAACAAAGAGTTGTTTATACCATAATTGGTAGTTCCTTGCTCGACAATAGCACCCTGCATATCAGCCTTGTTTAGTGATGAAGCAGTGATTTCATGGTATAGCAAGCCATACGGGTTGGCCAAAAAGAGCTCTTCAGCAGCGTTCAAGCGAGCTGTCACCATATTTTGAATACCATTTGATGCTAAACCAAAAAGATCCAAGAGTCTGAATGTTGCGGCAAGCTTGCATCGTAATATCTTCTCTCCCTTTTCATAGCCCATTGCCTCGAGACCACGAATGTCATTTATTGGAATAACGCATGTTGATCCACGGAAGTAACTTCCGACTCGTGCTGTTGGTACGCCCATCATTTCGGAAATTTGTTGAAGAACATTCGAAGATCCTTCCCGTAATTGTCCATCAACAATCCGTTCAAGTTCTTCTCGGAACATCTTTGAACCTATGACAGCTTCAACTCTTTTGCGTCTTTCCATTTCCCGCATATCCTGTTAAATATTTTCAAAAAATATTTTATTTTTCAATCTCACAAGCGCTAGATTTATTTACCTGCTCAATATCAGCCGGCCTTTGCCTTGGTTCTTCTTCAATTTCTGCTCCATTCCCATTCGTGTGTGTCACTTCGGCATCAGTCATTGCTTCAATTTTTTATCTTCACTTGTTTTTAATATGTTTGAATGTTAATGCGTTTAGTTCAAATTGGTCTGAAATGAATAAAATATATGTTTTTAACTGTGTATATTTATTTTATTTCAACTGGCTAGTCAAACAGTTGCCAACTATATTGATTTTTTCTTGTTAACATACAAATGCATATGCATATAATTATTTCTTATGTAAAAATATATATATTTATGTTTATTAAATCTCGAATAGGATTTTCTATACATTTTTTAAAAAATTAAAATCTATATCGTATATATATATAAAACCTTTAATTAAGTATATCTTGATTTTAAATTAAAAAATAGTTTCGCTTTTGCACATGCGTTGCCAAATCCATATGAACCTCACTAATACTTTTATATAAACTTTTTCGGGTATTCCAAATCAAAAAAATGTTTCAAAACGAACAAATTGGATTTAATTCGAGTACATTCATTTACAGCTGCTAATCACTGATAACACAACCACCAAAGTATTTAATTTTCACTTTTGTTTACTATGGACACTTTTCGCTTCGAAAAAAAAGTAAAAGATGCGAAAAGTTAAACCCCCATTTCAAATTTTCAATGGCGGTTACGTTAGCCGCGACAATTTCATTCGAGCGGTAAAAGATAATTAGAATAATTAGGATAATTAGAAAAAAAATAGAAATAATAAGAAGTATACCGAAAAATGGACATTATGGCTGTCCGTGGCACTACTGGCCGACCAAGATGGATCCAATCGCGAGTTCAACGATACCCATGAAGCCATATAAGAGAAAATTTCTGAGATCAACAGACGGACGGACAGATGAGTATATAAGCGTTACCCTAAAAATTTCTTTCCTAAAATCTCACTCAAGATTTTTTTGACAACTCTAAAACTTCAGCTCTCTCCAATTAAACATTAAAGGAAATGGATTTAATCTTTCTTCTTCTTCTTATCAAATCATATTCCAGGTACTTAAGTCGAGTGAGTCGATTGCTGTTTTTGCTAATCGGCTCGAACCGACTCAATAAAATTTACAAGTAAAACCCAATTGACTCGAGTCGATTCAAAAATCGGCACAAAAATCTGACTTAAATCCCTGTCATATTCGCGTGCATGAATGCTCAGCTAGAAATGAGAATCATTATAAATAATTTAATTTTTTTTCGAATAAAATAAGACATGCAGAGTTTTATGAAAATATATGTAATTTGCTCCTAGTAGAATTTTTTCCTCTCTGAGTGTCTGACTTTTGCAGATAAATTTTGAAAAACGCTAGTAGTAGCCCGTATCTTAAGTCCAAATTTATTTGACAAATTGAAAATTTTAATTCAAGGCGAAAGTTAACTTTCTCCCGTAAAAACGCACAATATACTTTGACACATTGAAAGTAGAGGCAGACACAACGACATTTAGCAGTTTAAATCAGATTTTGATTGTGATTTTCTACTCTAAGGTTTTTAATTTTTAAAGCTCTCGTATCCTCCTCTTTAAATATCACATGCATGAGTAATGTATTAAATTAGTTTGACCTCCAAAGTTTTGGATATAAAATTTTATCATCCGGTGAAATGAAATTCCTAGTTATTTTATTCTTTCTTTAGTTCAATAAAATTAAAGAGCTTTACTCTTTACAGCTTAACTTTGATATTTAAATGAAGTATTCCAAATTATATCACATTTTATTTATAGCATTATATCATCATATGACTTAACATAAAGTTATAAAGAGGAATTACTTAATTTTTCAGAAACAATGTTTCTCATTAAAACATAAAATTTTGGAGAAAGTTCACAAATAAAATGACAAATGACAATTTATTTATTTATTTATTTCAACTAGTGCATGTAGTACACACCCATTTGTTAAGCTCATATAATATGTGATAACTCGTATCAACTGATAATGCATATTTCAAAAACTTTTTACAGATCTGGTGTTAAAGATTAAAGATGCAAATATATTTTAATTATTGGTTCTAATTCAAATAATCAAAACATTCAAACGAGCGACGATAAAAATCATTCATTGTTGCAATTCCATGCGTGTTTTAAAAACAATTTTGAGTTCAATACGAATATTTCATGATCTGAGTTATCAGATGATTTGTATTTCTTTTAGTTCGGCACTGCACGCACACGCACACTACAGTATATTGGTAATTTTCTTTCGAACTTACATAGGTTGAAATTTTGATGTTTGAGTAAAAGTAAATTTATTGATTTTTTTTTCTCGAATTTTTTCACTTAATATTTTAGATTTAATTAGATATTTTGATAAGATTTGATTAGATTTTGATTTTTTTTTCTCATAATTTAAGACACACCCCGTGTCGTGTTATACTGTCTATTTTGGCTGTACTGCTTTACAATAAAAAAAATTCTAAGTAAGAAACGAAACTGACTTAAAAAATAAATGTTATATTTCTCATTTTCTCTCACACACATATACTAACAAAAAGTGCTCATTGCAAAGTAAAAAGAAGAAATTATTACCGGCAAAGCAAGAGTGAGCGAGAGAGAAAAGCGAGGAAATGTGAGCGAGTAGTTAACTCTTAAACAGAACTTATGTATTAAATATATAATTATTGGTAGGCTTATATACAATGCAAAATCGAAGAAATTCAATTTCGTTATTTTAAAAAACTTTACTATTTAAAAATGCGTCTGAACAATGTTTTTTCAAACAGCGACATCATTTGGAAAGCGTTCCCTACTTTTTCACTCAGATTTTTTAATTGTACATTTCAGTACTAAAAACATGATATTGACTTACAATTCAAGTTTTATCCAAAGTTTTTTTTGTTCATTGACGTTTTGCACTATTTTTTTGATGAAATTTCCTAAAAACGCTTCACTTTTTGTTTTTTTTAATAATCTGAATTTTCTCTCTTTCCTCCGCCCTACGCTTTTGTCCCCTTAACTTTTCTAACACCCTTAGTATACTTAAGGTATACTTAATAATTGTTTAAAGAGTCATCTTCGAAATTCTTTCCATTTACCCTGCTAGAATATTTGTTTTAAATTTTAAAGTTTTATTTGAAGGATTTGGTGCATTGAGCAGCTTAAAAACGTGCCTAAATGTGAGTGGTAACGTATTTTATAAATTAAATTTTGTTAGAACTGTATTAAGCTGAGTATTGATCGATAAAAGAAAATATATTTTTCGAAACGTTTAAACTAGAACCGATGGGAAGATCTCGATCGCGGTCAAGAAGTCCAGCTCGTCGAAAGCGTGCCAAAGAGCGCGATGATAGGTCGATAAGGAGAAAGCAAAGAAATAGATCTAAATCCCGAGAAAAGAGACGATCAAAAAGCCGTGATAGACACCGAGGGATCGAAAGAGATAAATCAAGGTGAATCAATGCCACACCATCCTCCATGTAGTGTATTGGATTTTTTCTGAACAATTTTTTTAATTATAATTTTCTAAATCATCGACTGTTTTTTAGATCGAGATCTCGTTCGTATGATAGAAGGCACCATTCACCATACCCATCATTATCATCAACAAAATCCAAAATCCTCGCTTCGTCAAACGTTTCCTCTTACTCAACCAGGTAAATAAATGTCTGATAAACTCCTCAATTTGCTAATGCATTTTTAAAACCAGTATCAACGTCTCTGAAAGCGATTTAACTGGAAAATCTCCAGATGAAATTGAAATGATGAGAGTCATGGGATTCTGCGGCTTCGATACAACCAAAGGAAAAAAAGTAGATGGTAATAATGTCGGAGACGTTCATGTTATTCTCAAGAGAAAATATAGGTACGAAAGCTCGAAATAATTTCTCTTTAATTTCATAATTAAAAATATTAATTTCATTCTAGACAATATATGAATAGGAAGGGCGGTTTCAACAGACCTCTTGATTTTGTTGCATAAATTTAAAGAGCTCTAAACAAAATCATCAAGAAGCCCTTAATTTCAAATGTCTAAATGTTTAATTTATAAGATCATTCAATTTTCATCTCAACGCTTATGATGGTATATTTAAAAGAAATCGGATACGCAACAACATAATCAAAATACCTTCCCGCACCCATGCCACACACACACAACCACACACATTCACGCAGTACAATAGATTCAATTAATTTCAGGTTTCACACAACTCCTTTCAGTTAGATCATTAAATGAAGAAAGGAATTGAGTTTAAAAAAAATTAACCTACCACATATTTACAAATAGTGAGCACATATTTCATTATATACATGAATACAGTCCAAAAATCGCAATAGTCAGGGAAATAATATTGAGTATTTTCTAGATGCTTGATATGGCATTTTTTTTGTACGAAAATCTTTTTACACACAAAATGCCATAGCTTTTTTCTGGAGTGACTGCTCAATAATATTTAATTTCACTCAAATACATACAACTTTACCATGTTTACAACAATAGATCTAAAATTTAACAAACAATTTTGAATATACCTCATAATAATAAAACATAATTACATTTTTATTGAATAAAACGTTAAAATGATTTCAAATCAATTTCTCGAAATTTTTAAATCGTTTTAGGTCTTTTTTTAAAATTATAAAGCATTCTGAACGAAACATTATTTTCAACGGACAAATATATATTTTGAATTCAATTGTGTGATTGCGGCTTTACTCGTTCTTTTTTTCTAAAATCGTCAGCCATGGTTGTAAGTAGAGAAACAAAATATTTAAAACAATTAATGAATAAGTGCATTTTAATGTCTAAAAATGATTTAAATTTCTAAAAGAGATGAATATATATTAAAGTTATTTCGAGTTCATACTTATTTAGGTTGTTTTACGAATTTAAACTTAAAAAAATGTTTTCTTGTTGTTGGACATAAAATGTGTGGTTATTTTTTTAAAGAATTTTTTAATTTAAATATCTTCAATTTCAGTCCCTTAAAAAGAGAAAGAAGACAAGAAAACTCCGTGGACATGTTAGCCATGGACATGGACGTATCGGTAAGTAAATTAATTTGAATGAAATCTAAGGTTATGTTTATAATATTTTTAAGGAAAACATCGTAAGCACCCTGGTGGACGTGGTAATGCTGGTGGAATGCACCATCATAGAATAAACTTCGATAAATATCATCCGGGATACTTTGGCAAAGTTGGTATGCGAAATTTCCATCTCAATCGCAATCATAACTTCTGTCCAACAATCAATCTCGACAAGCTGTGGGCATTGGTTGGCCAGGAGAACTTTGAACGTGCAAAGAAAGAGGGAGATAAGGTTCCAGTTGTCGACATCGTTCAATTTGTAAGCATAAAAATGTTGTTGTTGCAAGTTGGCTTTAACTAAGACCCCAAAATAAATCTTTTCAGGGATACTACAAACTCTTGGGCCACGGTCATATTCCAAAACAACCAATCATTGTTAAGGCGAAATATTTCTCCCAAAAAGCTGAAAAGAAGATCAAGGAAGCTGGTGGAGCGTGCATCTTAAGAGCATAATCTGATGTTCACGATTATTGTGAAAAATAAAATCGATTCACAGTTTACATTTTTTTTATTATATATGTGCTCAAATTTAACACACACATCTCACTTATGCGACAGCGCTAAAGCGACAACCTTTACTTATCTAATTATCAAAATAATTAGCGAAACCTTTCACAACTTATTGCAAATATTCATCCTTTGAGTAATTTTCTTCGATTATATAAGTGGTTCCGCTACAGCACTCTTCATCTTGCTTAACTTGAACGTTTCTTTTCCATTGTTTAACTTGTTTTTCTGTCACTTCCAACATTTTGGCTATTTCTGGTGGCTGTAAAAACCGGAAACGAATTCAACTTAGTTTTTTATATCTTATTCTCAATTAAATACATACCTTAACACCCATGCGAATCAAGTCCATTCCAATGCGAGACTTTGAGATAAAGTTTTCGGAAAATGAATCATCTGTATTCAATTTTTCCTCGTCTTCAACCGTTTCAGCTTCTTCTGCCACTGTGACATTATTTCCCAAAAGCTCCTCGACCTATCGTATAAAAATTAAAATTATTTTAATACCGTCTTTAGAAAAATTCCCACCGCATTCTTTTAATAATACCTCATCGAGAATATCGAGACCATATTGATGAACCTGAAATTCCTTTGATTTACTTAAAAGGCGAGTAACGCTTCGCTCACTAATCTCAACCATTCGCGCAATTTCCATGGTTCTTACTCCTCGCTCTTTTAATAATCTAACAATATGCATTTGGCGATCTGTTAAATTTACCTTTGCTTTCCTGCTTATAAAGTAAAAATTAAATTACTTTTAAAGTCCTTAAAATTTTAATTAATATTAAGTAATTGCCTTCTAGATCCATAGGTGACTGGAATTGATACACCATCAATACCATTCAGAGGATCATCCTAGAATTAAAAGTATATAAAAAATTGAATCTGTTAGCATTAGTTTCAATTTGAAACTTTCAAACGATCTCACCCCTTCAGTTGTGTCCCCGTGGAGTCTAGAATAATGTTCTGCACTGTCATCAATGAGCTCATTGACAGTACCTTTTAGAATGCTAACTTTCAATTTTCTCACATTCGCAATCGAAAGCTCCAGCAGCATTGACATCTCCTTGTTACTTAGTCCATTTTGCATCAACTCTACGGCATAATCAATTTTTTCATGGTCAAAATATGGGCGTCGTTGTCTTTGTTGTTTTGGCTTAATATCACTATCGTCGATTCCTGTGAGACATTCTATTACCTCCTCATTTTCATCGTCATCACCAAGTGAGGTGGTAGAAGCTTCCTGTTCCATCTTAATCAGTCGATCTTTCCATCGTCTAACTGTTCTTTCGCTTACTTTACAAAATTCAGAAATTTCACCTAATCTGAGTCCCTGTTGAAAAAGCTCTTTAGCGCGTCTAAACTTTTCATTTTCCGCAAGATATTTAAAGGAGTTATCTTCGTCATTCGGATCAAGATTTAATTTTCCCTCCGCCTTAAGTTTTCGCTTTTCTTCTCGCATTCTTTTCTTAAATCGGGTTACAGATCGTTCGCTCATCTGAAGGATTTTTGAAATTTCACTAGTGTTTAAATTTTTTGCTACTAGTTCTCTGGCCTTCTTAAAACGTTCTTGAGAGCTTTTATGTGCGTTAAGCTGATTTGTATTTGAACATTTTTTAATCGCACGTCGTCTGGATCTCAATTTATTCTCCCACAAGGTCATTTTATACTTAAAAAATCGTACCTTTTCAATCGGAATCTCCAAGAATGACGCATACGCATCATCTAAGAATTAGAGTTAAATAAGTTACAGAAATTCAATTCAACTCTCGCTTTTACCTTGCGCATTTTGGAGCATTAGTTGTTTGCATACTGTAAATTTATTTTTATCTATTACGAGCACTGTTTTTGGTTGTAAAAATTCTAACTGTGTATTACTATCCAAATTAAATATATCATGGTTTTCCATTTTCCAATATATTCAAGATTCAGTAAGTGCGTTGGATCAATCTTATTATTTTTTAATTCAATTTTATTTTCAATTCAATGTTTGTGTTTACAAAAAACCGAGCAAAAAAATTGCCCAGCCACCCTTAAAATTCAAATTACCGTTAAAGTTATATGGAAAGATGAAAAAGATTAAGATTCTTCTTCCCCTTCACTGCTTAGAATATCATCATCATCATCATCATCATCTTCTTTTAACTGTTGCAGTTTAATTAGAACTTCATTCTTTGTGGGGTGCGGCATTTCTTCTTCGTCATCACACGCTTTTTTCTTCTTTCCATTCATGTACCTAAGTAATGTTCTTCGCTTTCTTTCTGAAAGGGTCTTCATTAGATGCCTTATTTCAGTATCTCTTCGGATCTTTTCCATTTCTGTAGGTTCTGCTGGAATAATTTCAATATTTTCCGACTCCGGTTTCAAACATTTTGCGCATTTTTTAGTTGATACTGCACAATCGTGACAAAGAACATGATAAGCTTTTCTGACATTTCTTTGATTACACCTAAAAAAATCCACACTTAAATTTACGTAAAATAATATAAGTCAATAAGAATTTAAACCTGTTGCAAATCTTTGGCTGAGTTAATTGCTTATACTTTCGGTACTTGATTTTCCACTCGATTACATCCTTACATTTTGTGCAGACTTCTGTTATGGACATTGAATTCAATTTCTTTGTCTTTTCACTGTTGTCGTGCAAGTCATTTTTAAATGAAGTTTTGTTCTGATGTCGTTGAGCCCGCGTTCTACTGGTATCGCCTCTTTTCGAACTCATTTTTTTAATTATTTAGCAAACACGTGAATGAAGTGAGTTTTCCTAACGTTAATTCCCCTTATTTTTATTTAATGGGGTAAACAACTGAAGTTTACCATTTTTTTGCCGCCAAATTAATTTTGCGCTTGAGAAAAAGTATTTTTCAAAGTTAAATAGTTTTTATTGCGAATAGTTGTTCTAATAGTTATTCATCATGTCTGAATCCAATGCTACACCCCGTCGCCGTGAAGAAGATGGTAAATATACTCAAATTAAGATAATGTTTCTAAAAAAATATTAAAATTTCCTTATAGAACGTCAATCCGTTGATACTCCGATGAGAAATGCCGTGATTGCGTCAGGTCAAACGCCAATGCATGAAGGATCAGAAAATTATAGCTTCCCGCCATCAGCAACACCACGCCACATGAACTCTTCCGATATTGATTTAAACTCGCCATTGAATTATGGAACACCCAGCAGCATCGGGTCTATTAGGACTCCCCATTCAAGCATGCAAAATACACCTCATAAAATGCGGCCAGATATTCGTGGTGCAGGACGACATACTCGTCAAGTGACCGTTGTTGGTCAATTAGATACCATCTCTGAAGTCGATTCTCAATCTGAATCAGATACAGTCGCTCAAGCTCAGCTAATGGAACAGGGGACTAATGTTATAATTAGCGAGTGTAAAAACAAATTCAGAGATTTCCTCATGCGCTACATTGATCCCGATGCTGAACAAGATGAAGTTGAAGAAAGTATGATCCTCAATGAGCCGCTATACATGCAAAAGCTATACGAAGTTAATGCAATCGAGTTCCCTTTTCTCCACATCAATGCAGCACATTTGAAAATGTTTGACAAACAGTTGTATAATCAGCTCATTTGTTATCCACAAGAAGTTATTCCGGCTTTCGATATGGCTACCAACGAAATATTTTTCGAAAAATACCCAGTCGCTGTTTTAGAGCATCAAATTCAAGTGCGACCATTTAACGCAGAAAAAAATAGAAATATGCGTTCTCTCAATCCCGAAGATATTGATCAACTAATTTCCATTAGTGGAATGATTATACGCTGTTCAAACATCATACCGGAGATGCGAGAAGCTTTTTTCAAATGCATCGTCTGCTCGTTTAGCACATCAGTAGAGATTGACCGTGGACGAATTCAAGAACCAACGCTCTGTGCTCACTGCAATACAAATCATTGCTTTCAACTGATCCATAATCGCTCTCATTTTACCGATAAACAATTAATCAAGCTACAAGAGTCGCAAGAAGACATGGCCGCTGGACAAACGCCACACAACATTCTTATGTTTGCCTACAATGATTTGGTTGATAAAGTACAGCCGGGCGACCGGATAACTGTTACGGGAATCTATCGTGCGATTCCGATTCAAGAAAATCCCCGCATGAGAACAGTGTCGTCAGTTTACAAGACACACATTGACGTTGTTCATTTCCGAAAGGTGATTTGATAATTATTTTGATTCAATTATTATTTCTTTATTAAAATTACTATATTAAGTTTATTCAATTTATTATTTCTTATTCATCAACTATTTCAAAAACCAAAGTTGGACAAGAAGCGTCTTTATGAGTCTGAGGAGGGCAAAGAACATCTCTTTACACCCGAGAGAGTTGAATTGATGCACACATTGGCACAAAAACCCGATGTCTACGACAGATTGGCACGCACAATTGCTCCGTCAATTTATGAAAATGTTGATATTAAGAAGGGAATTTTACTTCAACTTTTCGGTGGCACCAAGAAAAAGCACTCAGCCGGCGGACGTCAAAGTTTTCGATCTGAAATTCACATTCTTCTGTGCGGTGATCCTGGTACTTCAAAATCACAGCTCTTGCAATACGTTTTCAACCTTATTCCACGCTCACAATACACTTCGGGAAAGGGATCTAGTGCGGTCGGTCTTACAGGTAAGTCATATTTTCGGCTGTATATTATGTCATTGCTAAATATAATTTGTTTAGCTTACGTTACTCGAGACCCAGATACTCGACAATTGACACTTCAAACGGGTTCGCTCGTTTTGGCAGACAATGGTATTTGCTGCATTGATGAATTTGACAAAATGAGCGACTCTTGTCGCAGCACATTACACGAGGTCATGGAACAATCAACTTTGAGCATTGCAAAGGCAGGAATAATTTGTCAACTAAATGCTCGCACTTCAATTTTAGCCTCATGTAATCCATCGGAATCCCAGTGGAATAAGAATAAGACGATCATTGAAAATGTCAATTTACCTCATACCCTTATGTCGCGTTTCGATTTGATTTTTTTGATCCTTGATCCTCAGGACGAATTGTTCGATAAGCGTTTGGCCACGCACTTGGTTTCATTGTATTATGCTGGCAATCGTGAAGATGAAGACACACTCTTTGACATGGGCATTTTAAGAGATTACATCGCATACGCTCGGGAACATGTCAACCCAAAATTAACAGATGAAGCACAACAAAGACTCATTCAAGCATATGTCGACATGCGCAAAATTGGTGCTGGAAGAGGACAGATTTCTGCCTACCCACGTCAACTTGAAAGTCTAATTCGTCTCGCTGAAGCTCACGCCAAAGTGCGTTTAAGTCAAAAAGTTGAAATCGTTGATGTTGAAGAAGCTTGGCGTTTACATAGAGAAGCTTTAAAGCAGTCTGCAACGGATCCACACTCTGGAAAGATAGATGTTGGAATTTTAACTACGGGTTTATCCACAACAGCTCGTAAGAAACGTGCAGAATTGATTTCATTCATCAAAGATATTCTGAAGAAGAAGAATAAGTCGAAAACTATTCCTTATCAAAAGTTCTTAGGAGACATCAAAGAAGCATCGCAAATTGTAAAAAAAAATCCACGAAGATGCATCACTAAAAGTAATCGTTAAAGCTTAAATTCTCGTAATCCATTTTTCCCAAACATTATTAATTCAAATCTCGGCATCAACGCTTGTAACGCTTGTATACTCATCTGTCCGTCCGTCTGTTCCATCAAGATTTCAGCCCCTGAGCTACCTAGAGACTTCGGGTTTTCGCCAGATGAAAGCTCTAAGGTCAGAGCGAGTGGATCAAACATTTTTTTGAAGATGCATCTTCGTGGAAAAAAATAAGTTACTCTCTGAATTAGCATTTTTATTAATACATTTATTTTTTAAATATTACAGCTTATCACTCGAGAACAATTTGAAGATGCGTTGAAGGAACTCCAAGATGATGGCATTGTTACTGTTATTGGAAATACAATCCGTATTTGCTAAAAAAGCTATTTTTTTTTAATTCAATAAGAAATAGTTTATTTTGTGCTAATTAATACAATATATTCAAATCCATAATACGTAACTGGCGTACTGCTCTCGTCATTGTTTTGATTTTTTTAGTAAACATCAATAAAGAAAAATTAAATTGAATAATTTTCATCAATTTTGCTGCTGTTGGCTTCGCCGTTAATTTATCAATATAATCCTTAACTAGTGCTGCCGTTTCGTTAAGATGTTGGATACGAGTGAATCTATTTTCATTAAGGACCATTCGTAGTATTCTGTTTTGGAATTTTTGAATTAATTAAAATGCTAATACATTGTTGATGTTTTCATCTATTTAAAATAAAGTAAAATTAAAAGTTCTTGCGTAAAATTTATTTGTATTATTTCAACAATTCCAGTTTGCTTGTATTTTAAAAAGAGGCCGAAATTAGCTATAATAGCGAAATTTGAAATCCCGCTGGATCGAAATTTGATTTTTTAAAAAGCTCTTGAACGCACTTTCAACAGTCCAAAAAATATCGGTATATCGGTGACTCCGGAACGAGATTTCTCTAATTCCGACAATTTTATTAAAAATTAACTAAATTAAATTTCACTTATTTCCTCCTACCGATCTTCATGCAATATCTATTGCAACACGATAAAATAAAAAGCGGAGCTCTCACGGAAAAGGCGAACGCTGCGTACCGGGCACCCACTTGTTCAATTTTAAACTTTGCAGATATACACAAAGATGAGAAAAAATTCTCTCCTACCTGCATTTTTTGCAAGGGCGAGCAGCTTAGGAGAGCGTAAAAGCTAGAGCCCCATTTTGTGAGAGTTAATTTGTTGGTTTCTCTCCCTCTATCTTTAATATTTTATAGTTTCATACTCTTATATTAATTAAAAAGCTACAAAATTGAGTCATAATGCTTCATTGCTCTGCTGGAGGTGCTTGAAGTGAAAAACAGAATCATTATCAACTGATAAAAAAGTTTTCTCTGTGAAATCAAAGAAAGAAAAAATTTTGTCACGTTTTTATCGAAGTTTGCACGTGTTGACGAAAAATTCGGATATTTGCAGAGGAAAAAAATGAGCCCGGCACCTGAAACTACTATCACATGGTAAGACAAATAGAACATTTAAGAGAATCAACATGATCTGCTTTCATATAAACGCAAACGCATATAAATAATATACTGTGTATATTTTATTTTATTAAATAAATAAGATAAAAATATCCATGTTGGGTTTTTTGAAATTCTCAAAAACCTCAAAAGATGGAGCTGTATTCTTGATAAAGAAAAAATAATTATCTCAGTTCCGAAAATCTGGTTTTAAATTTTTAAATAATCTTCTTGAACTGCATTGCACTAGTTTCTTTGAAAATATATTGACTTAGAGCAATAAAGAAGTCGTTATGACGTTCAAAAACATGCGATAGGAAATATCAAAATAGGAAATTTTTTTGTTTTCAAATTCCCAGTGTCTCGAAAGCCAACATAATCTGAAAATAGTAAAACATTCACTCTAGCAAAATGTTTTGCCGCCGATTTCACGGTCTGACGCGTCGTCTAGTAAACAACAATAATTACGTACTTCATCGAGCTAAAAGAATTAATGAGAGATGTGCAGTAGCGAAGATTTTTGTTAAATTTAAACATAATGAAATGTAAAAAAATATCATGTCTTGTTTATGTATATCTCTAAAAGTTCCTTAAATATTGAGAATTCAAACTGTCTAATTTATTCAACATTGCAGTCAAGAGCCGACAATATCGGAAGCAAAAATTATTGATGGGAAAAAGGTAACTGATATTATAGTTAATGGAATTATAATTTATACTTTTTTCTGGAATTTTTCAACAGATTGCTGAAGATATCCGATGCGAAATTCGAGAGCAAATTCAAGAATGGATGAAAAATGGAAATCATCGCGCTCCTCAGCTCACAGCTGTGCTTGTTGGTGATGATCCAGCATCACACACTTACGTGAGGAATAAAATGAAGGTTGTTGGTTGTTGAACTTTTGTCAATGAACTTTTAGCTAATAAAATTATTTTAGGCGGCTCAAGATGTTGGAATCAAAAGTTCCACAAAACAGCTAGCTAGCACCATTAGCGAAGCTGAACTAATGAAAGTCATTGCTGATCTCAATAAAGACAAAACGGTGGATGGCATTTTAGTTCAACTTCCGCTTCCTGACCATATTAACGAAAGAAAAATATGTAATTTTGTTAGCTGCGATAAAGACGTCGATGGATTCAACGAGAAAAATATAGGAAGACTCTGCCTTGATATGAATACGTTGATTCCTTGCACGCCTCTCGGTGTCCAGGAACTCATTAAGCGCTCTCAAATAGAAACCTTTGGAAAGCATGCAGTAGTAGTTGGTCGAAGTAAGAATGTAGGAATGCCTTTAATGATGCTTCTCCATGCAGACGGACGACATGATACTTGTGCAATGGATGCTACTGTTACAATCTGTCATCGTTTCACACCACCAGATGAACTTAAGAAATTTTGTAAAATGGCTGATATAATTGTCAGTGCGACTGGCGTGCCTGGGCTCATTACTGCCGAAATGGTTAAAGTAGGAGCCGCCGTCATTGACGTAGGAATTACTCGAATCTATGACGAAAAGACTGGAAAACATAAATTAGTTGGTGATGTTGACTTTGAAGAAGTTAAAAAAGTTGCTGGATTTATCACACCAGTTCCAGGTTAAATTTAAATTTATTTATTTTATATTGATTTTTAAATGTTTCTAATTTTTAATGTAAGGTGGAGTGGGGCCAATGACCGTTGCAATGCTAATGCGAAACACATTCGTGGCTGCTAAGAAATTGAAATTGGTAGAAACAGCATATAATTTCCATTTAAATTGAATGCGCAATTGTGCAGATGTAACTGAATATTACAATAAAGAGTTATTAAAAATTTAAAAGAAAAACTAAAATGAGTATGCGTCTAAAATCAGCAGAACAAAAAACCAGAAATGGGTAATTACAAAAAATATTTATTAGTTTTATTAACTATAAAAAATCATATAAGAGAAATAATAATTTTTTTTGGACGACGAGAGCGCTGAAGTGACGTTGAGACTTACGCCACCCCATTAAAAACTACACTCACGTTATTTATTGATTTTTAGATTTTACGTTTGACACATTTAAATTTTAAAAATACAAATAATTTTTATCAATAAACTATCTAGTGGAGATTGTTGGGTTTTAGTTAATAGATGAATTGGTATAGACTTCAGAATGAACTTGGTTTGTTTAAAGTGTTTAGGATAAATATGATGGAAAAAATACTGATTTTAGTTATAACGGTCCATCTAAATTTAAATCTATAGTTGATCCCTGAAATTTGTTTGTTTACGTTTTCGAGATAAAAAAATATTTTGTTTTGCAAGGCAAATAATTAATTTTGCGCCCCCATCAGATGTTTTCAGTCACTTTCAGCCTTCGTAAGTCATCTAAGAGTGCATAAGGATCACATTTCAATAGAATGCTGCGCTTTGCAAGTAGTAATTTCTTAACATAGACCTTAAATGTGTCAATGTTTTAAAATGATTTAATTTGTTTTGATAATGAATTAATTATGGTGGTGACGCCAAAATAACTTATATCTCTTTTTAGGTAGTCACTGTTAAATCTTCCTTTTTTAAAATCGCCGCTGTTTCGAAGAATTTGCCATTGTTCAAAGGAAGCTCTATGCTAGTTGTTGTCAAACCCGTCTTGATCTTGTGGACATTGATGAGTAAACGATCACGCCTGTTATCGGAAGAACATTGCAAATTGTGAGTGTAATTTTTTTGATGGAAAACGGCTAGGGAGCCATTTGAGAATCGATAATATGTTGACTACTGGCTTTAATTTTCCTATCAATCCTTTCATATGCTCACACATGCTTGCTGTTTCATCTATATCCAAGCCAAGATATCTATGACACTTCACTCTTCCTATTTTTTTTCCAATTTTTATATTTTATTTTTATTCATTCAGTTTTAACTGACGACAAGGTAAAAAATCCCCTAAGATCCGCAATTCTCTGCTGCTGAATGCATGGATCTGAAGAGACACAAAACTTCCTTGATTACATTATTTTTTCATTGTTGCCTATATCAATTTCGTCTAGTTGAATAGAGTTGATTTGAGACTTTCGCGTTATTATTATAAATTTTGATTTCGACGGATTGATACTCATGCCATTTATCTTATTATATTCGTCTATTATTTTTAAGTCATGAACGACTGCTTCTATGAACTCACTTTCATTTGTGAACTCGTAAAAAATTGCAATATCATCGGCGTATCTAATGGCTCTGCGCTTTAATGGAAGATGTTAAAAATCATTTAGAATAAAATTGAATATTGTCGGACCGATATTAGATCCTTGACCAATTCCTTTATCAACGTTTTCGAACTTGATGATGTCCTCTTTTATCTTAACTGCTTGTTTTCTATTTATAAAATAGCTTGATAAGATGTCGTTTGCTACACCTCTGATGCTGCACGTTTCTAGTTTCTTTGTAAGATCGTTATGATTTACAGAGTCATATGCTTTTTTGACATCTTAAAACACTACCCCAAAAGCTCTCTTTGATCAAGCGCTACGTTGATGTGATGAAATGAATTGTTTCAAAGCTAAATCAGTACCAGAATTTTTTCTAAATGCGAATTGAATCCAATCTGTCTAGAAGAATAATCTCAATAATTTTGTTTACGATCGGTAAGACACTAATTGGGCCAAAGTTTTCTTTATCATGTTTCTCTCCAGTTTGTTTATACACGGGTGTTATTAACGCTTTTTTCAAGACATCGGGATATCTCGCTTGAGTAAAAATATTAAATCAGCTTAAATGCTGGAATATCAAATGTTGAAGTGTGTGATAGAGAGCAAAGAGAGGTTTAAGTAGAGCTTTTGCCGAGAGAGTCATAACACCGTGGTGGTCCAATGGTAGGACACTGTGGCGCATACATAGAGGTGTTGGTTCAAGTCCAGGCTACGAGGTCTATGGTTCGAGACTCGGTAGCGGCGGCTTAGATCTTTTTAGCTTCTCTGAACATTAAATCGATAAATGCGACATTCTTGAGTTTTCCTAGCTAGATTGCAAAAAATGGATGTAATCGTCACAATTTAAAGACTCGTGCGAAATAAGAAAAGTAAAACCATGCAGAACCATAACGAATAAAAAAATCACATGCGTGCTATTTCTCAAAAATTCTACAAATAATATATAGTGTTTGTATAATTTTCATTTATTCATCATTTTATTAGTTTTATCAATTATCTTAATTTGTAGATGAATAGTATATAGTGGAGATATATGCTCGAACATAGGAACAGAAATTGTAAACTAGATACATTTAAGACATTAATTTGATCGTTAAACTCAAATTTTATTTATTTATGAAATATATGCATTCTAAAAGATCTAAGAGAGAAGGAGGGAGGAATGAGGAAATTGACAAGGCTCTTCATCACCGAAATTAGATTTTGTCTTCTCGACCTTTTGCTTCCTTCTTTCGCTAATGTTTATGCTTTTTACCTTTCTTCTTTTTTTCGCCACTTTCTATAAATTTTACAAGTTTATCATCCTCCATTTTCTTGCGATGAGACTTTCCCTCAATTTTATTCAAAACGTCCGATGCATTCGACTGTTGTTTTTGAATCGATGATGACGATGTCATTGTGGTGTAAAACTCATCCTCCAAATTAATATCAAGTGCACGATGAGGATCATTGAGATTAAGCTCATTTTTTCCATCATTATCGGATAGTAAAGCTCCTTCTGGTAACTCCATTGCCTTGTTTACCACGTGAACTGATTTTGGCTCATCAGATTCACTCACAGAATTGATTTCTTGCTTTTTACTTTTTTTAGATTTCCTCTTTGATTTTTTACTATGTTTATCTTCTCTATCTTTAGTTTTTCGATTTTCTTCGAGATATTTTTCTGATCTCTTGGTTTTAGGACGAACCTTTAGTTGAAAAAAAAATTTAAATTGATTGAAATATTTTAATCAAGCAATCTTTCATTTTAAATTCTGTGATTGGAACATTTGTAGAAAAATTCTAAATTTTTTCAAAATTCACAAGTCTTTTAGAAATTATGCATGGGGAGGGGGGGAGGTACTTACCTTCAGAGGGACGTCAAGATTTAATGCTGCAATTGGAATCTCATCGATGTTGTCATAGTCTTTCATTTCTCCATTTTTGCTCAAAGCCGACGATTTCAAGTAATTTGGATTGTGTGCTTGCAGCATTTTTCTCGCCTCACGAATTTTTTCCATTTCTTCGGGGGTCGGCTCGAAACTATCCTTTCGACTGCCCTTATCACTTCCATTTCCACGACTTGACACAAACAGCCCATCACCTTTGCTTTCCTCTTCTCCATCTAAATTTTAAAAGTAAATATTGTTAATGAAGTGTTTTTTATAAATAAATAAAATGATTTATGGACTTTTAAGCAGTGAATTTCAATTGAGAGAATACAATAAATAACCGGACGTAAAAAAGCTGTTAAAAAAATCAAACTTGGTGGTTAGGAAGTAAGTGGTAAAATTTTGAAAAGAGAGAGAAAAATTCATGAATTATAAAATTAGTTCAGTTTATAAGTCTTTAAACAAAAATGAGTTTACAAACGTAAATTTTTTTTATCAGCTTAGGAGCTAGTAGGTGAAATTTTTAATTTAAAATCTAGAGAAAATCACGCTCATATTTTCTACATTTTACCATTTGTGGCAGACTGCAAGTTTGAATTTTTCCATCAGGTTTTTTATTAAACAGGGTTTATTATGAAAATATTTTTAAAGATGAAAATAATAAATAGAGTACCATCACTCGAAATTTCGCTGGATGGTCCATCATTAATCCATTCCTCTAGATTAAGTCCATCAGGTAGCTGAACTTTTCGTTGTGCTTTCGGAGCAACGGGCAAAAGTTCGCCTTCGAATAAAGATTTAAGCTCTGAAACTAAGTTCAGTAAACCTACAGATAACGAAGAGATATCAGCATTCCCAATTTCTTTATCACCAACATCGTTAAGTAAATCTTTATTGTTTCCGGCTGTCGCGTTAATATCATCGGTGTTGAGATGATACTTTATTGTTTGAACAACCACTAAAGCAGCTGATGCCCTCTCTTGCACCTCAATGTCTCCATTACTGACAAAATTTTGAAGCTGTTGTTCCATAAGATCAGTGACGTTCTTTAAAGATTGTAAATCTTGATTGTTAATTTCGATGTCGAGGAGATGGGTAAAAATTTTAATGGAATTATGGACAAATACAGCTCGAATGTGTCCGGGGATAGATCGATCTTCAAGGAAAAGTTTCAGGACTTCGTAGGGCACTTCAATTTCATTTGTGAACTCGCCGATTATCCATGCAGCCGCATAAAGAACTTCATACATGGTATTTGTTTGTGAAGAGTATGAAAAAGAATTGATCAAATTCACCATCTCATTGACGGAAAATTTACGAACACTCTCAACACGAATTGTCACGTCTAGAAGTTGATCAGCGATGATACTTCCGTGCTTAGAACAAGTTTCCAGTTGAATTAGCTCTACCAAAACTGTCAGATACCACTCGAAATTGGCTACGTGTTGATATGACTCTTGTGAACAAATTTCAATAACCTTTAGCAACAGTTCATCACGATACACGTTGCCTTCAGCACGCTCCATATGTCCCAAGAGTTTATTTACAATCTCCATAAGATTCTTTTTTGAAACCATACCGTAGAGTAAGTCAAGAGCCCGTAACCGTATTGATTCGTCTTTGTCATCGAGACAAGCTAAAATCAAATCCTTATGTGATTGGACACTTTTTGGATGTGTCTTGAGAATTTTTGACATTGCTAAAAGGCCAAGATATTTCAGATTTTGATCAGAATCTTCTATAAGAATTCTCAACTTTTGAACGCAGAGTTGAATTGAAGCTGTGTGATTTGGCATTCCACTACTGATGCTTATTAAGACGGCAATAACGGTATTTATGCACTCGTATAGAAGGCTCATTGCGGAAGTACTGTTCGTTAGACAACATAAAGTGAATTTAGACATAAAAAATTATTTCCAAAGAGACACACAACTTGCCTATGAATTAAATTCGTAAGTGGTTCAATCAATTTCTTTCCTAATCGAGGTTCTATGGGAGTGAGCGCGCCAAACTACAATATTTCAAATGGATTAATTACTCTTATTAGCTTTATATAACATTAAAAGCGATAGGTAACATATCAGAAAATGTTTTTTTGAATAACCTGTTGATGATCTCTATCAATGGTTTTGTGAAACTCATACTCAAAGATGGTCCACCATATACCAAAAAACTTGCAAACTTTTTATTCAAATATGAATTTAGTTTCGATTTAGTTTCGAATTTTGAAAGATGAACTTACCAATTTAATAATTTTGATTAGCATCCAATTATTCGTTGATGTCGTCATTAGTTTGAAAAATATTGGTGCTAGCGAGAGATAATTTTTCGGATTCTTTCGAGCAAGTTCACAAATAACGTTAACAGCGGCCGATTGAACACCAGGATCGGGATCTTCGAGTTTCTCTTTGAGCTTGGGAAACGCTGGCCTGAGTGCTTCTGGATGGTTGAGAAACACCTTATACATCATTAGAACGGCCTTCATTCGCAAGTATGGTTTAGTAGAATTCATCAATGTCATAATGTCATTGGCCAGATCTCGAGAGAGATCAGGTGAAATGAAGCAGCTTAGACCACTCAAAGTAACACCAGCATCATATTGATTTGTTGCACTCAAATCTTTTCGGATCATATTGGTGGTGAGCATAAGAAGATCTGTTGCTGGATGAAAGCTCTGACTTGCCGCCAGATAGCCTACACGTTTACACGTGAATTTACTTGAACTCATCACTTCAATGATATTAAAACCGGCCCATGAGATGTCGTATCCACACATTTGAAGCTAAAATATTTTTATTTTTTACAATTAATATGTTTTAATTGTTTTGACTCACGTATGTTAGTTTAGCAACTGCATTACATTTTACACTTATGTTGTCGATTCGCAGTTCTTGTTTAATCTCCTCAATGCACTGTCCTATATAGTTTGCCTTTAAGAAAGTCAAAAGAATGAAAAAGAAGAAGGAAAGTTGGTTTTTTCTTCTCCAATATAATGATGATGTGGAACCATAATTTTAGAACCATTTACTAAAAATCCTCGCGATCGCTACTTTACCTCATTATCCTTATTGTTTCTTAATCCACGAACCAAATCAGTGAGATTCTTGTCAAAAAGTAGTCGTTGCAAATTCCCCTTTACTTGCTTTATATTTAGATTTAATGACATCTTTTCTTGTGGCCCTTATTTTTTTCTTTTAATTTATTTATTTATTTAACTGCACAGGTTTTCACGGAACTATAAAGTTATTTTATATTTAAAACATCTTTTAGACCGTTTAAGTTATCTCTTACTTCCTCAAAATAGAAAAAAATCTCCTTTTGCTTCTTATGTGCTTTCTATTTGTGGTAATACTGTTTAAATCCCCTTGTAGCATATTCTCATTCAACCATGTGTCTGCTGTAAGGAATTGATTAGTCCCCCATTGCATAAAATTTAAAGGAGTTAAATCCGCAGTCAGAGATTCATAGAAATCCTGCCAGGAACACGTTAAAAATCAAAAATCCTCATACAATATTTATAGCTCCGCTATATACTACTTTCGGATTTTTCAAAACCAGTTTTCGGCCCCTAGTGCCAAGACATTACATTGTGCAATACCAAAACTTATACTCAAATGATAGGCCTAGTCAAACCCTACAAACTGGCGAAAAAAGATTTGAAATCGGTTGATCCTACGAGGAGTTAGAGCCATTTAAGTCATCTTACTTTCTCACTTTCTTATCTAAACTTTCTCTCAGAGTTATGATTTTTTCGTTTTAATCCATGTGCGGACATCAATGTAAACAATTTTTCCAAATGTCCCCAAAGTTCTCCTAAGTTATATTCTCCAGTTTTATCTTAATGTCGCTGTGCGACATCTGTTGTGTAAGACTAATTCAAAGTTTGAAAAATAGATGTCGCTTTTCAGCTGGGAAATTTTAAAACAGCCGTTGAGCACATAAAATAATTTTTACTAAATTTCGTCAATCTTAATAATTTAATAGAAAATAAAAAATGAATTTTAAATTAGCAATTAAGATCCAAAAATTAGAGAAGTGGAGCGGTTTTAAAAAATGAAACAAACAAAAATGGCCCCTCCACTTCTCTAATTTTTTGATCTTAATTGCTAATTTTAAATTCACACAAGTTTTGCGTACACTTGTTTAATATATCACGACAAAGCAAATATTAAAATTAAATTTTAAGTTTTCAAGGAAGTTAAACAAAATATATCAAAATATAAAATTTATAATGAATTTATTTTATTTAGTACTTTTCCGTGCGAAATGTCTAATTAACGAGAAGGGAAAGTTTTAAACGTTTTTTTAATATTTTATTTTATTCTACACTGAAACTTATAGGAAGCCTTAACCTAGATTGAATTTCTCAATATTGTCGAGTTGTTAGTTTTTTTAATTAATAAAATTTATTTCAAAGTGCTGATAAACTTAAAGGTAAAATTTAATATTTAATATTGATTTAAAACTGATGGGATAAAAATTTATTTGTGATTAAGTAAGGTTTCACAAATGTATTTGATCTTACATTCATAACTCTAATTAAATATATGGATATATTTTCTTTCGATTTATTTTAAACTTGAATAATAGGAAGTTCCCCGCTCCTTTTCGAGTTGTTTACAAAATGTAATATTTTTTGTTTATTTTAGTGTTTTAAATTAGTTTTTATGTGTTAAAAGTTTTAAAGTGTTCGTCGTCGTGTCTTTAACTCCAGTATCATCGAGTTCCATCAAATAACCAGGTAAGAAGTGAAAAGGAGCGAAATACGAGAGGTGATTTTTATTTTGTTTTGATTTAATTTTAATTTGTTAATTATCGCTCCTTCTCACTTCCTTAATAAATTAGAAATTAAATTAAATTTATTATTTTTTTTTCCCAATCTGGATCTTTCATATTATATCTCTGGATGTTATTCATAACCTCCAATTGTCATAAATTTTTTGTTTCGAATGAAATTTGTTGTTTTTAAGTTAAATAATTTAAAGTTCAAATTGTTTCTTTTGTTTTCAAAATTTAAAATTTCACTTTGTTTTTGTTGGTATCCAACTAAACCAACTGATAATCTTAGTGACACAGTTGTATTGTATTGTATTGCGGTGGTGGGCAGACTGGAGCTGACATTAGTAAATCAGACAGTCAAGCACTGATGATATACAGATCATATTGTGCTATACCCTTTTGCAATGACCATCTTATTCAGACGTCTTTACTTGCTCTTATGATAGACTCGTATACGCAAGGTGCACCTTATGAGCGATATCCATTTTACTCAGAGGAATCCTCAGTAGATTAGCGACACTTCCCTTAGGCAGCCGACACCTCTCTGCGAATTCATGAGCGGTGGAGGCACCAAATGCCTAAATCGGTCATACTCGCACCCAGCACACGGCCCAACACTCTTAAGCTCTGCGACATTGTCGAAACACGAAATAAGTGTAACGGCAATGGGCCCATCCGAAATTCAAGTGCGTAAGCCGTTCCATTTCAATGTGTCTCATGTTCCACATTTCAACTCACGACCAACACAAGAAACGAGCTTGGCGGATGGAACTGAGAAAAACACTCGACGGTCACCCATCTAATACACAGTATGACACAAATGTCGCTTAACATTGTCAGTGTACGCTCAATCCAATGAGCTATTAAAGTGATTTCTCAGTGACACAGTTGAGGAAGGATGAGTTTTATTTTGACTAACGGACATATATAACCTGTACATCCCATGCTAATCAATAAGATTAGATGGAGGAAGGTTGATGATTTACCAAATTTTATTGGTTTGACCATTGTTTTTGTGGACCAGCTCTTAACGGTACGTTATACAATACCGTCGAACCACCTTTGATTTATTTTTTTCTAACTGCAATCGTAAGGTTCAGTTAACTAACCCATAATTGTGATTAGTGGTCACAAGACTGTTCAAAATGAACAATTTAACGTCATGGATTACGGCGTCCTGTTTGGTTTTTTTCCGCTTGGCGTTCCATGATGACTTATATTAAAAACTCTAATAGGGGTTATTCGATCGCTAGTGCGTCTTTCTCAAGACGTGCGTTGCACTTCCCGTGGTAGGCAATTCCCGCGGGGACGTCTGCTGTTGAGGAAAAAAAAGGGGATTTATACTCTATTCTTAAGAGTTCTGCATGGTTACGTTTTTATCCTTAGCCTAAGCTTTCGAGCTATGGAAAAGGAAATTAAAACGCGTCTTCCTGGTAACTCCAGCGTGCTCCCTATTAGTAATAAATCAATCAATTTATTTTAAACTTGAATAATACATCTGAAATTTAAGATAATTCAAAAATAATTTATGCATTTATATTTTTTCACATGTTTGGCATCTATTTAATGATGGCATCTTCCTATAATTGTATTTTTTTAATTAAGCGATCGTCGTTTTTGAAATTAATCAATCTTTTAGCTATTTACCACTAGTGGTTAGTTAACAGTTTTTCTTGATTATTAAGCTTAACTGATCTAAAATCTTCTTTCTAATTAGAGGTGTAAGAATCTTACAAAAAGCAGAGTTAATTATGAAGAATAGAAAACGTAAAATATAAATTTTTAATAAATTTAGAAAATGAAACCATAAACTCTGCTGAAAACAGACGGGTTGTAATGTATTTTAATTTTGAAAAATTACATGAATTTTGTAAGAAACTGTTGGTGGCTTAAATGGGGCTGCTGCAACAATTTTCAACCCTGAAAATGATGTAAATTTAAACTTCAAATTTCACGAGAAAAATTAGTTATTTTTTTAAAATTTCAATATTAAACACATCTTGATCTTATGCCACGACATTTAATTTATCAGCATATGTGATATTTTATTCCTAATTATCCTAATTATTTCTAATTATTTCTAATTATTTCTAATTATTCCTAATTATTTTTTTAATTTTTAAATTTTCTTAATTTTTTTGATAATTAGATAATTAGAATAATTAGCATAATTAGAATAATTAGCATAATTAGAATAATTAGTTGAAATTGTCGCGCAGCGACAACCCTTTTCCTAATTATCCTAATTATGCTAATTATTCTAATTATCAAAAAAATTAAGAAATTAAGAAAATAATTAGGAATAATTAGAATAATTAGGAATAATTAGGAACAACATGGACAACCATTGAAACGAAAAGTAAATTTGCAAAGAGAGAACAAACATTTCCAAATTAAATTTTCCACAGCTTTGCAACTGCAAAAGAGTCCTTCACAAATTTTCTTTTTTTTAACTGACAATATTTGTGAGCTCCTTATGAGAAATTTTAGGGTTAAATTATAATTTATGCTTTAAAAATGTGAGAAAATTCATTTGAAATTTCTCGTACAATTTGTTGATCACTTGCACTCTCAACAGTTTCCTCACAAAAAATTCGCGTAAAAATTTTCATGAGATCTAACGCGCGATGTTGATGGTTTGTGTAGTCAGTATTTCTTAGAATCCTTCGACATAGCTCAAGATACCATTTGCGTAGCTAAAAATGAAGAAAATTTAAATTAATTTATTAAAAAAAGGTTTCCTTACTGGATCTCCTGCTGATAAATCAGATAGCTGTCTTACGAGAATATCAATTAGTACTTTAATGTCGTTGATGTAAAATAAATTTGATGTTTCAGAAATTGAGAAGAGGTCAACGAGAATTTTAAGAACTGAATTAACTTTTGGTTTTGTGTGCTTTAAAACAAACACAGGATCATCTTCGCGATTTATTAAAAGTAATATTTTTTCTGTCAAGCATTTTGAAGTTTTAACGTGCTGCATTGTTTCAAGGATTGTGTTTTCTGTAAAGTTATCAAACTGAAGGTTAAATGCCAGTAGCAAGTTAATCATAACATCAGACAAAAATTCAGTTTGATCGTCTTCAAGAGGATTTTCAATAAGATTCAGCATAAAAAGAACAAAGTTATCCCCCATTAAATCAAAATGTCCTACTGGCATTTTATGTCCCGCACTCCATATCATTATTAGCATTACAGAAAGTTCACTCAACTTCTCTAAATTAACTGGATTCGTTAGCATATCTTGAACAAGCTCCAACGGTAAAACTGAACCAATAAGAATGTCTACGCAAGTTACGTCGAGCAAGCACATTGCCTTGAATGTCTTTAACATGAGCTTCCGAATAGACCATCGTGATTCCATTTGATAATAAAGTACGAGATTATTAACTGAATTGTATGCGTCTACGGACATTTCATAGCGGCAAATTTTTGGGTCAGCATCAACGAGAATTCTGATCAGCTCCGTAAGATAGTTGGTAATATCGGCTTCGTCTTCGTACAACATCCAAGACCTATAATTGTTTTAGATTAAAAAATAATTTCAATACTGATTTAAAAAAAGTTATGAAAAGCACAATAAATTGTAAAAAAATAATGACCGTTGATTCGTATCATTTTTGGCATCGACTAATTCTGAAAAAAGAATACGGAGTCTGTGCGAATCGTGTGTTTCGCCCAAAAGATTATCGGGAACAGCAAGAGAATCTTTAGTCAAATGAACGGCAATAGGATCCAGATATCGGCTAATATCCGGCAAAAGAGCTTCCATTTCTGAAATGAAAACACGCAATGCACGTTGACTTAACTCGTGAGACAAATTAGTATTTTTTCTTAGGGATTCTAGAATTTGGTAGACATCCATCTCCTCAATAATAATTGGCTCAAATTTTTCAACATTCTTGCAGACTCCATTCGCCATTATTATGGCTTCATGTTTTTCTTCATCTTCTTTGGATACCACAGCTGCTTTAATGTCGTTCAAAAATTCTTTTGTTATCATGGTAGCATCAGCTGTAGTCCTTGTAATTTTAACAGTTGTTGTTGTAGCACCAGAAGAAGAAATTTCAGAGAGGGTCTCTTCTAGCTTCGAAGCTAGGATGCTCATGCTTGGGCTCTCTTTTATTGGTGGCGACGGCTTAGCTGCTTCGACAACACACGAGTTTGACATTGATTTTTTTGTTGTGTCATGCTTGATTTTGTGCATGTTTTCATTTTCACTTAATTGTTCCTTCAAAATAACTTTTGACTTTTTGCTCTTTTCTGTCGGCAATGGAATAGTTTCATCGGGAATGTCCTCCTTTAAAGATGTAGTTTTTAGATTAACCTCTCCCCTCATAATCTTCTCCAAATTCTTCTTCTTTTTTATAAGATTAGCAATGAGTTGATCTCGTGAAATTATGTTGTTAATTTCACTTTCAACATTTCTCTTTAAATTTTCTATTGCAGTTTCGAGAAATTCGAGGAGAAAGGCAGGTTCCACCTAAAAAATAATTAAGTAAAATTGTTAGATTCTATATAGCTGATCGATTTGATTTAAGTGGGTAATAAATTTTGAGCTATTAGAGAGATGTTATTAGTATTTATTGTTACTAATCTTCGTTGATTTGGCTTTAGAATGACCTAAACTACTAGAATCAGCAAAAAAGTGGGAAAAAACATCGCTTAAAGAAACCAAAGATTAGCCGAAAAGATATTAGGGATTTTAATTCATTACGTCAGTTTAAACACTTACTTACTGTGACCCAAACTATCTTTAATTCATTGTCAAATTTGTTTAAACTTTATATAGACAGGGGTATTCGATTGAATAAATTGTTGTTGTTGTAATTACAAAAATCGAGTTTATTATAGCTCCGCTATATATTAATTTTGGATTTCTCCAAAACCAGTTTTCAGCCCCTAGTGCCAAGACATTGCACTGTACAATATCAAAACATATACTCAAATGATACTCGGAATTGAACTAGCAATTGATTGGCATTGATGATTTTTTAGGAGTGTCGATCATGGTCGACCAGGAGTGTCCAAAATGTCCATTTATTCTAATTATTCCTAATTATCCTAATTATCTAATTATCTTTTTTTCTGTACCGCTCGAATGAAATTGTCGCGGTAAACGTAACCGCCATTGAAATTTTGAAATGGGGGGTGTAACTTTTCGCATCTTTTACTTTTTTTTTCGAAGCGAAAAGTGTCAATAGTAAACAAAAGTGAAAATTAAAATCTTTGGTGGCAGTGATATCAGTGATTGGCAGCTGTAAATGAATGTACTCGAATGTATTCAACTGTAAATAGCATCAAAAGACAAACACACTTTAATTCACTACTTGTCAATTTTTATTAAAATTCGTGATGCATTTCGATAAGACAACTTATCATCATCAGACATCAATCGATACTGAGTTCTCTCAATCTTGTCATTATTTGACTCTCTTTTTGTCAATTGCATACTTGAATAACTTCGAAGTTATTGGCGCCACCCCCTCGTTCATGAGATTGTCAGCCACTGCAATGAAGAGACTCTCGTAACTGTCAAGTTCCCATTGATTCTCAACCTGCTTAATCAATTCCATGCCTCCCTTTTCGTGATCAGTTCCACCACAATGCCGTGCTACCGAAGATTTGTCGATTTGTTTATTTTTTATGGCTCTGTCATGTTCCTTTTCTCTTGTTTCCAAGCGTCTTTTCGTTTGGCCACGATACTCTTGATCACAATCATTACAAAAAATTCGATAGATCCCAGACTTCTCCATGGGACTCTTCTTTTTCTTTATTCCTCCTAAGAGATCTTTTAAAGTGCCTCTATTCTTAAAGCATACGTTAATGTGGTTCCTTTTCAGTACATTCCTGAGACGACCAGTTAATGGTTACTTCGAAGTTATTCAAGTATGCAATTGACAAAAAGAGAGTCACACAATGACAAGATTGAGAAAACTCAGTATCGATTGATGTCTGATGATGATAAGTTGTCTTATCGAAATGCATCACGAATTTTAATAAAAATTGACAAGTAGTGAATTAAAGTGTGTTTGTCTTTTGATGCTATTTACAGTTGAATGTAAATTTTCACTACGTGCTCCAAAAAACTATTTTGTACTCGAATGTAATTCAATTTGTGCAACTCTTATCGACATTTTCGAGTAAAAATATTTATTTAAAATTGCGAATTTCAAGTGATTTTATTAAATGAAAGTTTTACACACATCTCATTTATGCGACAGCGTTCAGAACTACGGGGTACTAATCTAAGACAGCGGAGCTATTGGAAATGGCAACGCCGTTTGCAGACCCATCTTGTCCTTAGATTTTACTTCAAAGCAGTATAAGACTATTTTTTATTAAATTCTACATGGTCTCATCTTTCTATTAACACTTTTAGACTAACCATATACCTTCTGTATGAAGCAGGAAATTTTTTTCAAAAATTAACTAAACGGATCAAATGAATTAAGTATAAATTTCCAAACATTTAATTTTAGTTAGTGTACAAGTTGTACTATGTTAGAAAAATCATAAAAAAATTTAGTCTTCATTTTGGAACGGCTGCAAACTTTTAGGAATCTAAAAGTTAAATTTTAAAATCAGTTTTGGAACTTTAATTCATAAACCATAATGAAATTAATACAAGATGTGGCCAGGAAAATTTAAAACTATCATTTCTAAATAGCATTTATTAAAACTCAACTCCACCTATTCAGCCGATAACCCACAGTTAGTAGCTTTAAAGCACATCTTGAAAGATCCTATCAAAATATCGACCGATTAAGTCAGTCCAAAGTTAACTTAAAACAACATTAAATAATAAATTATACATACTTTGATCTCCTCCACATAATTAGACGGTACAAATCTGAAGAAAAAAATTACGTCAACTATCAAAAAAGTTCAAATATATAAAATGATATTTCTTTTACCCGACATTACCACTCTCACTGACTACTTGCCACCAGTTTTTTTGTCTTGCACTCGTTTGATGTAGAAGGAAAATTTCATTTTCTTCAAACCTACGTTCGGTTCAATTGAATGAAAAACAAATTTGTTTTATTAGTATTCAATGACAACAGATATACTTACGAGATTGTTTTTGCATAAACTGCTTGAAACTCATAGAGAGCCCTTAGCATCCCACAATTCTCTGTTAAAAGAATAAATGACAAAAAATCAATAAATTTAGCGATGAAAATTTAAAAAATACTCCCTACCATTTTCAAGGACAAATTTCTCCTCCCTCGTTTGATGTTCATTCATATTTCCACGATATTTAAACTAATCCGTTCAATCAATTAATTTACACTTTGCTTCAAAAACTTTTATTTTAAATCCATGTCGTAGAACTTATTATTTTACTTTTGACGTTAAAACTGTTCTCACTTTTTTCTCATATTACTATATTGCTTGTTTCAAAAATAAATTTCATTCATAAAGGGAGGTTTTTATAAAAATATTTTATGGAGGGGGGTTATATATATAGGGTGGAGATCCAAAACTTCGTAGTGAATTTTATTTTTTAAATTGAGACATTTCTAGCACCATACAACATATATTTGATCTGGTACACATTTCATTGATTTTTAATAGGAAAAAACTGTTTAAAATTTGAAAAAAATATTTTTGGGATGCTTTAATTTTTCTATCGATAATTTTTCTGATCGACTAAAATCGATTCCAGTCGATCGATGATTTTTGATTTTTTTACAAGGTGTGGTAACGCTTATATGCTCGTGATTCCGTCCGTCTGTCCGTTCCATCGAGATCTCGGCTCCTGGACCAGCTAGAGACTTCGGGTTTTCGCCAGATGGTAGGTCGTAGGGTCTATATTAGCCCATTTTAGAAATTTTTTGGGTCATGACTATGGGTCGTGCCATGGACGGCCATAATATTCCTAATTATCCTAATTATTCTAATTATTCCTAATTATTTTTTTTGATAATTAGATAATTAGTCGAGATAATTATGATAATTATCTTTTTTTTCTACAGTTCGAATGAAATTGTCGCGGTTAACGTAACCGCCATTAAAATTTTGAATTGTGTAATGAGGGGGGTTTAACTTTTCGCATCTTTTCTTTTGAAGCGAAAAGTGTCGATAGTAAAGAAAAGAAAATTAAAAATGGAAAAAATTAATATTTTCATCAAAGTGCCTTTGCCCTTTTCATCTCATCGAATCTTAAGTGGTTGTGATATCAGTGATGGACAGCTGTAAATGAATGAACTCGAATTATATTCAATTTGTGCAACTCCTAATGACATTTTCGCATAAAAATATTTATTTAAAATTGTGATTTACAGGTGATTTTATTAAATGAAATTTTCACACACATCTCACTTATGCGACAGCGTTAGTGTCTAAAGAGTGGAATCGTGTGTTTAGCGAGGGAATGCTATGGAAAAAACTGATTGAGCGTAAGGTCAGAAGCGACACACTCTGGAGAGGACTTATCGTCAACTTTATCCAATAATCGGTTTGTTTCAAAAAATAATAATTTAAAATAAATGATTAAGGACATCGAGACTATCGAGAACAATTGGAGGTCCGGAAATCACAATTTGCAGCGAATAAATTGCAGATCTGAGAATTCAAAGGGAGTCTATTGTCTTCAGTACGACGACAACAAGATAGTATCAGGATTGCGCGATAACACTATTAAAATATGGGAACGTCATACATTGCAATGCAATAAGGTTTGTGCTAAACTCCTATACGACTCCAATTTTTTTTATTGCAAAATTTTCTCTTGATCTAGATTTTGACAGGTCACACTGGATCAGTTTTGTGCTTACAGTACGATGACAAAGTAATTATCAGCGGATCAAGTGACTCCACACGTTCGAGTGTGGGAGGTGAAAACCGTAGAGATGACAAACACTCTGATACATCATTGTGAGGCAGTCCTTCACTTGAGATTCAACAATGGCATGATGGTTACTTGTTCAAAAGTACAAACACAATTAACGTTTATCTTGCCTCAAATATTAAATAACTTAAATTTGTAGGATCGTTCAATTGCGGTTTGGGACATAACGTCTCCAAAGGAAATAACTCTTCGGCGTGTGCTAGTTGGACATCGAGCCGCTGTTAATGTTGTAGACTTTGATGAAAAGTATATCGTATCGGCCTCTAGAGATAGGACAGGATATTAAGGTCTGAAGATCAAAATTTAATTTTTTTCGTCCATAATTGTTTTGTAACTGTTTGATTATTAAATAACAAATGATATCTAATATGTACTTAAAAATTATATTTTAGGTGTAGAGCACTTCATCTTGTGAATTCATTCGGACACTAAATGGACATAAACGTGGCCTGTCTTCAATATAGAGATCGTCTTGTGGTGAGCGGAAGCTCTGATAATTCAATTCGCCTATGGGACATTGAATGTGGAGCTTGTCTACGAGTCCTTGAAGGACTCGAGGAATTAGTTCGTTGTATTCGCTTCGATTCAAAACGAATTGTGAGTGGAGCGTATGATGGAAAAATCAAAGTGTGGGATCTTGTTGCTGCATTAGATCCACGAGCACAACCCAACTCTCTCTGTATTAAAACATTAAATGTAAGCAGAAAAAATATTACATATAGAATTGTTACCTATACTACTTTCTATTTTTTAAGGTACACACAGGCCGAGTATTTAGACTACAGTTTGATGAATTTCAAATTGTATCCAGCTCTCACGACGATACCATTCTCATATGCGACTTCTTGTATTATTCATAGGAGAGTACAGACTCTTCAGGAAGTAGAACATTTGAAGTTTTCAAAGCATTCAACAGTTAATTTTTTAAATTTCCAAAAACACTTCAACAGCTTTAAAAAACTTTTAAACCGTTAAAATTATAATATCCATTTTTAAACTTTAATTTAATTATTTATATTTTTCTTAATATTCCAGGTCATCAGATTGGTTTTTTGTGGTCTACATTACAACTCGGTACATGAAAACACTGATTCACATCATGTCATGCTCATCAATGGAACTTTTGTTGGCTTCACAGTCATCTTGATTGCCTTGTTCGCTGGCTTCATGATGGGCACTCCAATCAATAGAAGAATTGGTGAGTTTTAATTTTAAGAATTAAAAAATGAAAAATTTAATTGAATTTTCAATATTTTAGATCTTTTCATTTAAAACTTTAATGAACACACAGGCCGAATATTTAGACTATAGTTTGATGAATTTCAAATTGTATCCAGCTCTCACGACGATACCATTCTCATATGGGACTTCTTGAATTATTCATAGGAGAGTACAGATTCTTCAGGAAGTAGAACATTTGAAGTTTTCAAAGCATTCAACAGTTAATTTTTTAAATTTCCAAAACCCTTCAACAGCTTTTAAAAACTAAAAGTTTTCCGTTAAAATTATAATATCCATTTTTAAACTTTAATTTAATTATTTATATTTTTCTTAATATTCCAGGTCATCACATTGGTTTGTTGTGGTCTAAATTACAACTCGGTGCATGAAAACTTTGATCCACATCATGTCATGCTCATCAATGATACTTTTGTTGGCTTCACAGTCATCTTCATTGCCTTGTTCGTCCAGTACAAATTTGTTGAGTTAAAAGGCAAAATGTGAGAATGAGATTTTTTAAAATTTTCACTAAAATTCTTAAAAACTCACTTATAAGGATGTTAATGCAATCAGATTGTGTATTTGTCTGTCGAGTTTACGTTAAAATTATAAAATTAATAGGTCCAAAACAAATTTGTCGAGTTAGAGGGCAAAATGTGAGAGTGAGATTTTTTAAATTTTCACTAAAATTCTTCAAACTAATTTTTAAGGATGTTAATGCAATCAGATTGTGTATTTGGATGTCGAGTTTACATTAAAAATATATAATAAATAGGTCTTGTACAAATTTGTTGAGTTAGAGGGCAACATTTTTTAAATTTTCACTAAAATTCTTTAAACTCATTTTTAAGGATGTTAATGCAATCAGATTGTGTATTTGGCTGTCGAGTTTACGTTAAAATTATAAAATTAATAGGTCCAGAACAAATTTGTCGAGTTAGAGGGCAAAATGTGAGAGTGAGATTTTTTAAATTTTCACTAAAATTCTTCAAACTAATTTTTAAGGATGTTAATGCAATCAGATTGTGTATTTGGATGTCGAGTTTACGTTAAAATTATGAAATTAATAGGTCCAGAACAAATTTGTCGAGTTAGAGGGCAAAATGACAAAATGTGAGAGTGAGATTTTTTAAATTTTCACTAAAATTCTTCAAACTCATTTTTAAGGATGTAAATGCAATCAGATTGTGTATTTGGCTGTCGAGTTTACGTTAAAATTATAAAATTAATAGGTCCAAAACAAATTTGTCGAGTTAGAGGGCAAAATGTAAGAGTGAGATTTTTTAAATTTTCACTAAAATTCTTCAAACTAATTTTTAAGGATGTTAATGCAATCAGATTGTGTATTTGGATGTCGAGTTCACGTTAAAATTATAAAATTAATAGGTCCAGAACAAATTTGTCGAGTTAGAGGGCAAAATGTGAGAGTGAGATTTTTTAAATTTTCACTAAAATTCTTCAATCTAATTTTTAAGGATGTTAATGCAATCAGATTGTGTATTTGGCTGTCAAGTTTACATTAAAAATATGAAATAAATAGGTCCAGAACAAATTTTTCGAGTTAGAAAGCAAAATGTGAGAGTGAGATTTTTTAAATTTTCACTAAAATTCTTCAAACTCATTTTTAAGGATGTAAATGCAATCAGATTGTGTATTTGGCTGTCGAGTTTACGTTAAAATTATAAAATTAATAGGTCCAAAACAAATTTGTCGAGTTAGAGGGCAAAATGTAAGAGTGAGATTTTTTAAATTTTCACTAAAATTCTTCAAACTAATTTTTAAGGATGTTAATGCAATCAGATTGTGTATTTGGATGTCGAGTTCACGTTAAAATTATAAAATTAATAGGTCCAGAACAAATTTGTCGAGTTAGAGGGCAAAATGTGAGAGTGAGATTTTTTAAATTTTCACTAAAATTCTTCAATCTAATTTTTAAGGATGTTAATGCAATCAGATTGTGTATTTGGCTGTCAAGTTTACATTAAAAATATGAAATAAATAGGTCCAGAACAAATTTGTCGAGTTAGAAAGCAAAATGTGAGAGTGAGATTTTTTAAATTTTCACTAAAATTCTTCAAACTCATTTTTAAGGATGTAAATGCAATCAGATTGTGTATTTGGCTGTCGAGTTTACGTTAAAATTATAAAATTAATAGGTCCAGAACAAATTTGTCGAGTTAGAGGGCAAAATGTGAGAGTGAGATTTTTTAAATTTTCACTAAAATTCTTCAAACTAATTTTTAAGGATGTTAATGCAATCAGATTGTGTATTTGGATGTCGAGTTTACGTTAAAATTATGAAATTAATAGGTCCAGAACAAATTTGTCGAGTTAGAGGGCAAAATGACAAAATGTGAGAGTGAGATTTTTTAAATTTTCACTAAAATTCTTCAAACTCATTTTTAAGTATGTAAATGCAATCAGATTGTGTATTTGGCTGTCGAGTTTACGTTAAAATTATAAAATTAATAGGTCCAAAACAAATTTGTCGAGTTAGAGGGCAAAATGTAAGAGTGAGATTTTTTAAATTTTCACTAAAATTCTTCAAACTAATTTTTAAGGATGTTAATGCAATCAGATTGTGTATTTGGATGTCGAGTTTACGTTAAAATTATAAAATTAATCGGTCCAGAACAAATTTGTCGAGTTAGAGGGCAAAATGTGAGAGTGAGATTTTTTAAATTTTCACTAAAATTCTTAAAAACTCACTTTTAAGGATGTAAATGCAATCAGATTGTGTATTTGGCTATCAAGTTTACATTAAAAATATGAAATAAATAGGTCCAGAACAAATTTGTCGAGTTAGAGGGCAAAATGTGAGAGTGAGATTTTTTAAATTTTCACTAAAATTCTTCAAACTCATTTTTAAGGATGTTAATGCAATCAGATTGTGTATTTGGCTGTCGAGTTTACGTTAAAATTATGAAATTAATAGGCCCAGAACAAATTTGTAGAGTTAGAGGGCAAAATGAGAGAGTGAGATTTTTTAAATTTTCACTAAAATTCTTCAAACTCATTTTTAAGGATGTAAATGCAATCAGATTGTGTATTTGGCTGTCGAGTTTACGTTAAAATTATGAAATTAATAGGTCCAGAACAAATTTGTCGAGTTAGAGGGCAAAATGTGAGAGTGAGATTTTTTAAATTTTCACTAAAATTCTTCAAACTAATTTTTAAGGATGTTAATGCAATCAGATTGTGTATTTGGATGTCGAGTTTACGTTAAAATTATAACGCTGTCAAATTGTCATACCCACTTGAGTTCTGACCTGGTAAGCTTTCCCGTGTTGAGTCAAATTAAACCGCAAATTCCATCGCTTGTGGAGTAATAATAAATCACAATCAAATTACATTCAACTAACAGTCAATGATCAAATCACAGACAATAATCAAATCACAAAATCAAATCACAAAAAAAAACACCCCACAAAAAAACTATTAAATCAACGCGAAAAAAAAAGTCAATACAACACAGAATAAACTATTAAGTAAACAGTAAATCAAATCACAAAAATAAACGCGAAAAAAAAAGTCATCACTGAACCAAACAGCAAAAAAAACAAATCACAAGCAATAATCAAATCACAACACAGAATAATCAAATCACAAAATCAAACCTATTAAATTAACGCGAAAAAAAAGGTCGTCACAAAACAGAATCAAGTCACAAGCAATGATCAAATCACAAAACATAATCAAATCACGAAAAAAACTATTAAATTACAACACAGAATCAAATCACAAAAAAAAACCTATTAAATTACAACACAGAATCAAATCACAGAAAACCTATTAGAAAAGCCTATTAAATAAACGCGAAAAAAAAGGTCGCCACAATTAGAGATCCTCACGGTTTTCACCGGTTCGGTTATAACCGGTTTTCACCGAAACTTTTAATAACCGGTTTCACCGATTTTTTCTTCCGGTTAACCGGTTTTGAAATCAATATATATTTTTCTGCTTTTTGAAATTATTTTAATTTTATTGAAAAATTACAATTTAAATTTATAAATATTTTCAATGTTTTTAACCGTTTTTATGTTTATTTTAATAAACTAATCTTCAAATACTAATATTGTGAAAAAACAGGTGCTAAAAGTCCACTAAAAGTTTTTATTTATGAGAAAACTTTTACGTTTCTCATGTATAAAAAGTTTTGTTTTATTCAATACTTTTACACTCTTTCACAATTCAGTTTCTTTACAAGTGTGAGCAACTAAAGTGATTTATTTTAATAAAAAAGTGAAGTGAATTTTGGATTTTCGACAATGTGAGACGAAAAGAGTTACGGTAATTATTGTGAATCTATAGTAGTTTTTTAATATTTTTTGTCGTCGTTTTTCGAAAGCAAATCGTCTTGTCAGCAAGCTTCGCAATAGACTTGGAGATGAGAACATCAATACAATTGCCTTTCTGAAGTGATATTTTAGATATAAGTAAAATTAATCTTTGTTATTTAGTTTTTAAGTGTCTTAAGTTAATAAATTTTCGTTTTATATACAATTTTTTTTTCAGAAATTTAGATAAAAACTCATAACCGGTTAACCGGTGAAAACCGGTCATGAGCATTTTAAAACCGGTTAAACCGAAATCGTGAAAACCGGTTATTTAAGGATCTCTAGTCACAATACAGAATAAACAACCCACAAAAAAACCTATTAAATAAACAGAAAAACAAATCACAACAAAGAATCAAATCACAAAAATACCCTCACATAAATGTGTTTTTTCGTGTACTTACTTGCAACACACACAGATAAAACTGTACGTACACACTCAATGATTGTTATTTTACTATATGATGATGTTGTGTTTGTGTGTTTTCTCTAGTCTCACCAAGCTTTTAACAACGCTTTCAAATAGCCTTTTGTGAATATCATTTATGTATATTAGGGATCCTCACGGGGTCCCCGGGGACGGGGATCCCCGTTGTCTTTCCCCGTCCCCGTCCCCGGATTTTTGACGGGGAATCCCCGGGGAAAAATTTAGTAGTAAATTTAGGCGAAAGACAAATTTTGAGGCTAAAAAATTTGAAAAAAATTAATTTCAAAATATAAGTTTTTCATTTCTAAATAAAACATCATCAACATATTGATTGAAGCTCATAATAAAATCAAATAATTGAACAATTTATCACAAAAACTACAAAAATTACTCAAGTATAGCCTATTTTAATTTGCAGAATTAATTAATTCTAATTTTAAAAATTTATTGGCGATTGTCAGAAACCTTCTTTTAATCATATCTTTAAGTCTTTTTATTTTTTTTAAAAAAATACTTTAATTACAGTTAAAGTTATGAAAATATTATGAACAAAGTAGAGTTTCAAAATAGACATGTCGTGATGGATAAAAAAAATTAGAACGAGAAATTTCTTATTCAGCGCTTGATTTTCTTTAATTAATATTAAAAATAATTAAATTCACCTAAAGAATGCCTAAATTTTTTTATTTCAATTTTCAAAGTTTTTTTAAGAGTCAGTAATAGTGCACAGTTCTCTTTATATCGCCATACCGATAAAGAGTTTATTTTTTCGTCTCGAAAACAAAATTATAAAAGAACGGTTTAAAAACAAAATTAAACAAAAAAGTTTACTGAATTATATATATAAGGATTAGTGGTTTATTTTTAATTAATTAGCTAAGACATAAAGCAAAGCGGTTACGAGCGCGAGTGAATTATAGTTAGTGTCATTGGACTGCCCGCTGGGCCTCATTCATGATGGGAGAGTTAAATGAGAGTGCAAAAATTATGAACGACATTGAAATGAGTCAAGTGCCTATAACATATCGTGTTAGACAATACCCAGTGAGCCATAAAGGCCCATATGTGGTAAATATTAGGAAAAACAAAGAAAATTCAGTAAAATCGATTGAAGTGAAGAAGATCCAAAAATTCATTTTCGAAAAATTCAAGCATGTTGAGAGAATTGATGTGAGTGAACACAAGATGAGAGTCGTGTTCAATGAGAACGCAAAAAACGAAAAAATTGTTCTCGCAGGCGGAGAAGAGCTTGGAAGTGGAAAAAATGCAAGAGAAGAAGCAAATGAGCTTCCGAAATGCGAAAAATTGAATAAGAGCTACAGGATTTATATACCTGAAAAATATGTTGAGGTCAAGGGAGTAATTTCTTGGTCAAAAAATGAAAGCATTGAAGAATTTAGTGAGAGAGGAGAAGGAAAATTCATGCACACAGGATTGTCGGAAGTGAAAGTGTTGGAAGCCGTTAGGCTAATGAAAAAATCAGAAGAGGCATCAAATGTTGTGTCATTAGAAAATACTGGATTAGTGATTGTGACATTCGAAGGTCTTGTTTTGCCAGAAAAGTTCCATATCGACGGTTTGCTCTCATATGTGCGTGAATACCGTCCTAAGCAAATGTTTTGCAAGAACTGTATGAAGTACAACCACACTGAAAAAATGTGCAATAATAAAAAAGTGTCGCTTCCCGAAAACATTACTTGTGTCCAGTGCAAATCCAATGACCACGAAAGTGGCAGCCTAAAGTGTCCAAGAAGAAAAATCATCGAGAAAAAAAATCTCCAACACGATCGACAGGTGAGGAATAAAACATATGCAGAAATGTTACATGAGCTTGATCCCACTAACTCAATGCCAAATGAATCTCAAAATTCCGCCACTGAATCATTTCCTCCCCTTGTCGGCACGTCGAGAAAGAGATCAGCAGAGCAGAGGCGAAAAGAAAAGGAATTGCAAGGCATGTTTGCCTCATCTGAATCTCCAGAGAGAAAGAAAAAACCACCCGCTAATAGCACCAACATCTCACCTCCAGGTTTCACGAATCCAAATGGCGAAAAGAATGAGTTTCTTGAGTCAGCAGTAGATTTTCTGAAAACAATGATTCTCGATTTTAATCTTCCGCCATTCTGCATACAACTTTTTGATAAGTATGCGCCACGTCTTATCACCAAAATAATCGATTATTTCACAAACACATTGATGAACAAAATGGAAGTATCAGCATGGGGAGCTACGCCGTCGCTTTAAATAGTTGTGAATTAAACGTAATGCAGTGGAATCCAAGAAGCATAAATAACAAAATTGGAACGTTATGTAACCTTATTGATAGAAACAAAATTGATGTTATACTTTTGAGTGAAACCCATCTCGATCAGGAAAAAACTTTGAATATTTATGATTTTAATATCATTAGGAAAGACCGTGATTCAAAAGGCGGTGGAGTTGCGATTGCCTTGAGGAAAAAATTTAACTTCAAAAAAATTATATATTCGCCTATAGCTAGTGGAATTGAAGTAGTTGGAATAAAAATTAGGTTTTCAAGTAATGACACATATGATTTTGTGAGCGTGTACATTCCTCCAAATGTGAAAATTTCTGCCACTCAAATAGACTCAATTTTCCGCCCACTTCATTCGCCTTTCATTATTGGAGGCGATTTAAATGCTCATGCTATCGATTGGGGATGCTACAGTAATTCATGCAGAGGTGATGTAATTCTTGAAGCACTCGATAGGAACTCGGCTGTGTTCATTAATGATGGATCTTTTACTCGTCTCCAACCTCCACCTTTATTATCCTCAGCAATTGACATCACCATCACGGACACCAATACATCGCTTAAATGTCAATGGAGCGTGATGAATGGATCATATGGGAGTGATCACTGCCCAATAATAATAAAATTAACACTGGGTGGACACATAAAATTTATTGAGAACAAAATTATCGTTTCAACAAATAAAATTAACACTATGTTTAAAAATGATATTTTTATGAAGCAAAACATGGAAAGCATTAACAGCTATGAGGAATTTCAGGAATTTCTAATTAATGTAAGGAAAAAAGCTGAAGTTGTTATACCAGCTAGATTTGTAAGAACAAGAAAACCCTGGTGGAACGAGAACTGTAGTGTAGCCATGGCAAAATGTATCCGTTTCTCGAAAATATTCTACAAATTAGGATCGAGAGAGAACTATGAGAAAAAAATTGAAGCTGAAAAAGAGCTTAAAAAAACTAAAAAGGTTGCGAGAAGAGAAGGATGGAAAAAATACTGTGGTAGTATAACACGAGAGACAAAAACCAGTGACATATGGAAAATGGCAAAAATTTTCAAAAACAATAAAACACACTCAAATGACTCACATGAAGATTGGATGGAAAAATTCATCGAAAAAAATTCTCCTTTTCATCCACTCAATGATGTTAATGATATTATTTGCTCAATAGAATCAGAATGTCCCTTAGAATTTTTCACAGTTGATGAGGTGAACAGAAAAATGAAAATTTTAAAAAAATCTGCAGCAGGTGTTGATGGAATTAACAATAACATTTTGAAGGCTCTTCCAATGTGTGCAATTGAAAAATTAACTGCTTGCTTCAATAATATTTTACTAACAATGGAAATTCCTGAAGATTGGAAAGAATGCAGAGTAATACCGATTCAAAAGCCTAATAAACCAAATGATGCTAACTCAAAAAGGCCAATCTCTATCTTCAATAAAATTCGAAGAATTTTTGAATCGCTCTTGGTTAGAAAAATTGAGAAGTGGACTGAACAAAAGATCAGTGAGACCCAGTACGGTTTTCGAAAGGGCAAAGGAGTAAGAGATTGTGTCGCAATGCTAACTGCAGACATTAAAATAGCCTTTAGTGAAAAAAAAGTTGTTGTAGCTGTACTTTTGGATGTTGAGTCAGCATACGACAATATTAATATCGAAAGCTTTATCAAAAAATGTTTCAAAACCCACACGTGGGTGTTGCCGTGTAACCCACTTGTAACAGATCAGTATTGGCTTCCCCTTCTGGCCTCCCCTTTTGGCTTCCCAAAATGGCCCCAAAGGCCCCAAAAGGCCCAAAGGAGCCAAATGCCCAAAGCCCAGCCCACTTCTACTCCATTTTCAGATCCATGTCAATCGATTCCTGGTGCAATTACGAGTTCAATGAGGTACATGAAGCCATACTTCTAAAAAATGGACATTAGAGGCATTCCTTGGACACTCCTGGCCGGCCGTGACGGTCATTCTTCAAAATCATCAATGCTAATCAATTCCTGATGCAATTACGAGTTCAACGAGGTACATGAAGCCATACTTTTAAAAAATGGACATTAGTGGCATTCCTTGGACACTCCTGGCCGGCCGTGACGGTCATTCTTCAAAAATCATCAATGCTAATCAATTCCTGATGCAATTACGAGTTCAACGAGGTACATGAAGCCATACTTTTAAAAAATGGACATTAGGGGCACTACTGGCCGGCCGTGATGGACATTGGTGGCACTCTTGGATGGCCATGATAGACATTCCTCAAATATCATCAATGCCTTTCGATTCCTGATGCAAATACGAGTTCAACGACATACATGAAGCCATATAACAGGAAATTTGTATGAAAAATGGCATTTAGGGCTGTCCATGGCACGACCTGTGGTCATGACCCTCATAATTCCTAAAATGGCCGAATCTAAATTCATAGACCTACCATTTGGCGAAAACTAGAAGTCTCTAGCTATCTCAGGAGCCGAGATCTCGATGGAACAGACGGACAGACAGACGGACAGACAGACGGACAGACAGACGGACGGAAATAGGCGCATATAAGTGTTACACCACTTCGTGGGTTACACTAAAAACTTGTTTCGCTTGGCGCATCCAAAAACCATTGTCGATTAATATGGAATTTATTAAACACAAAAATTAATAATTTCGAGGTAAATGGAAAACTTGTTGAAAGAAGGATTTCTCATACTGGATTAGCACAAGGGTCACCACTTTCATGTTCCGCTTTCAATTTATGCACCCATGAAATACGAAAATGTGTCGACAACGGAGTAAAAATTATTGAGTTTGCTGATGATTCAATTCTTTATTATGTTGCAAAGGATGTCAATGAAGCTGAGAACAAAATAAACGAAGCAATTATGAAGGCTGAAAAAAGATTAAGTGAAATTGGTCTGAACTATTCTGAAGTGAAAAGTGAAGTAATAGTTTTTTCAAGAAAACATAAAGACACAAAAGTTAACATAAGAATCAACAGAAAAACTGTTCCTCAAAAAGAGCAAGTTCGATACTTAGGCATAATGATGGATAGAAAATTATTGATGACACAACACATAAATAAAATTGCAGCAATTGGAGGGAAAACAACTAACATCATGAGAGCCATGACAGGTGTTAGTTGGGGCTCTGACCCACAATGTCTAGAACTGCTGTACAAAGGATGTGTAAGAAGCAAAATGGAATTTTGTCCTTTTGTATTCCCAGAGAATAAAAAGCTTGCCAAACTTGAAAAAGTTCAATGGAAAGGATGTAGAATAATAAGTGGTTGCATGAGTTCAACACCTACTAATTCACTTGAAATTGTCACAGGGATTGATCCATTGAGACTGCGATTTGACAAATTAAATCATCGATATTTGTGTTTCATTAAATCACAACCATTACATCCTCTCAATGAAAAATTTGAAAAATTGAAAAATATGGGAGTTAATTTTATGAAATTTAAGACCCCTGAAAATCTTAAAACATATCCGTGTTTTCCATTTGCTTCAAAAAATGACTGGAATTACCCAATTATTGCAAATACTCAAATGAAGTCGATGATGAGCTCAAAAAAAGACGACATTAGCGAATGCCTTTTTCAAGAAACATTTAAGGAAATTAAAAATGAAAAATTTAGAAACTTTGAAATAATCTACACGGATGGATCCAAAAAAGAAAATCAAACTTCGGCATCCTTTTGTCAAATAAATACAAGAAATACGAATGAAAAAAAATTCAAGCTGAATGATGATCTATCAGTCTTCTCTGCAGAATGCTTTGCTATATTATCGGCTATAAAATGTATGGAAAAATCACCAAACAAAAATATTTGTGTGGTCACTGATAGTCTTTCAGCCATCAAAGCACTAGAGAATGCAC